>OU452223.1:13396301-14596301 GCA_911728455.2 Marthasterias glacialis
CCTTCTTTTTGGGCCAAAAAACCGAAAAAGTCACCGTTACCCCCCCCCCCCCCTTGAGAGATTTTCAATTTTGGACCAAAATTTCAAAGTCGTTTTTGCTCTACCAACTCAAGAGGGAACCTCCCCCGACCCCAGCCCTACACTTTGCAGGTCCGGATCTGCCTTAGTTTGGAAAATATCCAGGATTTTAGGGCCCTTCTTTTTGGGCCAAAAAACCGAAAAAGTCACCGTTACCCCCCCTTAAGAGATTTTCAATTTTGGACCAAAATTTCAAAGTCGTTTTTGCTCTACCAACTCAAGAGGGAACCTCCCCCGACCCCAGCCCTACACTTTGCAGGTCCGGATCTGCCTTAGTTTGGAAAATATCCAGGATTTTAGGGCCCTTCTTTTTGGGCCAAAAAACCGAAAAAGTCACCGTTACCCCCCCTTGAGAGATTTTCAATTTTGGACCAAAATTTCAAAGTCGTTTTTGCTCTACCAACTCAAGAGGGAACCTCCCCCGACCCCAGCCCTACACTTTGCAGGTCCGGATCTGCCTTAGTTTGGAAAATATCCAGGATTTTAGGGCCCTTCTTTTTGGGCCAAAAAACCGAAAAAGTCACCGTTACCCCCCCCCTTGAGAGATTTTCAATTTTGGACCAAAATTTCAAAGTCGTTTTTGCTCTACCAACTCAAGAGGGAACCTCCCCCGACCCCAGCCCTACACTTTGCAGGTCCGGATCTGCCTTAGTTTGGAAAATAACCAGGATTTTAGGGCCCTTCTTTTTGGGCCAAAAAACCGAAAAAGTCACCGTTACCCCCCCCCCCCCCTTGAGAGATTTTCAATTTTGGACCAAAATTTCAAAGTCGTTTTTGCTCTACCAACTCAAGAGGGAACCTCCCCCGACCCCAGCCCTACACTTTGCAGGTCCGGATCTGCCTTAGTTTGGAAAATATCCAGGATTTTAGGGCCCTTCTTTTTGGGCCAAAAAACCGAAAAAGTCACCGTTACCCCCCCTTAAGAGATTTTCAATTTTGGACCAAAATTTCAAAGTCGTTTTTGCTCTACCAACTCAAGAGGGAACCTCCCCCGACCCCAGCCCTACACTTTGCAGGTCCGGATCTGCCTTAGTTTGGAAAATATCCAGGATTTTAGGGCCCTTCTTTTTGGGCCAAAAAACCGAAAAAGTCACCGTTACCCCCCCTTGAGAGATTTTCAATTTTGGACCAAAATTTCAAAGTCGTTTTTGCTCTACCAACTCAAGAGGGAACCTCCCCCGACCCCAGCCCTACACTTTGCAGGTCCGGATCTGCCTTAGTTTGGAAAATATCCAGGATTTAAGGGCCCTTCTTTTTGGGCCAAAAAACCGAAAAAGTCACCGTTACCCCCCCTTGAGAGATTTTCAATTTTGGACCAAAATTTCAAAGTCGTTTTTGCTCTACCAACTCAAGAGGGAACCTCCCCCGACCCCAGCCCTACACTTTGCAGGTCCGGATCTGCCTTAGTTTGAAAAATATCCAGGATTTTAGGGCCCTTCTTTTTGGGCCAAAAAACCGAAAAAGTCACCGTTACCCCCCCTTGAGAGATTTTCAATTTTGGACCAAAATTTCAAAGTCGTTTTTGCTCTACCAACTCAAGAGGGAACCTCCCCCGACCCCAGCCCTACACTTTGCAGGTCCGGATCTGCCTTAGTTTGGAAAATATCCAGGATTTTAGGGCCCTTCTTTTTGGGCCAAAAAACCGAAAAAGTCACCGTTACCCCCCCTTGAGAGATTTTCAATTTTGGACCAAAATTTCAAAGTCGTTTTTGCTCTACCAACTCAAGAGGGAACCTCCCCCGACCCCAGCCCTACACTTTGCAGGTCCGGATCTGCCTTAGTTTGGAAAATAACCAGGATTTTAGGGCCCTTCTTTTTGGGCCAAAAAACCGAAAAAGTCACCGTTACCCCCCCCCCCTTGAGAGATTTTCAATTTTGGACCAAAATTTCAAAGTCGTTTTTGCTCTACCAACTCAAGAGGGAACCTCCCCCGACCCCAGCCCTACACTTTGCAGGTCCGGATCTGCCTTATTTTGGAAAATATCCAGGATTTTAGGGCCCTTCTTTTTGGGCCAAAAAACCGAAAAAGTCACCGTTACCCCCCCTTAAGAGATTTTCAATTTTGGACCAAAATTTCAAAGTCGTTTTTGCTCTACCAACTCAAGAGGGAACCTCCCCCGACCCCAGCCCTACACTTTGCAGGTCCGGATCTGCCTTAGTTTGGAAAATATCCAGGATTTTAGGGCCCTTCTTTTTGGGCCAAAAAACCGAAAAAGTCACCGTTACCCCCCCTTAAGAGATTTTCAATTTTGGACCAAAATTTCAAAGTCGTTTTTGCTCTACCAACTCAAGAGGGAACCTCCCCCGACCCCAGCCCTACACTTTGCAGGTCCGGATCTGCCTTAGTTTGGAAAATATCCAGGATTTTAGGGCCCTTCTTTTTGGGCCAAAAAACCGAAAAAGTCACCGTTACCCCCCCTTGAGAGATTTTCAATTTTGGACCAAAATTTCAAAGTCGTTTTTGCTCTACCAACTCAAGAGGGAACCTCCCCCGACCCCAGCCCTACACTTTGCAGGTCCGGATCTGCCTTAGTTTGGAAAATATCCAGGATTTAAGGGCCCTTCTTTTTGGGCCAAAAAACCGAAAAAGTCACCGTTACCCCCCCTTGAGAGATTTTCAATTTTGGACCAAAATTTCAAAGTCGTTTTTGCTCTACCAACTCAAGAGGGAACCTCCCCCGACCCCAGCCCTACACTTTGCAGGTCCGGATCTGCCTTAGTTTGGAAAATAACCAGGATTTTAGGGCCCTTCTTTTTGGGCCAAAAAACCGAAAAAGTCACCGTTACCCCCCCCCCCCTTGAGAGATTTTCAATTTTGGACCAAAATTTCAAAGTCGTTTTTGCTCTACCAACTCAAGAGGGAACCTCCCCCGACCCCAGCCCTACACTTTGCAGGTCCGGATCTGCCTTAGTTTGGAAAATATCCAGGATTTTAGGGCCCTTCTTTTTGGGCCAAAAAACCGAAAAAGTCACCGTTACCCCCCCTTGAGAGATTTTCAATTTTGGACCAAAATTTCAAAGTCGTTTTTGCTCTACCAACTCAAGAGGGAACCTCCCCCGACCCCAGCCCTACACTTTGCAGGTCCGGATCTGCCTTAGTTTGGAAAATATCCAGGATTTTAGGGCCCTTCTTTTTGGGCCAAAAAACCGAAAAAGTCACCGTTACCCCCCCTTGAGAGATTTTCAATTTTGGACCAAAATTTCAAAGTCGTTTTTGCTCTACCAACTCAAGAGGGAACCTCCCCCGACCCCAGCCCTACACTTTGCAGGTCCGGATCTGCCTTAGTTTGGAAAATATCCAGGATTTTAGGGCCCTTCTTTTTGGGCCAAAAAACCGAAAAAGTCACCGTTACCCCCCCCTTGAGAGATTTTCAATTTTGGACCAAAATTTCAAAGTCGTTTTTGCTCTACCAACTCAAGAGGGAACCTCCCCCGACCCCAGCCCTACACTTTGCAGGTCCGGATCTGCCTTAGTTTGGAAAATAACCAGGATTTTAGGGCCCTTCTTTTTGGGCCAAAAAACCGAAAAAGTCACCGTTACCCCCCCCCCCCCCTTGAGAGATTTTCAATTTTGGACCAAAATTTCAAAGTCGTTTTTGCTCTACCAACTCAAGAGGGAACCTCCCCCGACCCCAGCCCTACACTTTGCAGGTCCGGATCTGCCTTAGTTTGGAAAATATCCAGGATTTTAGGGCCCTTCTTTTTGGGCCAAAAAACCGAAAAAGTCACCGTTACCCCCCCTTAAGAGATTTTCAATTTTGGACCAAAATTTCAAAGTCGTTTTTGCTCTACCAACTCAAGAGGGAACCTCCCCCGACCCCAGCCCTACACTTTGCAGGTCCGGATCTGCCTTAGTTTGGAAAATATCCAGGATTTTAGGGCCCTTCTTTTTGGGCCAAAAAACCGAAAAAGTCACCGTTACCCCCCCTTGAGAGATTTTCAATTTTGGACCAAAATTTCAAAGTCGTTTTTGCTCTACCAACTCAAGAGGGAACCTCCCCCGACCCCAGCCCTACACTTTGCAGGTCCGGATCTGCCTTAGTTTGGAAAATATCCAGGATTTTAGGGCCCTTCTTTTTGGGCCAAAAAACCGAAAAAGTCACCGTTACCCCCCCCTTGAGAGATTTTCAATTTTGGACCAAAATTTCAAAGTCGTTTTTGCTCTACCAACTCAAGAGGGAACCTCCCCCGACCCCAGCCCTACACTTTGCAGGTCCGGATCTGCCTTAGTTTGGAAAATAACCAGGATTTTAGGGCCCTTCTTTTTGGGCCAAAAAACCGAAAAAGTCACCGTTACCCCCCCCCCCTTGAGAGATTTTCAATTTTTGACCAAAATTTCAAAGTCGTTTTTGCTCTACCAACTCAAGAGGGAACCTCCCCCGACCCCAGCCCTACACTTTGCAGGTCCGGATCTGCCTTAGTTTGGAAAATATCCAGGATTTTAGGGCCCTTCTTTTTGGGCCAAAAAACCGAAAAAGTCACCGTTACCCCCCCTTAAGAGATTTTCAATTTTGGACCAAAATTTCAAAGTCGTTTTTGCTCTACCAACTCAAGAGGGAACCTCCCCCGACCCCAGCCCTACACTTTGCAGGTCCGGATCTGCCTTAGTTTGGAAAATATCCAGGATTTTAGGGCCCTTCTTTTTGGGCCAAAAAACCGAAAAAGTCACCGTTACCCCCCCTTGAGAGATTTTCAATTTTGGACCAAAATTTCAAAGTCGTTTTTGCTCTACCAACTCAAGAGGGAACCTCCCCCGACCCCAGCCCTACACTTTGCAGGTCCGGATCTGCCTTAGTTTGGAAAATATCCAGGATTTTAGGGCCCTTCTTTTTGGGCCAAAAAACCGAAAAAGTCACCGTTACCCCCCCCTTGAGAGATTTTCAATTTTGGACCAAAATTTCAAAGTCGTTTTTGCTCTACCAACTCAAGAGGGAACCTCCCCCGACCCCAGCCCTACACTTTGCAGGTCCGGATCTGCCTTAGTTTGGAAAATAACCAGGATTTTAGGGCCCTTCTTTTTGGGCCAAAAAACCGAAAAAGTCACCGTTACCCCCCCCCCCCTTGAGAGATTTTCAATTTTGGACCAAAATTTCAAAGTCGTTTTTGCTCTACCAACTCAAGAGGGAACCTCCCCCGACCCCAGCCCTACACTTTGCAGGTCCGGATCTGCCTTAGTTTGGAAAATATCCAGGATTTTAGGGCCCTTCTTTTTGGGCCAAAAAACCGAAAAAGTCACCGTTACCCCCCCTTAAGAGATTTTCAATTTTGGACCAAAATTTCAAAGTCGTTTTTGCTCTACCAACTCAAGAGGGAACCTCCCCCGACCCCAGCCCTACACTTTGCAGGTCCGGATCTGCCTTAGTTTGGAAAATATCCAGGATTTTAGGGCCCTTCTTTTTGGGCCAAAAAACCGAAAAAGTCACCGTTACCCCCCCTTGAGAGATTTTCAATTTTGGACCAAAATTTCAAAGTCGTTTTTGCTCTACCAACTCAAGAGGGAACCTCCCCCGACCCCAGCCCTACACTTTGCAGGTCCGGATCTGCCTTAGTTTGGAAAATATCCAGGATTTAAGGGCCCTTCTTTTTGGGCCAAAAAACCGAAAAAGTCACCGTTACCCCCCCTTGAGAGATTTTCAATTTTGGACCAAAATTTCAAAGTCGTTTTTGCTCTACCAACTCAAGAGGGAACCTCCCCCGACCCCAGCCCTACACTTTGCAGGTCCGGATCTGCCTTAGTTTGGAAAATAACCAGGATTTTAGGGCCCTTCTTTTTGGGCCAAAAAACCGAAAAAGTCACCGTTACCCCCCCCCCCCCCCCTTGAGAGATTTTCAATTTTGGACCAAAATTTCAAAGTCGTTTTTGCTCTACCAACTCAAGAGGGAACCTCCCCCGACCCCAGCCCTACACTTTGCAGGTCCGGATCTGCCTTAGTTTGGAAAATATCCAGGATTTTAGGGCCCTTCTTTTTGGGCCAAAAAACCGAAAAAGTCACCGTTACCCCCCCTTGAGAGATTTTCAATTTTGGACCAAAATTTCAAAGTCGTTTTTGCTCTACCAACTCAAGAGGGAACCTCCCCCGACCCCAGCCCTACACTTTGCAGGTCCGGATCTGCCTTAGTTTGGAAAATATCCAGGATTTTAGGGCCCTTCTTTTTGGGCCAAAAAACCGAAAAAGTCACCGTTACCCCCCCCTTGAGAGATTTTCAATTTTGGACCAAAATTTCAAAGTCGTTTTTGCTCTACCAACTCAAGAGGGAACCTCCCCCGACCCCAGCCCTACACTTTGCAGGTCCGGATCTGCCTTAGTTTGGAAAATATCCAGGATTTTAGGGCCCTTCTTTTTGGGCCAAAAAACCGAAAAAGTCACCGTTACCCCCCCCCTTGAGAGATTTTCAATTTTGGACCAAAATTTCAAAGTCGTTTTTGCTCTACCAACTCAAGAGGGAACCTCCCCCGACCCCAGCCCTACACTTTGCAGGTCCGGATCTGCCTTAGTTTGGAAAATAACCAGGATTTTAGGGCCCTTCTTTTTGGGCCAAAAAACCGAAAAAGTCACCGTTACCCCCCCCCCTTGAGAGATTTTCAATTTTGGACCAAAATTTCAAAGTCGTTTTTGCTCTACCAACTCAAGAGGGAACCTCCCCCGACCCCAGCCCTACACTTTGCAGGTCCGGATCTGCCTTAGTTTGGAAAATATCCAGGATTTTAGGGCCCTTCTTTTTGGGCCAAAAAACCGAAAAAGTCACCGTTACCCCCCCTTAAGAGATTTTCAATTTTGGACCAAAATTTCAAAGTCGTTTTTGCTCTACCAACTCAAGAGGGAACCTCCCCCGACCCCAGCCCTACACTTTGCAGGTCCGGATCTGCCTTAGTTTGGAAAATATCCAGGATTTTAGGGCCCTTCTTTTTGGGCCAAAAAACCGAAAAAGTCACCGTTACCCCCCCTTGAGAGATTTTCAATTTTGGACCAAAATTTCAAAGTCGTTTTTGCTCTACCAACTCAAGAGGGAACCTCCCCCGACCCCAGCCCTACACTTTGCAGGTCCGGATCTGCCTTAGTTTGGAAAATATCCAGGATTTTAGGGCCCTTCTTTTTGGGCCAAAAAACCGAAAAAGTCACCGTTACCCCCCCCTTGAGAGATTTTCAATTTTGGACCAAAATTTCAAAGTCGTTTTTGCTCTACCAACTCAAGAGGGAACCTCCCCCGACCCCAGCCCTACACTTTGCAGGTCCGGATCTGCCTTAGTTTGGAAAATAACCAGGATTTTAGGGCCCTTCTTTTTGGGCCAAAAAACCGAAAAAGTCACCGTTACCCCCCCCCCCCCCCTTGAGAGATTTTCAATTTTGGACCAAAATTTCAAAGTCGTTTTTGCTCTACCAACTCAAGAGGGAACCTCCCCCGACCCCAGCCCTACACTTTGCAGGTCCGGATCTGCCTTAGTTTGGAAAATATCCAGGATTTTAGGGTCCTTCTTTTTGGGCCAAAAAACCGAAAAAGTCACCGTTACCCCCCCTTAAGAGATTTTCAATTTTGGACCAAAATTTCAAAGTCGTTTTTGCTCTACCAACTCAAGAGGGAACCTCCCCCGACCCCAGCCCTACACTTTGCAGGTCCGGATCTGCCTTAGTTTGGAAAATATCCAGGATTTTAGGGCCCTTCTTTTTGGGCCAAAAAACCGAAAAAGTCACCGTTACCCCCCCTTGAGAGATTTTCAATTTTGGACCAAAATTTCAAAGTCGTTTTTGCTCTACCAACTCAAGAGGGAACCTCCCCCGACCCCAGCCCTACACTTTGCAGGTCCGGATCTGCCTTAGTTTGGAAAATATCCAGGATTTAAGGGCCCTTCTTTTTGGGCCAAAAAACCGAAAAAGTCACCGTTACCCCCCCTTGAGAGATTTTCAATTTTGGACCAAAATTTCAAAGTCGTTTTTGCTCTACCAACTCAAGAGGGAACCTCCCCCGACCCCAGCCCTACACTTTGCAGGTCCGGATCTGCCTTAGTTTGGAAAATAACCAGGATTTTAGGGCCCTTCTTTTTGGGCCAAAAAACCGAAAAAGTCACCGTTACCCCCCCCCCCCCCCCCTTGAGAGATTTTCAATTTTGGACCAAAATTTCAAAGTCGTTTTTGCTCTACCAACTCAAGAGGGAACCTCCCCCGACCCCAGCCCTACACTTTGCAGGTCCGGATCTGCCTTAGTTTGGAAAATATCCAGGATTTTAGGGCCCTTCTTTTTGGGCCAAAAAACCGAAAAAGTCACCGTTACCCCCCCTTGAGAGATTTTCAATTTTGGACCAAAATTTCAAAGTCGTTTTTGCTCTACCAACTCAAGAGGGAACCTCCCCCGACCCCAGCCCTACACTTTGCAGGTCCGGATCTGCCTTAGTTTGGAAAATATCCAGGATTTTAGGGCCCTTCTTTTTGGGCCAAAAAACCGAAAAAGTCACCGTTACCCCCCCTTGAGAGATTTTCAATTTTGGACCAAAATTTCAAAGTCGTTTTTGCTCTACCAACTCAAGAGGGAACCTCCCCCGACCCCAGCCCTACACTTTGCAGGTCCGGATCTGCCTTAGTTTGGAAAATATCCAGGATTTTAGGGCCCTTCTTTTTGGGCCAAAAAACCGAAAAAGTCACCGTTACCCCCCCCTTGAGAGATTTTCAATTTTGGACCAAAATTTCAAAGTCGTTTTTGCTCTACCAACTCAAGAGGGAACCTCCCCCGACCCCAGCCCTACACTTTGCAGGTCCGGATCTGCCTTAGTTTGGAAAATATCCAGGATTTTAGGGCCCTTCTTTTTGGGCCAAAAAACCGAAAAAGTCACCGTTACCCCCCCTTGAGAGATTTTCAATTTTGGACCAAAATTTCAAAGTCGTTTTTGCTCTACCAACTCAAGAGGGAACCTCCCCCGACCCCAGCCCTACACTTTGCAGGTCCGGATCTGCCTTAGTTTGGAAAATATCCAGGATTTTAGGGCCCTTCTTTTTGGGCCAAAAAACCGAAAAAGTCACCGTTACCCCCCCTTGAGAGATTTTCAATTTTGGACCAAAATTTCAAAGTCGTTTTTGCTCTACCAACTCAAGAGGGAACCTCCCCCGACCCCAGCCCTACACTTTGCAGGTCCGGATCTGCCTTAGTTTGGAAAATATCCAGGATTTTAGGGCCCTTCTTTTTGGGCCAAAAAACCGAAAAAGTCACCGTTACCCCCCCTTGAGAGATTTTCAATTTTGGACCAAAATTTCAAAGTCGTTTTTGCTCTACCAACTCAAGAGGGAACCTCCCCCGACCCCAGCCCTACACTTTGCAGGTCCGGATCTGCCTTAGTTTGGAAAATATCCAGGATTTTAGGGCCCTTCTTTTTGGGCCAAAAAACCGAAAAAGTCACCGTTACCCCCCCCTTGAGAGATTTTCAATTTTGGACCAAAATTTCAAAGTCGTTTTTGCTCTACCAACTCAAGAGGGAACCTCCCCCGACCCCAGCCCTACACTTTGCAGGTCCGGATCTGCCTTAGTTTGGAAAATAACCAGGATTTTAGGGCCCTTCTTTTTGGGCCAAAAAACCGAAAAAGTCACCGTTACCCCCCCCCCCCCCTTGAGAGATTTTCAATTTTGGACCAAAATTTCAAAGTCGTTTTTGCTCTACCAACTCAAGAGGGAACCTCCCCCGACCCCAGCCCTACACTTTGCAGGTCCGGATCTGCCTTAGTTTGGAAAATATCCAGGATTTTAGGGCCCTTCTTTTTGGGCCAAAAAACCGAAAAAGTCACCGTTACCCCCCCTTAAGAGATTTTCAATTTTGGACCAAAATTTCAAAGTCGTTTTTGCTCTACCAACTCAAGAGGGAACCTCCCCCGACCCCAGCCCTACACTTTGCAGGTCCGGATCTGCCTTAGTTTGGAAAATATCCAGGATTTTAGGGCCCTTCTTTTTGGGCCAAAAAACCGAAAAAGTCACCGTTACCCCCCCTTGAGAGATTTTCAATTTTGGACCAAAATTTCAAAGTCGTTTTTGCTCTACCAACTCAAGAGGGAACCTCCCCCGACCCCAGCCCTACACTTTGCAGGTCCGGATCTGCCTTAGTTTGGAAAATATCCAGGATTTAAGGGCCCTTCTTTTTGGGCCAAAAAACCGAAAAAGTCACCGTTACCCCCCCTTGAGAGATTTTCAATTTTGGACCAAAATTTCAAAGTCGTTTTTGCTCTACCAACTCAAGAGGGAACCTCCCCCGACCCCAGCCCTACACTTTGCAGGTCCGGATCTGCCTTAGTTTGGAAAATAACCAGGATTTTAGGGCCCTTCTTTTTGGGCCAAAAAACCGAAAAAGTCACCGTTACCCCCCCCCCCCCCCTTGAGAGATTTTCAATTTTGGACCAAAATTTCAAAGTCGTTTTTGCTCTACCAACTCAAGAGGGAACCTCCCCCGACCCCAGCCCTACACTTTGCAGGTCCGGATCTGCCTTAGTTTGGAAAATATCCAGGATTTTAGGGCCCTTCTTTTTGGGCCAAAAAACCGAAAAAGTCACCGTTACCCCCCCTTGAGAGATTTTCAATTTTGGACCAAAATTTCAAAGTCGTTTTTGCTCTACCAACTCAAGAGGGAACCTCCCCCGACCCCAGCCCTACACTTTGCAGGTCCGGATCTGCCTTAGTTTGGAAAATATCCAGGATTTTAGGGCCCTTCTTTTTGGGCCAAAAAACCGAAAAAGTCACCGTTACCCCCCCCTTGAGAGATTTTCAATTTTGGACCAAAATTTCAAAGTCGTTTTTGCTCTACCAACTCAAGAGGGAACCTCCCCCGACCCCAGCCCTACACTTTGCAGGTCCGGATCTGCCTTAGTTTGGAAAATATCCAGGATTTTAGGGCCCTTCTTTTTGGGCCAAAAAACCGAAAAAGTCACCGTTACCCCCCCTTGAGAGATTTTCAATTTTGGACCAAAATTTCAAAGTCGTTTTTGCTCTACCAACTCAAGAGGGAACCTCCCCCGACCCCAGCCCTACACTTTGCAGGTCCGGATCTGCCTTAGTTTGGAAAATATCCAGGATTTTAGGGCCCTTCTTTTTGGGCCAAAAAACCGAAAAAGTCACCGTTACCCCCCCTTGAGAGATTTTCAATTTTGGACCAAAATTTCAAAGTCGTTTTTGCTCTACCAACTCAAGAGGGAACCTCCCCCGACCCCAGCCCTACACTTTGCAGGTCCGGATCTGCCTTAGTTTGGAAAATATCCAGGATTTTAGGGCCCTTCTTTTTGGGCCAAAAAACCGAAAAAGTCACCGTTACCCCCCCTTGAGAGATTTTCAATTTTGGACCAAAATTTCAAAGTCGTTTTTGCTCTACCAACTCAAGAGGGAACCTCCCCCGACCCCAGCCCTACACTTTGCAGGTCCGGATCTGCCTTAGTTTGGAAAATATCCAGGATTTTAGGGCCCTTCTTTTTGGGCCAAAAAACCGAAAAAGTCACCGTTACCCCCCCCTTGAGAGATTTTCAATTTTGGACCAAAATTTCAAAGTCGTTTTTGCTCTACCAACTCAAGAGGGAACCTCCCCCGACCCCAGCCCTACACTTTGCAGGTCCGGATCTGCCTTAGTTTGGAAAATATCCAGGATTTTAGGGCCCTTCTTTTTGGGCCAAAAAACCGAAAAAGTCACCGTTACCCCCCCTTGAGAGATTTTCAATTTTGGACCAAAATTTCAAAGTCGTTTTTGCTCTACCAACTCAAGAGGGAACCTCCCCCGACCCCAGCCCTACACTTTGCAGGTCCGGATCTGCCTTAGTTTGGAAAATATCCAGGATTTTAGGGCCCTTCTTTTTGGGCCAAAAAACCGAAAAAGTCACCGTTACCCCCCCTTGAGAGATTTTCAATTTTGGACCAAAATTTCAAAGTCGTTTTTGCTCTACCAACTCAAGAGGGAACCTCCCCCGACCCCAGCCCTACACTTTGCAGGTCCGGATCTGCCTTAGTTTGGAAAATATCCAGGATTTTAGGGCCCTTCTTTTTGGGCCAAAAAACCGAAAAAGTCACCGTTACCCCCCCCTTGAGAGATTTTCAATTTTGGACCAAAATTTCAAAGTCGTTTTTGCTCTACCAACTCAAGAGGGAACCTCCCCCGACCCCAGCCCTACACTTTGCAGGTCCGGATCTGCCTTAGTTTGGAAAATATCCAGGATTTTAGGGCCCTTCTTTTTGGGCCAAAAAACCGAAAAAGTCACCGTTACCCCCCCCCTTGAGAGATTTTCAATTTTGGACCAAAATTTCAAAGTCGTTTTTGCTCTACCAACTCAAGAGGGAACCTCCCCCGACCCCACCCCTACACTTTGCAGGTCCGGATCTGCCTTAGTTTGGAAAATAACCAGGATTTTAGGGCCCTTCTTTTTGGGCCAAAAAACCGAAAAAGTCACCGTTACCCCCCCCTTGAGAGATTTTCAATTTTGGACCAAAATTTCAAAGTCGTTTTTGCTCTACCAACTCAAGAGGGAACCTCCCCCGACCCCAGCCCTACACTTTGCAGGTCCGGATCTGCCTTAGTTTGGAAAATATCCAGGATTTTAGGGCCCTTCTTTTTGGGCCAAAAAACCGAAAAAGTCACCGTTACCCCCCCTTAAGAGATTTTCAATTTTGGACCAAAATTTCAAAGTCGTTTTTGCTCTACCAACTCAAGAGGGAACCTCCCCCGACCCCAGCCCTACACTTTGCAGGTCCGGATCTGCCTTAGTTTGGAAAATATCCAGGATTTTAGGGCCCTTCTTTTTGGGCCAAAAAACCGAAAAAGTCACCGTTACCCCCCCTTGAGAGATTTTCAATTTTGGACCAAAATTTCAAAGTCGTTTTTGCTCTACCAACTCAAGAGGGAACCTCCCCCGACCCCAGCCCTACACTTTGCAGGTCCGGATCTGCCTTAGTTTGGAAAATATCCAGGATTTAAGGGCCCTTCTTTTTGGGCCAAAAAACCGAAAAAGTCACCGTTACCCCCCCTTGAGAGATTTTCAATTTTGGACCAAAATTTCAAAGTCGTTTTTGCTCTACCAACTCAAGAGGGAACCTCCCCCGACCCCAGCCCTACACTTTGCAGGTCCGGATCTGCCTTAGTTTGGAAAATAACCAGGATTTTAGGGCCCTTCTTTTTGGGCCAAAAAACCGAAAAAGTCACCGTTACCCCCCCCCCCCCCCCCCTTGAGAGATTTTCAATTTTGGACCAAAATTTCAAAGTCGTTTTTGCTCTACCAACTCAAGAGGGAACCTCCCCCGACCCCAGCCCTACACTTTGCAGGTCCGGATCTGCCTTAGTTTGGAAAATATCCAGGATTTTAGGGCCCTTCTTTTTGGGCCAAAAAACCGAAAAAGTCACCGTTACCCCCCCCCCCCCCCCTTGAGAGATTTTCAATTTTGGACCAAAATTTCAAAGTCGTTTTTGCTCTACCAACTCAAGAGGGAACCTCCCCCGACCCCAGCCCTACACTTTGCAGGTCCGGATCTGCCTTAGTTTGGAAAATATCCAGGATTTTAGGGCCCTTCTTTTTGGGCCAAAAAACCGAAAAAGTCACCGTTACCCCCCCTTGAGAGATTTTCAATTTTGGACCAAAATTTCAAAGTCGTTTTTGCTCTACCAACTCAAGAGGGAACCTCCCCCGACCCCAGCCCTACACTTTGCAGGTCCGGATCTGCCTTAGTTTGGAAAATATCCAGGATTTTAGGGCCCTTCTTTTTGGGCCAAAAAACCGAAAAAGTCACCGTTACCCCCCCTTGAGAGATTTTCAATTTTGGACCAAAATTTCAAAGTCGTTTTTGCTCTACCAACTCAAGAGGGAACCTCCCCCGACCCCAGCCCTACACTTTGCAGGTCCGGATCTGCCTTAGTTTGGAAAATATCCAGGATTTTAGGGCCCTTCTTTTTGGGCCAAAAAACCGAAAAAGTCACCGTTACCCCCCCCTTGAGAGATTTTCAATTTTGGACCAAAATTTCAAAGTCGTTTTTGCTCTACCAACTCAAGAGGGAACCTCCCCCGACCCCAGCCCTACACTTTGCAGGTCCGGATCTGCCTTAGTTTGGAAAATATCCAGGATTTTAGGGCCCTTCTTTTTGGGCCAAAAAACCGAAAAAGTCACCGTTACCCCCCCTTGAGAGATTTTCAATTTTGGACCAAAATTTCAAAGTCGTTTTTGCTCTACCAACTCAAGAGGGAACCTCCCCCGACCCCAGCCCTACACTTTGCAGGTCCGGATCTGCCTTAGTTTGGAAAATATCCAGGATTTTAGGGCCCTTCTTTTTGGGCCAAAAAACCGAAAAAGTCACCGTTACCCCCCCTTGAGAGATTTTCAATTTTGGACCAAAATTTCAAAGTCGTTTTTGCTCTACCAACTCAAGAGGGAACCTCCCCCGACCCCAGCCCTACACTTTGCAGGTCCGGATCTGCCTTAGTTTGGAAAATATCCAGGATTTTAGGGCCCTTCTTTTTGGGCCAAAAAACCGAAAAAGTCACCGTTACCCCCCCTTGAGAGATTTTCAATTTTGGACCAAAATTTCAAAGTCGTTTTTGCTCTACCAACTCAAGAGGGAACCTCCCCCGACCCCAGCCCTACACTTTGCAGGTCCGGATCTGCCTTAGTTTGGAAAATATCCAGGATTTTAGGGCCCTTCTTTTTGGGCCAAAAAACCGAAAAAGTCACCGTTACCCCCCCCTTGAGAGATTTTCAATTTTGGACCAAAATTTCAAAGTCGTTTTTGCTCTACCAACTCAAGAGGGAACCTCCCCCGACCCCAGCCCTACACTTTGCAGGTCCGGATCTGCCTTAGTTTGGAAAATAACCAGGATTTTAGGGCCCTTCTTTTTGGGCCAAAAAACCGAAAAAGTCACCGTTACCCCCCCCTTGAGAGATTTTCAATTTTGGACCAAAATTTCAAAGTCGTTTTTGCTCTACCAACTCAAGAGGGAACCTCCCCCGACCCCAGCCCTACACTTTGCAGGTCCGGATCTGCCTTAGTTTGGAAAATATCCAGGATTTTAGGGCCCTTCTTTTTGGGCCAAAAAACCGAAAAAGTCACCGTTACCCCCCCTTAAGAGATTTTCAATTTTGGACCAAAATTTCAAAGTCGTTTTTGCTCTACCAACTCAAGAGGGAACCTCCCCCGACCCCAGCCCTACACTTTGCAGGTCCGGATCTGCCTTAGTTTGGAAAATATCCAGGATTTTAGGGCCCTTCTTTTTGGGCCAAAAAACCGAAAAAGTCACCGTTACCCCCCCTTGAGAGATTTTCAATTTTGGACCAAAATTTCAAAGTCGTTTTTGCTCTACCAACTCAAGAGGGAACCTCCCCCGACCCCAGCCCTACACTTTGCAGGTCCGGATCTGCCTTAGTTTGGAAAATATCCAGGATTTAAGGGCCCTTCTTTTTGGGCCAAAAAACCGAAAAAGTCACCGTTACCCCCCCTTGAGAGATTTTCAATTTTGGACCAAAATTTCAAAGTCGTTTTTGCTCTACCAACTCAAGAGGGAACCTCCCCCGACCCCAGCCCTACACTTTGCAGGTCCGGATCTGCCTTAGTTTGGAAAATAACCAGGATTTTAGGGCCCTTCTTTTTGGGCCAAAAAACCGAAAAAGTCACCGTTACCCCCCCCCCCCCCCCCCTTGAGAGATTTTCAATTTTGGACCAAAATTTCAAAGTCGTTTTTGCTCTACCAACTCAAGAGGGAACCTCCCCCGACCCCAGCCCTACACTTTGCAGGTCCGGATCTGCCTTAGTTTGGAAAATATCCAGGATTTTAGGGCCCTTCTTTTTGGGCCAAAAAACCGAAAAAGTCACCGTTACCCCCCCCCCCCCCCCTTGAGAGATTTTCAATTTTGGACCAAAATTTCAAAGTCGTTTTTGCTCTACCAACTCAAGAGGGAACCTCCCCCGACCCCAGCCCTACACTTTGCAGGTCCGGATCTGCCTTAGTTTGGAAAATATCCAGGATTTTAGGGCCCTTCTTTTTGGGCCAAAAAACCGAAAAAGTCACCGTTACCCCCCCTTGAGAGATTTTCAATTTTGGACCAAAATTTCAAAGTCGTTTTTGCTCTACCAACTCAAGAGGGAACCTCCCCCGACCCCAGCCCTACACTTTGCAGGTCCGGATCTGCCTTAGTTTGGAAAATATCCAGGATTTTAGGGCCCTTCTTTTTGGGCCAAAAAACCGAAAAAGTCACCGTTACCCCCCCTTGAGAGATTTTCAATTTTGGACCAAAATTTCAAAGTCGTTTTTGCTCTACCAACTCAAGAGGGAACCTCCCCCGACCCCAGCCCTACACTTTGCAGGTCCGGATCTGCCTTAGTTTGGAAAATATCCAGGATTTTAGGGCCCTTCTTTTTGGGCCAAAAAACCGAAAAAGTCACCGTTACCCCCCCCTTGAGAGATTTTCAATTTTGGACCAAAATTTCAAAGTCGTTTTTGCTCTACCAACTCAAGAGGGAACCTCCCCCGACCCCAGCCCTACACTTTGCAGGTCCGGATCTGCCTTAGTTTGGAAAATATCCAGGATTTTAGGGCCCTTCTTTTTGGGCCAAAAAACCGAAAAAGTCACCGTTACCCCCCCTTGAGAGATTTTCAATTTTGGACCAAAATTTCAAAGTCGTTTTTGCTCTACCAACTCAAGAGGGAACCTCCCCCGACCCCAGCCCTACACTTTGCAGGTCCGGATCTGCCTTAGTTTGGAAAATATCCAGGATTTTAGGGCCCTTCTTTTTGGGCCAAAAAACCGAAAAAGTCACCGTTACCCCCCCTTGAGAGATTTTCAATTTTGGACCAAAATTTCAAAGTCGTTTTTGCTCTACCAACTCAAGAGGGAACCTCCCCCGACCCCAGCCCTACACTTTGCAGGTCCGGATCTGCCTTAGTTTGGAAAATATCCAGGATTTTAGGGCCCTTCTTTTTGGGCCAAAAAACCGAAAAAGTCACCGTTACCCCCCCTTGAGAGATTTTCAATTTTGGACCAAAATTTCAAAGTCGTTTTTGCTCTACCAACTCAAGAGGGAACCTCCCCCGACCCCAGCCCTACACTTTGCAGGTCCGGATCTGCCTTAGTTTGGAAAATATCCAGGATTTTAGGGCCCTTCTTTTTGGGCCAAAAAACCGAAAAAGTCACCGTTACCCCCCCCTTGAGAGATTTTCAATTTTGGACCAAAATTTCAAAGTCGTTTTTGCTCTACCAACTCAAGAGGGAACCTCCCCCGACCCCAGCCCTACACTTTGCAGGTCCGGATCTGCCTTAGTTTGGAAAATAACCAGGATTTTAGGGCCCTTCTTTTTGGGCCAAAAAACCGAAAAAGTCACCGTTACCCCCCCCTTGAGAGATTTTCAATTTTGGACCAAAATTTCAAAGTCGTTTTTGCTCTACCAACTCAAGAGGGAACCTCCCCCGACCCCAGCCCTACACTTTGCAGGTCCGGATCTGCCTTAGTTTGGAAAATATCCACGATTTTAGGGCCCTTCTTTTTGGGCCAAAAAACCGAAAAAGTCACCGTTACCCCCCCTTAAGAGATTTTCAATTTTGGACCAAAATTTCAAAGTCGTTTTTGCTCTACCAACTCAAGAGGGAACCTCCCCCGACCCCAGCCCTACACTTTGCAGGTCCGGATCTGCCTTAGTTTGGAAAATATCCAGGATTTTAGGGCCCTTCTTTTTGGGCCAAAAAACCGAAAAAGTCACCGTTACCCCCCCTTGAGAGATTTTCAATTTTGGACCAAAATTTCAAAGTCGTTTTTGCTCTACCAACTCAAGAGGGCCTTTCTCATATCCCTACACAGTTCCGCAAAATAGGGCTCTTTTTAGAGTGCTAGTGTATCCAAAGTGCCTGAGGTTGGAAGTCAACAACCCCACAGACACAATATTGGACACTATTTGAACAATCTATAAATTCCTTTGCCTTCAAATGTTTGGTTTACAGAAAAAGTTGTGGGTTTACAATTTATTAATGAGCTTCGGCGCATAGTTTTTATCTAGTGGAGCGTTCCATTTCCAATGTCCCTGTGTTGCACGCCACCACGCGACACACTGTTTATTGACATTTTTATATGGCGCAACTGACAGAAGGACTCATGGGTTCACGGCTTCACAGCAACACGATAACAACAGCTAGTTTACTATGGTTTATCCAGAAGACGTACGTGTCTTCTGGACGGACGCCGAAGGGCGAATGGTTGGGTGGTTGCTTGGGCTGGAGGAGCTGACGGCAGCAAAAATACTGACTACTGCAAAAGTGCTCTCAATTTTTTTTGCAGACCAGACCGGCGAGTTGTCGATCGTAGTGCGTGGTAGCAATCAACAACATGCACACACTGCACTCTGCACTGATCTGATACGCTGGCTTCCAACGACCAAGGTGGTTTTGAACGGCTGCTCTGCTGACGGATTTGTATCTCGCAGCCCCCATCGTTGTTTGCAATATCTACATTTATAAACGGATACTCTGAAGTTTGTCAATGCATGCAGAAGAAAATAGATATTTCTTCCTCATGTCAATGGTCACTGTAGTGTAGCTGTTACTGTGGTAAGCTAATAATATTAATTAAACACATATGGACTGGCAATGAGGGAAGTACAGTAGTGCAAGTCTTATGCAACCCGAGGGCCTGTGAGTGACCAGGAGAGGGTCCTATTTCCCCAGGCTGAAGGTCGAGGGAAATAGGACCCTCTCCTGGTCACTCACAGGCCCGAGGGGTGCATAGACGTGCACTACTGCTCGATCAATGCCAGTCCATGTGTGTTTTATAACACACCTCAGTCCAAAATGTCGGTTAGAAGAGTACATCGCGGTTTTTAGGCCGGAGATTCTTCTCGATCCGCAGACGCCCCAATTTTCGTTCTCTTGAGGGCGCTCTTTACTAGTCAATAGTTTTTGGGTTTTTGAAACTATTTCCTGCTTTGCGAACTATTTCCCCCAAATGAAGCGCGTGCGGTGGGTGTGGTGCAGATTTCATGCACTAGGCTATATTAGTTCACCCCACGCGACCGTGTTTCAGCCAATCAGGATAAAGAACCAGGGAGAGGTGTGTTATAATGTTATAGCAATAACATTACTAAGTTGTCCTGATCATCTGATGCAACAGGTTTCCGAACAGGGAAATTGTTTGAAAAGAAAAAATGAATAAAAGTTTCAAAACCATCTGACCCACCATTTCACAAGAAACCTTTAGTTCATAATCTGTTGAAATCTTGGAAGTGCGGTCTTGCTTTCTGAAAGATCGTCAGCGGTGCTGTATTTGCGGGTGTACTTGCAGCATCACCTGTTTCCGATCGGTTCATTGAGAAATGCAAAATGGCTCAAAAATGAAAAAATATTGTACACACTAGCACTGGTGGCGCAGGTTAGTGAGACTAAATTAGTTAATAAAATAATAAAGGTCTTCTTTACATAATTGTGTTACAATATGTTAATGTACAATCTTTATTTTTTCTTTATTTTTGTAGTTGTATATTTTATCCTATTTAAAATGGTAAGAATTAATTATTTTTAAATTAAATGTAACTGTAGCCCCTGCTAGAAAGTGGCCGCCTTCAGCATCTACACTGACTGGCACGGCAGATTGGAGGGTTAATGGCTTGCCTTCCAACCCATGACTTCATGAAGTCAAGCAGTGTGGCCGGGGATCCGTACAGAAGTAAAGTGCAGTGGTTGCTCTCCGTAGAGGGTCTAATCATCTTGAATTTGAAGCTATTAGAGGAGGTGAACTTTCACAACATCATGATGGTAAGCAAACTTCAGTACATTTCTCATTCATTCTTTTGCTTTGGCAAAAAAAAGGATGTAACAAAAAACGGATGTTTCTCCTCAGCGCCCACATAATGTCATAATTATAATATATCATTGCAATGAAGACCCCAAAGTTGGCTGATCAAGTTTGTTTTCAGTCATGGCCTTGGTACTCCAACAAACTCATACTCTATTCTAACATGGAGGAGATTCCGTCCTTTAGGGGACCCCACTAAATCATGAGAAAACAGTTTTGTCGGCCTCATGAATATTTTGTAGGTCTTAAAAATATTCCATACTAAATATTCCGTATTTGAAATTCAAATAAACAGGGTAAAATGAAAAAACCTTTCACAATAGAACGATTGCACGACAATGTTTACATGCGGTCACGTGACCTCCTATTTGGTTATGACGTCATACAGCTGATGAAAAAATACATGTACGTGTAAAAGCATAGGCCGTGACACAGAGTGAGTAGGAAAACAGTCGATTTTACTTTCGTTAAGCGATGAATTAGTTAATCAGCCCCTATTATTTAAAGTAGTATGTTGTGGCATTAATTTAAAACACATCTCTGTTTCATAATTTAACAGAACTCTTTTAAAAAGAGGTTTTTTTAGCCATGCACTACCAGTGTCGGACGACTACTATGTAGCCTCCCGTCTGTTATTTTGTTTGTAATGTTAGACTAAATCACTGTAAAAAAGGATAAACAACATTGGGAAAGTGAGCATTAATACCTAGCCTTGCAGAATTTCAAATAGGCAAAGGAATCACACAGTTTTGGAAAGCAATTTCTTTTATTTCAGCTTCAAAACTTTGAAATTTTTGTGTTGAAAAGTGTGTGGTGATCGCGGTCGTCTGGCCTAACGTTCCGTCGTGCACTGTACACATCGTGCACATTTATACAGTACTTTTACAATTTTCAAGACTTGCTGGAACTGTCCTTACTGGCTTTATTCAGCCACTTGAAGGTCTTCGGTACAAACTCTGGAATATGTTTCACAGATTTCGGGCAAGAAAAGCCTTGATTGAATAAACTAAATGCATAGTACCTTACCACCCTTTCCTATGGAGGATTACGTGTGTGTTTACATTTTATACCCAACAGGGGTCACGTAACGTAGGTCGCGTAATCGGTCTAGGCCCTGAAAAAAATGTCGTGGTGCTCATTCATACTGTAGGTGTAGGGCCATTTTTCAAGATTGATGCTCAGACATTTTGAAATTAACACAAGTCTAGGAATGTTTTTATTTGGGCAGAGAATAACTCGATGGGCCTTGGGACAACCCATGTCTTGAAAATTGACCAGAGGATGGAGGTTTAGGACTCAATGAATACATGTTAGAAGTATTTATGAATATTTAGCATTTTGCAGTGTGTGCTTTGGGAGTTTGTTTAGTGGGGTGTACCCCCATGTTCTAACCAACTCATGTTCATTTTGATCAATTAGTTCTCCAACCAACTCACTCATACTCCAACCAACTCACTCATACTCCAACCAACTCACTCATACTCCAACCAACTCACTCATTCTCCAACCAATTCGCTTATACACCAACTAACTCACTCATACTCCAACCAACTCACTCACACTCCAACCAACTCACTCATACTCCAACCAACTCACTCATACTCCAACCAACTCACTCATACTCCAACCAACTCACTCATACTCCAACCAACTCACTCATACTCCAACCAACTCACTCATACTCAAACTAACTCACTCATACTCCAACCAACTCACTCGTACTCCAACCAACTCACTCATACTCCAACCAACTCACTCATACTCCAACCAACTCACTCATACTCCAACCAACTCACTCATGCTCCAACCAACTCACTCATGCTCCAACTAACTCACTCATGCTCCAACCAACTCATTCATACTCCAACCAACTCACTCATACTCCAACCAACTCACTCATACTCCAACCAACTCACTCATACTCCAACCAACTCACTCATACTCCAACCAACTCACTCATACTCCAACCAACTCACTCATACTCCAACCAACTCACTCATACTCCAACCAACTCACTCATACTCCAACCAACTCACTCATACTCCAACCAACTCACTCATACTCCAACCAACTCACTCATACTCCAACCAACTCGCTCATACACCAACCAACTCGCTCATACTCCTACCAACTCGCTCAAAGTCAACCAACTCGCTCAAACTCAACCAACTCGCTCAAACTCAACCAACTCGCTCATGTGAGACCAAAACTCTGCCTGAGAATGCGTACTAATATGCTGAATACATTTTTACCGTTTTCTCTACACAAAAAAAACAATGAAATGAGCTGAAATTTTCAAAGGCTGGTGTTATTACATGTCATGTGCATCTTGATTTGTGCAAAGAATGGAAGCATTTACAGACATATTGCCCAATGTTCAGCTGGGGGCTTTATATGGATAGTTCCCATGACAGCTTTCCTGTATCCTGTTTCCTGTATTCCTGCATTCCATCAGCAAAATTAACAAATTCTTTTAATTCAACATACTTGACAAACAGAGTAAAATTTCCCCATTGAACGGTAATAAAGAAAATGAAGAGTAGAGAAAAGTAAACAGTACTGATTTACAGCTGTATGCAGAAACATACATGTAATAAGTTTAAAACTTTTTAAAAATTTTTTGTATAAGTTCTTGTTACAGTGCGTCTTTAAACAAAATTGCCTGGGAAAAAGCTCTCCTTGAAATCCAGGCTTGAAAAAAATAAATCAATATTCATTTATTGTGTCACCTTTGGGGTTTCCCCTCTATGGTACCATGTCATTGGGTAATTGTAAGGACTAACAATAGCCTTTGTGAAAGCTCAGTCAACCCCGTTTCTTAAGAATTTGATGCCCAAACTCAAAGCAAAAGATATAATGTGCATATGCGTGCTGTGGGAATCACATTATTCTGTATTTTTACTTCCTCCTTGCTTCTAGATCAGGTCGGGTGTCTATTACAAATAGACTAGACGGATACTATTAATTTCATAAAAGTATCTGAAGTAGAGGGAACAGCAGCAGCTACAGCGAAAAGCTACAATGGGTGGTGTTTCTGTTCTACCACTCATTCTGGTTGGGACACTTCTGGTGTGTGGATTCACAGACTTAGGAAAGGCAAACCAAGGTAGGCTGTTCAGTTATGTTTTGTTTTCTTTTGTTTGGGGTGTTTTTTGTTGGTTTTTTTTCACTCTAGTTTATATTTCTTGGAAAGAGTTATTGCTCTTTTGCATAGTATTTTCGCTTTGTAAACTGTTGTGTACTGGCCTATGTAGGCTGTGGCGTAATGTGTCTTATGGGACACTAACACCTCCCCCCCCCCCCCTCCGAATTGGTTTTAAGACACCTATAAAACAACCTTCCCCTTCATCCGTCACCCATTAGAATTTGAGAAAAAAAATGATTCTTGTCAAATCTGTCCAGACGTTCAGATTTATATACACAGAAATGTCCATGCGAAATTTTTGAAAGATTTTATAATTTGGCATAGTCCTGTGTTCACTTTATTGTCTTCATGGGTTCCATCTGGTTTGGGTACATTTCACCCTGAAAAGATTCAGCTAAGAAAATCAAATATAAACAGGCCTCAACTGCAGCCCCCTGTTCCCGCTCCAGTTGAGGGCCTTTTTTTTTGGTTGGTTTTTTTTTTCTTTGCAGGGGGACGATAGTCCAAAGAGAGCCCAGTAATTTTAATTAAAGAAACATCGTTACTCGAATGACCTTCCGGCATTATTTCTCTTTTTTTTTTTACTGTTTTTATTGTTGAAAAGATTCTATCTTTCAGTGAATTTCTTTGTAAAAGAAACACAAGTAGTACTCACCGTCTGTTCAGTCGTATTTATGCAAATTTTTAGGCCCCAAATACCCTCTCGACCAATCAGAAGGCCGCATTTAGGGTCACCTGACCCCCTAATTAGCATATTTTGAGGAGGTAAAATGATATTTCAAACGATGACGCAATCATAATGTTATTGTATGAACTACATGTCAGTGCAATAGGCGGTGTATGTTCCGGTAGAGTAGATGATCCCCAGACAAAGGGAGGGCTCCTACAAGAAGGAGAGAGGGAGTTAATCCTATCGATCGATACAGGATCCGAAGGTATAGATGGTCAGAAGATCATGTGGAGAAATGTAAGAAATACACAAATTGTACACACGTGTATATCATAACACGCGATGGGATGACCGTATCATGCTTGGTCCGCTAATAAGACGAAGGAGGGGAGAAATCCAAGGAGAAGTTTAAATAAAACTGAAAATAATGTTTACTCTCCGCACTTTGGTGGTCCTTATCAACCCATTGAACCGCAAGACGACTGCTTTGCAGAAAGTCACACACAACATGAAAAGGGATGTGCTTGATAAACATCCAGCATTGGTAAACCGCGAATATCGTGTACTTTACTCAGTTGGCCCTGTGCGAGACCGTAATTGTAGGCAATTCATCAAGTTGTTATTCCTCAAGGTTTACGGTTGTGTTCGTTGTTCTTACAAACCATACTGAAGAAGGTATCCATTTTGTCAACAATTTGGAAGTTCTAAAATGATGAATGCGCCCACATGGACGTCTCTGCAGCACAATGTTTAAAATTGTTGATCCTCAATTCTTGATTGTATTTTCGTGCATGATGCCAATGAGGTAAAGGTTATACACCGTACATATGACAACATATCGATCGATTTCTATACCAAAACGGTGTATCAGTAACTCTCACCATCGGTCAGAGAACTCAACACGCGCGAAGCAAGCCTTATACTATGTATATGGGTACATGAGTATGTATCGATAGTATGCAATTTGTGGATTAAATCGTATAGTCTAAGTCGGTGGAATACAATCATTCACGCTTTTCTCGTTTTTGCGTAAAACCTTTGTTTGTCATGTGTCATTTTGTGGAAATATTCTTATAAACGTCCGCGTTTTATGCAATTTACTGACCGCTGATATTGATAAAACACAACTTCACAATTCAAAGAGAGGATTATGACCAAAATTGCCCGTATTCACTCAATATTTCCCCTTTGAATTAAAACTTTGAATTTGTCTTTTGCCCGCGATGACGATTCACCCCTTAGAATTGTCCGATAAATTTGTTGGGTCACTCAATTTTCCTTTGTTGATGCGAGACGCTGATATTTTTACGGGTGTAAATACCTTTTTTGAACTTACGATATGATTCATGCGCGTGTGCAAACCGGCTACGGAAAAGGAAAACAGTTCGACTCTAACCTATTTACTGCTCTTCCCTTTACACTTTAAGTGACAAGCAGCGCCTCTATGTCTCTCTACATAGTAAAATTTAACAATGCAATTAGCGGTCGTGTAAATCACGCGAGTTAGTGTATTTTTTCTGGTTTCTGTTAAAGGCTGAATTGCGGAACTTGGCCAGTGTACCGGGACATTTTTAGGAAACAAATTGGAAAGTATATGACTTTAACTCCGGTACTTACCGAGACCGTCAATATTTTACAATATTTGAATACAACGAATTAATGAAAACCGAGTGAAACAATAGAAGTAAACAGCTACAATCAAGGCTTGTCGTTGAACTTATGAAGAATGCCGTGTAAAAATTTCGCCGTTACGTTGCTACACATAGTTCAACGATTCACACACACACACAAGACAAGAAAAAAGACGGACAACTTCACACGTAACAAAGTACAGGTAACGAATTGTTCTACCTCCATGGTTTGATGAGGTGTAACAACTAATGTGAATCCAACACATAGAGGAAGACAGCAGACGAAAAACATATACATGCACAAATGCTCTTGTATTCACCCATGATTACGCGTATACGAGTTTAACTGGACATGACCCTTTAAAATGCGTCTTTAAAACAAAGTAAAAGAAATGAATAGATGTGTCGAATCATTAGACAAAGCTTATAAGGACGATGTATACAAGACACAACAACGAGCAAACGAGTAATTTTATGGCTTACATTCGACTGGAAGAGAAAAATAAATAACAGACGTGGTAAAATCTCTTTTGTAAATATAGACGAGGGTCTTCTTACACATCGGAGGAACACAAATTCACCGATCCTCAGCCGCCAGAGTAGAATTTTGACGAAGTCACATCCATTTTCGTTCGTCTATGTTGCGCATCCATCACATATCCAAATATATTCCAGAGGTTTGGTCGTGTTGTGTATCAAGACGTAAGCTTCATGATAAAATGAAGCGGTAGCGGTAGCCCCGTTTCGTCGCCTCACAAAGTCAACAAATATTGGGGTTGCCACCCATTCATAACTTAATCAGATCACAAAAGACCATCGGGTGGGGATGGCCGAGGTATTCAAACGGGGAGAGGGTACACCCAATGCGTCTTCAACGTGAAAACCCCCATTACAAACAGTGCAGCTTATATTGATCTTCCTCCCTGTGACTTAACGCGTACTGAAGGTAGTCGGTCATTCCCCTTTAATCTGTAAATGAAACATTATTGTCATGGGATGTCCCTAGAGGATTGTGGAAGCATCGTTTATTTTTACTTGTCTTCTCCTTTCCACCAAATAGGCCTAAGTACTCTTTTCTTTACAGAAAATGATATCAAGGAGGCGAAAGACGGCTACTGATAAGGCATACGTATTGCACTTGCCCTTTTCACTGAAAATATATGACCAACCCACATCATCGAATAAAACAAAGTTTCATCGCAATTGCATGGATAGAGCATGGAGGTATAACGAGTATGCATTACATTGTTGTTCAACGTTAAACCACGCAGGTGTCTATAGTACTGCGTGCGCATTCTTTTTGCACAATGTTATGGTTACAGAAACATAGTGTTTGAAAGCTGGTTAAAGCGCTATTGAAAGGAGAGTGTTCATCGAGAAAGTAAACGTAAGCTACACTATACATTGTACACCTCGTTATTATTTTCCTCAAACGACAATTGACCGTAGATGACCAAAATGTCTTCAAGGTATAAAGAAAAAGATCAATGTGGAACAAACTGATTTTAATAGGATAACAAAGGTTACGTTTAAATTAACATGGAGCAATAAAAAACAGAATTTAGATGTTCACTGATCAGTAATCGATGTATAGTTTTGTTTTGTAAATCCACTGGAGATATGGGATTGTGCGCTTACTCCAGTACACATACGAGCCGTGATGGGGATGCCTGAATAATCACACCGGTCAAAGAAAGGGTACACATAGTAGTCAACAATACGGTTGACTGTCCGCTAACTGGGCTCAGCTTCTTCCTTGTTAAAGGGAATTAAACACTCTGGTTGCTTAGTCAATACAATGTCCCCCACACATCGTAATAACATACGAGGAAATTTGCTCTTGTTTATCATCACCTCAGCTCTGGGCTGTTTTATTCAACCTTACTCAACAAAAGATACACTTTTTACATTTTCTGCTTCTTCAAATCGGTTAAAATAATAAAGTTTAA
This sequence comes from Marthasterias glacialis, assembly GCA_911728455.2. Taxonomy (NCBI): domain Eukaryota; kingdom Metazoa; phylum Echinodermata; class Asteroidea; order Forcipulatida; family Asteriidae; genus Marthasterias; species Marthasterias glacialis. The sequence continues at coordinate 13,423,537 of OU452223.1, forward strand.
AGCGTTAACAACAATAATTATTTACAATGATTATGTTTCACTTTAATCAAACAAACAAATACGAAAATTAAAAAAATTGGAAATGTAAACAAAAACACAAAACACAAAACACGAAACAAAAAAACGAAACAAAACAAAAACAAGAAACAAGAAACACAAAAATGTAAAACAAGAAACACGCAACAAAAACACAAAATACGAAACAAAACAAAAACACGAAACAAAAAACGAAACAAAACACAAAACACGAAACAAGAAACACAAACATGTAAAGCAAGAAACACAACAAAAATACAAAATACGAAACAAACAAACAAACAAAAATACAAATTTGTAAACTTAGGCACATTAAGTGAAATACATAATTAATTTGGTTCAATTTTTCCAGATAAATTTCTACATAGAGCAACTTACTGATAACAGATCAAAACTAATACAGTTAGGCCTACTGTAACGATAAAACAAATAATCATTCGATTGTTTCAAATCTTTTTGAAACGTAATTCTCTAAATGCAATTTGTGCTGATTTCAAAACGAAACATAGTTTTTTTTTTTTACGTATGTCCATACCACGGACAATGATATCAGTCATTTGCACTTTACAATGCTGATAGTAAGCAATAACATCACAATCCAAACGAAAAAACATTCATATTTCCGTAGACACGTTGTTGATGATACTGTTAAATACACAGAATAAAAGTGTTTTTAACTGAATAGTCAATTCATGTTTAATTCAATAGTTACGGGCAAAACATATTGCTAATGCACTGTGATGAAAACGCCTATCATTTTGTAAATACAATTCATTAAACCAACGCATCCACCAAGTCAAGCCCAACAAAATGAGGGCTATAAGCACATAAACAAGGCGCTTGCGGGCGAGTGTATGTTCAGTAACCGTAGGGAACAGTCTCATGGTTTTCAATCTGCACTCTTTTTGTATAAACCAGCTGGTAACTCTTATTTTCCTCTTTTGTTTCAATGTTCGTTGTTTTCTTATTTCTGGAGATCTTAAATGGATCGAAAACTGTAATCTTATTCGGGCCAATTTTCTTTACCATGTTGGACATGGTTTCAAAGTTTACGTGAAACTGATTTCTGTAGTTAAGAGTAATGCCCCTCACTTTACAGTGTGTACTATACCCGTTCCTATCAGGTTTAAGTAACTCGTAAGCGTAGTTTTTAGGACCACCGCTGACAAATGTAACGATATGATTACCGTGATCTAATTCGTTGGTCAATTCACCTAAATAGTCTCCAACCTTTGGCTCCCATTCCCCCTCCCTGCTAACATAGATCACACTATCTGTGTCGTAATACAGAACTCTGCGATCTAATTGTTCTAATAGTTCGTAAAGTTCAAGGCTGGCATGAGCCGTAGTGTACGCTGCGATGATCACATTGGTGCGCGCAGACGGTTCGATAAACTCCTCTTTATTTTGCCAGTTAACTTCAATCATATCCTCATTGATAAATCGGGCGCTATTTATCTCAATTTTGTCACTCGTCATGAGGTCCATGTACTCAGCGGGATCATCAATGTGGTCAGTTTTGGACATGTTACTTCTTTGTCCGAATTTACCCCAAAAACTGTTCAGCATCAATTTAGCAAGAGCTCTAAGCCCAGGGTTTTTCTCAATATGGTTCCAGTCCAGACGAATCCCTTCTCTTTTGAAATACTGTTCAATGTATATATGTTTTTCCTCATCCGATTGACACCACTTTGGCCAGTCGCTCGACTCTTGCTTCATCTTGAGGAAAGCATTAACGTAAGACGCAAACAATCCACCTTCCTTCGTATCTGGATCGTAGACTGATACCTCTTTGAAATGCCACACTTCGTAAATCTTAAGTAACCTATACCCCAATGTAAGCGCCTTCTGTAACTCAAAGGTTACCCACGTTCCCGTCAAAGACCGTTCGTTGTCAGTATGCTGACATGAGGATTGCTGCATTGACTCACTACAAGTAGCGCAGAGAGGAAACATCAATTTGTTAGAGGCTTTGTAAGGGATGACTGGATGATACAACCCTCTGGGTGGAAGCACCTTGCACTTTATCAAACCTTCGTATTCGTTGATGTCGCCAAAGTGTTCGGTAATGACCGTCGGATGACCGATTGGGTACTTTTTGTATTTGTTAACATACGGGTAAAGGCTGGTAAAGTCCACGTAATTAATCTTTTCGCCCCGCCCAGCTTCGTAAAAAAGTTTGGTTGCATTGGTGCCACCTCCAAAAAATGCATCACGTGGCTTCAAAGGCGTTGAAAGGTCTAATGACGTCACGAAAGCCTTCATGTCAGCATTCTTTGCCAATTCATTATTAAACTCGCATTCCCATTTCTCGATGTATCGACATCCTTGACTTATGACAAACAGACGTTTCTCGATTGTTTTTTGGTACAGTTCCTCCATAGTCAACTGACTTAAAGGATGTTTGGTGTGACGGGCCAAACAGGTATGTCCGTGGTGGAGACAACCGTGAAACTCTAGCACAGTTTCAACGCCGTCTTCGATGTAGAAACCATCTGCTTTGTATTTACCGATATGTTTCTCTCCATTATTTGCTGCATGTTGAATGGTGTGACCTGTTTGATGCGATACCCACTTGAGCCATTGCAATGCTATGATCGACTGTCTGTCATTGGAGGGGTAGCCTTGTGGGGGTATAACGCCAATGGTGTTTGATTCGAGGTATTTAGATCGAAACACCAAGTTACAAGCCGAGGCAATGGTAATGCAATGCTTGAATGGGTCAATACCGGGGGTTTTTTCATCTGCCGTCATACTCATGAAGAGGGATCTAAACTGCAGACAGCATCGACGAAGAATGTCTACATCAGATTGACAATAATTAATAAGTTCTCGCTTGAGATCGAATGTATCGCCCTGATGCTCATTGTACCATTCAATGAATGCCTGTCTGTCACTTGGTTTCATGCTGTCTGGGTTATAGTGCTTCATGTCGGGTAGATGGGGAAGTATTTTGTCTTGATTGGCTGCCGTATTGTAAAAATGTGGAAAATAGCCCTTTACAAGTTCCTTCAGACCAAATGTTCCAGGAAGTTTGGACAGGGACATAGGTAGAAAGTTGAAAGAATCGATGAATTTCATGTCATTGACAGCTACTTCAATGCACATCACCTTTGCACCGTTCAGAATAACTTTTGGGAGAACGGCATTGTCATACAGATATTGTAAAATGAAGTAAGAGTCATAACCCTTAAAGTTATGACAAATCACGATAGCTCCGGCATTTTGCTCATTAAACAGCCATTCACAAAACTGCGTTTTGGTGTTTGGACATGGAAGATCTTTTGACGATCACCGCATTTGGCGCATGCTGTTAGGTAATTTTGATCCATGCATTGGTCGCATACTTTGTGCGCTATGCAGAGATTTGGTACGTGAACACCCGTCTCTTGCATGCACTCAAAATCAAAGAAGATGTAGGACGACGTTTGCTTTAGATGGTCATCACCTTCATCCATTGATTCATCGTCGATCAAACTGACAAACTCAACATTATGATCAATTTCTAAGTGTTCTTTAAACATGGCTGGCTGCATGTAGCAGCGGTGATCTTGCGGTACAAACTCCATGCAAACTGAACAGTACTTTTCACCGCAAACATGTTCTTTGCCTCGATGAAGCCGTCTATTTACAAACTGACTGCACAAGCCACATCTGTAATACTGTTCACAGCGAGATTTCCCAAGCCGTTCCGACTTTTTTAGATGGTTTTCAAAACACTGGATACTCTTAAAGTTCAGATTACATTTTTGACAGTGTTGCCATTCTTCTTCAACGCAGTCCGTACCGTGGCAAAGCCGGCACGTGTTCTCACAGCGATGATCTTCTTTATGATCATAGCCTCTGTAGCAGTTTGGGCAGAAATAGCTCCTATTGAGGAAGGCTGGCATACTTGTAATGACGTCATAATGCCCATGATGAAAGTAAAGACAAATACGATGTTTAGCTGCTGGACCATGAAAGATTATGGCATTGAAATGTTCTTTTGATGCCACAAGAATTTGGTAGTGTGGTAAATTTCTTAAGTTCTTCAATTCCGCACTGTCTGAAAGGTACGTTAGCTTGCTGATGAAGTTCTTGGGCAAGTACCTTTTGTATTGGATAACCTCGTCTTATCGAATCCCAACGTCCGTGTTGATCAACGTTCGCTTTAGCAGTAACGATAGCGCGGGAGCAACATAATTCATCTTTGTTTTTTATTTGTATTATACATTTTTTCTCCTTGAGAAAGCGTTCAAAATTGACATAACGTTTCTTAGAAATCTTTCCTCCAGTAGCCATAGCAACATGAGTCACGTTGATTTCCAAACTGTCATCAAGGGAGAATTGCTCATAGGATTGTAGCACTCGTTCCACCCTGGCTAAAAATCTCTCCGCTGTCAGATGATCCTTTGTGATGAATGGTAGTTGTATGGGATAGTCTAACTCTGCACAAGTAACCACGATGCGGACCAGGTCTTTCGGTGCAGCACCAGCTGTCACTGTGTCCAGGAGACTCTCAAAGACATTGTGTAGAGTTTCCAAGATGTCTGACGGATCGTGAATATCCAAGTTCTCTTTGAATGTTACCGTGTAGTCGGTTCCTGTGGTATTGAATTTCTGCACTTTAACTTCCTTCACCTTCGTGACGTGATAAAGATCCTTAATATCACCATCGGATATCTTTTGTTTCTTTGGCACTGGCTCATCTCTCTCCGTTGAAGCCCCGTGACCACTTTGAGGCAAATGCTGACTCTGCAGATGTCTGCGATAATTGTCGAGTCGAGCAAACACTTTCCCACATTCTTCGCACTCATGTTGGTTGATATCAGCATGACGGGCTAAATGGCGGTTAAAATTGTCACGCCTCGAAAACAATTTATGGCATATGTCGCAGGAAAACATCTTGAAAATATCTGTAATGAATTTGAGCAAACGGTTTAATGGTTAGATTCCCTCACTGCTAAATATTATTACTACTTTGTATTATTCATGTTTTATAGTAAAGAAGACTTATTGAACACATAAAACGAACAACCGTATGAAAGTTAAGTTATAATAATTTTGTATTCAGTTATAATAATTCTTTCTTCCTAGAAATGCAAAAATATGTATATCAAAGAAGATACTAGACGAATCTTAAAACACATTATAAAGCGTGTGAAACACCCATAAAGACGTTGTGCATTGCAACAATATCCAACGAAATGGTACCTTTCCGTGTCGTTAATACACGTATGCGTTCCACAGAGAAGTTTGCTTCGGTCTGTGGTCAACGACGAGAAGTAACAGAATGAATGATCCGCGTAATATTCTCCTTTATGATGAGATTGACTACACGCGTACTGTAACGTGATTGGTTGGCTATAAAGCAGCTTACAGCTGATTGGTTAGTGGCTGTATTGAATAGCTTAACGTTTCGATCTCGTTGCATTACGTCATTAACTATAAATAATGCGTTGTGAAACAGTTCTTAAAATAATCATTACGTCATTTTCTATAACTAATAAAAGTTCATGAGTTCATCACGTGCAATAACTTCGTAACATGTTGTTTTATTAGATAGTAAAGGGCCCTTTTCCCTTTTTGTTTGTTTGTTTGTTTCGTATTTTGTATTTTTGTTGTGTTTCTTGTTTTACAAATTTGTATTTTTGTTTGTTTGTTTGTTTCGTATTTTGTATTTTCGTTGTGTTTCTTGCTTTACATGTTTGTGTTTCTTGTTTCTTGTTTCGTGTTTTGTGTTTTGTTTCGTTTTTTGTTTCGTGTTTTTGTTTTGTTTCGTATTTTGTGGTTTTGTTGCGTGTTTCTTGTTTTACATTTTTGTGTTTCTTGTTTCTTGTTTTTGTTTTGTTTCGTTTTTTGTTTCGTGTTTTGTGTTTTTGTGTTTTGTGTTTTTGTTTACATTTCCAATTTTTATAATTTTCGTTTTTGTTTGTTTGATTAAAGTGAAACATAATCATTGTAAATAATTATTGTTTTTCTGTACCCCCCTAAAAAAAATGGGAGTTTTGGACTAAAATGTCAAAGTCATTTTTGCTCTACCATGTCAAGAGGGAATATCCCCCAGTACCAGTGCTCTAATTTTCAAGTCCGGATAAGCGTTAGTTCGGGAAATATCCACCAGTTTTAGGCTGAAAGTTTTAGGGTCAAAAATCACAAATTTTTCAGTACCCCCCTGAAAAATATTGGAGTTTTGGACTAAAATTTCAAAGTCGTTTTTGCTCTACCATGTCAAGAGGGAATATCCCCCTGTACCAGTGCTCTAATTTGCAAGTCCAGATGAGCATTAGTTCAGGAAACATCCACCAGTTTTGGGGCTGAAAGTTTTAGGGTCAAAAAGCACATATTTTTTAGTACCCCCCCCCAAAAAAAATGGGAGTTTTGGACCAAAATGTCAAAATCGTTTTTGCTCTACCATTTCAAGAGGGAATATCCCCTAGTACCAGTGCTCTAATTTGCAAGTCCGGATGAGCGTTAGTTCGGGAAATATCCACCATTTTTAGGCTGAAAGTTTTAGGGTCAAAAAGCACAAATTTTTCAGTACCCCCCTAAAAAAAATGGGAGGTTTTGGACTAAAATGTCAAAGTCATTTTTGCTCTACCATGTCAAGAGGGAATATCCCCCTGTACCAGTGCTCTAATTGAAGTCCGGATAAGCGTTAGTTCGGGAAATATCCACCAGTTTTAGGCTGAAAGTTTTAGGGTCAAAAAGCACAAATTTTACTATACCCCCCTTAAAAAAATTTGAGTTTTGGACCAAAATGTCAAAGTCGTTTTTTGCTCTACCATGTCAAGAGGGAATATCCCCCAGTACCAGTGCTCTAATTTGCAAGTCCGGATGAGCGTTTGTTCGGGAAATATCCACCATTTTTCGGCTGAGACTTTTAAGGTCAAAAAGCACAAATTTTACAGTACCCCCCTAAAAAAAATTGGAGTTTTGGACCAAAATGTCAAAGTCGTTTTTACTCTACCATGTCAAGAAGGAATATCCCCTAGCACCAGTGTTCTAATTTGCAAGTCTGGATAAGCGTTAGTTCGGGAAATATCCACAATTTTTGGGGCTAAAAGTTTTAGGGTCAAAAAGCACAAATTTTAAAGTACCCCCCTAAAAAAATGGGAGTTTTGGACCAAAATTTCAAAGTCTCTTTTGCTCTACCATTTCAAGAGGGAATATCCCCTAGTACCAGTGCTCTAATTTGCAAGTCCGGATAAGCGTTAGTTCGGGAAATATCCACCATTTTACGGCTGAAACTTTTAGGGTCAAAAAGCACAAATTTTACTATACCCCCCTTAAAAAAATTGGAGTTTTGGACCAAAATGTCAAAGTCGTTTTTTGCTCTACCATGTCAAGAGGGAATATCCCCCAGTACCAGTGCTCTAATTTGCAAGTCCGGATGAGCGTTTGTTCGGGAAATATCCACCATTTTTCGGCTGAAACTTTTAGGGTCAAAAAGCACAAATTTTACAGTACCCCCCTAAAAAAATTGGAGTTTTGGACCAAAATTTCAAAGTCGTTTTTGCTTTACCATGTCAAGAGGGAATATCTCCCAGTACCAGTGCTCTAATTTGCAAGTCCGGATGAGCGTTTGTTCGGGAAATATCCACCATTTTTCGGCTGAAAGTTTTAGGGTCAAAAATCACAAATTTTTCAGTACCCCCCTGAAAAATATTGGAGTTTTGGACTAAAATTTCAAAGTCGTTTTTGCTCTACCATGTCAAGAGGGAATATCCCCCAGTACCAGTGCTCTAATTTGCAAGTCCGGATAAGCGTTAGTTCGGGAAATATCCACCATTTTACGGCTGAAACTTTTAGGGTCAAAAAGCACAAATTTTACTATACCCCTCTTAAAAAAATTTGAGTTTTGGACCAAAATGTCAAAGTCGTTTTTTGCTCTACCATGTCAAGAGGGAATATCCCCTAGTACCAGTGCTCTAATTTGCAAGTCCGGATGAGCGTTTGTTCGGGAAATATCCACCATTTTTCGGTTGAAAGTTTTAGGGTCAAAAATCACAAATTTTTCAGTACCCCCCTGAAAAATATTGGAGTTTTGGACTAAAATTTCAAAGTCGTTTTTACTCTACCATGTCAAGAGGGAATATCCCCCAGTACCAGTGCTCTAATTTGCAAGTCCGGATGAGCATTAGTTCAGGAAACATCCACCAGTTTTGGGGCTGAAAGTTTTAGGGTCAAAAAGCACATATGCCTAAGATTGGTACGTAAAATCCTCATCATCGCTACAGATTTGTTGAAGTCATTTGTAGGGATGATGAGGATTTTACGTAGCAGGCTTTGGATGTGACTAATTTTTTCCTGACACAAAGGTTACCCTGCGGATGTTCTGTCAGCTGCACTTAGTCGAATATCTGCGTTGAGCCTTGAGGAAGCCCTAGTCCCATCTTTGAGACAAAATCAGAACCCCATCCCCTTAGTTCTTACTTACCACCCATTCAATCTGAGAGTTTGTGCCATTGTTCAGAAAGACTATCACAGGCTGCAGACAGATCCATTGATGAACTTCATATTTAATATGACTTCTACACCCTTGTGTGCTTTCCGTTCCGCCCAATCAATCGGACAAACTTTGTTCCCTCCACCCTTCCACAAATAGTCTCCAATGATACCACTGTCCTAGGCATGTTTGCCTGCAATCGTCCCTGTTTCAACACGTGCAGGCATATCCACAGTCCCTCCATACTTGACGGCCCCAAAGAAGGTTTCACGTCCGTGTATTGTATATCCTGCAAGCAATGGGGTGTCCACCACATTGGTGAGATGATGGGTTGACTGGCTGACCGCTTCACTGAGCACCTCAGAAGTGTATGGCTAAACATCCTGGGACATCATGTAGCATGTCATTTTTCTGGCCTGACGCACACGTGCATGAACATGTGCCTGTGTGTCTTGAAACTGAATTCATCTACTACACAGGGCCAGAACATGGAACAGTGCATCGTACACAAGTTGGAAACACTGAATCCGGGTGGCTTGAATGCAGATATTTTGGGGGTCAAAGACTCAAAATGTTTTGAGTTGGGGGTACTCAAAGCATTTTGTTTTTTGACCCTAAAAGTTTCAGCAAAAAAATGGTGGATATTTCCCAAACTAAGGCAGATCCAGGCTTGCAAATTAGAGTGCTGGTACCAGGGGATTTGCCCTCTTGACTTGGTAGAGCAAAAATGACTTTAACATTTTGGTCAAAAACTCAAAATGTTTTGAGTGGGGGGTACTCAAAGCATTTTGGTTTTTGACCCTTAAAGTTTCAGCAAAAAAATGGTGGATGTTTCCCAAACTAAGGCAAATTTGTCAGTGCTACGAACGGATTTACTTTACATCTTCCTGACCCTTAATTGTTCTGCAAACTTTCTCCGTCATAGCTAACTTGGTAGCCACTTTACAACTATGACGTCATTTACTCTCCAGCAATAGAATTCTACATAAGCTGGTCATGTGTCAAGCTGGCCTTGCCCTCGCCTAAGCTAATTTCATGAAAACAAGATTTTGCAGTCATTGGAGATTCCTCATCACCTGCTGATGGACTGGACGTATACCTAGAGGATTTGAACTTAAGTTCCACTCTTCCAATCTGTTGCCGGGTAGTCATCTGTACTCTTGTGAGGTTTGCAGTGTCGTCTGTGCTTCATCCCGTCATCTTTTTTGGTGAACTCTTCAGTCCCATTTCAAAAAAACTGTTCAACTTGTTCATAAGATACATGATTTGTGTACTGCATTTTATAACTTGGTTGGCCAATTAACTGTTTGGAATCATTTGCTCGCTTAGTGTGGAACTGTTTCAAGGTTGAAAGCATTCTAAGGATTCTAAGCTGTGCTCCTTAAAACATTCACCTTCGGTAGTCAACCAGCATCCAACAGTACTTTGCTCTTCACATCAGCCCCGCCCCAAGAATATGGTCATGACTATACCACTCAATCTTCCACTTTTAGAAGCAGAGTGTGATTTTCATCAATTTGGCCTTAATGTTGTGCCTAATATTTGGTGTGTGGATGAGTTTTCAATGAATAAAGATGTTGATGAATTCTTCCGTCAGTTATGCTTCAAACAATTTCTACTACAAGGATGATCTACACACTCAGAGCTCTATATCCTCGTCTGTTCATCAGTCTGTTGATTCCAAGCCACATATCACTACTTACTCACCAATGTCTCATTGTGACGTTTCGACTCAGCCAGCTGATTTTCTACCTGTTGATTGATTTGACAAGTTTTGCCCAAAGAAGTCTAGTTGGTGCCCTAATCCTGAACTTAACAGAACGTTGGACTTTGTTTTCGACAGTTCCCAACAAGAGATTAACCATCTTGATTTCAGTTAGCTTGCTTTCTGTGATATCATCAAGGATAATTGCAGTGCACTCCAGTCCCTTCGTGGGAACCCTTCTTTTGTCATTAAGAGAGCGGACAGAGGTGGAGCTACCGTGGTTTGGTGATGTGATCTTTACATCAAAGAAGCTGAGTGTCAATTGTCTGGTGGAATGTCTTACAGAGAAGTACATAATGATTTTACATCTGAGCACCAGAAAGAAGTCACCAAAACTAGGAATAAGATTATAAGACATGGTTCACTGCCTAATAATGCTAAAAAACTCAAAGTTTCTGCACCCTATACTGCTCGTTTGTACCTTGTCCTCAAGATCCACAAACCTAACAATCCCAGTTGCCCCATCATGTTGACTTGCGCCTGTCCTACTGAGGTTTTTTTGTCCCATCTTGATTCAGTTCTTTCTCCTTTTGTACAATTAACATTACAATTGTTTCACTTCTGACACCACATGTAGATTAACAGTTATCCTGTCATTGATTATTAACTTGATCTTTGTCTCTTTCTTCCTCAAGTTAGAGCCACTTAGCGGACTTGAGGCTGAGGGATGAGAATGGTTCGGAGGAAGCATACCGCCAATTATATTTAATTGTGAACCTCTCAGTCAGAATACACACAGATTGATTCAACCTTGACCATAATTTAATTTATCTGTAACAAGCAGTGTGAAAGGAGACTACAGTTTTTCACAATTACTGCTATATCAGTATTGTGTGAATGGCAACCCCAATCAACAAAACAAATAACTATTTGTTGGAGAATGTTTTTCAGTTTCTTTCAGGAGGATGTTGCCCTGTTGAAATGAGTGAATAGCATCAGTGAAGTGTTCCAAGATTTGCAAGCAGCTTCAGATTAGAAGGTATGATGTCAATGTGTACCATCTTTATTTTCAATTGAGAATAATTTAATATTCTTTTTTCATTAACCACACTTTTACAATAATGTTTTAAACTACAGTTACAATGCATGTCTAGTTGCTGGTTAGGAACTTTTCAGAAAACATTGGGGGAAAAAACTAAACAAGTAAATCATGAAAACTTCTGTTTACGTTTTTCTCTTTTTTTATCTGATGAGATGATTCCAAACTTTTTGTCTCAAGTTACACTGTGCAGGAGTTGTAACATATATGTGATGAGTTACTGTTTGCTGTCTTCACCCAATAGATGAAAATGAACCTGCTAAAGAAACGGAAATGTGCCAGGAAGTGCTACATCTCACCAAGAAGTTACAACCCTGTTTAATGTAACAGTGACCTGTGCCTGAAGCCTTGACTGAGCTCCTGATTGTCCAGTAGCATCCACCTCATGCTGGGCTTGTTTGGACCGCCTAGTTCCCAGACTGACAAAGATGATGGGTGACTTGTGACTGACCCTCGATCCAGTGCCAAGAACGACCTTCGAGCCCCCATCAGCTGATTTTTGTCTTCTTCATCCATCCCCTGGCAGAACTATTGAACATTTCCACCATCATCGTCAACCTTGGACTAACATTTTTGTGAAGAATTGTTTTCTTCTGGTGGACTTAAAACGTAACGGTTCGGCCAAAGGACATTCACTACCTCGGAACTGAGATATACGTTTGTTCACGGACTCTCACAAAATCAAAGCTACGATAGCATAGATCACACCAGCAGTTTGTACTTCATCCAGATAGATCAAGACTGCACACAGCTAATACAAGATGCTCTGTAAGTTACTCTAGCTTATTCCAATTGACTTTGAACACTTGTGGCTCTTAAGCCCTGTAGTTTATTTTGATTTCTGATTTGGCATAGTTTGGGTATTTTTCCCAGGTGTCTATAAATTGTATTAATTTAGTTGTAGTTTCAAACAGCTGTAGAGTACCCAGTTTTAGAAATCCATTCAGGCATATCTGCCACTCAGTTCTAGGGACAAAAGAACACGGCAGTTCTGGAGACAAAAGAACAGATTAGAAGTAGATTTTTTTCTTGTGTGTAAACATTTAATCGTTCCGATGTGTTCCAATTTGCATTTAGTATTCATAGTGTTTGTTTTTATTGTGATAAACTTTTGCTGTCCTTTTTATTTTTTGTTTGTTTTACTTTATTATGATCGAGATCCAGAAAATTGCAAGAGAGTGCTAGATCTCACCAAGAAGTTCCACTCCTGTTTAATGCAACGCTGACCTGGGCCTGAAGCCTTGACTGAGCTCCTGATTGTCCAGTAGCATCCACCTCATGCTGGGCTTGTTTGGACCGCCTAGTTCCCAGACTGACAAAGATGATGGGTGACTTGTGACTGACCCTCCATCTAGTGCCAAGAACGACCTTCGAGCCCCCATCAGCTGATTTTTGTCTTCTTCATCCATCCCCTGGCAGAATTATTGAACATTTCCACCATCATCATCAACCTTGGACTAACATTTTTGTGAAGAATTGTTTTCTTCTGGTGGACTTAAAACATAACAGTTCGGCCAAAGGACATTCACTACCTCGGAACTGAGATATACGTTTGTTCACGGACTCTCACAAAATCAAAGCTACGATAGCATAGATCACACCAGCAGTTTGTACTTCATCCAGATAGATCAAGACTGCACACAGCCAATAAAAGATGCTCTGTAAGTTACTCTAGCTTATTCCAATTGACTTTGAACACTTGTGGCTCTTAAGCCCTGTAGTTTATTTTGATTTCTGATTGGGATTGTTTGGGTATTTTTCCCAGGTGTCCATAAATTGGATTAATTTAGTTGTAGTTTCAAACAGCTGTAGAGTACCCAGTTTTAGAAATTCATTCAGGCATATCTGCCACTCAGTTCTAGGGACAAAAGAACACAACAGTTCTGGAGACAAAAGATCAGATCAGAAGTAGATTTTTTACTTGTGTGTTAAACATTTAATCATTCCGATGTTTTCAGATTTGCATTTAGTATTCATAGTATTTTTTTTTATCGCTGATATAATCTTGCTCTCCTTTTTTTTTTTTTTGTTTTACTTTAATATGATTGAGATCCATATTTGCATTGTACTTACCTTTTAATTTTCGTTGTCTTATTTGATTTAAATTTGTGGAGTATTCCTTTTCATCATTGTTGCTATTTTTCTGCATTTTGTTCTCCTGCATATTAGTTCTTTTGAATCCCTCTCTGGACTGTGTTTTTTGCAAGCCCAGATTGTCAGCTTCAAAGCAAAGTGACTACTTCCAGAGGTCACCTGTCTGACAAAGAACTCTTTCCATCATCCATCGCAGCAAATGGTGACAGATCATCTCGTCACATTCATTTAAACCTATCCTCAATCCACTTGAAGTAAAGCAAGATGCATCCCTCAAGCTACCTTTCCCTTCAAAGAAATCTTGGCAACATGCAAGACACCACTGATCACATGCTTTCACAACTAGAAGGCATAGAGAGACGACAATCCCCAAACACATCCCGTCAATGTGTAACAGATTTGCATTTACTACGGTCAACTCCCATATGGCCTTCCCATTGCAAGGTTCAACCATCGCCATCAAATATTGGGTTTGAGACGTGAAATATCGCATCAAAACCACATCCATGCCTACAGAACTCCAATTTTCTACCGTTGTTCGTTATTTTGGTGGTACTGCAAGAAAACTTGTTCTCAATCTCCGTCCAGTAAAACAAACTCTTAGCCACGCTTTTGCTGAACTCAAGGCACAGTTTGGAGACATATACCTGTCTGATTATTCACTGGCCAGTTTTTATGTTCGTATGAGACTTCCCAATGAAGTACCAAGCATCTGTGCTTTAGAACCTGAAGCTACGCTGAGAACCATAAAAGAAAATTCAACTCCCTTTCCAAACAGAAAGAGTATGCTCACACATCAATTTATGAGAGGTGTTAAAGACGGGAAGATCCTGCAGATACTTGCACCTATGAAACAAAGGGAGATGACTTTCAGGCAACTTCAGATTGAACTTTATCAAGTGGAATGCCAGTCTCGGATGGCAGCTTTTGCAAAGACTAGAACCAAGCTAAAAACCAAGCAATTACAGCAGATCAGTCCACTATACAACCAGCCGAATTCATCCTTGTTACTTGATACGAGGGACCTTGATCAAAACCTGCACATGGCCCAGATCTCCAAGCAGAACATTGACCACAATGTGTTTGCACAAATTTCTTGCCACTGTCAACCAACTACATGCTGCTCTGAAGGTTGAGCAGATTTCTAAAGCACCAGGCCCATGTAAACAATCGAGAAAAGACCAGTTACCTTCTAGTCATTGAGTTTTCATTTGCCAGAGTTGTGGCGAGGAAGGACAGCACATCACCAAACGCTACAGAAGTACACCTTCAAACCTCAATGGCCTGCGGCCAATGGGTAGGCCGTCAGAGGCCAAGAGTCAACAAGCCCAGTAATATCTCCTTCAAACAACGCATCCTAGCCGTCTTCAATATACCAAGGTGATACCAAGCCTCTCCATCATCAGCAGTCAACTAAACAATTATAATGCATTGTACTGCAATTTTCTACGGAGGACGACGTGTTACTGCAGAGGAACTGTCACGTGATAATAACCTTCAAATTGCATAACAATTAAGCTGACAATCAGTTACTTTATTTTTGAACTGGTAAAGTTTCGTTTGAAAAATTTTCGATGTTGAAATGACTTGCTGGCAATGAGCTCTTCTACTAAAGCTGTAAAGGAGCAGAGAGACAACTAGTCATCATTGATAAGGGACGAAATGATATCTTCTGGAAGTGCCAAAACTCAACCTTTAGGGGTCATTTTGGGCAAAAAAGACCCATCTAAAGATTGAGGTGTGGTTCTACTGGCAGACTACAGTGAAAGATGTGAATGAGTGGTAGGTAATGTGACAGCGTTGACAGGTGTAACTGAAATTTAACTAAATACCCCAAAAAAGTAATCTGGAATAAAAGGGATAAAACAAACATTTCTTTGGTATGGACAGCAATTTCTTGCCACTGCCATCAAAATATAATATTTTTTGTCCTAATGAACTATTTGTTATTGTTGTAGATTCAACAGTGCACCAGATGCCTGGGGACGGAGAAGATCAAATTTGCTGCCTGTGAACTTCAACCCATCCCTGTGGTTGAGCCCTGGGTGATGATTGGTATTAATCTGATTGGCCCATTCAAGGAATCAAAGGCTAGCAATCGATATGTCCTAACTGCTACAGAATATTACACCAAGTGGCCTGAGGTGATGCCGATCCGGTGAAAGGATGCCTCGAGTGTGTCAAAGTGCCTCAAATAATTTTTATTGCTGGTGGGGTCATTTCCAAGACGTAACTTGTGTGTGTATCTATTTATTTTTTTGTATAGGTTTAAACCTTCAATGCTTTGTTAATTTGGTATCATTTCAATGTGTAACATCAGCTCACTTTTTCTCATTGCAGGAATGGTGCACCAAAAGACTGCCTTTTTGATCATGGGAGAGAATTCTATAACCAGGTAAAGTTATACACATGTACACACGAAAAACTAGGATGGGAAAAACAGACTCTTTTTACAATTTCAATTAGTCTTAACCTTTGAATGTTTTTTTTTCCCAAAGCTGTCTGAGGACTTGTACCAGCAATGGGGTATCTGCCATCGTGTGAATTCAGCTGCACACCACCCCAGACAAATGGCCTTGATGAGTGGTTGAATCAGACACTCAAGGCCTCCAATGCCAAGTTGGTAAATGACAAGCAGGACGATTGGGAGAACTATATTAACGTAATACCATAACACACTGATACATCAATTGAGGATGATGACAAGGAAGACATTATACAATCCATTAATGTGATTCTACTGACTTCTACAGTTGATAAAGCAGACCTACAACAAGCTGTTCTAGCCGATGATACACTTCAGCAAGTGATTTCATAATATTTGGATAATGATTGGCCAAACAAGAAAAACATTAGGCAAGCATTATAGTCATACTCGATGATTCTTGATGAATTTTGGATTGTAGATATTGTTTCATGCTTGTGATCATTTTGTGATACCTGAGATGATGAAACGCAATCTAATTCCCCTCGCTCATGAAGCACATCAAGGCACTGTACAATGTAAGCAAGGACTCTGGGAATGCTGTATATGGTGGCCTTGCATGGACCGTATGGTAGAGGATGCCACTTGCAGCTGTTACGCATGGTTAACAAGTGATAAAACTGCACGCAACCAGAACACTCCATTACAGCCCATGCCACTTCCAGAAGGGCCATGGCAAAAGATTGTGATTGACATAACTGGCCCCTTTGAACACGGTTCACTATAGTTGCCATTGACTTCTACAGCAAATGACTGGAGGTAGCTTTTGCTTCAGACTTTACTTCACGAACAATAGTTTACATGATGTCTTCAACTTTTGCCTTTGTTAATTCCCAGGTTAAGCAAGCTGCAAGTGAAGGTGTAAAGCAGATATCAGTAGTTGGCATCTTCTTCTTTTGCAGGCAATCAGAAGGACTGGCAGCAGAATGGTGCAGTGTCAGCAGTGCAAGGAATGGTTTCACAAACCTGTCGCACTTTGTCCTCCATACTTTTCTCAGATAAGTCTGCCATATTCTTGTGCTTGAAGTGTACTTAGTCTTTTTCGCTTCCTTTCTGTTTCATATGAGCGGGGGAGCTGTGCAGAAGTTGATTAGTTCAGTGTAAAACATCTATGTTATATTATTTTAATCACTTTTTTATGATTAAATAATTAAAGGCAAAGTATACCTTTGGTTTTTGGAACCGTACGTTTGCCTTCATGCTATATAATTGTAGATGTATACCATAAAACTAACCTGTGTAAATTTCATTTCAAAAGGTGGCAGCGTTTTTGGGATATCGCAAAAAATCCGGAGCGATTGCTTTCACGCAGAAGAAGTATCCGTCATTGGAATACACATTGTGAGAAGCGTTACGGCCATAACGCTTCTCAGATTCAAATTTTTGGGGGATAAAAAGTGATGTATTTTTCCATAACTGCAGTACTTCGAAGTGAAACTTTTCTCAAAACGCTTTATACTATCCAAAGCTGCTGTACTTCTTACCAAGTAAGTTTTTATTGCCAAAAATTTTCAGAGTCATTACCAAACGTATGCAATGCCTTTAAATTTTGTATTTCTTATGAAACGAATACCTTGCCCTTTCAGGTTACTATTGGGTTATTTATTCTGTAATTATAGCTGTAAATAGTTTGTCAAGGGAGTCAGTCTTTACTCTTGCATATTTCTTGCCTTTTTGGATGTTACTTAATTGTTCTGTACATATTAATTAGTTCATTTTTAAATGTTATATTTCGGTAATAATTTTTCGAGGGGGTCACTCAACTTACAATGTTCTTGCCTATTTAAATGTTATTTATTTTGTATGTTATTTATTGTTAAATGTTATACTTTGATAATTGTTTGTGGTGGTCACTCTTTTAATACACATGCACCTTTTTTGCCTTTTTAAAAATCAATCAAACATAAACTCAGTTCAATGCAAGTTCAACTGATGAGTCATGAATTTGACGAAAGGGCAATTAGCAGCATTTAAACTAAAAACAGAAACAGGTTTGCCTTTGCAATATTTTCAAACTAAAAACACCAACTAAAAGATTTTATAATTTGAATAAATTAAAGTGTACCTTAATGTTAAAGGGTTTAACATTACAAGCTGCTGATTGGCCTCTTGAACAATGCATATGCTTTAAAGATGATCTGTGCTGATGTGATTTGTGCTTGAAAAATAATTTTTAACATTAAGCACTCTGTAATTGTTGCTTGATATTTTTATTTGGAAGTAAATAACTTAGGCCATCTTACAAAATTATTTCAACATTAGGATTAATTTTCAAGGTCAAATTGGCTTGAGCATGGATCATACATCTTTAATGTGTTTAACAAAATGAATAAATCAGTTTATAATTACATACGAACAATCAAAGATGAATAAACAGGCTTTTAATTACGCTAAAATGTTGTATCTGATCTGCCGTGTAAACTCCATGAGTAATTTAGATATCATTCTATACTTACCTATCTGGAAATTCTGATAATAAACATTGACATAATACATCCAAAAAGTGGTAGTCAGATACAAAAACTTTCCCTTAACTGTACTCACGATCATCTTTTGTCCTCCAAACTGATGCTTTTCAGGCCCAAAGCAAAACCATGCAGTCATCAGGTTCAGCAGCACTGCACAGCAGTGTAGGCAGGGATCTATACAGAAGTAAAGTGTGGTTGTTACACTACATGTATGGTATGGTCTGACCACTCACAAGAATAATCTAGAAGTTAAAGAGGAGCTATCTTATTCAGAAGTGAACTTTCACAACATCAAAGCGGTAAGCAACTTCAGTACATTTCTCATTAATTTGCCTTTTCAGTACATGCACAATGCCATAATTATAATATCATTGCAATGATGCAAAGTCTCCAAAAGTCGGCTGATCATTTGTTTTCAGTCATGGCCTTGTCTTCTGGCATGAAACAGGTCAACTCATCATAGTACTCCAACCAACTCATACTCTATACATGGATGAGATTCCTTCCTCCATGCTTTAACCAACTCATGCTCATTTTGGTCAATTCGTACTCCAACCAACTCACTCATTCTCCAAACAACTCAAATCCTAGTGAAACCATTTTCCAATCAGCTAATGGCAAAGGTCAGGGGATGATGCCGGTTAATATGGTGGTACAATTGTGTCAGATATGATTTTGAAAAAAGGAGAAATATTTAGGATACTGTTCCCATCAAGTGCAATCTTTTTAACATACCTCCTAATAGTTGGATTCCAGTCTCAGACCTTTTTAACCTGTAAATATAATTTGAAATTACTGGCTTTTTATTCCAGCAATTACACCATGCTATTGATCCTTAACTTGCATATTTTTGGATCTTATGAGTGGGTTTACTTGTAGTTTGGAAGATTTTTCTTATTTACAATGTCATTGTCAGTAGTTTCAGGTAACGATTACATTTCAAATAATGAAATAATGTATACATTATTCTTTATAACCCAGCTCCAGATGGATGTTGTTAGCTGTTTGAGTGACATGCTCATTGAGAGAACCAGAAAATATGGAGACTCAAATTAGTCCAGGTCAGTCACGCTACTCTTGTTCATCTCCGTCACATTAATCGTCTCAGGACTCTGATTCTAACCGAAAACATTGAAAATTCTTTCCCCCTGCCAGTTCCAAAGTAGGGTGGCCCACTCTCTCTCCATTCTAGGCTGTCAGGTTTTTCTGAGCCTGAACAGAAGAAAACCTGCATTTCTCAAAGATCCTCATCCACCTTCTTTTCAAACAGCACACGTGAATTACAAGGCTTCAAGGTTTTTTATTTTTTTATTTTTTTTTTTCGAACTTTCGAAGTCCGAACTTGGAAACTCTGTGTTTCACAAAGATCCTAATCTGGATATTTTTAAATTACCAGGCTTCCAGGTTTTTCCCAAGCCTGACAACCTGCCTTTTGCAAAAGATCCTTATTTGTTTGTAAAGAAAAGAAGTGATAGTTTATAATCCTGAACCAGGAACCATAGATATTACTGACTGTAGCTGGGTGCACTACACAAAATAGACAAGAAAAGACCTTGCGCTGAGCTTCATTAATAAAATATAAAACCACAATTTTCTCTCTAAATCCACGATTCGAAGGTCACTGCTTTTATGGATTGTTGAAAAATGGTATAATATCAAGGCCTAGCCGTTGTTGACTCCCAACCTGGTGCATTTGTTGTACACTAGCCCTCTAAAAATGACCCCATTTTGCTCAAAAGCACGGTCATTTTTCCAAGATGGTATCTGGTCAGTTTACTTGTTCATCTAGAATTCTATCTTGTCTATTGTCAGAGTCTACTCGATCTGTTAGCGACCACTTCATAATGGAGTGTGTGGATGGAATTTAACATTATTGCATTAAGCTTAGATAAAACGGTATATTCAAAAATATCATGCAGATTCTTAACAACAAATCCAATCCTTTTGGATGCTACTCATCAATGAACTTCCTTGTAGCTTGAAAGAAATTACATTTTTTCAAGATAATGTTTTAGCTGTCTGAGCAACATGCTCCTTGAGAGAGATTGAGACTCAAATCAGTGGAGGCCAGTCACGATACACTGTCATCTTTGTGCTGTTTGATCGCATTAAATGTCTCCTGACTCTAGGAAATCAACAATTCAACTGAAATCATTGAGTAGTGTTTCCCTCCTGCAAATAATGACTTTACTAAGGAGGAGCACGGACCGGGGCAGGGGGGGGGGGGGGAATATGTGCACCATCAACTGATGTCTGTGCCCTCTATTTGAATCCTGGACTTTTTAGATTAAAATTAGCGGAATAAAATGTTGCATTTTATGAGCTTTTATGTAGAAGTTTCAGTGTTTTTAGAACTATTTTGAATTATTTACACACAGAATGTATTTTGTTTTACTTTAACACATCAGAAAACACTGAAAAGGGGCTAGTTTATTAAATAGTTTTAATTGGCTAAAAGTGCCCCCTAGAAAACAAATGATGCCCTCATGTGCCCTCTATGATTTTACCCTAGTTACAGCACTGCCTGCACTTCCAAGAGTGAGGCAGCCGAACTTGCTCATTAGAGTGACCACCCATCTCCTTTGAGTGACCACCTGTCTCAGATTTGTCATAAAGGAAATAATATTGGCAAAAATTTTAATGTTGTTTCATTTATGAGCTTTTTCCCTTACCTCCATGCATCAACAAGTCACAATTTGGATTGTGTAGATGGAATCATCTGGCATTTGTGTGAGTGCTGCATTCTTGTCAGTTTGCAGGCTGCATCAATTTGAATTCTTACCAGATCTCTCAGCTCAACAGCCAGGGGAAATACATGAAGTTATTGAGTTCCATGTACAGTCTGTTCAACACGGTTGATCCCCCATGCTCAACCTAGTGTATCAAACCAATATATCGTTATGTCTGTGTAACAAGGTCGTATCTACTAAAATGGCATTTACGATAAACATGAGTTATAGCGATGACTCTCAACCAACCCTATCCTGCCCTGTGTTTTGTCTTTAATTAACAACACCATTTATACAAGTTGATGCTTTTATAGTGCCTTTTGCACATGTTGGAATTGGCAATAAGAGTTGAATTAAATGCAGTGGTTTAACTGTGCCAAAAAATCACAACAATGTTTCATTGACTGTTTTTCTGTGAGCTGTCTGAGAATCATTAGAAGCTGCATCTAGGGAACTATTATTTCAATATGTGGGGGAAATATGACATTAATTTTACCCCTAAATTGCAAATGTGTGCGGGTAATTTATACTACGAAATATGCAATAGGCAAGTCACATGAAATGTCGTCAGTCAGGACGCCCGCTTCATTCATAAAATCGAACTTGAAAATGAGGTCAGTCAAAATATTTGAAAATCTTAACGGCTGGCAGGCCAGCATGTTTTAAATATTCACGTGCAAATTTGTGCTCTAAAATTATGCAGTAGACACTACTCACTGATGCCTTTTTATCCAACTTGAGACAGGATATTAGCAGTATATTGGGGTAAACAACATTTTTTTGCAAAGAAAGATGTCATAGGAATCATCAAACAAGAGTACATTACTGAAGATGCCTGCTTAATTTTTAAGCCTGAAAACAAGGCAAACACTTGAAAGAAAGAAAAAATCAAATCCATTTTATCAAATTATGGGTCCATTACCAGGGTTTAATTTTATTCTCTTAAATAACTCAGTAAAGAGCCTACACCGATGGCTTTTCATTTAACTTGACCCAGGATATTAGCTTCTTGGGGGAAATGCTGAGATTTTGGAGGTAAATATGACATTGTCAGTAGCCCTTATAGGCACAGGTAAAGAAAAAACTTTAAGCTACAATTTATATTTATTATTTCTTCCCGCTAACTATTAATTTTGTGTTTTGTCGCTTGGTTTTATAATGAAGTTTTGAGGCGGCTGTCAGATTTGTTTGTTGCGGCAGAATGTGGCGGCCAAATAACCGTCAGATAAAAAAAATATCACACCCCATGTGAAGGAACTGTACTAATCTAGAACTAGCAGGGGTCGGTATAATAATTGATCACACTTTCAGGATGATCAGGACTACGATTATTCTGTGGAAATTGTATTTTATTTTCAGATCTTGCTTCAGATCTAAGACTTGGTCATCTTTTATACAAACTGTGCAGGTACTTGTCCAGTGTAGAGGTACCTTTATATGAACATTAAGTTGGCCGTGAAGAGGGACAACTATGTCTGAAATTCTTGAACAACAGACATTACGAACTAATGCTCAACTGGTATAATCCCCTCAAAGTTAATTCAGTTCGATCTCGGCACCTATAAAAACATGTGATTGTTTAATTGATTGTTAAAATTCCAGCTCAACATTGGTAAACTGACTGTACATTTTTGCACAAATCAAGATATTTGTAATAAAACCAAGCAGTGAATTGGTTTAGCTCATTTGGCATTGTTTCATTTGAGAGAAAGCAGTAAAAATGCATTGAGCAATTTTGTTCGCATTTTTATAGATAAAGCTTTCATTTCACCGAGACAAAAACTGTTGTTGGAACTTATTTCATTTATTAAATTAAAAAGGTCAACCCTTTAGTCAGACCTATTTCAAGGAAACTTTTTTACCATCATTATCTTGATACCATAATAAGGTATATGTAAATCTGTGAACATTTATGTTTTTCCTCTTTACAAAAGTGTTGAACTGGGGTTTTAAATTCTCGGAGAAGATTAAGGCTGCCCCTATTCCCACTACAGAGGGCGCTCTTTATTCATTTGTATAAGTGCCCAGTTATACCATGCCGGCCAAGGTTGCTGTTGAAATGACTGATCATTAAGCACAAGGAAAAATGGTAAATATTAATTTAATGTTATTATAGTAACTAATTTGTAACTCGTGTGTGCTGGGCTGACGGAGGAGGAATTGTAGAGTGGTTGTTCGGTCCGAAGGGGAGCTAAAAACAGCGAAAACAATGACCACTGAAACACGTAAGTAATGTTCATTGCACATTAGAACCACGCACGACCAAGGCCGAAACAACGACCTGACTAGACATGTACTTCACTCTGTGTGTATCGAACTGTGATGAAAGTCGGCATGATCGGTGCTGGTTTTGAGCGGCGGCACTGACATATTTTTACTATGGCTGTATCTCGAAGCCCATCGTTGTTTTGCAGTACCTACATTTAAACACAGAAAGGCTAAAATGCCGTATCCAGCTGTCACTTTATATCCCTGGAATTTAAGTAAACTTTGATCTTGTCGCCCAATGCAAACAGACGGTGCGACCATTTTGTACCTCCATGATGTCACTCACTCATCTCTCTCGGGTAATGCATTCAATCAGTCAGCACATCCAAGAGAGTTTACTGCTACTCGAAACTTTCATGTCCCCACTTTCAGGTGAATGTCGCAAGAAGACTGCTGGAATAAAGACTAGCACAGGAGTCTGACCCCCTCTCGCTGTACAGTGCAACAGCATCCATCATGGCTACGATGACGTCATTGACATGGGCTTCTAAAATATACCAGCATGGAGATTTGTCATAAAATTCCACCAAAAGCCTAGGAGTTATCGCACCAAGGGGAGGGAGGCTTGCAGAAATGTTCTCCAGACGCTTCCAGCAAAGACCAACTGATCATTAAGGGAAACATTTGCCAAAAAAGTAAGTTTCGATTTGAAAGTTGATGTCTGGTTTTGGAGAATTGGGTTCGTTGGGCCAAGAATTGGAGGTAATCCAGCATATTGGCACAATGTATGGGGCTAAATGTAACCATGCTATCTAATGTGGTTCTGAACTGTCAAAGCTGACATAGTGACAGTGACCCTGACGGAGCTGTATAAAAACTAGTTGCGATAATCGTAACCCTCCATCCTCCCGACGGTTGGAGACCAAAGGGTTACGAGACAAGATTGATGTTTTCCACATAATGGTCAGTTTTGAGCAGTTTTTGCCAGACTCGTGATCAGAATCGTCCTTTTTTTCCACTTTCCAAAATCCTGACAGACATTCTATAAACATTGAGTTGATCTTATTTGTATGACAACGTCATCTGGAACCCTTAAAACAACATCATGGAAATATTTGGCGAAAAAAAAACGACAACTTACCAAAAGACTGAGCGATTATATCCATAATCCATAGCGCGCAAACTAGTGATTTTGAACATCACACTTGCTTGAATACAACCAATCAGCGTGACCCAATCAAACACGCATCCAGATGAGCCATGGCAAGGGTTCCAGATGGTGTTGTCATACAATAAAAATCAACACCATGTTTTTAGTCTGTCATGATTTTTGAAAGTTTGGCAAAAACTGGTCAAAACTGCTAGTTACACGGATAATACCTGTCTTGGGTCGTAGCTGGTCTTCGACCGGACGGTCGGATGGAGGGTTACGATTATCGCAACTATACGATAACTAGAGTTGTACTTGTAGCCGCTAGAAAGTGATGGCCTTCAGCAGCCACACTGACTGGAGTTTTAAGTGGCTTACCTTGGTAGGTGGCAGCAGGTCCCCTGCAATGCTCTCAGTTGCTACATACATTGAGTGCGCGATCCAAGCAATAAACCACCACTGGCTCTCTGCTGCAAACACACCGGGCGGGTTAGTAGGAGCAGGCCACCGCTGGTCAAAAAAACAAACAGAAAACTTGACTTTGAAACAGAACTTTTTTCATTTGAGATTTATAATGGAACTTTGTTTGTTGGAGATTTGTAATTGAACTTTGTTTGTTATTACCCTCTTAATCTTTCAAGGGGCTGCGTTTTTATTGTGTTATCACTTTGGACTAAGATGTGCTAGTTTCAATTCAACTTGGAGAGGGATGTAATAGGCTAAGTGCATTATTCAATATAACACCCGCAAGTGCATTATGGGTAAAAGCACATGAACAATTTGGGACAGAAATAAATACACATTAATTATACAACAGAAGTTATGTTTTGCTTGCTTCCCTTTAATCACTCCACTATTTGCCCATCCAAGGATAACACTTTCCACCAGTGTAATGCTTGTCCAGATCCTGACAACATTAGGGAAGATGTTGCCATTCTAACACTCTTGTTTTCCCTTTTTGACAGCCCTGTGTACAAAAATCCCTTGCAGATGTGTTTAAAGGGTATTTGCAGCATCACGGCTACCTTGCCGTTTCTGGGTTAAAGATGTTGTTAGATGTCGACGAATTTTGATTTTTTGATGCAAGACTGGAGCTAACTGCAGGTAAAAACATTTTTTTTTCACAACCTTTATTGGAGTTATGGAGTTATTTTGCAAGCCACCTATTTTGGGCTAAAAGTTTAAGGGCCAAAACCACAAATTTCTATTACCCCCTCCCAGAAAAAAGTTTCTGACCAAAACTTCATAGTTGCTCTTGTTCATAAAAGTCAAGAGGGCATATCCCCTGGTACCAGGTCTCTAATTTGCAAGCCCAGATCTGCGGTGGTTACCGAAATATCTAGTAATCGTAACCCTCAATCCTCCCGACGGTCAGAGACCGGAGGATTACGACCCAGGATGGGTATTATTCGTGTAACTAGAAGTTTTGACCAGCTTTTGCCAAACTCGTGATCAGGTTTGTCCATTTTTTCCACTTTCCAAAATCATGACAGACATTCTAAAAACATGGAGTTGATATTTGTATGACAACGCCATCTGGAACCCTTAAAACAAAATCATGAAAATATTTGGCCAAAAAAAACCAACAAAAACTTACCAAAAGACTGACCAAAATATCCATTGACCACATCCATTAACTACAACCATTGACTACAAACTCATCGCCTGTGTGTGTAAGCATCGATCCCCCGGACCGTGTGCGCAGCATGCAGGTACGTATGAACATCATGCGTGCACAAACTACACAGCTCGTAGTACCGCCGTGTGGTGCTTCCGCACGCCCACACGGCCACACACACACACTGACTGTGTGTGTGTGTAGCATGCAAGTGTGCACAATACATTGTACATGCACAATGTACATGTACAATGTCCAGGGATCGATGCTTACACACACAGCAGTGAGTTTGCAAGCTGGAAAAGCCGATTTGCACATGACAGCCATGGCTCGTCCCGATGCGTGTTTGGTTGGGTCACGCTGATTGGTTGTAGCCAAGCAAGTGCGACGTTCAAAATCACTAGTTGGCCCCGCTATGGATTATGGAAATATTCGGTCAGTCTTTTGGTAAGTTTTTGTCGTTTTTTCTGCAAAATATTTTCATGATGTTGTTTTAAGGGTTTTAGATGCTGGTGACATACAATGAAGATCAACTCCATGTTTTTAGAATGTCTGTCATGATTTTGGAAAGTGGAAAAAAGGACGAATCTGATCAAGAGTCTGGCAGAAACTGGTCAAAACTACCCATTGCGTGGATAATATCAATTTTGTCTCGTAACCCGACCGTCGGTAGGATGGAGGGTTACGATTATTGGAACTACGAAATATCCACCATTTTCAGCTGAATTTTTAAGGGCCAAAAACCACAAACTTTCCATCATCTCCCCCCCAAAAAAAGAACTTTGAGATTTGGACTAAAATTTCAATGTCGTTTTTTTCTCTGCCAAGTCAAGAGGGCATATTTTCCGATACCTAAGCTCTAATTTGCAAACCCTGATCTGCACTTAGTTCCGGAAATATCCACCATTTTTGGCTGGAACTTTGGGGGCCCAAAACAACAAATTTTCCATTAATAACAAATTTTCCCCTTTAAAAACTTGGAGTTTGGGATTTAAATTTCAAAGTCATTTTCGCTCTACCAAGTCAAAAGGGTATATCTCCCTTACCAGCGCCCTAATTTGTAAGCCCAGATCTGCCTTACTTCGGGAAATATCCACAATTTTAGGGCTGAAACTTTTACTGCCAAAAACCACAAATTTCTTTTACCAACCCCCCTGAAAAAACAGGAGTTTTGGACCAAAATTTTTTCGCTCTACCAAGTCAAGAGGGCCTATCCTTCAGTACCAGTGCTCTAATTTGCATGCTACGATCTGCCTTAGTTCGGGAAATATCCACCATTTTTCAGTTGAAACTTTTGGGGCAAAAAAACAGAAATTTTCCATTACCCCGCTCCCCCTAATAAAATAGGATGTTTGGACCAAAATTTCAAAGTGGTTTTTGCTCTACCAAGTCAAATGGGCATATATCTCCCAGTACCAACACCCTAATTTGGCAAGCGCCGATCTGCCTTAGTTTGGGATATATCTGCTATTTTTCGGCTGGACCTTTTAAGGCCGAAGAAAAAAGACATTTCCCACTACTCCCCTCCCTAAAAAAATAGGAGTTTTGGGCCACAATTTCAAAGTCATTTTCGCTTTACTAATAAAAAAAAATGTGACTTTTGGACCAATATTTCAAAGTTGTATTCGCTCTTCTAAGTCAAGATGGCAAATCCCCCGGTAACAGGGCTCTAATTTTCAAGTCAAATTTTTTTCGCCCAAACTTTTAGTTCCAAAAAACCACAAATTTTGCTGTAACCCCACTTCAAAACATTGGAGTTTTGGAGTAAAAATTCAAGGTCATTTTCGCTCTACCAAGTCAAGTGGTCATATTCCCCGGTACCAGTGCTCTAATTTGCAAGCCCAGCTCTACCTGAATTTGGGAAACATCCACCATTTTTAGGCCCAAACTTTTAGGTCAAAAAACCCACAAATTTCCTGTTACCCCACTTCAAAATATTTGAGTTTTGGACCAAAATTTCAAAGTCATTTTCGCTTTACCAAGTCAAGTGGGCTTATCCCCCGGAACCAGTGCTCTAATTTGCAAGCCCACATCTACCTGAATTTGGGAAACATCCACCATTTTTTGGCCCAAACTTTTAGGTCCAAAAAACAACAAATTTGCTGTTACCCCACTTAAAAAAATTCGAGTTTTGGACCAAACTTTCAAAGTTGTTATCGCTTTACAAAATCAAGCGGGCATATCACTCGGTACCAGCGCTCAAATTTGGAAGCCCAGATCTGCTATAGTTCGGAAAGTATCCATCATTTTTTAGCCTAAACTTTTTGGTCCAAAAAAACATAAATACCCCCGGTACCAGAGCTCTAATTTGCAAACCCAGATCTGCCTTATTTCGTGAAGAACCACCACTTTTCGGCCCAAACTTTTAGGTACAAATAATCCAAAATTTGCTGTTTCCTCATTCAAAAAATTTGAGTTTTTGACCAAATTTCAAGGTTGTTTTCCTTCTCCTTAGTCAAGCGGTCATATTGCTCATACCAGCATATTGCTCAAAGTATCCAGCATTTTTCAGCCCAAACCTTAGGTCCAAAAAAAACAAAAACATTTTGCTGTTACACCACCTCCAAAATTGGAGTTTTCTACCAAAATTTCAAAGTTGTTTTCTCTCTACCAAGTGAAGCGGGCATATTGCTCGGTACCAGCGCTCTTATTTGCTAGCTGAATCTGCCTTGATTCGGGAAGTATCCACCATTTTTCGGCCGAAGCTTTTAGGTCCAAAAAAACACAAATTTTGCTACCCCTCTTCAAAAATTGGAGTTTTGGACCAAACTTTCAAAGTTGTTTTCGCTCTACCAAGTCAAGCGGACATATCGCTCTGTACCAGCGCTCTAATTTGCAAGCCCAGATCTGCCTTATTTCGTGAAGTCTCCACCATTTTTCAGCCCAAACGTTTAGGTCAAAAAAAACCACAAATTTTGCTGTAACCACACTCAAAACAGTTTGAGTTTGACCAAAATTTCAAAGTTGTTTTCCCTCTACCAAGTGAAGCGGGCATATTGCTGGGTACCAGCGCTCTTATTTGCTAGCCGAATCTGCCTTGATTCGGGAAGTATCCACCATTTTTCGGCCCAAACTTTTAGGTCCAAAAAAACACAAATTTTGCTACCGCTCTTCAAAAATTTGAGTTTTGGACCAAACTTTCAAAGTTGTTTTCCCTCTACCAAGTCAAGCGGACATATCGCTCTGTACCAGTGCTCTAATTTGCAAGCCCAGATCTGCCTTATTTCGGGAAGTATCCAGCATTTTTCGGTCCAAATTTTTAGGTCAAAAATAATCAATAATTTGCTTTTACCCCACCTCAAAAAGTTGGTCTTTCAAGGTCGTTTTCGTTCTACCAAGTCAAGTGGGTATATACCCCAGTACCAGCGCTTTAAATTGCAAGCCCAGATCTGCCTAAGTTCTTGAAGTATCCACCATTTTACGGCCCAAACTTTTAGGTCCAAACAACCCAAAATTTACTGTTACAAAAAATTGGAGTTTTGGACCAAACTTTCAAAATCGTTTTTGCTTTATCAAGTCAGTACTTGTATTTGCTTATATCGCTCGGTACCAGCGCTCTTATTTGATAGTCGGGATCTGCCTTAGTATAGGAAGTATCCAGCAATTTTTGCCCCAAACTTTTAGTTCCAAAAAACCACATATTTTGCTGTAACCCCACTTCAAAAAATTTGAGTTTTGGACCACAAATTTAACGTCATTTTTGCTCTATTAATTTAAGAGGGCATATCGCTCGGTACCAGCGCTCTTAATTGCATATCTGGATTTGCCTTAGTTCAGTAAATATCCACCATTTTTCGGTTGAAAAATTTCAGAGCCAAAACCACAAATTTTCCATTACCCACAGTAAAAACAATTGGAGGTTTGGACCATAATTTCAAAGTCATTTTCGCTCACCATGTCAAGAGGACATATCCCCGGGTACCAGCAATCAATTTGCAAGCCTCGATTTGCCTTAGTGCAGGAAATATCCACCGTTTTTCGGCTGAAACTTTTAGTGCCAAAAACCACAAATTTTCCAATACTCCTTAAAAGAAAGTTGGAGTTTTGGAGCAAAATTTCAAAGATGTTTTTCGCTCTACTAAGTCAAGAGGGGATGTATCTCGCTGTACCAGCGCTATAGTTTGCAAGTCCAGATCTGCCTTAGATTGTGAAATATCTATTATTTGGCTAAACTTTTAGAGCCAAAAAACAAAAAACAAACTCTGTTACCTCTCCCCCCCTTAAAAAAACCCTGAGTTATGAACCAAAGTTCAAACTTGTTTCGCCCTACTGAGTCAAGATGACAAATCCCTTGGTACCAGTGCTCTACATGTATTTTGCAAGCCCTTACCTGGCTTAGTTCAGGAAATATCTGTCATTTTTCGGCTTTAACTGTTAGGGCATAAAATCAAACATTTTCCTTTACCAAACGTTCAGAGTCGTTTCGCTCCACCAAGTCAAGATGACAAATCGCTTGGTACCAGTGCTCTATTTTGCAAGCCTTTATCTGGCTTAGTTCAGGAAATAACTGCAATTTTTTGGCTTTAATTTTGAGGGCATAAAACCGAACATTTTTTCGGTTACTCCCCCCCGCCCTCCCCTAAAATAAATTGGAGTTTTGGACCAAAATTTCAAAGTCGTTATTGCTCCACCAAGTCAAGAGGGCTTATCCCCCGGTACCAGCCGTCTAAACTTCAGTACTGGACCTAGTATATGGGATGCTATAATCCTTTTTAAAAAATTTTTGACAGTAATGGTCGTACTACTAGGGCCCCAGGGAAGCATGTTGGTGTACGCTGTGATGAAATCGATTGACTATGACTGTGTGATACCCTGTTCCAAAAAATTGCCCAAATTACTACTACAACAAAGACAACATAATTGCTGAAAATCACCTACTGGCTTCTCAAGATATCAAAGATGAAATAACAGGCACTTAATTGGGCTAAAATGTTGTATCCGACTGCCACTCTTATTCCATTATTAATTTAGGTAAAACTCTATCCTCACCTATTTGGAAAAGTTGAAAAAAACATTGCAAAAATATGTCCAAAAAGTGGTTGTTGGATACGAAAACTTTCCCTGAACTTTACTTAGGATCCCAGGCCTGGATCTTAAGAAACATGGGGGCAGGCCTTTGCTGGCCAAATCAGAGAAATCAAACTATTTCATGTTGGCCAAGTTGGTAGTGACAGTGCAATTTTTCTGAAGGGCATGCTGGTCAACTCGACAGGGCATGAGGCCAATGACTTCGGTTAAGATCAAGGCCTGCGGTCCTCTTCTGTCCTCCAAATCTATGTTTTTAAGCCAAAAGCGAAACCATCCAGCCATTAGGTTCATTTTCTTACTGAACGGTCACGTGACACCAAATTATCGTCCACAACTGTAACCTTAGGTGTAAACGGTTGTATCATCGCTGATGCCCTAAGTTGAGTAATGTTTTGTACAGTCAAGGCAGGATACCAGCTGTGGAGTGTCAATGACCCCCCCTCCCCACAATGAATACAGAGAGAGTGTGTTTTAAACAGCCACTACTACACGGCTGGTATCCCTTGTTGACTGTACAAAAACAATGTAACTCATCTCAGAGCATCAGCGAACATGCAATCTGCATAGTGAATACAACTTTTGACATGAGAAATTAGTCGTTGACGAATATCCAAATCCCAAATTTAAAGGGTGCATGGCGGGCCCTAATTTTACTTTGGGTTTCAAAAACATTGATTTGGAGGACAAGAAATGATTGTAAGTACAGTAAAGTGCCTGTTATTTCTTCTTTGATATCTTTGTTGAATCTTCGTCAGGAGCAATTTGTTAGGGTATCACTCCGTCATATCACCGTCATTGCCTTCATCACAGTGTATACCCCCAATGGTTCGTATGAGCGATAGTATGCCCATCCAAGTCACCAAAACAGGGACTACAACACTCCAGTTACTGGGTCTACTTCAGTATGTTTCTCATTCATTGTAGTTTTATGGGCCAAAACAAACCTCCTAAAACAGATGTTAGTCGTTGTTAGTGCCCGCATAATGCCATAATTCAAATGTTTTCCCCACATGGAAATGTTGCCAGAGAGCCCTTGCTTAGGGCTTACCGACATTGTCACATTTATCCAAATCCTTACAATATTAAGAGGATATGGCAGTTCTTAACTCTTGTTTTCACTCTCTTACAGCTCTGTGAACAAATATCCCATTGAACGTGTGTTAGAAGGGCATTGGGAGCAGCAGCATCACCGCTTACTAATTGATTCAGGGCTGAAGATGCTGATTGAAGGCTGGGAAAGTTTGATTTATGGATGCAGGACTTCTGCAGCTACCTGAAGGTAAAATCAATTTTTCTACTGCCATTATTTCTGGATTTATGAACAGGAGGCTATTGACTTGTTCAGAGCAGGCCTGTTTTTCGATTCAGTGCAGCACCCTTGTTGGGCCATTGTTTACGTACACACACAGCCTTGTAAATATTTGAACTCCTGGGGGTTGCCTCATTCTCTGGTCCATGGCATCCTCCCTGTTTATCCCTCAACCCTAGACTACACATTGCCAGAGAGCCCTTGAGTAAGACTTTCTAACAGTGGCATATTTGTCCAGATCCTTGCAACATTTGGGAAGATATTGCAATTCTAAAAGTCTTGTTTTCCCTCTCTGACAGCCCTGTGTGAATTTTTTTTTGTTGAACATGCATTTGAAGGGCATTTGGAGCATTACTGCTTACTCAACTTTTTCAGGGTGAAGATGTCATTTGATTGTCAGAAATTTGATGTTTGGATGCAAGACTGCTGGAGCTAACTGCTTTTTGTTTGTTTATACCCATTACTTCTGGAGTTATGGATTGTGAGGCTGCTGGCTTGTTTGAAGGGGGGGGGGGGGTCAAACATTCATGAATTCCCCAGGCAGTTTATGCAGTCCTTTTGGTTGGAAGGTGGTCACATGACCATATTTACCTGGTAACAAATGACTGATAAATTCATAGCTGGAGCAGATTAAGACCGGTCGGCTATTGCACATTCAGCGCTAACAGCCATACGTGTGTTGGCATGCAAGCTTACATGGGCACTAATTTACTCAGTACACAATCAATACATGCCAGTACTCAATGTCAATTCTATTAGTACTAGTGCAACAGCACAACCTTTGAGTGTCACATGCTATTGACCCTTTGCAAAATGGTACCTGAGGACAGGAATTGGAAATATTAAAAAGCAGGCTAGTTCGATATTTGATAAAATTAAATTGGCTGTTCCAACTGCTTATCGATCGAAAGGACCTGTTGTAAAATTACCTCAAGGGTAGAAACATGAAACAAATTTACCATCCTGCCTGAGTGGGTCTCAGCTGCAGCGCAGTTGGTGAACAAACCGTTTACACAAATTTTGAGAGAATGGAGAGTACGTTGAGCACCTTGCTTCAGGCACAGTGAGATGCATAATTCTCTTTAGTACAGATTGTGATCAGAGAAATTAACCACCATTGTTTGAAACTCCTCATTTGTATACTTTGCTCATGATTTTGTGTTGGGGCAAGTCACACAGGTTGCATCCAAAAATGGCCATTCAAAGCAAGTCAACTTAAGCCTAACTGAACAGTCAAGTCACTAGGTCAACAGTTCAAGTCACTGCAGAGTGGTAGATCCAAGATCCGAGATTCCATGCAACCACTTTGAAATGACATTGTCAATATTTTGTAATATTTGTGATAATCTATTTAGTGTTTGTTTCTTCTTTTTTCAAAGGGTATGCATTCAGACGTCTGCTGAGGATCCTGAATGGAAATAACCCTCCTTGATAGTAGACCTACGCAGCACATCAGATGGAGTTGTACCACAGGAACTTGTACATATGGAAGCCCAACAAGCACCTTGAGTAACTACATTGCTGTAATGTCATAGTCTACCAAGCTGCACATGAAAAGTGCTCTTTTACTGTGAGCAAAGTGACTTTTTTTTGAGGATACCAACTTCTTTGAATCTAACCGCTCAATGACATTCTGGTAAACATTGAGGACATACGTGCTACAAGTTCATATCAATATGAACTTCATAAAGGGATTATCACTTTCAGTCAACTTTTTTGTCCAGAGAAAATAAACCACCTGGTAAGCCTTTTTGAAGACATCAACATTGAGAAACCTTTTCCAGAACAAAAGCCAGCTAGACCATTACAAATACTTTACAAAATAAATCAGACAGGATTGGTTGAAAATGAAGACAACCTTCATGTCATCTCTGTTAATACTGCAGGGCCAACAGTTGCTAAGATGTGAAGACCAGGGAGAGAATGTTGAACTTGATGATAAAAGAACAGTTTTCAGAACACATTTTGAAAGCTTTGAAGGATTTATAATTCAATGTGTACAAAGTGAATCATTTGTGAAGGAAATAAAACCAACATGGTTTTGCTGTGAAATGAGCAATCAGTTTCATGACATTTGTTTTCCAAATCACTTGAATCAACAAAATAGATGTTTTAAATTGTAACATGTGACTTTTGATTTCAGATAATTATTATCATTTGGGGCAAACAAATGGTGTTGTGCACAACCCTCCCTGTAATGAACAGAGGTTTGAAAAACCACTGGTGTAACAGTCGATTAACCCTCGGTTAAGGTGTAATTCTCTGCTTTAAATGATGCTATAGACACTAATGAAGCCTTTTTATTTTAAGGTCCTGTGAAGCGATAGTTTTCAGCCCGTCCATTGTGTTCTTGACCCATCCGGGGGTCATCCTGACCTGCAAATCCAAAACCTAACACCTTAAATTGGCACAGTTCAGACTGTTCTGTGAAACACTATGCATGTTGTGCATTATTGGTGTCACCTTTAAACCATGGTGGCCGTATAGAAGATGAATGAAAATGGAACTCAGGACAGGCACAAAAATATCATCATAGGGATCAAACCAAAAATACTATGTTGGAAAATGTTTTGCCGAGAGGTTGAGGTTTTCTCCCAGTGTTTTTAGAACAAAAATCAGCTAGTTTATCGCTAATGTGAAAATTAAAATGCCAAAGGAATAGGGGGGAACTTGAAGAATTACTGACTGTTTCCTGATGTGTCGCGAAACCCGATGGGAAATATAGAGCGGCAGTATAGAGGGGCTCAAAAGTCGAATTCAGTTTTCTGATGCACTCATTTTCCAATGGATAGAGTCTTCATGAAAGGGTTAAACAAGTCTCTAATCTTAAGTTATAACAGTTTAAAATTTTATGTCACATCCTTCCAGTGCAAATTTTGTCAAAATCCAAAAACGTCAAAGTGACATCACATATTGAATTTATGAGTCTGTACATTTTCGAACAAGAATTATTTTGTTTGCCAATCCTGAATTTCAATCATATTTAATGAAGAAGGCATTGAATTTGACCTTTTTACTGACGCATAAATTCCTCTTTGGAATGTACAGACCCATTAAACGATATTTTACACCATTGAAAGGGAGGTCATAGACTTGCTCCCACCCCCTCTCCCCCCTCCGCTTTCATTAGGACTCAACTATTGAAAATGAGTGCCTCACAAAACTGAACTTGACCTTGGAGTCCATCATTTTGATGTCCATGCCACCAGGTGAGCCCCCACCCCCCTGTGATGCACCCCCCCTCAATTGAAATCTGGTCTTTTGAGATTAAAATTTGAGAGTAAAATGGTAATATTTTATCAGCTTTTTATAATAATTTCAGTACTAAAAACAACCAAACAATTTTTTCCACTTAGACACAGACAGAGTAATTAATTTTACATCCACGTCAGATGATCTTGAAACGGAGTAATAATAGTAACTGACATAACACAAGCGCTAAAAGGGGCTCGTTTAACAGAAATGCTGTTGCAAACTACAGTTTGAATCGTCCAGAAGTGCCCATAGAAAAAGGGTGCCCCCTTTTGTGCCCCTCTAAAATTTGAGCCATTTGTGTCGCTACTGATTGCACTGATCCTGGTTTGGTGTAAAGATAACCTACTCTACAAAGTCAAGAGACAGCAATGTCCCGGGTTGGCAGACACCATTATTTCGAGTCACCAGAATCCAGATAAACAAAACCAGTGACCCATATTTGTAGTCAATGGGATCTGTACAACAAGTTCCACTCAGATCAACATTAATTTGTGTCTTTAAAAGGCAGTGGGCAAATAATTCTTGTAGTAAATACTTGCCGATTGAGGGCGCTATGTGACACCAGAGCAACACACCAAATGTTCGTGTTCTGAATTGGAGAACAGTGCACTCCCAGGTATTTTGCAGCATACCATTTTGCTGCACTTGGTCACGAAGCCCATTATTCTTTGTCATGCTTTGTGAAGGGCTGACCGAGCGCCTAGTTCTTATACATTGATAAGTGGTCACGCTTGATTGCTTTTCATGTGTTCGTGTGGTGTAAAGAGTGGTTTTTAGTGTCATGGCGGCAAAGAGGAAAACTTAACGAATTATGGTTGAAAAATTATAGGACCACGGTGATACTCGATAAGACAATATTGCAGGGCAAACGATGATGTGTTTAGAAAAATAAAAAGAGCATCTTGCTTGACAAACTAAAAGAAAACATGAGGAGATGGCCAGCAACATCTTGTTGGTCATTGGACATTTACACGTGACTGTGGCAAGACCTGCCACAACAGCAGAAAGACACAGTGTGGCCAGTGGCGGCACAGTAGCACATCAAGCGCCAAGTGACAGGAGAAAAGAAGGAAAGTACGGTATTGATCAACTCTGGCCTCGTCTTAACACGCTATAGTATGTCGAAACGGCATACAGACCGAGGCATCCCAGACCTGCACTGCCACATCGAGGACTGCATGCCGAGAGTAACTTGTACGAGACGATATTTGGGTGCGGTCGCCCGGGAGGTGGCAGCGGGGAGACTGCAGCAGGGAGACGGCACACACTCCGGGCTACTAACTGGTGCAAGCGCTGTACTTCCCGGTACCCTGAGTCCTAGTCGACCAAGAAAACTGAGTCGTTTCGTTATGGTATGTACTACGTAATGGAATCGCCCAAATTCACTGAATTTTAACCGTTTCTTATGTGTTATTTCGTAAATTCCACAGGGCTGTTTGATCCTAAATATTTCTGTTCAATGATCACTGTTCTTTATTAAACCATGAGAGCAATGTCCTTGCGCTAGGATAATAAAAGGATAAGATTGGATTCTAATTGGTGTTAAGTATTGAAGGTCTGATATCATACGGCACTCTTATTTGCACAAAAAGTCCAAAGAAATAAAAGCTATAGTGTTCAAATTGAAATAAACACAAGTAAACTACCCAAACATTAATGAAATAACAGAATTCCTGTCTTTGATGCTGTGAAAGACCACCCGTGCAGCCCCTCGTTATTGCAACTTCTCCAATTTAATCAGAAACCATAATCTAGCAAGTCCCGTTTAGTCCATGAGCGAGCAATTTGCTCAAAATGGTGCCACACAAACAATATTTTAATATCACATTTATTGCTATAAAAAAAAAACTTAGCGTACACTTGAACTTGTTTTAGGCTGTCGTAATTTGCATAAATCAAACATGGTTGCCAACGGTTTCCCATTGATGAGGTCATTACTCTTTTATTTTAAATAGTTTTTTCGGTACTGTAAATGCCATGGTCATGGTAGGTAATCGATACTTTGGACACTGTTTCGTAAACATCAATGTGTTGACATGTTTTGTCATGCTGTTTCTTACGAAAACCCAGTCGTTCAACGAAATCATATATTATCCGTGAGAAAATAGTCCGTTATTACGAATCAGTAAACCGTTATTACGAATAAGTAATTCGTTATTACGAATTAAATACTTTTAATTACTAATTAGTAATTCGTTATTATGAATTAGTAATTGGTTATTATGAATTAGTAATTCGTTGTAATTCATTATTACAAATTAATAACGCATTATTACAAATTACATAATTCGTTACTACAAAGTAGTAATCAGTAAGTTATGAAAAACACCATGGCATGCACCAATAGCTACAACTCATGTGAATTAGATACTATCTTTTATAAGAGGTGTTTATAAGCCATGACAAAGACAGTGACACGTTGTACTGTAACTCGCTTACCACCACTGGAGCCATGGCTCGATTCTAGGCTAGGGCCATAGTAGAGTTGTGCGTTGGTTCTCTCCTGTGCCACGAGAGTTTTTCTTCCCCGGCTTTCTTCCCCGGAGCAAAACAAACAAACAAACAAACAAACAAATAAACAAATAAACCATTAACCCAACAAACAGAAAAAAACCAAACAAACAAACAAACAAACAAACAAACAAACCATTAACCAACCCAACACATAAACAAACACACAACCCAACAACCCAACGAACAAGCAAATGAACGACCTAACAAGCAAACAAAGAAACAAACAACCCAACAACCCAACAAAGAATCAAACAACCCAACAACCAGACGGGTTAAATATGGCCATAGATAACTGATGTTTTTACTCCCTGGCAGCTTCGAGTACTAAAGTCCCATTGAAGATGCTTTTGAAGAGCATTCGGAGTATCTTGGCTTGCTCGGGGTTTCAGGCTAAAGATGCCGCATGGCCGTAAAAGTTTGATTTTCAGATGCAAGACTACTTCAGCTAATTGCAGGTAAAAGGATTCTGTCTATCATTATGATTTAATTACGTCTTGCATAATTCTGTCCAACATAATTGGAGTTGCTTGTTCTTTTTTTTAAATACGTTTATATAATGTGCGTTTGATAATTTTTGGGACGCGCGCAATACAAATCCATAATTATTTTAACTATCGATATTAATAGTGATATTTGAAAAATCGACACAAATTTAAATGTTGATTGTTGGCCCATAATTATAAAAAGTCAACCTACCCCCCCCCCTCCGCGCCCCCAGGTTGAAGTTTTAGATTTGTTATCAAAATATCTGAGTCGAATTGACGCTACCAGGCGAAGCGGGCAGCTGAACTGACGCCACAGAATCTCACTTGAACTTAAAAGTGAATCTCACTTGAACTTAAAAGTGAATCTCACTTGGCTTAAAATTTTGCCCACACAAAACTGAAAACCTAAATTATGAAATGGTGAAAGAGTCGACATGTAACCCCCCTCCCGCCCCACCCTTGCAAAGTGTTAAGTTTTTGACCCCCAAAAATCACGCTAGCAATAAAGAGTGCCCCTCCACCAGATATGGTAATTTTCATCACAATATATAGCCCCACAACTTTGAACCAAAATTGCCGCCATATCTGGCAGCCAACTTCGATTTTGTATTTTCAGCCTATAATAAGGGGCGAAAATCAATCTTTTTTTAAACATTAGAATAGTTTAAGCATTGTAAATTCTTTCTTGTCAGACCGAAATAATACTTAAGATTTTTCTACCAAGCCTTATCAGTGTTCCCGATCTCTGACAATTTTGATTTTTAAGTGAAAAAAAAATAAACAGTCAATCGTTTTTTAACGAAAATGGGATACATTAATGGATTATACCGCTATCTTCGGTTAAATTAAATTGAAATATAAAAATTGCCAATTGACCCTCCCTGTGAGAAATTGTCAAATTTTGACCCCTTTTGAAAAGTGGTTTTCATGGAATCAGTGGATGCGGGCGGCTCTTCGGAGACGTGTCCAACAAACTAGAGGTCCCAACTCGCATTATTTCGGGAGCTAGCGAGCTTTTCCGGCCATCTTGATGACGTCAGAGTTGACCTAAAAATTGCTATTTGCCCAAATATTGCGAATTGACCCCTTCCCCACACACAAACCCTCTTCAGTGATATCTACTCTATCATTTTCTATCATAAAATCGCATAAAAATTTTTTGACCAAAATGGCGGGTGCTCACAGGGAGCTCCCTGTGAGAAATTGTAAATTTTTGACCCCTTTTGAAAAGTGGTTTTCATGGAATCAGTGGATGCGGGCGGCTCTTCGGAGACGTGTCCAACAAACTAGAGGTCCCAACTCGCGTTATTTCGGGAGCTAGCGAGCTTTTCCGGCCATCTTGATGACGTCAGAGTTGACCTAAAAATTGCTATTTGCCCAAATATTGCGAATTGACCCCTTCCCCACACACAAACCCTCTTCAGTGATATCTACTCTATCATTTTCTATCATAAAATCGCATAAAAATTTTTTGACCAAAATGGCGGGTGCTCACAGGGAGCTCCCTGTGAGAAATTGTCAATTTTTGACCCCTTTTGAAAAGTGCTTTTCATGGAATCAGTGGATGCGGGCGGCTCTTCGGAGACGTGTCCAACAAACTAGAGGTCCCAACTCGCGTTATTTCGGGAGCTAGCGAGCTTTTCCGGCCATCTTGATGACGTCAGAGTTGACCTAAAAATTGCTATTTGCCCAAATATTGCGAATTGACCCCTTCCCCACACACAAACCCTCTTCAGTGATATCTACTCTATCATTTTCTATCATAAAATCGCATAAAAATTTTTTGACCAAAATGGCGGGTGCTCACAGGGAGCTCCCTGTGAGAAATTGTGAATTTTTGACCCCTTTTGAAAAGTGCTTTTCATGGAATCAGTGGATGCGGGCGGCTCTTCGGAGACGTGTCCAACAAACTAGAGGTCCCAACTCGCGTTATTTCGGGAGCTAGCGAGCTTTTCCGGCCATCTTGATGACGTCAGAGTTGACCTAAAAATTGCTATTTGCCCAAATATTGCGAATTGACCCCTTCCCCACACACAAACCCTCTTCAGTGATATCTACTCTATCATTTTCTATCATAAAATCGCATAAAATTTTTTTGACCAAAATGGCGGGTGCTCACAGGGAGCTCCCTGTGAGAAATTGTCAATTTTTGACCCCTTTTGAAAAGTGCTTTTCATGGAATCAGTGGATGCGGGCGGCTCTTCGGAGACGTGTCCAACAAACTAGAGGTCCCAACTCGCGTTATTTCGGGAGCTAGCGAGCTTTTTCGGCCATCTTGATGACGTCAGAGTTGACCTAAAAATTGCTATTTGCCCAAATATTGCGAATTGACCCCTTCCCCACACACAAACCCTCTTCAGTGATATCTACTCTATCATTTTCTATCATAAAATCGCATAAAAATTTTTTGACCAAAATGGCGGGTGCTCACAGGGAGCTCCCTGTGAGAAATTGTCAATTTTTGACCCCTTTTGAAAAGTGCTTTTCATGGAATCAGTGGATGCGGGCGGCTCTTCGGAGACGTGTACAACAAACTAGAGGTCCCAACTCGCGTTATTTCGGGAGCTAGCGAGCTTTTCCGGCCATCTTGATGACGTCAGAGTTGACCTAAAAATTGCTATTTGCCCAAATATTGCGAATTGACCCCTTCCCCACACACAAACCCTCTTCAGTGATATCTACTCTATCATTTTCTATCATAAAATCGCATAAAAATTTTTTGACCAAAATGGCGGGTGCTCACAGGGAGTTCCCTGTGAGAAATTGTCAATTTTTGACCCCTTTTGAAAAGTGGTTTTCATGGAATCAGTGGATGCGGGCGGCTCTTCGGAGACGTGTCCAACAAACTAGAGGTCCCAACTCGCGTTATTTCGGGAGCTAGCGAGCTTTTCCGGCCATCTTGATGACGTCAGAGTTGACCTAAAAATTGCTATTTGCCCAAATATTGCGAATTGACCCCTTCCCCACACACAAACCCTCTTCAGTGATATCTACTCTATCATTTTCTATCATAAAATCGCATAACAATTTTTTGACCAAAATGGCGGGTGCTCACAGGGAGCTCCCTGTGAGAAATTGTCAATTTTTGACCCCTTTTGAAAAGTGGTTTTCATGGAATCAGTGGATGCGGGCGGCTCTTCGGAGACGTGTCCAACAAACTAGAGGTCCCAACTCGCGTTATTTCGGGAGCTAGCGAGCTTTTCCGGCCATCTTGATGACGTCAGAGTTGACCTAAAAATTGCTATTTGCCCAAATATTGCGAATTGACCCCTTCCCCACACACAAACCCTCTTCAGTGATATCTACTCTATCATTTTCTATCATAAAATCGCATAAAATTTTTTTGACCAAAATGGCGGGTGCTCACAGGGAGCTCCCTGTGAGAAATTGTCAATTTTTGACCCCTTTTGAAAAGTGCTTTTCATGGAATCAGTGGATGCGGGCGGCTCTTCGGAGACGTGTCCAACAAACTAGAGGTCCCAACTCGCGTTATTTCGGGAGCTAGCGAGCTTTTTCGGCCATCTTGATGACGTCAGAGTTGACCTAAAAATTGCTATTTGCCCAAATATTGCGAATTGACCCCTTCCCCACACACAAACCCTCTTCAGTGATATCTACTCTATCATTTTCTATCATAAAATCGCATAAAATTTTTTTGACCAAAATGGCGGGTGCTCACAGGGAGCTCCCTGTGAGAAATTGTGAATTTTTGACCCCTTTTGAAAAGTGGTTTTCATGGAATCAGTGGATGCGGGCGGCTCTTCGGAGACGTGTCCAACAAACTAGAGGTCCCAACTAGCGTTATTTCGGGAGCTAGCGAGCTTTTCCGGCCATCTTGATGACGTCAGAGTTGACCTAAAAATTGCTATTTGCCCAAATATTGCGAATTGACCCCTTCCCCACACACAAACCCTCTTCAGTGATATCTACTCTATCATTTTCTATCATAAAATCGCATAACATTTTTTTGACCAAAATGGCGGGTGCTCACAGGGAGCTCCCTGTGAGAAATTGTGAATTTTTGACCCCTTTTGAAAAGTGCTTTTCATGGAATCAGTGGATGCGGGCGGCTCTTCGGAGACGTGTACAACAAACTAGAGGTCCCAACTCGCGTTATTTCGGGAGCTAGCGAGCTTTTCCGGCCATCTTGATGACGTCAGAGTTGACCAAAAAATTGCTATTTGCCCAAATATTGCGAATTGACCCCTTCCCCACACACAAACCCTCTTCAGTGATATCTACTCTATCATTTTCTATCATAAAATCGCATAACAATTTTTTGACCAAAATGGCGGGTGCTCACAGGGAGCTCCCTGTGAGAAATTGTGAATTTTTGACCCCTTTTGAAAAGTACTTTTCATGGAATCAGTGGATGCGGGCGGCTCTTCGGAGACGTGTCCAACAAACTAGAGGTCCCATCTCGCGTTATTTCGGGAGCTAGCGAGCTTTTCCGGCCATCTTGATGACGTCAGAGTTGACCTAAAAATTGCTATTTGCCCAAATATTGCGAATTGACCCCTTCCCCACACACAAACCCTCTTCAGTGATATCTACTCTATCATTTTCTATCATAAAATCGCATACAATTTTTTTGACCAAAATGGCGGGTGCTCACAGGGAGCTCCCTGTGAGAAATTGTGAATTTTTGACCCCTTTTGAAAAGTGGTTTTCATGGAATCAGTGGATGCGGGCGGCTCTTCGGAGACGTGTCCAACAAACTAGAGGTCCCAACTCGCGTTATTTCGGGAGCTAGCGAGCTTTTCCGGCCATCTTGATGACGTCAGAGTTGACCTAAAAATTGCTATTTGCCCAAATATTGCGAATTGACCCCTTCCCCACACACAAACCCTCTTCAGTGATATCTACTCTATCATTTTCTATCATAAAATCGCATAAAAATTTTTTGACCAAAATGGCGGGTGCTCACAGGGAGCTCCCTGTGAGAAATTGTCAATTTTTGACCCCTTTTGAAAAGTGCTTTTCATGGAATCAGTGGATGCGGGCGGCTCTTCGGAGACGTGTCCAACAAACTAGAGGTCCCAACTCGCGTTATTTCGGGAGCTAGCGAGCTTTTCCGGC
This sequence comes from Marthasterias glacialis, assembly GCA_911728455.2. Lineage (NCBI taxonomy): Eukaryota > Metazoa > Echinodermata > Asteroidea > Forcipulatida > Asteriidae > Marthasterias > Marthasterias glacialis. Next base: position 13,467,227 of record OU452223.1, read on the forward strand.
CATCTTGATGACGTCAGAGTTGACCTAAAAATTGCTATTTGCCCAAATATTGCGAATTGACCCCTTCCCCACACACAAACCCTCTTCAGTGATATCTACTCTATCATTTTCTATCATAAAATCGCATAAAAATTTTTTGACCAAAATGGCGGGTGCTCACAGGGAGCTCCCTGTGAGAAATTGTCAATTTTTGACCCCTTTTGAAAAGTGCTTTTCATGGAATCAGTGGATGAGGGCGGCTCTTCGGAGACGTGTCCTACAAACTAGAGGTCCCAACTCGCGTTATTTCGGGAGCTAGCGAGCTTTTCCGGCCATCTTGATGACGTCAGAGTTGACCTAAAAATTGCTATTTGCCCAAATATTGCGAATTGACCCCTTCCCCACACACAAACCCTCTTCAGTGATATCTACTCTATCATTTTCTATCATAAAATCGCATAAAATTTTTTTGACCAAAATGGCGGGTGCTCACAGGGAGCTCCCTGTGAGAAATTGTGAATTTTTGACCCCTTTTGAAAAGTGCTTTTCATGGAATCAGTGGATGCGGGCGGCTCTTCGGAGACGTGTCCAACAAACTAGAGGTCCCAACTAGCGTTATTTCGGGAGCTAGCGAGCTTTTCCGGCCATCTTGATGACGTCAGAGTTGACCTAAAAATTGCTATTTGCCCAAATATTGCGAATTGACCCCTTCCCCACACACAAACCCTCTTCAGTGATATCTACTCTATCATTTTCTATCATAAAATCGCATAACATTTTTTTGACCAAAATGGCGGGTGCTCACAGGGAGCTCCCTGTGAGAAATTGTCAATTTTTGACCCCTTTTGAAAAGTGCTTTTCATGGAATCAGTGGATGCGGGCGGCTCTTCGGAGACGTGTACAACAAACTAGAGGTCCCAACTCGCGTTATTTCGGGAGCTAGCGAGCTTTTCCGGCCATCTTGATGACGTCAGAGTTGACCTAAAAATTGCTATTTGCCCAAATATTGCGAATTGACCCCTTCCCCACACACAAACCCTCTTCAGTGATATCTACTCTATCATTTTCTATCATAAAATCGCATAAAATTTTTTTGACCAAAATGGCGGGTGCTCACAGGGAGCTCCCTGTGAGAAATTGTCAATTTTTGACCCCTTTTGAAAAGTGCTTTTCATGGAATCAGTGGATGCGGGCGGCTCTTCGGAGACGTGTCCAACAAACTAGAGGTCCCAACCCAGCGAGCTTTTCCGGCCATCTTGATGACGTCAGAGTTGACCTAAAAATTGCTATTTGCCCAAATATTGCGAATTGACCCCTTCCCCACACACAAACCCTCTTCAGTGATATCTACTCTATCATTTTCTATCATAAAATCGCATAAAGTTTTTTGACCAAAATGGCGGGTGCTCACAGGGAGCTCCCTGTGAGAAATTGTCAATTTTTGACCCCTTTTGAAAAGTGCTTTTCATGGAATCAGTGGATGCGGGCGGCTCTTCGGAGACGTGTCCAACAAACTAGAGGTCCCAACTCGCGTTATTTCGGGAGCTAGCGAGCTTTTCCGGCCATCTTGATGACGTCAGAGTTGACCTAAAAATTGCTATTTGCCCAAATATTGCGAATTGACCCCTTCCCCACACACAAACCCTCTTCAGTGATATCTACTCTATCATTTTCTATCATAAAATCGCATAAAATTTTTTTGACCAAAATGGCGGGTGCTCACAGGGAGCTCCCTTTGAGAAATTGTCAATTTTTGACCCCTTTTGAAAAGTGGTTTTCATGGAATCAGTGGATGTGGGCGGCTCTTCGGAGACGTGTCCAACAAACTAGAGGTCCCAACTCGCGTTATCTCGGGAGCTAGCGAGCTTTTCCGGTTATCTTGATGACGTCAGAGTTGACCTAAAAATTGCTATTTGCCCAAATATTGCGAATTGACCCCTTCCCCACACACAAACCCTCTTCAGTGATATCTACTCTATCATTTTCTATCATAAAATCGCATAAAAAATTTTTGACCAAAATGGCGGGTGCTCACAGGGAGCTCCCTGTGAGAAATTGTCAATTTTTGACCCCTTTTGAAAAGTGCTTTTCATGGAATCAGTGGATGCGGGCGGCTCTTCGGAGACGTGTCCAACAAACTAGAGGTCCCAACTCGCGTTATTTCGGGAGCTAGCGAACTTTCCGGCCATCTTGATGACGTCAGAGTTGACCTAAAAATTGCTATTTGCCCAAATATTGCCAATTGACCCCTTCCCCACACACAAACCCTCTTCAGTGATATCTACTCTATCATTTTCTATCATAAAATCGCATAACAATTTTTTGACCAAAATGGCGGGTGCTCACAGGGAGCTCCCTGTGAGAAATTGTCAATTTTTGACCCCTTTTGAAAAGTGCTTTTCATGGAATCAGTGGATGCGGGCGGCTCTTCGGAGACGTGTCCAACAAACTAGAGGTCCCAACTCGCGTTATTTCGGGAGCTAGCGAGCTTTTCCGGCCATCTTGATGACGTCAGAGTTGACCTAAAAATTGCTATTTGCCCAAATATTGCGAATTGACCCCTTCCCCACACACAAACCCTCTTCAGTGATATCTACTCTATCATTTTCTATCATAAAATCGCATAACAATTTTTTGACCAAAATGGCGGGTGCTCACAGGGAGCTCCCTGTGAGAAATTGTCAATTTTTGACCCCTTTTGAAAAGTGCTTTTCATGGAATCAGTGGATGCGGGCGGCTCTTCGGAGACGTGTCCAACAAACTAGAGGTCCCAACTCGCGTTATTTCGGGAGCTAGCGAGCTTTTCCGGCCATCTTGATGACGTCAGAGTTGACCTAAAAATTGCTATTTGCCCAAATATTGCGAATTGACCCCTTCCCCACACACAAACCCTCTTCAGTGATATCTACTCTATCATTTTCTATCATAAAATCGCATAACAATTTTTTGACCAAAATGGCGGGTGCTCACAGGGAGCTCCCTGTGAGAAATTGTCAATTTTTGACCCCTTTTGAAAAGTGCTTTTCATGGAATCAGTGGATGCGGGCGGCTCTTCGGAGACGTGTCCAACAAACTAGAGGTCCCAACTCGCGTTATTTCGGGAGCTAGCGAGCTTTTCCGGCCATCTTGATGACGTCAGAGTTGACCTAAAAATTGCTATTTGCCCAAATATTGCGAATTGACCCCTTCCCCACACACAAACCCTCTTCAGTGATATCTACTCTATCATTTTCTATCATAAAATCGCATAACAATTTTTTGACCAAAATGGCGGGTGCTCACAGGGAGCTCCCTGTGAGAAATTGTCAATTTTTGACCCCTTTTGAAAAGTGCTTTTCATGGAATCAGTGGATGCGGGCGGCTCTTCGGAGACGTGTCCAACAAACTAGAGGTCCCAACTCGCGTTATTTCGGGAGCTAGCGAGCTTTTCCGGCCATCTTGATGACGTCAGAGTTGACCTAAAAATTGCTATTTGCCCAAATATTGCGAATTGACCCCTTCCCCACACACAAACCCTCTTCAGTGATATCTACTCTATCATTTTCTATCATAAAATCGCATAAAAATTTTTTGACCAAAATGGCGGGTGCTCACAGGGAGCTCCCTGTGAGAAATTGTGAATTTTTGACCCCTTTTGAAAAGTGGTTTTCATGGAATCAGTGGATGCGGGCGGCTCTTCGGAGACGTGTCCAACAAACTAGAGGTCCCAACTCGCGTTATTTCGGGAGCTAGCGAGCTTTTCCGGCCATCTTGATGACGTCAGAGTTGACCTAAAAATTGCTATTTGCCCAAATATTGCGAATTGACCCCTTCCCCACACACAAACCCTCTTCAGTGATATCTACTCTATCATTTTCTATCATAAAATCGCATAACATTTTTTTGACCAAAATGGCGGGTGCTCACAGGGAGCTCCCTGTGAGAAATTGTCAATTTTTGACCCCTTTTGAAAAGTGCTTTTCATGGAATCAGTGGATGCGGGCGGCTCTTCGGAGACGTGTACAACAAACTAGAGGTCCCAACTCGCGTTATTTCGGGAGCTAGCGAGCTTTTCCGGCCATCTTGATGACGTCAGAGTTGACCTAAAAATTGCTATTTGCCCAAATATTGCGAATTGACCCCTTCCCTACACACAAACCCTCTTCAGTGATATCTACTCTATCATTTTCTATCATAAAATCGCATAAAATTTTTTTGACCAAAATGGCGGGTGCTCACAGGGAGCTCCCTGTGAGAAATTGTGAATTTTTGACCCCTTTTGAAAAGTGCTTTTCATGGAATCAGTGGATGCGGGCGGCTCTTCGGAGACGTGTCCAACAAACTAGAGGTCCCATCTCGCGTTATTTCGGGAGCTAGCGAGCTTTTCCGGCCATCTTGATGACGTCAGAGTTGACCTAAAAATTGCTATTTGCCCAAATATTGCGAATTGACCCCTTCCCCACACACAAACCCTCTTCAGTGATATCTACTCTATCATTTTCTATCATAAAATCGCATAAAATTTTTTTGACCAAAATGGCGGGTGCTCACAGGGAGCTCCCTGTGAGAAATTGTGAATTTTTGACCCCTTTTGAAAAGTGGTTTTCATGGAATCAGTGGATGCGGGCGGCTCTTCGGAGACGTGTCCAACAAACTAGAGGTCCCAACTCGCGTTATTTCGGGAGCTAGCGAGCTTTTCCGGCCATCTTGATGACGTCAGAGTTGACCTAAAAATTGCTATTTGCCCAAATATTGCGAATTGACCCCTTCCCCACACACAAACCCTCTTCAGTGATATCTACTCTATCATTTTCTATCATAAAATCGCATAAAAATTTTTTGACCAAAATGGCGGGTGCTCACAGGGAGCTCCCTGTGAGAAATTGTCAATTTTTGACCCCTTTTGAAAAGTGGTTTTCATGGAATCAGTGGATGCGGGCGGCTTTTTGGAGACGTGTCCAACAAACTAGAGGTCCCAACTCGCGTTATTTCGGGAGCTAGCGAGCTTTTCCGGCCATCTTGATGACGTCAGAGTTGACCTAAAAATTGCTATTTGCCCAAATATTGCGAATTGACCCCTTCCCCACACACAAACCCTCTTCAGTGATATCTACTCTATCATTTTCTATCATAAAATCGCATAAAATTTTTTTGACCAAAATGGCGGGTGCTCACAGGGAGCTCCCTGTGAGAAATTGTCAATTTTTGACCCCTTTTGAAAAGTGCTTTTCATGGAATCAGTGGATGCGGGCGGCTCTTCGGAGACGTGTCCAACAAACTAGAGGTCCCAACCCAGCGAGCTTTTCCGGCCATCTTGATGACGTCAGAGTTGACCTAAAAATTGCTATTTGCCCAAATATTGCGAATTGACCCCTTCCCCACACACAAACCCTCTTCAGTGATATCTACTCTATCATTTTCTATCATAAAATCGCATAAAGTTTTTTGACCAAAATGGCGGGTGCTCACAGGGAGCTCCCTGTGAGAAATTGTCAATTTTTGACCCCTTTTGAAAAGTGCTTTTCATGGAATCAGTGGATGCGGGCGGCTCTTCGGAGACGTGTCCAACAAACTAGAGGTCCCAACTCGCGTTATTTCGGGAGCTAGCGAGCTTTTCCGGCCATCTTGATGACGTCAGAGTTGACCTAAAAATTGCTATTTGCCCAAATATTGCGAATTGACCCCTTCCCCACACACAAACCCTCTTCAGTGATATCTACTCTATCATTTTCTATCATAAAATCGCATAAAATTTTTTTGACCAAAATGGCGGGTGCTCACAGGGAGCTCCCTTTGAGAAATTGTCAATTTTTGACCCCTTTTGAAAAGTGGTTTTCATGGAATCAGTGGATGTGGGCGGCTCTTCGGAGACGTGTCCAACAAACTAGAGGTCCCAACTCGCGTTATCTCGGGAGCTAGCGAGCTTTTCCGGTTATCTTGATGACGTCAGAGTTGACCTAAAAATTGCTATTTGCCCAAATATTGCGAATTGACCCCTTCCCCACACACAAACCCTCTTCAGTGATATCTACTCTATCATTTTCTATCATAAAATCGCATAAAAAATTTTTGACCAAAATGGCGGGTGCTCACAGGGAGCTCCCTGTGAGAAATTGTCAATTTTTGACCCCTTTTGAAAAGTGCTTTTCATGGAATCAGTGGATGCGGGCGGCTCTTCGGAGACGTGTCCAACAAACTAGAGGTCCCAACTCGCGTTATTTCGGGAGCTAGCGAACTTTCCGGCCATCTTGATGACGTCAGAGTTGACCTAAAAATTGCTATTTGCCCAAATATTGCCAATTGACCCCTTCCCCACACACAAACCCTCTTCAGTGATATCTACTCTATCATTTTTTATCATAAAATCGCATAAATTTTTTTTAACCAAAATGGCGGGTGCTCACAGGGAGCTCCCTGTGAGAAATTGTCAATTTTTGACCCCTTTTGAAAAGTGCTTTTCATGGAATCAGTGGATGCGGGCGGCTCTTCGGAGACGTGTCCAACAAACTAGAGGTCCCAACTCGCGTTATTTCGGGAGCTAGCGAGCTTTTCCGGCCATCTTGATGACGTCAGAGTTGACCTAAAAATTGCTATTTGCCCAAAAATATGCGAATTGACCCCTTCCCCACACACAAACCCTCTTCAGTGATATCTACTCTATCATTTTCTATCATAAAATCGCATAAAAAATTTTTGACCAAAATGGCGGGTGCTCACAGGGAGCTCCCTGTGAGAAATTGTCAATTTTTGACCCCTTTTGAAAAGTGCTTTTCATGGAATCAGTGGATGCGGGCGGCTCTTCGGAGACGTGTCCAACAAACTAGAGGTCCCAACTCGCGTTATTTCGGGAGCTAGCGAACTTTCCGGCCATCTTGATGACGTCAGAGTTGACCTAAAAATTGCTATTTGCCCAAATATTGCCAATTGACCCCTTCCCCACACACAAACCCTCTTCAGTGATATCTACTCTATCATTTTTTATCATAAAATCGCATAAATTTTTTTTAACCAAAATGGCGGGTGCTCACAGGGAGCTCCCTGTGAGAAATTGTCAATTTTTGACCCCTTTTGAAAAGTGCTTTTCATGGAATCAGTGGATGCGGGCGGCTCTTCGGAGACGTGTCCAACAAACTAGAGGTCCCAACTCGCGTTATTTCGGGAGCTAGCGAGCTTTTCCGGCCATCTTGATGACGTCAGAGTTGACCTAAAAATTGCTATTTGCCCAAAAATATGCGAATTGACCCCTTCCCCACACACAAACCCTCTTCAGTGATATCTACTCTATCATTTTCTATCATAAAATCGCATAAAAATTTTTTGACCAAAATGGCGGGTGCTCACAGGGAGCTCCCTGTGAGAAATTGTCAATTTTTGACCCCTTTTGAAAAGTGCTTTTCATGGAATCAGTGGATGCGGGCGGCTCTTCGGAGACGTGTCCAACAAACTAGAGGTCCCAACTCGCGTTATTTCGGGAGCTAGCGAGCTTTTCCGGCCATCTTGATGACGTCAGAGTTGACCTAAAAATTGCTATTTGCCCAAATATTGCGAATTGACCCCTTCCCCACACACAAACCCTCTTCAGTGATATCTACTCTATCATTTTTTATCATAAAATCGCATAAAATTTTTTTAACCAAAATGGCGGGTGCTCACAGGGAGCTCCCTGTGAGAAATTGTCAATTTTTGACCCCTTTTGAAAAGTGGTTTTCATGGAATCAGTGGATGCGGGCGGCTCTTCGGAGACGTGTCCAACAAACTAGAGGTCCCAACTCGCGTTATTTCGGGAGCTAGCGAGCTTTTCCGGCCATCTTGATGACGTCAGAGTTGACCTAAAAATTGCTATTTGCCCAAGTATTCCGAATTGACCCCTTCCCCACACACAAACCCTCTTCAGTGATATCTACTCTATCATTTTCTATCATAAAATCGCATAAAATTTTTTTGACCAAAATGGCGGGTGCTCACAGGGAGCTCCCTGTGAGAAATTGTCAATTTTTGACCCCTTTTGAAAAGTGCTTTTCATGGAATCAGTGGATGCGAGCGGCTCTTCGGAGACGTGTCCAACAAACTAGAGGTCCCAACTCGCGTTATTTCGGGAGCTAGCGAGCTTTTCCGGCCATCTTGATGACGTCAGAGTTGACCTAAAAATTGCTATTTGCCCAAATATTGCGAATTGACCCCTTCCCCACACACAAACCCTCTTCAGTGATATCTACTCTATCATTTTCTATCATAAAATCGCATAAATTTTTTTTGACCAAAATGGCGGGTGCTCACAGGGAGCTCCCTGTGAGAAATTGTCAATTTTTGACCCCTTTTGAAAAGTGGTTTTCATGGAATCAGTGGATGCGGGCGGCTCTTCGGAGACGTGTCCAACAAACTAGAGGTCCCAACTCGCGTTATTTCGGGAGCTAGCGAGCTTTTCGGGCCATCTTGATGACGTCAGAGTTGACCTAAAAATTGTTATTTGCCCAAATATTGCGAATTGACCCCTTCCCCACACACAAACCCTCTTCAATGATATCTACTCTATCATTTTCTATCATAAAATCGCATAAAACATTTTTGACCAAAATGGCGGGTGCTCACAGGGAGCTCCCTGTGAGAAATTGTCAATTTTTGTCCCTTTTTGAAAAGTGCTTTTCATGGAATCAGTGGATGCGGGCGGCTCTTCGGAGACGTGTCCAACAAACTAGAGGTCCCAACTCGCGTTATTTCGGGAGCTAGCGAGCTTTTCCGGCCATCTTGATGACGTCAGAGTTGACCTAAAAATTGCTATTTGCCCAAATATTGCGAATTGACCCCTTCCCCACACACAAACCCTCTTCAGTGATATCTACTCTATCATTTTCTATCATAAAATCGCATAAAATTTTTTCGACCAAAATGGCGGGTGCTCACAGGGAGCTCCCTGTGAGAAATTGTCAATTTTTGACCCCTTTTGAAAAGTGCTTTTCATGGAATCAGTGGATGCGGGCGGCTCTTCGGAGACGTGTCCAACAAACTAGAGGTCCCAACTCGCGTTATTTCGGGAGCTAGCGAGCTTTTCCGGCCATCTTGATGACGTCAGAGTTGACCTAAAAATTGCTTTTTGCCCAAATATTGCGAATTGACCCCTTCCCCACACACAAACCCTCTTCAGTGATATCTACTCTATCATTTTCTATCATAAAATCGCATAAAAATTTTTTGACCAAAATGGCGGGTGCTCACAGGGAGCTCCCTGTGAGAAATTGTCAATTTTTGACCCCTTTTGAAAAGTGCTTTTCATGGAATCAGTGGATGAGGGCGGCTCTTCGGAGACGTGTCCAACAAACTAGAGGTCCCAACTCGCGTTATTTCGGGAGCTAGCGAGCTTTTCCGGCCATCTTGATGACGTCAGAGTTGACCTAAAAATTGCTATTTGCCCAAATATTGCGAATTGACCCCTTCCCCACACACAAACCCTCTTCAGTGATATCTACTCTATCATTTTCTATCATAAAATCGCATAACAATTTTTTGACCAAAATGGCGGGTGCTCACAGGGAGCTCCCTGTGAGAAATTGTCAATTTTTGACCCCATTTGAAAAGTGCTTTTCATGGAATCAGTGGATGCGGGCGGCTCTTCGGAGACGTGTCCAACAAACTAGAGGTCCCAACTCGCGTTATTTCGGGAGCTAGCGAGCTTTTCCGGCCATCTTGATGACGTCAGAGTTGACCTAAAAATTGCTATTTGCCCAAATATTGCGAATTGACCCCTTCCCCACACACAAACCCTCTTCAGTGATATCTACTCTATCATTTTCTATCATAAAATCGCATAAATTTTTTTTGACCAAAATGGCGGGTGCTCACAGGGAGCTCCCTGTGAGAAATTGTCAATTTTTGACCCCTTTTGAAAAGTGGTTTTCATGGAATCAGTGGATGCGGGCGGCTCTTCGGAGACGTGTCCAACAAACTAGAGGTCCCAACTCGCGTTATTTCGGGAGCTAGCGAGCTTTTCCGGCCATCTTGATGACGTCAGAGTTGACCTAAAAATTGTTATTTGCCCAAATATTGCGAATTGACCCCTTCCCCACACACAAACCCTCTTCAATGATATCTACTCTATCATTTTCTATCATAAAATCGCATCAAACATTTTTGACCAAAATGGCGGGTGCTCACAGGGAGCTCCCTGTGAGAAATTGTCAATTTTTGACCCTTTTTGAAAAGTGCTTTTCATGGAATCAGTGGATGCGGGCGGCTCTTCGGAGACGTGTCCAACAAACTAGAGGTCCCAACTCGCGTTATTTCGGGAGCTAGCGAGCTTTTCCGGCCATCTTGATGACGTCAGAGTTGACCTAAAAATTGCTATTTGCCCAAGTATTCCGAATTGACCCCTTCCCCACACACAAACCCTCTTCAGTGATATCTACTCTATCATTTTCTATCATAAAATCGCATAAAATTTTTTTGACCAAAATGGCGGGTGCTCACAGGGAGCTCCCTGTGAGAAATTGTCAATTTTTGACCCCTTTTGAAAAGTGCTTTTCATGGAATCAGTGGATGCGAGCGGCTCTTCGGAGACGTGTCCAACAAACTAGAGGTCCCAACTCGCGTTATTTCGGGAGCTAGCGAGCTTTTCCGGCCATCTTGATGACGTCAGAGTTGACCTAAAAATTGCTATTTGCCCAAATATTGCGAATTGACCCCTTCCCCACACACAAACCCTCTTCAGTGATATCTACTCTATCATTTTCTATCATAAAATCGCATAAATTTTTTTTGACCAAAATGGCGGGTGCTCACAGGGAGCTCCCTGTGAGAAATTGTCAATTTTTGACCCCTTTTGAAAAGTGGTTTTCATGGAATCAGTGGATGCGGGCGGCTCTTCGGAGACGTGTCCAACAAACTAGAGGTCCCAACTCGCGTTATTTCGGGAGCTAGCGAGCTTTTCGGGCCATCTTGATGACGTCAGAGTTGACCTAAAAATTGTTATTTGCCCAAATATTGCGAATTGACCCCTTCCCCACACACAAACCCTCTTCAGTGATATCTACTCTATCATTTTCTATCATAAAATCGCATAAAACATTTTTGACCAAAATGGCGGGTGCTCACAGGGAGCTCCCTGTGAGAAATTGTCAATTTTTGACCCTTTTTGAAAAGTGCTTTTCATGGAATCAGTGGATGCGGGCGGCTCTTCGGAGACGTGTCCAACAAACTAGAGGTCCCAACTCGCGTTATTTCGGGAGCTAGCGAGCTTTTCCGGCCATCTTGATGACGTCAGAGTTGACCTAAAAATTGCTATTTGCCCAAATATTGCGAATTGACCCCTTCCCCACACACAAACCCTCTTCAGTGATATCTACTCTATCATTTTCTATCATAAAATCGCATAAAATTTTTTCGACCAAAATGGCGGGTGCTCACAGGGAGCTCCCTGTGAGAAATTGTCAATTTTTGACCCCTTTTGAAAAGTGCTTTTCATGGAATCAGTGGATGCGGGCGGCTCTTCGGAGACGTGTCCAACAAACTAGAGGTCCCAACTCGCGTTATTTCGGGAGCTAGCGAGCTTTTCCGGCCATCTTGATGACGTCAGAGTTGACCTAAAAATTGCTTTTTGCCCAAATATTGCGAATTGACCCCTTCCCCACACACAAACCCTCTTCAGTGATATCTACTCTATCATTTTCTATCATAAAATCGCATAAAATTTTTTTGACCAAAATGGCGGGTGCTCACAGGGAGCTCCCTGTGAGAAATTGTCAATTTTTGACCCCTTTTGAAAAGTGCTTTTCATGGAATCAGTGGATGCGGGCGGCTCTTCGGAGACGTGTCCAACAAACTAGAGGTCCCAACTCGCGTTATTTCGGGAGCTAGCGAGCTTTTTCGGCCATCTTGATGACGTCAGAGTTGACCTAAAAATTGCTATTTGCCCAAATATTGCGAATTGACCCCTTCCCCACACACAAACCCTCTTCAGTGATATCTACTCTATCATTTTCTATCATAAAATCGCATAACAATTTTTTGACCAAAATGGCGGGTGCTCACAGGGAGCTCCCTGTGAGAAATTGTCAATTTTTGACCCCATTTGAAAAGTGCTTTTCATGGAATCAGTGGATGCGGGCGGCTCTTCGGAGACGTGTCCAACAAACTAGAGGTCCCAACTCGCGTTATTTCGGGAGCTAGCGAGCTTTTCCGGCCATCTTGATGACGTCAGAGTTGACCTAAAAATTGCTATTTGCCCAAATATTGCGAATTGACCCCTTCCCCACACACAAACCCTCTTCAGTGATATCTACTCTATCATTTTCTATCATAAAATCGCATAAAATTTTTTTGACCAAAATGGCGGGTGCTCACAGGGAGCTCCCTGTGAGAAATTGTCAATTTTTGACCCCTTTTGAAAAGTGGTTTTCATGGAATCAGTGGATGCGGGCGGCTCTTCGGAGACGTGTCCAACAAACTAGAGGTCCCAACTCGCGTTATTTCGGGAGCTAGCGAGCTTTTCGGGCCATCTTGATGACGTCAGAGTTGACCTAAAAATTGTTATTTGCCCAAATATTGCGAATTGACCCCTTCCCCACACACAAACCCTCTTCAGTGATATCTACTCTATCATTTTCTATCATAAAATCGCATAAAACATTTTTGACCAAAATGGCGGGTGCTCACAGGGAGCTCCCTGTGAGAAATTGTCAATTTTTGACCCTTTTTGAAAAGTGCTTTTCATGGAATCAGTGGATGCGGGCGGCTCTTCGGAGACGTGTCCAACAAACTAGAGGTCCCAACTCGCGTTATTTCGGGAGCTAGCGAGCTTTTCCGGCCATCTTGATGACGTCAGAGTTGACCTAAAAATTGCTATTTGCCCAAATATTGCGAATTGACCCCTTCCCCACACACAAACCCTCTTCAGTGATATCTACTCTATCATTTTCTATCATAAAATCGCATAAAATTTTTTCGACCAAAATGGCGGGTGCTCACAGGGAGCTCCCTGTGAGAAATTGTCAATTTTTGACCCCTTTTGAAAAGTGCTTTTCATGGAATCAGTGGATGTGGGCGGCTCTTCGGAGACGTGTCCAACAAACTAGAGGTCCCAACTCGCGTTATTTCGGGAGCTAGCGAGCTTTTCCGGCCATCTTGATGACGTCAGAGTTGACCTAAAAATTGCTTTTTGCCCAAATATTGCGAATTGACCCCTTCCCCACACACAAACCCTCTTCAGTGATATCTACTCTATCATTTTCTATCATAAAATCGCATAAAAATTTTTTGACCAAAATGGCGGGTGCTCACAGGGAGCTCCCTGTGAGAAATTTTCAATTTTTGACCCCTTTTGAAAAGTGCTTTTCATGGAATCAGTGGATGCGGGCGGCTCTTCGGAGACGTGTCCAACAAACTAGAGGTCCCAACTCGCGTTATTTCGGGAGCTAGCGAGCTTTTCCGGCCATCTTGATGACGTCAGAGTTGACCTAAAAATTGCTATTTGCCCAAATATTGCGAATTGACCCCTTCCCCACACACAAACCCTCTTCAGTGATATCTACTCTATCATTTTCTATCATAAAATCGCATAACAATTTTTTGACCAAAATGGCGGGTGCTCACAGGGAGCTCCCTGTGAGAAATTGTCAATTTTTGACCCCTTTTGAAAAGTGCTTTTCATGGAATCAGTGGATGCGGGCGGCTCTTCGGAGACGTGTCCAACAAACTAGAGGTCCCAACTCGCGTTATTTCGGGAGCTAGCGAGCTTTTCCGGCCATCTTGATGACGTCGGAGTTGACCTAAAAATTGCTATTTGCCCAAATATTGCGAATTGACCCCTCCCCACACACAAACCCTCTTCAGTGATATCTACTCTATCATTTTCTATCATAAAATCGCATAAAATTTTTTTGACCAAAATGGCGGGTGCTCACAGGGAGCTCCCTGTGAGAAATTGTCAATTTTTGACCCCTTTTGAAAAGTGCTTTTCATGGAATCAGTGGATGCGGGCGGCTCTTCGGAGACGTGTCCAACAAACTAGAGGTCCCAACTCGCGTTATTTCGGGAGCTAGCGAGCTTTTCCGGCCATCTTGATGACGTCAGAGTTGACCTAAAAATTGCTATTTGCCCAAATATTGCGAATTGACCCCTTCCCCACACACAAACCCTCTTCAGTGATATCTACTCTATCATTTTCTATCATAAAATCGCATAAAATTTTTTTGACCAAAATGGCGGGTGCTCACAGGGAGCTCCCTGTGAGAAATTGTGAATTTTTGACCCCTTTTGAAAAGTGCTTTTCATGGAATCAGTGGATGCGGGCGGCTCTTCGGAGACGTGTCCAACAAACTAGAGGTCCCAACTCGCGTTATTTCGGGAGCTAGCGAGCTTTTCCGGCCATCTTGATGACATCAGAGTTGACCTAAAAATTGCTATTTGCCCAAATATTGCGAATTGACCCCTTCCCCACACACAAACCCTCTTCAGTGATATCTACTCTATCATTTTCTATCATAAAATCGCATAAAATTTTTTTGACCAAAATGGCGGGTGCTCACAGGGAGCTCCCTGTGAGAAATTGTCAATTTTTGACCCCTTTTGAAAAGTGGTTTTCATGGAATCAGTGGATGCGGGCGGCTCTTCGGAGACGTGTCCAACAAACTAGAGGTCCCAACTCGCGTTATTTCGGGAGCTAGCGAGCTTTTCCGGCCATCTTGATGACGTCGGAGTTGACCTAAAAATTGCTATTTGCCCAAATATTGCGAATTGACCCCTCCCCACACACAAACCCTCTTCAGTGATATCTACTCTATCATTTTCTATCATAAAATCGCATAAAATTTTTTTGACCAAAATGGCGGGTGCTCACAGGGAGCTCCCTGTGAGAAATTGTCAATTTTTGACCCCTTTTGAAAAGTGCTTTTCATGGAATCAGTGGATGCGGGCGGCTCTTCGGAGACGTGTCCAACAAACTAGAGGTCCCAACTCGCGTTTTTTGTGGAGCTAGCGAGCTTTTCCGGCCATCTTGATGACGTCAGAGTTGACCTAAAAATTGCTATTTGTCCAAATATTGCGAATGGACCCCTTCCCCACACACAAACCCTCTTTAGTGATATCTACTCTATCATTTTCTATCATAAAATCGCTTAAAATTTTTTTGACCAAAATGGCGGGTGCTCACAGGGAGCTCCCTGTGAGAAATTGTCAATTTTTGACCCCTTTTGAAAAGTGCTTTTCATGGAATCAGTGGATGCGGGCGGCTCTTCGGAGACGTGTCCAACAAACTAGAGGTCCCAACTCGCGTTATTTCGGGAGCTAGCGAGCTTTTCCGGCCATCTTGATGACATCAGAGTTGACCTAAAAATTGCTATTTGCCCAAATATTGCGAATTGACCCCTTCCCCACACACAAACCCTCTTCAGTGATATCTACTCTATCATTTTCTATCATAAAATCGCATAAAATTTTTTTGACCAAAATGGCGGGTGCTCACAGGGAGCTCCCTGTGAGAAATTGTCAATTTTTGACCCCTTTTGAAAAGTGCTTTTCATGGAATCAGTGGATGCGGGTGGCTCTTCGGAGACGTGTCCAACAAACTAGAGGTCCCAACTCGCGTTATTTCGGGAGCTAGCGAGCTTTTCCGGCCATCTTGATGACGTCAGAGTTGACCTAAAAATTGCTATTTGCCCAAATATTGCGAATTGACCCCTTCCCCACACACAAACCCTCTTCAGTGATATCTACTCTATCATTTTCTATCATAAAATCGCATAAAAATTTTTTGACCAAAATGGCGGGTGCTCACAGGGAGCTCCCTGTGAGAAATTGTCAATTTTTGACCCCTTTTGAAAAGTGCTTTTCATGGAATCAGTGGATGCGGGCGGCTCTTCGGAGACGTGTCCAACAAACTAGAGGTCCCAACTCGCGTTATTTCGGGAGCTAGCGAGCTTTTCCGGCCATCTTGATGACGTCAGAGTTGACCTAAAAATTGCTATTTGCCCAAATATTGCGAATTGACCCCTTCCCCACACACAAACCCTCTTCAGTGATATCTACTCTATCATTTTCTATCATAAAATCGCATAAAATTTTTTTGACCAAAATGGCGGGTGCTCACAGGGAGCTCCCTGTGAGAAATTGTCAATTTGTGACCCCTTTTGAAAAGTGCTTTTCATGGAATCAGTGGATGCGGGCGGCTCTTCGGAGACGTGTCCAACAAACTAGAGGTCCCAACTCGCGTTATTTCGGGAGCTAGCGAGCTTTTCCGGCCATCTTGATGACGTCAGAGTTGACCTAAAAATTGCTATTTGCCCAAATATTGCGAATTGACCCCTTCCCCACACACAAACCCTCTTCAGTGATATCTACTCTATCATTTTCTATCATAAAATCGCATAAAATTTTTTTGACCAAAATGGCGGGTGCTCACAGGGAGGTCCCTGTGAGAAATTGTCAATTTTTGACCCCTTTTGAAAAGTGCTTTTCATGGAATCAGTGGATGCGGGCGGCTCTTCGGAGACGTGTCCAACAAACTAGAGGTCCCAACTCGCGTTATTTCGGGAGCTAGCGAGCTTTTCCGGTGTCGCGGTCTCAGGTTTCCGGCATGCTCAGTTTTCCGGATGACGTAGCCGGGCATTTCAGCACGCGGGCATCATGGTCTAAGTATTCCGGCGTGCTTGGATTTCCGGGTGACAACATGGTACTTGGTTTGATAACGAACCAACCTCTTCTGCCCATCCGTCGACCCGTCTGAATACAGACCGCTGTCTAAGTAACGGATAATTTTAACATTCTTCTCACGAAATCCGTTAAAATGATCCGCACGTCATTGCTCGAGGAGGCCGCCAGCGCGCAGGCCGCCAAGATAGCTTCAGCGTGATCCGTCACCCTGATCCGATGCATGCGATCCTGACACGTACATACGTCTCAGCACGGCACTGAAACGGACGACTTTCGTCTGCTGTGTGCAGACATGGCATGACGTCATTGTACCATATTTGGTCATCTGGAAAACTGAGCACGCCGGAAACCTGAAACCACGACACCGGCCATCTTGATGACGTCAGAGTTGACCTAAAAATTGCTATTTGCCCAAATATTGCGAATTGACCCCTTCCCCACACACAAACCCTCTTCAGTGATATCTACTCTATCATTTTCTATCATAAAATCGCATAAAAAATTTTTGACCAAAATGGCGGGTGCTCACAGGGAGCTCCCTGTGAGAAATTGTCAATTTTTGACCCCTTTTGAAAAGTGCTTTTCATGGAATCAGTGGATGCGGGCGGCTCTTCGGAGACGTGTCCAACAAACTAGAGGTCCCAACTCGCGTTATTTCGGGAGCTAGCGAGCTTTTCCGGCCATCTTGATGACGTCAGAGTTGACCTAAAAATTGCTATTTGCCCAAATATTGCGAATTGACCCCTTCCCCACACACAAACCCTCTTCAGTGATATCTACTCTATCATTTTCTATCATAAAATCGCATAACAATTTTTTGACCAAAATGGCGGGTGCTCACAGGGAGCTCCCTGTGAGAAATTGTCAATTTTTGACCCCTTTTGAAAAGTGCTTTTCATGGAATCAGTGGATGCGGGCGGCTCTTCGGAGACGTGTCCAACAAACTAGAGGTCCCAACTCGCGTTATTTCGGGAGCTAGCGAGCTTTTCCGGCCATCTTGATGACGTCAGAGTTGACCTAAAAATTGCTATTTGCCCAAATATTGCGAATTGACCCCTTCCCCACACACAAACCCTCTTCAGTGATATCTACTCTATCATTTTCTATCATAAAATCGCATAAAAAATTTTTGACCAAAATGGCGGGTGCTCACAGGGAGCTCCCTGTGAGAAATTGTCAATTTTTGACCCCTTTTGAAAAGTGCTTTTCATGGAATCAGTGGATGCGGGCGGCTCTTCGGAGACGTGTCCAACAAACTAGAGGTCCCAACTCGCGTTATTTCGGGAGCTAGCGAGCTTTTCCGGCCATCTTGATGACGTCAGAGTTGACCTAAAAGTTGCTATTTGCCCAAATATTGCGAATTGACCCATTCCCCACACACAAACCCTCTTCAGTGATATCTACTCTATCATTTTCTATCATAAAATCGTATAAAAATTTTTTGACCAAAATGGCGGGTGCTCACAGGGAGCTCCCTGTGAGAAATTGTCAATTTTTGACCCCTTTTGAAAAGTGCTTTTCATGGAATCAGTGGATGCGGGCGGCTCTTCGGAGACGTGTCCAACAAACTAGAGGTCCCAACTCGCGTTATTTCGGGAGCTAGCGAGCTTTTCCGGCCATCTTGATGACGTCAGAGTTGACCTAAAAATTGCTATTTGCCCAAATATTGCGAATTGACCTCTTCCCCACACACAAACCCTCTTCAGTGATATCTACTCTATCATTTTCTATCATAAAATCGCATAAAAATTTTTTGACCAAAATGGCGGGTGCTCACAGGGAGCTCCCTGTGAGAAATTGTCAATTTTTGACCCCTTTTGAAAAGTGCTTTTCATGGAATCAGTGGATGCGGGCGGCTCTTCGGAGACGTGTCCAACAAACTAGAGGTCCCAACTCGCGTTATTTCGGGAGCTAGCGAGCTTTTCCGGTGTTGCGGTCTCAGGTTTCCGGCATGCTCAGTTTTCCGGATGACGTAGCCGGGCATTTCAGCACGCGGGCATCATGGTCTAAGTATTCCGGCGTGCTTGGATTTCCGGGTGACAACATGGTACTTGGTTTTATAACGAACCAACCTCTTCTGCCCATCCGTCGACCCGTCTGAATACAGACCGCTGTCTAAGTAACGGATAATTTTAACATTCTTCTCACGAAATCCGTTAAAATGATCCGCACGTCATTGCTCGAGGAGGCCGCCAGCGCGCAGGCCGCCAAGATAGCTTCAGCGTGATCCGTCACCCTGATCCGATGCATGCGATCCTGACACGTACATACGACTCAGCTAGGCACTGAAACGGACGACTTTCGTCTGCTGTGTGCAGACATGGCATGACGTCATTGTACCATATTTGGTCATCTGGAAAACTGAGCACGCCGGAAACCTGAAACCACGACACCGGCCATCTTGATGACGTCAGAGTTGACCTAAAAATTGCTATTTGCCCAAATATTGCGAATTGACCCCTTCCCCACACACAAACCCTCTTCAGTGATATCTACTCTATCATTTTCTATCATAAAATCGCATAAAAATTTTTTGACCAAAATGGCGGGTGCTCACAGGGAGCTCCCTGTGAGAAATTGTCAATTTTTGACCCCTTTTGAAAAGTGCTTTTCATGGAATCAGTGGATGCGGGCGGCTCTTCGGAGACGTGTCCAACAAACTAAAGGTCCCAACTCGCGTTATTTCGGGAGCTAGCGAGCTTTTCCGGCCATCTTGATGACGTCAGAGTTGACCTAAAAATTGCTATTTGCCCAAATATTGCGAATTGACCCCTTCCCCACACACAAACCCTCTTCAGTGATATCTACTCTATCATTTTCTATCATAAAATCGCATAACAATTTTTTGACCAAAATGGCGGGTGCTCACAGGGAGCTCCCTGTGAGAAAT
This sequence comes from Marthasterias glacialis, assembly GCA_911728455.2. Classification (NCBI taxonomy): domain Eukaryota; kingdom Metazoa; phylum Echinodermata; class Asteroidea; order Forcipulatida; family Asteriidae; genus Marthasterias; species Marthasterias glacialis. Next base: position 13,486,713 of record OU452223.1, read on the forward strand.
TGTCAATTTTTGACCCCTTTTGAAAAGTGCTTTTCATGGAATCAGTGGATGCGGGCGGCTCTTCGGAGACGTGTCCAACAAACTAGAGGTCCCAACTCGCGTTATTTCGGGAGCTAGCGAGCTTTTCCGGCCATCTTGATGACGTCAGAGTTGACCTAAAAATTGCTATTTGCCCAAATATTGCGAATTGACCCCTTCCCCACACACAAACCCTCTTCAGTGATATCTACTCTATCATTTTCTATCATAAAATCGCATAAAAATTTTTTGACCAAAATGGCGGGTGCTCACAGGGAGCTCCCTGTGAGAAATTGTCAATTTTTGACCCCTTTTGAAAAGTGCTTTTCATGGAATCAGTGGATGCGGGCGGCTCTTCGGAGACGTGTCCAACAAACTAAAGGTCCCAACTCGCGTTATTTCGGGAGCTAGCGAGCTTTTCCGGCCATCTTGATGACGTCAGAGTTGACCTAAAAATTGCTATTTGCCCAAATATTGCGAATTGACCCCTTCCCCACACACAAACCCTCTTCAGTGATATCTACTCTATCATTTTCTATCATAAAATCGCATAACAATTTTTTGACCAAAATGGCGGGTGCTCACAGGGAGCTCCCTGTGAGAAATTGTCAATTTTTGACCCCTTTTGAAAAGTGCTTTTCATGGAATCAGTGGATGCGGGCGGCTCTTCGGAGACGTGTCCAACAAACTAGAGGTCCCAACTCGCGTTATTTCGGGAGCTAGCGAGCTTTTCCGGCCATCTTGATGACGTCAGAGTTGACCTAAAAATTGCTATTTGCCCAAATATTGCGAATTGACCCCTTCCCCACACACAAACCCTCTTCAGTGATATCTACTCTATCATTTTCTATCATAAAATCGCATAACAATTTTTTGACCAAAATGGCGGGTGCTCACAGGGAGCTCCCTGTGAGAAATTGTCAATTTTTGACCCCTTTTGAAAAGTGCTTTTCATGGAATCAGTGGATGAGGGCGGCTCTTCGGAGACGTGTCCAACAAACTAGAGGTCCCAACTCGCGTTATTTCGGGAGCTAGCGAGCTTTTCCGGCCATCTTGATGACGTCAGAGTTGACCTAAAAATTGCTATTTGCCCAAATATTGCGAATTGACCCCTTCCCCACACACAAACCCTCTTCAGTGATATCTACTCTATCATTTTCTATCATAAAATCGCATAAAATTTTTTTGACCAAAATGGCGGGTGCTCACAGGGAGCTCCCTGTGAGAAATTGTCAATTTTTGACCCCTTTTGAAAAGTGCTTTTCATGGAATCAGTGGATGCGGGCGGCTCTTCGGAGACGTGTCCAACAAACTAGAGGTCCCAACTCGCGTTATTTCGGGAGCTAGCGAGCTTTTCCGGCCATCTTGATGACGTCAGAGTTGACCTAAAAATTGCTATTTGCCCAAATATTGCGAATTGACCCCTTCCCCACACACAAACCCTCTTCAGTGATATCTACTCTATCATTTTCTATCATAAAATCGCATAAATTTTTTTTGACCAAAATGGCGGGTGCTCACAGGGAGCTCCCTGTGAGAAATTGTCAATTTTTGACCCCTTTTGAAAAGTGCTTTTCATGGAATCAGTGGATGCGGGCGGCTCTTCGGAGACGTGTCCAACAAACTAGAGGTCCCAACTCGCGTTATTTCGGGAGCTAGCGAGCTTTTCCGGCCATCTTGATGACGTCAGAGTTGACCTAAAAATTGCTATTTGCCCAAATATTGCGAATTGACCCCTTCCCCACACACAAACCCTCTTCAGTGATATCTACTCTATCATTTTCTATCATAAAATCGCATAACAATTTTTTGACCAAAATGGCGGGTGCTCACAGGGAGCTCCCTGTGAGAAATTGTCAATTTTTGACCCCTTTTGAAAAGTGCTTTTCATGGAATCAGTGGATGCGGGCGGCTCTTCGGAGACGTGTCCAACAAACTAGAGGTCCCAACTCGCGTTATTTCGGGAGCTAGCGAGCTTTTCCGGCCATCTTGATGACGTCAGAGTTGACCTAAAAATTGCTATTTGCCCAAATATTGCGAATTGACCCCTTCCCCACACACAAACCCTCTTCAGTGATATCTACTCTATCATTTTCTATCATAAAATCGCATAACAATTTTTTGACCAAAATGGCGGGTGCTCACAGGGAGCTCCCTGTGAGAAATTGTCAATTTTTGACCCCTTTTGAAAAGTGCTTTTCATGGAATCATTGGATGCGGGCGGCTCTTCGGAGACGTGTCCAACAAACTAGAGGTCCCAACTCGCGTTATTTCGGGAGCTAGCGAGCTTTTCCGGCCATCTTGATGACGTCAGAGTTGACCTAAAAATTGCTATTTGCCCAAATATTGCGAATTGACCCCTTCCCCACACACAAACCCTCTTCAGTGATATCTACTCTATCATTTTCTATCATAAAATCGCATAACAATTTTTTGACCAAAATGGCGGATGCTCACAGGGAGCTCCCTGTGAGAAATTGTCAATTTTTGACCCCTTTTGAAAAGTGCTTTTCATGGAATCAGTGGATGCGGGCGGCTCTTCGGAGACGTGTCCAACAAACTAGAGGTCCCAACTCGCGTTATTTCGGGAGCTAGCGAGCTTTTCCGGTGTCGCGGTCTCAGGTTTCCGGCATGCTCAGTTTTCCGGATGACGTAGCCGGGCATTTCAGCACGCGGGCATCATGGTCTAAGTATTCCGGCGTGCTTGGATTTCCGGGTGACAACATGGTACTTGGTTTGATAACGAACCAACCTCTTCTGCCCATCCGTCGACCCGTCTGAATACAGACCGCTGTCTAAGTAACGGATAATTTTAACATTCTTCTCACGAAATCCGTTAAAATGATCCGCACGTCATTGCTCGAGGAGGCCGCCAGCGCGCAGGCCGCCAAGATAGCTTCAGCGTGATCCGTCACCCTGATCCGATGCATGCGATCCTGACACGTACATACGACTCAGCACGGCACTGAAACGGACGACTTTCGTCTGCTGTGTGCAGACATGGCATGACGTCATTGTACCATATTTGGTCATCTGGAAAACTGAGCACGCCGGAAACCTGAAACCACGACACCGGCCATCTTGATGACGTCAGAGTTGACCTAAAAATTGCTATTTGCCCAAATATTGCGAATTGACCCCTTCCCCACACACAAACCCTCTTCAGTGATATCTACTCTATCATTTTCTATCATAAAATCGCATAAAAATTTTTTGACCAAAATGGCGGGTGCTCACAGGGAGCTCCCTGTGAGAAATTGTCAATTTTTGACCCCTTTTGAAAAGTGCTTTTCATGGAATCAGTGGATGCGGGCGGCTCTTCGGAGACGTGTCCAACAAACTAAAGGTCCCAACTCGCGTTATTTCGGGAGCTAGCGAGCTTTTCCGGCCATCTTGATGACGTCAGAGTTGACCTAAAAATTGCTATTTGCCCAAATATTGCGAATTGACCCCTTCCCCACATACAAACCCTCTTCAGTGATATCTACTCTATCATTTTCTATCATAAAATCGCATAAAAATTTTTTGACCAAAATGGCGGGTGCTCACAGGGAGCTCCCTGTGAGAAATTGTCAATTTTTGACCCCTTTTGAAAAGTGCTTTTCATGGAATCAGTGGATGCGGGCGGCTCTTCGGAGACGTGTCCAACAAACTAGAGGTCCCAACTCGCGTTATTTCGGGAGCTAGCGAGCTTTTCCGGCCATCTTGATGACGTCAGAGTTGACCTAAAAATTGCTATTTGCCCAAATATTGCGAATTGACCCCTTCCCCACACACAAACCCTCTTCAGTGATATCTACTCTATCATTTTCTATCATAAAATCGCATAACAATTTTTTGACCAAAATGGCGGGTGCTCACAGGGAGCTCCCTGTGAGAAATTGTCAATTTTTGACCCCTTTTGAAAAGTGCTTTTCATGGAATCAGTGGATGCGGGCGGCTCTTCGGAGACGTGTCCAACAAACTAGAGGTCCCAACTCGCGTTATTTCGGGAGCTAGCGAGCTTTTTCGGCCATCTTGATGACGTCAGAGTTGACCTAAAAATTGCTATTTGCCCAAATATTGCGAATTGACCCCTTCCCCACACACAAACCCTCTTCAGTGATATCTACTCTATCATTTTCTATCATAAAATCGCATAACAATTTTTTGACCAAAATGGCGGGTGCTCACAGGGAGCTCCCTGTGAGAAATTGTCAATTTTTGACCCCTTTTGAAAAGTGCTTTTCATGGAATCAGTGGATGCGGGCGGCTCTTCGGAGACGTGTCCAACAAACTAGAGGTCCCAACTCGCGTTATTTCGGGAGCTAGCGAGCTTTTCCGGCCATCTTGATGACGTCAGAGTTGACCTAAAAATTGCTATTTGCCCAAATATTGCGAATTGACCCCTTCCCCACACACAAACCCTCTTCAGTGATATCTACTCTATCATTTTCTATCATAAAATCGCATAACAATTTTTTGACCAAAATGGCGGGTGCTCACAGGGAGCTCCCTGTGAGAAATTGTCAATTTTTGACCCCTTTTGAAAAGTGCTTTTCATGGAATCAGTGGATGCGGGCGGCTCTTCGGAGACGTGTCCAACAAACTAGAGGTCCCAACTCGCGTTATTTCGGGAGCTAGCGAGCTTTTCCGGCCATCTTGATGACGTCAGAGTTGACCTAAAAATTGCTATTTGCCCAAATATTGCGAATTGACCCCTTCCCCACACACAAACCCTCTTCAGTGATATCTACTCTATCATTTTCTATCATAAAATCGCATAACAATTTTTTGACCAAAATGGCGGGTGCTCACAGGGAGCTCCCTGTGAGAAATTGTCAATTTTTGACCCCTTTTGAAAAGTGCTTTTCATGGAATCAGTGGATGCGGGCGGCTCTTCGGAGACGTGTCCAACAAACTAGAGGTCCCAACTCGCGTTATTTCGGGAGCTAGCGAGCTTTTCCGGCCATCTTGATGACGTCAGAGTTGACCTAAAAATTGCTATTTGCCCAAATATTGCGAATTGACCCCTTCCCCACACACAAACCCTCTTCAGTGATATCTACTCTATCATTTTCTATCATAAAATCGCATAACAATTTTTTGACCAAAATGGCGGGTGCTCACAGGGAGCTCCCTGTGAGAAATTGTCAACTTTTGACCCCTTTTGAAAAGTGCTTTTCATGGAATCAGTGGATGCGGGCGGCTCTTCGGAGACGTGTCCAACAAACTAGAGGTCCCAACTCGCGTTATTTCGGGAGCTAGCGAGCTTTTCCGGCCATCTTGATGACGTCAGAGTTGACCTAAAAATTGCTATTTGCCCAAATATTGCGAATTGACCCCTTCCCCACACACAAACCCTCTTCAGTGATATCTACTCTATCATTTTCTATCATAAAATCGCATAACAATTTTTTGACCAAAATGGCGGGTGCTCACAGGGAGCTCCCTGTGAGAAATTGTCAATTTTTGACCCCTTTTGAAAAGTGCTTTTCATGGAATCAGTGGATGCGGGCGGCTCTTCGGAGACGTGTCCAACAAACTAGAGGTCCCAACTCGCGTTATTTCGGGAGCTAGCGAGCTTTTCCGGCCATCTTGATGACGTCAGAGTTGACCTAAAAATTGCTATTTGCCCAAATATTGCGAATTGACCCCTTCCCCACACACAAACCCTCTTCAGTGATATCTACTCTATCATTTTCTATCATAAAATCGCATAACAATTTTTTGACCAAAATGGCGGGTGCTCACAGGGAGCTCCCTGTGAGAAATTGTCAATTTTTGACCCCTTTTGAAAAGTGCTTTTCATGGAATCAGTGGATGCGGGCGGCTCTTCGGAGACGTGTCCAACAAACTAGAGGTCCCAACTCGCGTTATTTCGGGAGCTAGCGAGCTTTTCCGGCCATCTTGATGACGTCAGAGTTGACCTAAAAATTGCTATTTGCCCAAATATTGCGAATTGACCCCTTCCCCACACACAAACCCTCTTCAGTGATATCTACTCTATCATTTTCTATCATAAAATCGCATAACAATTTTTTGACCAAAATGGCGGGTGCTCACAGGGAGCTCCCTGTGAGAAATTGTCAATTTTTGACCCCTTTTGAAAAGTGCTTTTCATGGAATCAGTGGATGCGGGCGGCTCTTCGGAGACGTGTCCAACAAACTAGAGGTCCCAACTCGCGTTATTTCGGGAGCTAGCGAGCTTTTCCGGCCATCTTGATGACGTCAGAGTTGACCTAAAAATTGCTATTTGCCCAAATATTGCGAATTGACCCCTTCCCCACACACAAACCCTCTTCAGTGATATCTACTCTATCATTTTCTATCTTAAAATCGCATAACAATTTTTTGACCAAAATGGCGGGTGCTCACAGGGAGCTCCCTGTGAGAAATTGTCAATTTTTGACCCCTTTTGAAAAGTGCTTTTCATGGAATCAGTGGATGCGGGCGGCTCTTCGGAGACGTGTCCAACAAACTAGAGGTCCCAACTCGCGTTATTTCGGGAGCTAGCGAGCTTTTCCGGCCATCTTGATGACGTCAGAGTTGACCTAAAAATTGCTATTTGCCCAAATATTGCGAATTGACCCCTTCCCCACACACAAACCCTCTTCAGTGATATCTACTCTATCATTTTCTATCATAAAATCGCATAAAAATTTTTTGACCAAAATGGCGGGTGCTCACAGGGAGCTCCCTGTGAGAAATTGTCAATTTTTGACCCCTTTTGAAAAGTGCTTTTCATGGAATCAGTGGATGCGGGCGGCTCTTCGGAGACGTGTCCAACAAACTAGAGGTCCCAACTCGCGTTATTTCGGGAGCTAGCGAGCTTTTCCGGCCATCTTGATGACGTCAGAGTTGACCTAAAAATTGCTATTTGCCCAAATATTGCGAATTGACCCCTTCCCCACACACAAACCCTCTTCAGTGATATCTACTCTATCATTTTCTATCATAAAATCGCATAACAATTTTTTGACCAAAATGGCGGGTGCTCACAGGGAGCTCCCTGTGAGAAATTGTCAATTTTTGACCCCTTTTGAAAAGTGCTTTTCATGGAATCAGTGGATGCGGGCGGCTCTTCGGAGACGTGTCCAACAAACTAGAGGTCCCAACTCGCGTTATTTCGGGAGCTAGCGAGCTTTTTCGGCCATCTTGATGACGTCAGAGTTGACCTAAAAATTGCTATTTGCCCAAATATTGCGAATTGACCCCTTCCCCACACACAAACCCTCTTCAGTGATATCTACTCTATCATTTTCTATCATAAAATCGCATAACAATTTTTTGACCAAAATGGCGGGTGCTCACAGGGAGCTCCCTGTGAGAAATTGTCAATTTTTGACCCCTTTTGAAAAGTGCTTTTCATGGAATCAGTGGATGCGGGCGGCTCTTCGGAGACGTGTCCAACAAACTAGAGGTCCCAACTCGCGTTATTTCGGGAGCTAGCGAGCTTTTCCGGCCATCTTGATGACGTCAGAGTTGACCTAAAAATTGCTATTTGCCCAAATATTGCGAATTGACCCCTTCCCCACACACAAACCCTCTTCAGTGATATCTACTCTATCATTTTCTATCATAAAATCGCATAACAATTTTTTGACCAAAATGGCGGGTGCTCACAGGGAGCTCCCTGTGAGAAATTGTCAATTTTTGACCCCTTTTGAAAAGTGCTTTTCATGGAATCAGTGGATGCGGGCGGCTCTTCGGAGACGTGTCCAACAAACTAGAGGTCCCAACTCGCGTTATTTCGGGAGCTAGCGAGCTTTTCCGGCCATCTTGATGACGTCAGAGTTGACCTAAAAATTGCTATTTGCCCAAATATTGCGAATTGACCCCTTCCCCACACACAAACCCTCTTCAGTGATATCTACTCTATCATTTTCTATCATAAAATCGCATAACAATTTTTTGACCAAAATGGCGGGTGCTCACAGGGAGCTCCCTGTGAGAAATTGTCAATTTTTGACCCCTTTTGAAAAGTGCTTTTCATGGAATCAGTGGATGCGGGCGGCTCTTCGGAGACGTGTCCAACAAACTAGAGGTCCCAACTCGCGTTATTTCGGGAGCTAGCGAGCTTTTCCGGCCATCTTGATGACGTCAGAGTTGACCTAAAAATTGCTATTTGCCCAAATATTGCGAATTGACCCCTTCCCCACACACAAACCCTCTTCAGTGATATCTACTCTATCATTTTCTATCATAAAATCGCATAACAATTTTTTGACCAAAATGGCGGGTGCTCACAGGGAGCTCCCTGTGAGAAATTGTCAATTTTTGACCCCTTTTGAAAAGTGCTTTTCATGGAATCAGTGGATGCGGGCGGCTCTTCGGAGACGTGTCCAACAAACTAGAGGTCCCAACTCGCGTTATTTCGGGAGCTAGCGAGCTTTTCCGGCCATCTTGATGACGTCAGAGTTGACCTAAAAATTGCTATTTGCCCAAATATTGCGAATTGACCCCTTCCCCACACACAAACCCTCTTCAGTGATATCTACTCTATCATTTTCTATCATAAAATCGCATAACAATTTTTTGACCAAAATGGCGGGTGCTCACAGGGAGCTCCCTGTGAGAAATTGTCAATTTTTGACCCCTTTTGAAAAGTGCTTTTCATGGAATCAGTGGATGCGGGCGGCTCTTCGGAGACGTGTCCAACAAACTAGAGGTCCCAACTCGCGTTATTTCGGGAGCTAGCGAGCTTTTCCGGCCATCTTGATGACGTCAGAGTTGACCTAAAAATTGCTATTTGCCCAAATATTGCGAATTGACCCCTTCCCCACACACAAACCCTCTTCAGTGATATCTACTCTATCATTTTCTATCATAAAATCGCATAACAATTTTTTGACCAAAATGGCGGGTGCTCACAGGGAGCTCCCTGTGAGAAATTGTCAATTTTTGACCCCTTTTGAAAAGTGCTTTTCATGGAATCAGTGGATGCGGGCGGCTCTTCGGAGACGTGTCCAACAAACTAGAGGTCCCAACTCGCGTTATTTCGGGAGCTAGCGAGCTTTTCCGGCCATCTTGATGACGTCAGAGTTGACCTAAAAATTGCTATTTGCCCAAATATTGCGAATTGACCCCTTCCCCACACACAAACCCTCTTCAGTGATATCTACTCTATCATTTTCTATCATAAAATCGCATAACAATTTTTTGACCAAAATGGCGGGTGCTCACAGGGAGCTCCCTGTGAGAAATTGTCAATTTTTGACCCCTTTTGAAAAGTGCTTTTCATGGAATCAGTGGATGCGGGCGGCTCTTCGGAGACGTGTCCAACAAACTAGAGGTCCCAACTCGCGTTATTTCGGGAGCTAGCGAGCTTTTCCGGCCATCTTGATGACGTCAGAGTTGACCTAAAAATTGCTATTTGCCCAAATATTGCGAATTGACCCCTTCCCCACACACAAACCCTCTTCAGTGATATCTACTCTATCATTTTCTATCATAAAATCGCATAACAATTTTTTGACCAAAATGGCGGGTGCTCACAGGGAGCTCCCTGTGAGAAATTGTCAATTTTTGACCCCTTTTGAAAAGTGCTTTTCATGGAATCAGTGGATGCGGGCGGCTCTTCGGAGACGTGTCCAACAAACTAGAGGTCCCAACTCGCGTTATTTCGGGAGCTAGCGAGCTTTTCCGGCCATCTTGATGACGTCAGAGTTGACCTAAAAATTGCTATTTGCCCAAATATTGCGAATTGACCCCTTCCCCACACACAAACCCTCTTCAGTGATATCTACTCTATCATTTTCTATCATAAAATCGCATAACAATTTTTTGACCAAAATGGCGGGTGCTCACAGGGAGCTCCCTGTGAGAAATTGTCAATTTTTGACCCCTTTTGAAAAGTGCTTTTCATGGAATCAGTGGATGCGGGCGGCTCTTCGGAGACGTGTCCAACAAACTAGAGGTCCCAACTCGCGTTATTTCGGGAGCTAGCGAGCTTTTCCGGCCATCTTGATGACGTCAGAGTTGACCTAAAAATTGCTATTTGCCCAAATATTGCGAATTGACCCCTTCCCCACACACAAACCCTCTTCAGTGATATCTACTCTATCATTTTCTATCATAAAATCGCATAACAATTTTTTGACAAAAATGGCGGGTGCTCACAGGGAGCTCCCTGTGAGAAATTGTCAACTTTTGACCCCTTTTGAAAAGTGCTTTTCATGGAATCAGTGGATGCGGGCGGCTCTTCGGAGACGTGTCCAACAAACTAGAGGTCCCAACTCGCGTTATTTCGGGAGCTAGCGAGCTTTTCCGGCCATCTTGATGACGTCAGAGTTGACCTAAAAATTGCTATTTGCCCAAATATTGCGAATTGACCCCTTCCCCACACACAAACCCTCTTCAGTGATATCTACTCTATCATTTTCTATCATAAAATCGCATAAAAATTTTTTGACCAAAATGGCGGGTGCTCACAGGGAGCTCCCTGTGAGAAATTGTCAATTTTTGACCCCTTTTGAAAAGTGCTTTTCATGGAATCAGTGGATGCGGGCGGCTCTTCGGAGACGTGTCCAACAAACTAGAGGTCCCAACTCGCGTTATTTCGGGAGCTAGCGAGCTTTTCCGGCCATCTTGATGACGTCAGAGTTGACCTAAAAATTGCTATTTGCCCAAATATTGCGAATTGACCCCTTCCCCACACACAAACCCTCTTCAGTGATATCTACTCTATCATTTTCTATCTTAAAATCGCATAACAATTTTTTGACCAAAATGGCGGGTGCTCACAGGGAGCTCCCTGTGAGAAATTGTCAATTTTTGACCCCTTTTGAAAAGTGCTTTTCATGGAATCAGTGGATGCGGGCGGCTCTTCGGAGACGTGTCCAACAAACTAGAGGTCCCAACTCGCGTTATTTCGGGAGCTAGCGAGCTTTTCCGGCCATCTTGATGACGTCAGAGTTGACCTAAAAATTGCTATTTGCCCAAATATTGCGAATTGACCCCTTCCCCACACACAAACCCTCTTCAGTGATATCTACTCTATCATTTTCTATCATAAAATCGCATAACAATTTTTTGACCAAAATGGCGGGTGCTCACAGGGAGCTCCCTGTGAGAAATTGTCAATTTTTGACCCCTTTTGAAAAGTGCTTTTCATGGAATCAGTGGATGCGGGCGGCTCTTCGGAGACGTGTCCAACAAACTAGAGGTCCCAACTCGCGTTATTTCGGGAGCTAGCGAGCTTTTCCGGCCATCTTGATGACGTCAGAGTTGACCTAAAAATTGCTATTTGCCCAAATATTGCGAATTGACCCCTTCCCCACACACAAACCCTCTTCAGTGATATCTACTCTATCATTTTCTATCATAAAATCGCATAACAATTTTTTGACCAAAATGGCGGGTGCTCACAGGGAGCTCCCTGTGAGAAATTGTCAATTTTTGACCCCTTTTGAAAAGTGCTTTTCATGGAATCAGTGGATGCGGGCGGCTCTTCGGAGACGTGTCCAACAAACTAGAGGTCCCAACTCGCGTTATTTCGGGAGCTAGCGAGCTTTTCCGGCCATCTTGATGACGTCAGAGTTGACCTAAAAATTGCTATTTGCCCAAATATTGCGAATTGACCCCTTCCCCACACACAAACCCTCTTCAGTGATATCTACTCTATCATTTTCTATCATAAAATCGCATAACAATTTTTTGACCAAAATGGCGGGTGCTCACAGGGAGCTCCCTGTGAGAAATTGTCAATTTTTGACCCCTTTTGAAAAGTGCTTTTCATGGAATCAGTGGATGCGGGCGGCTCTTCGGAGACGTGTCCAACAAACTAGAGGTCCCAACTCGCGTTATTTCGGGAGCTAGCGAGCTTTTCCGGCCATCTTGATGACGTCAGAGTTGACCTAAAAATTGCTATTTGCCCAAATATTGCGAATTGACCCCTTCCCCACACACAAACCCTCTTCAGTGATTTCTACTCTATCATTTTCTATCATAAAATCGCATAACAATTTTTTGACCAAAATGGCGGGTGCTCACAGGGAGCTCCCTGTGAGAAATTGTCAATTTTTGACCCCTTTTGAAAAGTGCTTTTCATGGAATCAGTGGATGCGGGCGGCTCTTCGGAGACGTGTCCAACAAACTAGAGGTCCCAACTCGCGTTATTTCGGGAGCTAGCGAGCTTTTCCGGCCATCTTGATGACGTCAGAGTTGACCTAAAAATTGCTATTTGCCCAAATATTGCGAATTGACCCCTTCCCCACACACAAACCCTCTTCAGTGATATCTACTCTATCATTTTCTATCATAAAATCGCATAACAATTTTTTGACCAAAATGGCGGGTGCTCACAGGGAGCTCCCTGTGAGAAATTGTCAATTTTTGACCCCTTTTGAAAAGTGCTTTTCATGGAATCAGTGGATGCGGGCGGCTCTTCGGAGACGTGTCCAACAAACTAGAGGTCCCAACTCGCGTTATTTCGGGAGCTAGCGAGCTTTTCCGGCCATCTTGATGACGTCAGAGTTGACCTAAAAATTGCTATTTGCCCAAATATTGCGAATTGACCCCTTCCCCACACACAAACCCTCTTCAGTGATATCTACTCTATCATTTTCTATCATAAAATCGCATAACAATTTTTTGACCAAAATGGCGGGTGCTCACAGGGAGCTCCCTGTGAGAAATTGTCAACTTTTGACCCCTTTTGAAAAGTGCTTTTCATGGAATCAGTGGATGCGGGCGGCTCTTCGGAGACGTGTCCAACAAACTAGAGGTCCCAACTCGCGTTATTTCGGGAGCTAGCGAGCTTTTCCGGCCATCTTGATGACGTCAGAGTTGACCTAAAAATTGCTATTTGCCCAAATATTGCGAATTGACCCCTTCCCCACACACAAACCCTCTTCAGTGATATCTACTCTATCATTTTCTATCATAAAATCGCATAACAATTTTTTGACCAAAATGGCGGGTGCTCACAGGGAGCTCCCTGTGAGAAATTGTCAACTTTTGACCCCTTTTGAAAAGTGCTTTTCATGGAATCAGTGGATGCGGGCGGCTCTTCGGAGACGTGTCCAACAAACTAGAGGTCCCAACTCGCGTTATTTCGGGAGCTAGCGAGCTTTTCCGGCCATCTTGATGACGTCAGAGTTGACCTAAAAATTGCTATTTGCCCAAATATTGCGAATTGACCCCTTCCCCACACACAAACCCTCTTCAGTGATATCTACTCTATCATTTTCTATCATAAAATCGCATAACAATTTTTTGACCAAAATGGCGGGTGCTCACAGGGAGCTCCCTGTGAGAAATTGTCAATTTTTGACCCCTTTTGAAAAGTGCTTTTCATGGAATCAGTGGATGCGGGCGGCTCTTCGGAGACGTGTCCAACAAACTAGAGGTCCCAACTCGCGTTATTTCGGGAGCTAGCGAGCTTTTCCGGCCATCTTGATGACGTCAGAGTTGACCTAAAAATTGCTATTTGCCCAAATATTGCGAATTGCCCCCTTCCCCACACACAAACCCTCTTCAGTGATATCTACTCTATCATTTTCTATCATAAAATCGCATAACAATTTTTTGACCAAAATGGCGGGTGCTCACAGGGAGCTCCCTGTGAGAAATTGTCAATTTTTGACCCCTTTTGAAAAGTGCTTTTCATGGAATCAGTGGATGCGGGCGGCTCTTCGGAGACGTGTCCAACAAACTAGAGGTCCCAACTCGCGTTATTTCGGGAGCTAGCGAGCTTTTCCGGCCATCTTGATGACGTCAGAGTTGACCTAAAAATTGCTATTTGCCCAAATATTGCGAATTGACCCCTTCCCCACACACAAACCCTCTTCAGTGATATCTACTCTATCATTTTCTATCATAAAATCGCATAACAATTTTTTGACCAAAATGGCGGGTGCTCACAGGGAGCTCCCTGTGAGAAATTGTCAATTTTTGACCCCTTTTGAAAAGTGCTTTTCATGGAATCAGTGGATGCGGGCGGCTCTTCGGAGACGTGTCCAACAAACTAGAGGTCCCAACTCGCGTTATTTCGGGAGCTAGCGAGCTTTTCCGGCCATCTTGATGACGTCAGAGTTGACCTAAAAATTGCTATTTGCCCAAATATTGCGAATTGACCCCTTCCCCACACACAAACCCTCTTCAGTGATATCTACTCTATCATTTTCTATCATAAAATCGCATAACAATTTTTTGACCAAAATGGCGGGTGCTCACAGGGAGCTCCCTGTGAGAAATTGTCAATTTTTGACCCCTTTTGAAAAGTGCTTTTCATGGAATCAGTGGATGCGGGCGGCTCTTCGGAGACGTGTCCAACAAACTAGAGGTCCCAACTCGCGTTATTTCGGGAGCTAGCGAGCTTTTCCGGCCATCTTGATGACGTCAGAGTTGACCTAAAAATTGCTATTTGCCCAAATATTGCGAATTGACCCCTTCCCCACACACAAACCCTCTTCAGTGATATCTACTCTATCATTTTCTATCATAAAATCGCATAACAATTTTTTGACCAAAATGGCGGGTGCTCACAGGGAGCTCCCTGTGAGAAATTGTCAATTTTTGACCCCTTTTGAAAAGTGCTTTTCATGGAATCAGTGGATGCGGGCGGCTCTTCGGAGACGTGTCCAACAAACTAGAGGTCCCAACTCGCGTTATTTCGGGAGCTAGCGAGCTTTTCCGGCCATCTTGATGACGTCAGAGTTGACCTAAAAATTGCTATTTGCCCAAATATTGCGAATTGACCCCTTCCCCACACACAAACCCTCTTCAGTGATATCTACTCTATCATTTTCTATCATAAAATCGCATAACAATTTTTTGACCAAAATGGCGGGTGCTCACAGGGAGCTCCCTGTGAGAAATTGTCAATTTTTGACCCCTTTTGAAAAGTGCTTTTCATGGAATCAGTGGATGCGGGCGGCTCTTCGGAGACGTGTCCAACAAACTAGAGGTCCCAACTCGCGTTATTTCGGGAGCTAGCGAGCTTTTCCGGCCATCTTGATGACGTCAGAGTTGACCTAAAAATTGCTATTTGCCCAAATATTGCGAATTGACCCCTTCCCCACACACAAACCCTCTTCAGTGATATCTACTCTATCATTTTCTATCATAAAATCGCATAACAATTTTTTGACCAAAATGGCGGGTGCTCACAGGGAGCTCCCTGTGAGAAATTGTCAATTTTTGACCCCTTTTGAAAAGTGCTTTTCATGGAATCAGTGGATGCGGGCGGCTCTTCGGAGACGTGTCCAACAAACTAGAGGTCCCAACTCGCGTTATTTCGGGAGCTAGCGAGCTTTTCCGGCCATCTTGATGACGTCAGAGTTGACCTAAAAATTGCTATTTGCCCAAATATTGCGAATTGACCCCTTCCCCACACACAAACCCTCTTCAGTGATATCTACTCTATCATTTTCTATCATAAAATCGCATAACAATTTTTTGACCAAAATGGCGGGTGCTCACAGGGAGCTCCCTGTGAGAAATTGTCAATTTTTGACCCCTTTTGAAAAGTGCTTTTCATGGAATCAGTGGATGCGGGCGGCTCTTCGGAGACGTGTCCAACAAACTAGAGGTCCCAACTCGCGTTATTTCGGGAGCTAGCGAGCTTTTCCGGCCATCTTGATGACGTCAGAGTTGACCTAAAAATTGCTATTTGCCCAAATATTGCGAATTGACCCCTTCCCCACACACAAACCCTCTTCAGTGATATCTACTCTATCATTTTCTATCATAAAATCGCATAACAATTTTTTGACCAAAATGGCGGGTGCTCACAGGGAGCTCCCTGTGAGAAATTGTCAATTTTTGACCCCTTTTGAAAAGTGCTTTTCATGGAATCAGTGGATGCGGGCGGCTCTTCGGAGACGTGTCCAACAAACTAGAGGTCCCAACTCGCGTTATTTCGGGAGCTAGCGAGCTTTTCCGGCCATCTTGATGACGTCAGAGTTGACCTAAAAATTGCTATTTGCCCAAATATTGCGAATTGACCCCTTCCCCACACACAAACCCTCTTCAGTGATATCTACTCTATCATTTTCTATCATAAAATCGCATAACAATTTTTTGACCAAAATGGCGGGTGCTCACAGGGAGCTCCCTGTGAGAAATTGTCAATTTTTGACCCCTTTTGAAAAGTGCTTTTCATGGAATCAGTGGATGCGGGCGGCTCTTCGGAGACGTGTCCAACAAACTAGAGGTCCCAACTCGCGTTATTTCGGGAGCTAGCGAGCTTTTCCGGCCATCTTGATGACGTCAGAGTTGACCTAAAAATTGCTATTTGCCCAAATATTGCGAATTGACCCCTTCCCCACACACAAACCCTCTTCAGTGATATCTACTCTATCATTTTCTATCATAAAATCGCATAACAATTTTTTGACCAAAATGGCGGGTGCTCACAGGGAGCTCCCTGTGAGAAATTGTCAATTTTTGACCCCTTTTGAAAAGTGCTTTTCATGGAATCAGTGGATGCGGGCGGCTCTTCGGAGACGTGTCCAACAAACTAGAGGTCCCAACTCGCGTTATTTCGGGAGCTAGCGAGCTTTTCCGGCCATCTTGATGACGTCAGAGTTGACCTAAAAATTGCTATTTGCCCAAATATTGCGAATTGACCCCTTCCCCACACACAAACCCTCTTCAGTGATATCTACTCTATCATTTTCTATCATAAAATCGCATAACAATTTTTTGACCAAAATGGCGGGTGCTCACAGGGAGCTCCCTGTGAGAAATTGTCAATTTTTGACCCCTTTTGAAAAGTGCTTTTCATGGAATCAGTGGATGCGGGCGGCTCTTCGGAGACGTGTCCAACAAACTAGAGGTCCCAACTCGCGTTATTTCGGGAGCTAGCGAGCTTTTCCGGCCATCTTGATGACGTCAGAGTTGACCTAAAAATTGCTATTTGCCCAAATATTGCGAATTGACCCCTTCCCCACACACAAACCCTCTTCAGTGATATCTACTCTATCATTTTCTATCATAAAATCGCATAACAATTTTTTGACCAAAATGGCGGGTGCTCACAGGGAGCTCCCTGTGAGAAATTGTCAATTTTTGACCCCTTTTGAAAAGTGCTTTTCATGGAATCAGTGGATGCGGGCGGCTCTTCGGAGACGTGTCCAACAAACTAGAGGTCCCAACTCGCGTTATTTCGGGAGCTAGCGAGCTTTTCCGGCCATCTTGATGACGTCAGAGTTGACCTAAAAATTGCTATTTGCCCAAATATTGCGAATTGACCCCTTCCCCACACACAAACCCTCTTCAGTGATATCTACTCTATCATTTTCTATCATAAAATCGCATAACAATTTTTTGACCAAAATGGCGGGTGCTCACAGGGAGCTCCCTGTGAGAAATTGTCAATTTTTGACCCCTTTTGAAAAGTGCTTTTCATGGAATCAGTGGATGCGGGCGGCTCTTCGGAGACGTGTCCAACAAACTAGAGGTCCCAACTCGCGTTATTTCGGGAGCTAGCGAGCTTTTCCGGCCATCTTGATGACGTCAGAGTTGACCTAAAAATTGCTATTTGCCCAAATATTGCGAATTGACCCCTTCCCCACACACAAACCCTCTTCAGTGATATCTACTCTATCATTTTCTATCATAAAATCGCATAACAATTTTTTGACCAAAATGGCGGGTGCTCACAGGGAGCTCCCTGTGAGAAATTGTCAATTTTTGACCCCTTTTGAAAAGTGCTTTTCATGGAATCAGTGGATGCGGGCGGCTCTTCGGAGACGTGTCCAACAAACTAGAGGTCCCAACTCGCGTTATTTCGGGAGCTAGCGAGCTTTTCCGGCCATCTTGATGACGTCAGAGTTGACCTAAAAATTGCTATTTGCCCAAATATTGCGAATTGACCCCTTCCCCACACACAAACCCTCTTCAGTGATATCTACTCTATCATTTTCTATCATAAAATCGCATAACAATTTTTTGACCAAAATGGCGGGTGCTCACAGGGAGCTCCCTGTGAGAAATTGTCAATTTTTGACCCCTTTTGAAAAGTGCTTTTCATGGAATCAGTGGATGCGGGCGGCTCTTCGGAGACGTGTCCAACAAACTAGAGGTCCCAACTCGCGTTATTTCGGGAGCTAGCGAGCTTTTCCGGCCATCTTGATGACGTCAGAGTTGACCTAAAAATTGCTATTTGCCCAAATATTGCGAATTGACCCCTTCCCCACACACAAACCCTCTTCAGTGATATCTACTCTATCATTTTCTATCATAAAATCGCATAACAATTTTTTGACCAAAATGGCGGGTGCTCACAGGGAGCTCCCTGTGAGAAATTGTCAATTTTTGACCCCTTTTGAAAAGTGCTTTTCATGGAATCAGTGGATGCGGGCGGCTCTTCGGAGACGTGTCCAACAAACTAGAGGTCCCAACTCGCGTTATTTCGGGAGCTAGCGAGCTTTTCCGGCCATCTTGATGACGTCAGAGTTGACCTAAAAATTGCTATTTGCCCAAATATTGCGAATTGACCCCTTCCCCACACACAAACCCTCTTCAGTGATATCTACTCTATCATTTTCTATCATAAAATCGCATAACAATTTTTTGACCAAAATGGCGGGTGCTCACAGGGAGCTCCCTGTGAGAAATTGTCAATTTTTGACCCCTTTTGAAAAGTGCTTTTCATGGAATCAGTGGATGCGGGCGGCTCTTCGGAGACGTGTCCAACAAACTAGAGGTCCCAACTCGCGTTATTTCGGGAGCTAGCGAGCTTTTCCGGCCATCTTGATGACGTCAGAGTTGACCTAAAAATTGCTATTTGCCCAAATATTGCGAATTGACCCCTTCCCCACACACAAACCCTCTTCAGTGATATCTACTCTATCATTTTCTATCATAAAATCGCATAACAATTTTTTGACCAAAATGGCGGGTGCTCACAGGGAGCTCCCTGTGAGAAATTGTCAATTTTTGACCCCTTTTGAAAAGTGCTTTTCATGGAATCAGTGGATGCGGGCGGCTCTTCGGAGACGTGTCCAACAAACTAGAGGTCCCAACTCGCGTTATTTCGGGAGCTAGCGAGCTTTTCCGGCCATCTTGATGACGTCAGAGTTGACCTAAAAATTGCTATCTGCCCAAATATTGCGAATTGACCCCTTCCCCACACACAAACCCTCTTCAGTGATATCTACTCTATCATTTTCTATCATAAAATCGCATAACAATTTTTTGACCAAAATGGCGGGTGCTCACAGGGAGCTCCCTGTGAGAAATTGTCAATTTTTGACCCCTTTTGAAAAGTGCTTTTCATGGAATCAGTGGATGCGGGCGGCTCTTCGGAGACGTGTCCAACAAACTAGAGGTCCCAACTCGCGTTATTTCGGGAGCTAGCGAGCTTTTCCGGCCATCTTGATGACGTCAGAGTTGACCTAAAAATTGCTATTTGCCCAAATATTGCGAATTGACCCCTTCCCCACACACAAACCCTCTTCAGTGATATCTACTCTATCATTTTCTATCATAAAATCGCATAACAATTTTTTGACCAAAATGGCGGGTGCTCACAGGGAGCTCCCTGTGAGAAATTGTCAATTTTTGACCCCTTTTGAAAAGTGCTTTTCATGGAATCAGTGGATGCGGGCGGCTCTTCGGAGACGTGTCCAACAAACTAGAGGTCCCAACTCGCGTTATTTCGGGAGCTAGCGAGCTTTTCCGGCCATCTTGATGACGTCAGAGTTGACCTAAAAATTGCTATTTGCCCAAATATTGCGAATTGACCCCTTCCCCACACACAAACCCTCTTCAGTGATATCTACTCTATCATTTTCTATCATAAAATCGCATAACAATTTTTTGACCAAAATGGCGGGTGCTCACAGGGAGCTCCCTGTGAGAAATTGTCAATTTTTGACCCCTTTTGAAAAGTGCTTTTCATGGAATCAGTGGATGCGGGCGGCTCTTCGGAGACGTGTCCAACAAACTAGAGGTCCCAACTCGCGTTATTTCGGGAGCTAGCGAGCTTTTCCGGCCATCTTGATGACGTCAGAGTTGACCTAAAAATTGCTATTTGCCCAAATATTGCGAATTGACCCCTTCCCCACACACAAACCCTCTTCAGTGATATCTACTCTATCATTTTCTATCATAAAATCGCATAACAATTTTTTGACCAAAATGGCGGGTGCTCACAGGGAGCTCCCTGTGAGAAATTGTCAATTTTTGACCCCTTTTGAAAAGTGCTTTTCATGGAATCAGTGGATGCGGGCGGCTCTTCGGAGACGTGTCCAACAAACTAGAGGTCCCAACTCGCGTTATTTCGGGAGCTAGCGAGCTTTTCCGGCCACCTTGATGACGTCAGAGTTGACCTAAAAATTGCTATTTGCCCAAATATTGCGAATTGACCCCTTCCCCACACACAAACCCTCTTCAGTGATATCTACTCTATCATTTTCTATCATAAAATCGCATAACAATTTTTTGACCAAAATGGCGGGTGCTCACAGGGAGCTCCCTGTGAGAAATTGTCAATTTTTGACCCCTTTTGAAAAGTGCTTTTCATGGAATCAGTGGATGCGGGCGGCTCTTCGGAGACGTGTCCAACAAACTAGAGGTCCCAACTCGCGTTATTTCGGGAGCTAGCGAGCTTTTCCGGCCATCTTGATGACGTCAGAGTTGACCTAAAAATTGCTATTTGCCCAAATATTGCGAATTGACCCCTTCCCCACACACAAACCCTCTTCAGTGATATCTACTCTATCATTTTCTATCATAAAATCGCATAACAATTTTTTGACCAAAATGGCGGGTGCTCACAGGGAGCTCCCTGTGAGAAATTGTCAATTTTTGACCCCTTTTGAAAAGTGCTTTTCATGGAATCAGTGGATGCGGGCGGCTCTTCGGAGACGTGTCCAACAAACTAGAGGTCCCAACTCGCGTTATTTCGGGAGCTAGCGAGCTTTTCCGGCCATCTTGATGACGTCAGAGTTGACCTAAAAATTGCTATTTGCCCAAATATTGCGAATTGACCCCTTCCCCACACACAAACCCTCTTCAGTGATATCTACTCTATCATTTTCTATCATAAAATCGCATAACAATTTTTTGACCAAAATGGCGGGTGCTCACAGGGAGCTCCCTGTGAGAAATTGTCAATTTTTGACCCCTTTTGAAAAGTGCTTTTCATGGAATCAGTGGATGCGGGCGGCTCTTCGGAGACGTGTCCAACAAACTAGAGGTCCCAACTCGCGTTATTTCGGGAGCTAGCGAGCTTTTCCGGCCATCTTGCTGACGTCAGAGTTGACCTAAAAATTGCTATTTGCCCAAATATTGCGAATTGACCCCTTCCCCACACACAAACCCTCTTCAGTGATATCTACTCTATCATTTTCTATCATAAAATCGCATAACAATTTTTTGACCAAAATGGCGGGTGCTCACAGGGAGCTCCCTGTGAGAAATTGTCAATTTTTGACCCCTTTTGAAAAGTGCTTTTCATGGAATCAGTGGATGCGGGCGGCTCTTCGGAGACGTGTCCAACAAACTAGAGGTCCCAACTCGCGTTATTTCGGGAGCTAGCGAGCTTTTCCGGCCATCTTGATGACGTCAGAGTTGACCTAAAAATTGCTATTTGCCCAAATATTGCGAATTGACCCCTTCCCCACACACAAACCCTCTTCAGTGATATCTACTCTATCATTTTCTATCATAAAATCGCATAAAAATTTTTTGACCAAAATGGCGGGTGCTCACAGGGAGCTCCCTGTGAGAAATTGTCAATTTTTGACCCCTTTTGAAAAGTGCTTTTCATGGAATCAGTGGATGCGGGCGGCTCTTCGGAGACGTGTCCAACAAACTAGAGGTCCCAACTCGCGTTATTTCGGGAGCTAGCGAGCTTTTCCGGCCATCTTGATGACGTCAGAGTTGACCTAAAAATTGCTATTTGCCCAAATATTGCGAATTGACCCCTTCCCCACACACAAACCCTCTTCAGTGATATCTACTCTATCATTTTCTATCATAAAATCGCATAACAATTTTTTGACCAAAATGGCGGGTGCTCACAGGGAGCTCCCTGTGAGAAATTGTCAATTTTTGACCCCTTTTGAAAAGTGCTTTTCATGGAATCAGTGGATGCGGGCGGCTTCCATTGTCCCAGCGCCTGTCTATTTTTTGCCATCCAAATAAAACACCCCCGCACTTTTTGTGAAGTCCGCGCATCAATCTACAAAATATCTCTACACCTCTTGTCAAATAGGACCTTTCTTTGCAGGGCCTAGGTCATCCAAAATACTCAAGGTTAGAAGTCAAAAACCTGCAGGTCACAATTATTCATTGTCTTAACAACTCAACACTCTGTTTTGGCTCTCAAATCTCTATGGTATTAAATATTTTGAGGGCATACAAAATATTCATGAGCCCGTTGCACTTTTTCCTTCCTATTCTGTGTGATGCGCCAATGTGCAATGTGTTGAATTGTCAAAAACAGAGGGCGCCATCACTGTCACTCACAAACCCACGGACATAATGTGTGTGCACATACGTGATCCCCGGCCCCAGGAAAGTCTTGGATCATAATTGGTCTTGCTACTTACTTAACCTAGTGTATCAAACCAATATAGCATTTACAATAAACACTTAGTTATAAAATGTCAAAAGGCTGTATATACTGCTTAAATTTACCCGGATGTACACACAAAGTCAATTGACGCCGAGATACGACTTTGTTGCAGAATCGAGTTACTACTTTGTTGCAAGGACAGGACGATATGTAAATTCGAAAGGGGGTTGTTGTTGACCTTTGGCATAATAGAAGGGAGGGAATTCATGCAGTTTGAAATTGTCAAAGGAAAGATATACACATTTATTGACCCAATTAAAACACCTAACATCAAACTTCAAAAAATCTGGCTTGCACTACTTTTAGAGTTATTTTCCCTTTACGAGCTTTTTACGCAACATAAACGCTTTTACATGCGCACTATATCTGTATGTTCAGTTGGGTTTGTGTGGACTTACAAGATGACAGATCATGGTCAGACAGTAGCCAAGTGTGACGTCAGGGCAAAGGGTCTAGTACAGAGTAATTGATCAAAAGATGTAATTGAGTACAATTGTGGTGCCTTCATACTCTGTCATTGTATATAGGGACATTGTCGATAGTGGGAAAAATGTTACCTTGCAGTTTCAGGAGATTTCCATTTGGGCCTTGTATGCTTTTATAGTGCCTTTTGCACAAGTTGGAATTGGGAATAGGAGTTGAATTAAATGCAGTGGTTTAACTGTGCCAAAAAATCACAACAATGTTTCATTGATTGTTTATCTGTGAGCTGTCTGAGAATAATTTGAAGCTGCATTTAAGGAAATATTATTTCAACATATGGTAGAAATATAACACTAATTTTACAGACCAAACTCCAATTGGTGTGTTATTTTTACTATAAACTATGCAATAGACATGACCCAAATATGTTAGTTGCATTTGGGGGGAATTAATAAATAACCGAAAAATTACTAATTCTGTTTTCTGAAAAGAAAGATGTCATATAGGTATAATATGGCAATAATATGTATAATATGTACAATATGTCATATGTGAGGATGCCTGGTTAATTTTGAAGCTAAAAATTAAACCTGAAAACAAGACGAACACTCTTGAAAGAAGGAAAAATAATCAAATCATCTTTATCAAATTTGGGGTTTATTATCATGGTGTGATTATATGCTCTTAAATAATGTAGTAAATACTACCGATGACATTTCCTTTAATTTGCCTTAGGAATAGCTTCTGATTGAGGTAAATATGACATGATGCCAGTAGCCCTTAAAATATCACACCCCATGTCAAAGAAATGTATTAATTTTAATAATAGTTGATCACACTTTAAGCATTGTCAGGACTACGAATATTCTGTGGAAATTCAGATTTATGACTTGGTCGTCTGTAATACAAACTTGTCCAGTGAAGAGGTACATTTTGTATGACCAGCATTAATTAGTTGTCTGTGAAAGACAAATATTATGTATTAAGTTCTTGAACAACAGACATTGCGAACTTATGCTCAACTGGTATAATCCCCTCAAAGTTAATTCAGTTTAATCTCGGCAATCTCGGAACTTATAAAAATTATTTTAAAAAAATTATTTGATTATTAAGGCCTCAGCTCAGAAATCAAGATAAAACCAACCTGTGAGATTGTCAGCTCATTTTCGTTGTTTCATTTGCGAGAAAACGGTAAAAATGCATACAACACTTTTGTACGCATTCCTATTGGCAGAGTTTTCGTCTCACTGAGACGAAAACTAATTTTGGAACTTATTTAATTTATTAAATAAGAATAATAACACTTTATGCTGAACTTTGTGAAGGAAACTTTTCTTCCATCATTATCTTTATACCATTTAACGTATATGTAAATCTGTGAACATTTATGTTTTTCCTCTTTACCATCTTTGACCTGGGCTTTATTTAAATTGTCTGAGAAGATTAAGGCTGTCCCGATTCCCACTACAGAGGGCGCTCTAGACACCTTACATCAATGTTTACAAGTGCCCGGATTGCGGCCAAGGTTGCAGTTGAAATTACTTATTATTAAGCACAAGGAAAATGGGTAAATACTATTTTAATGTTGTTATAGTAACTAAGTAGAAACTCGTGTGTGCTGGGCTACGGAGGAGGAATTGTAGAGTGGTTGCTCGGTCCGGAGGGGAGCTAAAGATAGCGAAAACTTGTGCACCAAACTAACTGCTAACGCATGCACTTTACTCTGTACCAAAGATTATAGAGCACCGTAGGCGCAAGATGGGGAACTGGGCCTTTATCTACTGTTGCAAAGTGAAATACGCATGGGTGCCATTTTGGCAAGTGAATGTCTGTGTTTCCCATTGATAGCAATTGTCCTTGTCTACACTGATCTGCACGTATCAGTGTTGTATCAAAAGAGAGTCACTTGCCAAATGGTGTCCAGTGAGACTTCACATTTCAGCCAGAGTTCCCAATCTTGCGCCTACGGCGCTCTATAATCTTTGCTCTGGACGGAACAGTGATGCAAGTCAGGGCATCGGCGAACATGCGATTCTTTTTAGAAAAGTTTCTTGTCAGCTGCTGCATAATGCCGTAGTTTAAATGTTTTCCTACATGAAATGCTGTTGTAAAGCCCTTGTTTAGGGATTCCAACAGTATCACACTTGTCCAGATCGTTACATGTTACGGTAGATATGGCAGTTCTAAACTCTTGTTTTCACTCTCTGACAGCTCTGTGTACAAAAATCCCATTGAACAAGCATTTGAAGGGCATTTAGAGCATTCCCACTTAGTTGTCATTTCTGTGTTGGATATCGCTGGATGGCCAAGAAAGTTTGATTTTCAGATGCAGGACTACTGGTAACTTCTTTCTGGCTGCATTGTTTCTGGAGTTATGAACCGGGAGGCTGCCGAACTAGGGGGATCATATTTTTTCCTTTTCTGTTCAGCACTCTTGCTGGGCCATTGTTCAGATACACACACAACCCCAAATTTATTGGAAGTCCCGGGTGTGGCCTCCTTCTCTGGCCCCTGATATCCTTCCTGTTTATCCCACAAACCTATATATTGCACACTGCCAGAGAGCACTTGAGTACTAAGGACTTTCAAACAGCGTCAACCTTGTCCAGATCTTTCCAAGATTAGTGTAGATACGGCTGTTGTTAACTCTGTTTTCATTCTCTGACAGCTCTTTGAATGAAAATCCCTTTGAACATACATTTGAAAGGCATTCAGAGCATCATCGCTTACTCTTCATTTCAGGGCAGAAGATGCTGCTGGATGGCAGAGAAAGCTTGATTTCCTGATGCAAGACTCCTGGAGCTAACTGCGGGTAAAAACAATTTTTTTTACAACCAATAATTGTGGAATTATGGATCAGGAGGCTGCCAACTTCTTTTTAGGGGTTGTTTTTTTATATATATTTTAATTCTGTTTAGGCCATTGTTCGCAGCCAATGTGGATGTCTTCCCTTTCTGGCCCATGGTATTCTCCCTGTTTATCCCTCAATCCTATACTACACATTGCCAGAGAGCCCTTGGGTAGGACTTTCCAACAGTGTCACACTTGTCCAGATCCTTACAACATTAGAGAAGATATTGCCATTCTTAAAGTCTTGTTTTCACTCTCTGACAGCTCTGTGTACAACAATCCCATTGAACATGTGTTTGATGGGCATTCGAAGCATCACTGCTAACCCGTCGTTCCCAAGTTGAAGATGACAGAGGTATTTGATTTGTGGATGCAAGGCTTCTGGAACTAACAGCAGGTAAAAACAACTTTTTTTAGAACCATTATTTGTGAAGTTATGGATCTGGAGGCTGCTGACTTTTTATGGGGCCAGTCTTTTTTTTGTTTCAATTCAGAACCCTGTCTGGGCCATTGTTCATGGGCACACAGCCCCGTCAAAACTAGGAGTTCTTAGGTGTCCACTTTCCCTGGCCCCTGGCTTTCCCACTGTCTTCCTTGAACCCTATAGTATACATTGTCAAAGAGCCGTTGAGAAGCTCTTAACAACAGTGTCACACTTGTCCTGATCCTTACAACATTGGGAAGATATTTTCATTCTAAAATGCTTGTTTTTACTCTCTGTTAGCTCTGTGTACAACACTCCCATTGAACATGTATTTGAAGGGCATATGGAGCATTACTGCTACCTTGACGTTCCAAGGTTGAAGAATTTGATTTTCGGATGCAAGGTTACTGGAGCTACATGTAACTGCAGGTAGAATCTTTATTTCTGGAGTTAGGAGCTAAAAAACAAAAATTATCTGTGACCCACCCCTTCCCCCCCCCCCCCCCCGAAAACAAATTTAAGTTTTGAACCAAAATTTCAAAGTCGTTTTCGCTCTACCCAGTCAAGAGGGAATATCCCCCAGTACCAGTGCTCTAGTTTACAAGTCCGGATAAATGTAAGTTTGGGAAATAGTCAAAATTTTTTCGGCTGAAACTTTTATGCGCGAAAAAACACAACTTTTACAGTAACCCAGAAAAAAAGTAGGAGGTTTGGACCAAAAAGTCAAAGTCCTGGTTAGTTCGGGAAACATCCACCAGTTTTGGGGCTGAAAGTTTTAGGGTCAAAAAGCATGTATTTTTTAGTACCCCCCTAAAAAAAATTGGAGATTTGGACCAAAATTTCAAAGTCGTTTTTGCTCTACCATGTCAGGAGGGAATATCCCCCAGTACAAGTGCTCTAATTTTCAATTCAGGATGAGCGTTAGTTCGGGAAACATCCACAAGTTTTGGGGCTGAAAGTTTTAGGGTCAAAAAGCACATATTTTTTAGTACCCCCCTAAAAAATATTTGAGTTTTGGACCAAAATGTCAATGTCGTTTTTGCTCTACCATGTCAAGTGGGAATATCCCCCAGTACCAGTGCTCTAATTTGCAAGTCCGGATGAGCGTTAGTTCGGGAAAGATCCACAAGTTTTGGGGCTGAAAGTTTTAGGGTCAAAAAGCATGTATTTTTTAGTACCCCCCAAAAA
This sequence comes from Marthasterias glacialis, assembly GCA_911728455.2. Lineage (NCBI taxonomy): Eukaryota > Metazoa > Echinodermata > Asteroidea > Forcipulatida > Asteriidae > Marthasterias > Marthasterias glacialis. The sequence continues at coordinate 13,514,129 of OU452223.1, forward strand.
AAATTGGAGTTTTGGACCAAAATTTCAAAGTCATTTTTGCTCTACCATGTCAAGAGGGAATATCCCCCAGTACCATTGCTCTAATTTGCATGTCCGGATAAGCGTTAGTTTGGGAAATATCCGCATTTTTAGGCTGAAAGTTTAATGGGTAAAAAAAAATTGGAGTTTTGGACCAAAATGTCAATGTCGTTTTTGCTGTACCATGTCAAGAGGAATATTCCCCAGTGCCAGTGCTCTAATTTGCAAATCCGGATAAGCGTTTTTTCGGGAAACATCCACAAGTTTTGGGGCTGAAAGTTTTAGGGTCAAAAAGCACATATTTTTTAGCACCCCTCTAAAAAATATTGGAGTTTTGGACCAAAATGTCATTGTCGTTTTTGCTCTACCATGTCAAGAGGGAATATCCCCCAGTACCAGTGCTCTAATTTGCAAGTCCGGATAAGCGTTAGTTCGGGAAATATCCGCATATTTGGGCTGAAAGTTTTAGGGTCAAAAAACACAAATTTTTCAGTACCCCCCCTAAAAAAAATTGGAGTTTTGGACCAAAATTTCAAAGTCATTTTTGCTCTACCATGTCAAGAAGGAATATCCCCCAGTACCAGTGCTCTAATTTGCAAGTCCGGATGAGCGTTAGTTCGGGAAACATCCACAAGTTTTGGGGCTGAAAGTTTTAGGGTCAAAAAGCACATATTTTTTAGTACCCCACTAAAAAATATTGGAGTTTTGGACTAACATTTCAAAGTCGTTTTTGCTCTACCATGTCAGGAGGGAATATCCCCCAGTACAAGTGCTCTAATTTTCAATTCAGGATGAGCGTTAGTTCGGGAAACATCCACAAGTTTTGGGGCTGAAAGTTTTAGGGTCAAAAAGCACATATTTTTTAGTACCCCCCTAAAAAATATTGGAGTTTTGGACCAAAATGTCAATGTCGTTTTTGCTCTACCATGTCAAGTGGGAATATCCCCCAGTACCAGTGCTCTAATTTGCAAGTCCGGATGAGCGTTAGTTCGGGAAAGATCCACAAGTTTTGGGGCTGAAAGTTTTAGGGTCAAAAAGCATGTATTTTTTAGTACCCCCCCAAAAAAATTGGAGTTTTGGACCAAAATTTCAAAGTCATTTTTGCTCTACCATGTCAAGAGGGAATATCCCCCAGTACCATTGCTCTAATTTGCATGTCCGGATAAGCGTTAGTTTGGGAAATATCCGCATTTTTAGGCTGAAAGTTTAATGGGTAAAAAAAAATTGGAGTTTTGGACCAAAATGTCAATGTCGTTTTTGCTGTACCATGTCAAGAGGAATATTCCCCAGTGCCAGTGCTCTAATTTGCAAATCCGGATAAGCGTTATTTCGGGAAACATCCACAAGTTTTGGGGCTGAAAGTTTTAGGGTCAAAAAGCACATATTTTTTAGCACCCCTCTAAAAAATATTGGAGTTTTGGACCAAAATGTCATTGTCGTTTTTGCTCTACCATGTCAAGAGGGAATATCCCCCAATACCAGTGCTCTAGATGAGCGTTAGTTCGGGAAAGATCCACAAGTTTTGGGGCTGAAAGTTTTAGGGTCAAAAAGCATGTATTTTTTAGTACCCCCCAAAAAAATTGGAGTTTTGGACCAAAATTTCAAAGTCATTTTTGCTCTACCATGTCAAGAGGGAATATCCCCCAGTACCATTGCTCTAATTTGCATGTCCGGATAAGCGTTAGTTTGGGAAATATCCGCATTTTTAGGCTGAAAGTTTAATGGGTAAAAAAAAATTGGAGTTTTGGACCAAAATGTCAATGTCGTTTTTGCTGTACCATGTCAAGAGGAATATTCCCCAGTGCCAGTGCTCTAATTTGCAAATCCGGATAAGCGTTTTTTCGGGAAACATCCACAAGTTTTGGGGCTGAAAGTTTTAGGGTCAAAAAGCACATATTTTTTAGCACCCCTCTAAAAAATATTGGAGTTTTGGACCAAAATGTCATTGTCGTTTTTGCTCTACCATGTCAAGAGGGAATATCCCCCAGTACCAGTGCTCTAATTTGCAAGTCCGGATAAGTGTTAGTTCGGGAAATATCCGCATATTTGGGCTGAAAGTTTTAGGGTCAAAAAACACAAATTTTTCAGTACCCCCCCTAAAAAAAATTGGAGTTTTGGACCAAAATTTCAAAGTCATTTTTGCTCTACCATGTCAAGAAGGAATATCCCCCAGTACCAGTGCTCTAATTTGCAAGTCCGGATGAGCGTTAGTTCGGGAAACATCCACAAGTTTTGGGGCTGAAAGTTTTAGGGTCAAAAAGCACATATTTTTTAGTACCCCACTAAAAAATATTGGAGTTTTGGACTAACATTTCAAAGTCGTTTTTGCTCTACCATGTCAGGAGGGAATATCCCCCAGTACAAGTGCTCTAATTTTCAATTCAGGATGAGCGTTAGTTCGGGAAACATCCACAAGTTTTGGGGCTGAAAGTTTTAGGGTCAAAAAGCACATATTTTTTAGTACCCCCCTAAAAAATATTGGAGTTTTGGACCAAAATGTCAATGTCGTTTTTGCTCTACCATGTCAAGTGGGAATATCCCCCAGTACCAGTGCTCTAATTTGCAAGTCCGGATGAGCGTTAGTTCGGGAAAGATCCACAAGTTTTGGGGCTGAAAGTTTTAGGGTCAAAAAGCATGTATTTTTTAGTACCCCCCCAAAAAAATTGGAGTTTTGGACCAAAATTTCAAAGTCATTTTTGCTCTACCATGTCAAGAGGGAATATCCCCCAGTACCATTGCTCTAATTTGCATGTCCGGATAAGCGTTAGTTTGGGAAATATCCGCATTTTTAGGCTGAAAGTTTAATGGGTAAAAAAAAATTGGAGTTTTGGACCAAAATGTCAATGTCGTTTTTGCTGTACCATGTCAAGAGGAATATTCCCCAGTGCCAGTGCTCTAATTTGCAAATCCGGATAAGCGTTATTTCGGGAAACATCCACAAGTTTTGGGGCTGAAAGTTTTAGGGTCAAAAAGCACATATTTTTTAGCACCCCTCTAAAAAATATTGGAGTTTTGGACCAAAATGTCATTGTCGTTTTTGCTCTACCATGTCAAGAGGGAATATCCCCCAATACCAGTGCTCTAATTTGCAAGTCCGGATAAGCGTTAGTTCGGGAAATATCCGCATATTTAGGCTGAAAGTTTTAGGGTCAAAAAACACAAATTTTTTAGTACCCCCCTAAAAAAAATTGGAGTTTTGGACCAAAATGTCAATGTCGTTTTTGCTGTACCATGTCAAGAGGAATATTCCCCAGTGCCAGTGCTCTAATTTGCAAATCCGGATAAGCGTTATTTCGGGAAACATCCACAAGTTTTGGGGCTGAAAGTTTTAGGGTCAAAAAGCACATATTTTTTAGCACCCCTCTAAAAAATATTGGAGTTTTGGACCAAAATGTCATTGTCATTTTTGCTCTACCATGTCAAGAAGGAATATCCCCCAGTACCAGTGCTCTAATTTGCAAGTCCGGATGAGCGTTAGTTCGGGAAACATCCACCTGTTTTGGGGCTGAAAGTTTTAGGGTCAAAAAGCACATATTTTTTAGTACCCCCCTAAAAAAAATTGGAGTTTTGGACCAAAATTTCAAAGTCGTTTTTGCTCTACCATGTCAAGAGGGAATATCCCCTAGTACCAATGCTCTAATTTGCAAGTCCGGATAAGCGTTAGTTCGAGAAATATCCGCATTTTTAGGCTGAAAGTTTTAGGGTCAAAAAACACAAAGTTTTCAGTACCCCCCCCTAAAAAAATTGGAGTTTTGGACTAAAATTTCAAAGTCGTTTTTGCTCTACCATGTAAAGAAGGAATATCCCCTAGTACCAGTGCTCTAATTTGCAAGTCCGGATGAGCGTTAGTTCGGGAAACATCCACCAGTTTTGGGGCTGAAAGTTTTAGGGTCAAAAAGCACATAATTTTTAGTACCCCCCTAAAAAATATTGGAGTTTTGGACCAAAATGTCAATGTCGTTTTCGCTCTACAATGTCAAGAGGGAATATCCCCCAGTACAAGTGCTCTAATTTGCAAGTCCGGATGAGCGTTAGTTCGGGAAACATCCACCAGTTTTGGGGCTGAAAGTTTTAGGGTGAAAAAGCACATATTTTTTAGTACCCCCCTAAAAAAAATTGGAGTTTTGGACCAAAATTTCAAAGTCGTTTTTGCTCTACCATGTCAAGAGGGAATATCCCCCAGTACCAGTGCTCTAATTTGCAAGTCCGGATGAGCGATAGTTCGGGAAATATCCACCATTTTTCGGGTGAAACTTTTAGGGTCAAATTAGCACAAATTTTACAGTACCCCCTAAAAAAATTGGAGTTTTGGACCAAAATGTCAAAGTCGTTTTTGCTCTACCATGTCAAGAGGGAATATCCCCCAGTACCAGTGCTTTAAATTGCCAATCCGGATAAGCGTTAGTTCGGGAAACATCCTCCAGTTTTGGGGCTAAAAGTTTTAGGGTCAAAAAGCACATATTTTTTAGTACCCCCCTTAAAAATATTGGAGTTTTGGACCAAAATGTCAATGTCGTTTTCGCTCTACCATGTCAAGAGGGAATATCCCCCAGTACAAGTGCTCTAATTTGCAAGTCCGGATGAGCGTTAGTTCGGGAAACATCCACCAGTTTTGGGGCTGAAAGTTTTAGGGTCAAAAAGCACATATTTTTTAGTACCCCCCTAAAAAATATTGGAGTTTTGGACCAAAATGTCAATGTCGTTTTCGCTCTACCATGTCAAGAGGGAATATCCCCCAGTACCAGTGCTCTAATTTGCAAGTCCGGATGAGCGTTAGTTCGGGAAACATCCACCAGTTTTGGGGCTGAAAGTTTTAGGGTCAAAAAGCACATATTTTTTAGTACCCCCCTAAAAAAAATTGGAGTTTTGGACCAAAATTTCAAAGTAGTTTTTGCTCTACCATGTCAAGAGGGAATATCCCCCAGTACCAGTGCTCTAATTTGCAAGTCCGGATGAGCGACAGTTCGGGAAATATCCACCATTTTGGGGGCGAAAAGTTTTAGAATCAAAAAGCATGTATTTTTTAATACCCCCCTAAAAAAATGGGAGTTTTGGACCAAAATGTCAAAGTCGTTTTTGCTGTACCATGTCAAGAGGAATATTCCCCAGTGCCAGTGCTCTAATTTGCAAATCCGGATAAGCGTTATTTCGGGAAACATCCACAAGTTTTGGGGCTGAAAGTTTGAGGGTCAAAAAGCACATATTTTTTAGCACCCCTCTAAAAAATATTGGAGTTTTGGACCAAAATGTCATTGTCGTTTTTGCTCTACCATGTCAAGAGGGAATATCCCCCAGTACCAGTGCTCTAATTTGCAAGTCCGGATAAGCGTTAGTTCGGGAAATATCCGCATATTTAGGCTGAAAGTTTTAGGGTAAAAAAACACAAATTTTTCAGTACCCCCCCTAAAAAAAATTGGAGTTTTGGACCAAAATTTCAAAGTCATTTTTGCTCTACCATGTCAAGAAGGAATATCCCCCAGTACCAGTGCTCTAATTTGCAAGTCCGGATGAGCGTTAGTTCGGGAAACATCCACCAGTTTTGGGGCTGAAAGTTTTAGGGTCAAAAAGCACATATTTTTTAGTACCCCCCTAAAAAATGGGAGTTTTGGACCAAAATTTCAAAGTCGTTTTTGCTCTACCATGTCAAGAGGGAATATCCCCTAGTACCAATGCTCTAATTTGCAAGTCCGGATAAGCGTTAGTTCGAGAAATATCCGCATTTTTAGGCTGAAAGTTTTAGGGTCAAAAAAAAAAGTTTTCAGTACCCCCCCTAAAAAAATTGGAGTTTTGGACTAAAATTTCAAAGTCGTTTTTGCTCTACCATGTCAAGAGGGAAAAGCCCCCAGTACCAGTGCTCTAATTTGCAAGTCCGGATGAGCGTTAGTTCGGGAAACATCCACCAGTTTTGGGGCTGAAAGTTTTAGGGTCAAAAAGCACATATTTTTTAGTACCCCCCTAAAAAATATTGGAGTTTTGGACCAAAATTTCAAAGTCGTTTTTGCTCTACCATGTCAAGAGGGAATATCCCCTAGTACCAATGCTCTAATTTGCAAGTCCGGATAAGCGTTAGTTCGAGAAATATCCGCATTTTTAGGCTGAAAGTTTTAGGGTCAAAAAACACAAAGTTTTCAGTACCCCCCCTAAAAAAATTGGAGTTTTGGACTAAAATTTCAAAGTCGTTTTTGCTCTACCATGTCAAGAGGGAAAAGCCCCCAGTACCAGTGCTCTAATTTGCAAGTCCGGATGAGCGTTAGTTCGGGAAACATCCACCAGTTTTGGGGCTGAAAGTTTTAGGGTCAAAAAGCACATATTTTTTAGTACCCCCCTAAAAAATATTGGAGTTTTGGACCAAAATGTCAATGTCGTTTTCGCTCTACAATGTCAAGAGGGAATATCCCCCAGTACAAGTGCTCTAATTTGCAAGTCCGGATGAGCGTTAGTTCGGGAAACATCCACCAGTTTTGGGGCTGAAAGTTTTAGGGTCAAAAAGCACATATTTTTTAGTACCCCCCTAAAAAAAATTGGAGTTTTGGACCAAAATTTCAAAGTCGTTTTTGCTCTACCATGTCAAGAGGGAATATCCCCCAGTACCAGTGCTCTAATTTGCAAGTCCGGATGAGCGATAGTTCGGGAAATATCCACCATTTTTCGGGTGAAACTTTTAGGGTCAAATTAGCACAAATTTTACAGTACCCCCTAAAAAAATTGGAGTTTTGGACCAAAATGTCAAAGTCGTTTTTGCTCTACCATGTCAAGAGGGAATATCCCCCAGTACCAGTGCTTTAAATTGCCAATCCGGATAAGCGTTAGTTCGGGAAACATCCTCCAGTTTTGGGGCTGAAAGTTTTAGGGTCAAAAAGCACATATTTTTTAGTACCCCCCTTAAAAATATTGGAGTTTTGGACCAAAATGTCAATGTCGTTTTCGCTCTACCATGTCAAGAGGGAATATCCCCCAGTACAAGTGCTCTAATTTGCAAGTACGGATGAGCGTTAGTTCGGGAAACATCCACCAGTTTTGGGGCTGAAAAGTTTTAGGGTCAAAAAGCACATATTTTTTAGTACCCCCCTAAAAAAAATTGGAGTTTTGGACCAAAATTTCAAAGTCGTTTTTGCTCTACCATGTCAAGAGGGAATATCCCCCAGTACCAGTGCTCTAATTTGCAAGTCCGGATGAGCGATATTTCGGGAAATATCCACCATTTTTCGGGTGAAACTTTTAGGGTCAAATTAGCACAAATTTTACAGTACCCCCTAAAAAAATTGGAGTTTGGACCAAAATGTCAAAGTCGTTTTTGCTCTACCATGTCAAGAGGGAATATCCCCCAGTACCAGTGCTTTAATTTGCCAATCCGGATAAGCGTTAGTTCGGGAAACATCCTCCAGTTTTGGGGCTGAAAGTTTTAGGGTCAAAAAGCACATATTTTTTAGTACCCCCCTAAAAAAAATGGGATTTTTGGACTAAAATTTCAAAGTCGTTTTTGCTCTACCATGTCAAGAGGGAAAAGCCCCCAGTACCAGTGCTCTAATTTGCAAGTCCGGATGAGCGTTAGTTCGGGAAACATCCACCAGTTTTGGGGCTGAAAGTTTTAGGGTCAAAAAGCACATATTTTTTAGTACCCCCCTAAAAAATATGGGAGTTTTGGACCAAAATGTCAATGTCGTTTTCGCTCTACCATGTCAAGAGGGAATATCCCCCAGTACCAGTGCTCTAATTTGCAAGTCCGGATGAGCGTTAGTTCGGGAAACATCCACCAGTTTTGGGGCTGAAAGTTTTAGGGTGAAAAAGCACATATTTTTTAGTACCCCCCTAAAAAAAATTGGAGTTTTGGACCAAAATTTCAAAGTCGTTTTTGCTCTACCATGTCAAGAGGGAATATCCCCCAGTACCAGTGCTCTAATTTGCAAGTCCGGATGAGCGATAGTTCGGGAAATATCCACCATTTTTCGGGTGAAACTTTTAGGGTCAAATTAGCACAAATTTTACAGTACCCCCTAAAAAAATTGGAGTTTTGGACCAAAATGTCAAAGTCGTTTTTGCTCTACCATGTCAAGAGGGAATATCCCCTAGTACCAATGCTCTAATTTGCAAGTCCGGATAAGCGTTAGTTCGAGAAATATCCGCATTTTTAGGCTGAAAGTTTTAGGGTCAAAAAACACAAAGTTTTCAGTACCCCCCCTAAAAAAATTGGAGTTTTGGACTAAAATTTCAAAGTCGTTTTTGCTCTACCATGTCAAGAGGGAATATCCCCCAGTACCAGTGCTCTAATTTGCAAGTCCGGATGAGCGTTAGTTCGGGAAACATCCACCAGTTTTGGGGCTGAAAGTTTTAGGGTCAAAAAGCACATATTTTTTAGTACCCCCCTAAAAAATATTGGAGTTTTGGACCAAAATGTCAATGTCGTTTTCGCTCTACAATGTCAAGAGGGAATATCCCCCAGTACAAGTGCTCTAATTTGCAAGTCCGGATGAGCGTTAGTTCGGGAAACATCCACCAGTTTTGGGGCTGAAAGTTTTAGGGTCAAAAAGCACATATTTTTTAGTACCCCCCTAAAAAAAATTGGAGTTTTGGACCAAAATTTCAAAGTCGTTTTTGCTCTACCATGTCAAGAGGGAATATCCCCCAGTACCAGTGCTCTAATTTGCAAGTCCGGATGAGCGATAGTTCGGGAAATATCCACCATTTTTCGGGTGAAACTTTTAGGGTCAAATTAGCACAAATTTTACAGTACCCCCTAAAAAAATTGGAGTTTTGGACCAAAATGTCAAAGTCGTTTTTGCTCTACCATGTCAAGAGGGAATATCCCCCAGTACCAGTGCTTTAAATTGCCAATCCGGATAAGCGTTAGTTCGGGAAACATCCTCCAGTTTTGGGGCTGAAAGTTTTAGGGTCAAAAAGCACATATTTTTTAGTACCCCCCTTAAAAATATTGGAGTTTTGGACCAAAATGTCAATGTCGTTTTCGCTCTACCATGTCAAGAGGGAATATCCCCCAGTACAAGTGCTCTAATTTGCAAGTACGGATGAGCGTTAGTTCGGGAAACATCCACCAGTTTTGGGGCTGAAAAGTTTTAGGGTCAAAAAGCACATATTTTTTAGTACCCCCCTAAAAAAAATTGGAGTTTTGGACCAAAATTTCAAAGTCGTTTTTGCTCTACCATGTCAAGAGGGAATATCCCCCAGTACCAGTGCTCTAATTTGCAAGTCCGGATGAGCGATATTTCGGGAAATATCCACCATTTTTCGGGTGAAACTTTTAGGGTCAAATTAGCACAAATTTTACAGTACCCCCTAAAAAAATTGGAGTTTGGACCAAAATGTCAAAGTCGTTTTTGCTCTACCATGTCAAGAGGGAATATCCCCCAGTACCAGTGCTTTAATTTGCCAATCCGGATAAGCGTTAGTTCGGGAAACATCCTCCAGTTTTGGGGCTGAAAGTTTTAGGGTCAAAAAGCACATATTTTTTAGTACCCCCCTAAAAAAAATGGGATTTTTGGACTAAAATTTCAAAGTCGTTTTTGCTCTACCATGTCAAGAGGGAAAAGCCCCCAGTACCAGTGCTCTAATTTGCAAGTCCGGATGAGCGTTAGTTCGGGAAACATCCACCAGTTTTGGGGCTGAAAGTTTTAGGGTCAAAAAGCACATATTTTTTAGTACCCCCCTAAAAAATATTGGAGTTTTGGACCAAAATGTCAATGTCGTTTTCGCTCTACCATGTCAAGAGGGAATATCCCCCAGTACAAGTGCTCTAATTTGCAAGTCCGGATGAGCGTTAGTTCGGGAAACATCCACCAGTTTTGGGGCTGAAAGTTTTAGGGTGAAAAAGCACATATTTTTTAGTACCCCCCTAAAAAAAATTGGAGTTTTGGACCAAAATTTCAAAGTCGTTTTTGCTCTACCATGTCAAGAGGGAATATCCCCCAGTACCAGTGCTCTAATTTGCAAGTCCGGATAAGCGATAGTTCGGGAAATATCCACCATTTTTCGGGTGAAACTTTTAGGGTCAAATTAGCACAAATTTTACAGTACCCCCTAAAAAAATTGGAGTTTTGGACCAAAATGTCAAAGTCGTTTTTGCTCTACCATGTCAAGAGGGAATATCCCCCAGTACCAGTGCTTTAAATTGCCAATCCGGATAAGCGTTAGTTCGGGAAACATCCTCCAGTTTTGGGGCTGAAAGTTTTAGGGTCAAAAAGCACATATTTTTTAGTACCCCCCTTAAAAATATTGGAGTTTTGGACCAAAATGTCAATGTCGTTTTCGCTCTACCATGTCAAGAGGGAATATCCCCCAGTACAAGTGCTCTAATTTGCAAGTCCGGATGAGCGTTAGTTCGGGAAACATCCACCAGTTTTGGGGCTGAAAGTTTTAGGGTCAAAAAGCACATATTTTTTAGTACCCCCCTAAAAAATATTGGAGTTTTGGACCAAAATGTCAATGTCGTTTTCGCTCTACCATGTCAAGAGGGAATATCCCCCAGTACAAGTGCTCTAATTTGCAAGTCCGGATGAGCGTTAGTTCGGGAAACATCCACCAGTTTTGGGGCTGAAAGTTTTAGGGTCAAAAAGCACATATTTTTTAGTACCCCCCTAAAAAAAATTGGAGTTTTGGACCAAAATTTCAAAGTAGTTTTTGCTCTACCATGTCAAGAGGGAATATCCCCCAGTACCAGTGCTCTAATTTGCAAGTCCGGATGAGCGACAGTTCGGGAAATATCCACCATTTTGGGGGCGAAAAGTTTTAGAATCAAAAAGCATGTATTTTTTAATACCCCCCTAAAAAAATGGGAGTTTTGGACCAAAATGTCAAAGTCGTTTTTGCTGTACCATGTCAAGAGGAATATTCCCCAGTGCCAGTGCTCTAATTTGCAAATCCGGATAAGCGTTATTTCGGGAAACATCCACAAGTTTTGGGGCTGAAAGTTTTAGGGTCAAAAAGCACATATTTTTTAGCACCCCTCTAAAAAATATTGGAGTTTTGGACCAAAATGTCATTGTCGTTTTTGCTCTACCATGTCAAGAGGGAATATCCCCCAGTACCAGTGCTCTAATTTGCAAGTCCGGATAAGCGTTAGTTCGGGAAATATCCGCATATTTAGGCTGAAAGTTTTAGGGTAAAAAAACACAAATTTTTCAGTACCCCCCCTAAAAAAAATTGGAGTTTTGGACCAAAATTTCAAAGTCATTTTTGCTCTACCATGTCAAGAAGGAATATCCCCCAGTACCAGTGCTCTAATTTGCAAGTCCGGATGAGCGTTAGTTCGGGAAACATCCACCAGTTTTGGGGCTGAAAGTTTTAGGGTCAAAAAGCACATATTTTTTAGTACCCCCCTAAAAAATGGGAGTTTTGGACCAAAATTTCAAAGTCGTTTTTGCTCTACCATGTCAAGAGGGAATATCCCCTAGTACCAATGCTCTAATTTGCAAGTCCGGATAAGCGTTAGTTCGAGAAATATCCGCATTTTTAGGCTGAAAGTTTTAGGGTCAAAAAAAAAAGTTTTCAGTACCCCCCCTAAAAAAATTGGAGTTTTGGACTAAAATTTCAAAGTCGTTTTTGCTCTACCATGTCAAGAGGGAAAAGCCCCCAGTACCAGTGCTCTAATTTGCAAGTCCGGATGAGCGTTAGTTCGGGAAACATCCACCAGTTTTGGGGCTGAAAGTTTTAGGGTCAAAAAGCACATATTTTTTAGTACCCCCCTAAAAAATATTGGAGTTTTGGACCAAAATTTCAAAGTCGTTTTTGCTCTACCATGTCAAGAGGGAATATCCCCTAGTACCAATGCTCTAATTTGCAAGTCCGGATAAGCGTTAGTTCGAGAAATATCCGCATTTTTAGGCTGAAAGTTTTAGGGTCAAAAAACACAAAGTTTTCAGTACCCCCCCTAAAAAAATTGGAGTTTTGGACTAAAATTTCAAAGTCGTTTTTGCTCTACCATGTCAAGAGGGAAAAGCCCCCAGTACCAGTGCTCTAATTTGCAAGTCCGGATGAGCGTTAGTTCGGGAAACATCCACCAGTTTTGGGGCTGAAAGTTTTAGGGTCAAAAAGCACATATTTTTTAGTACCCCCCTAAAAAATATTGGAGTTTTGGACCAAAATGTCAATGTCGTTTTCGCTCTACAATGTCAAGAGGGAATATCCCCCAGTACAAGTGCTCTAATTTGCAAGTCCGGATGAGCGTTAGTTCGGGAAACATCCACCAGTTTTGGGGCTGAAAGTTTTAGGGTCAAAAAGCACATATTTTTTAGTACCCCCCTAAAAAAAATTGGAGTTTTGGACCAAAATTTCAAAGTCGTTTTTGCTCTACCATGTCAAGAGGGAATATCCCCCAGTACCAGTGCTCTAATTTGCAAGTCCGGATGAGCGATAGTTCGGGAAATATCCACCATTTTTCGGGTGAAACTTTTAGGGTCAAATTAGCACAAATTTTACAGTACCCCCTAAAAAAATTGGAGTTTTGGACCAAAATGTCAAAGTCGTTTTTGCTCTACCATGTCAAGAGGGAATATCCCCCAGTACCAGTGCTTTAAATTGCCAATCCGGATAAGCGTTAGTTCGGGAAACATCCTCCAGTTTTGGGGCTGAAAGTTTTAGGGTCAAAAAGCACATATTTTTTAGTACCCCCCTTAAAAATATTGGAGTTTTGGACCAAAATGTCAATGTCGTTTTCGCTCTACCATGTCAAGAGGGAATATCCCCCAGTACAAGTGCTCTAATTTGCAAGTCCGGATGAGCGTTAGTTCGGGAAACATCCACCAGTTTTGGGGCTGAAAAGTTTTAGGGTCAAAAAGCACATATTTTTTAGTACCCCTCTAAAAAAAATTGGAGTTTTGGACCAAAATTTCAAAGTCGTTTTTGCTCTACCATGTCAAGAGGGAATATCCCCCAGTACCAGTGCTCTAATTTGCAAGTCCGGATGAGCGATATTTCGGGAAATATCCACCATTTTTCGGGTGAAACTTTTAGGGTCAAATTAGCACAAATTTTACAGTACCCCCTAAAAAAATTGGAGTTTGGACCAAAATGTCAAAGTCGTTTTTGCTCTACCATGTCAAGAGGGAATATCCCCCAGTACCAGTGCTTTAATTTGCCAATCCGGATAAGCGTTAGTTCGGGAAACATCCTCCAGTTTTGGGGCTGAAAGTTTTAGGGTCAAAAAGCACATATTTTTTAGTACCCCCCTAAAAAAAATGGGATTTTTGGACTAAAATTTCAAAGTCGTTTTTGCTCTACCATGTCAAGAGGGAAAAGCCCCCAGTACCAGTGCTCTAATTTGCAAGTCCGGATGAGCGTTAGTTCGGGAAACATCCACCAGTTTTGGGGCTGAAAGTTTTAGGGTCAAAAAGCACATATTTTTTAGTACCCCCCTAAAAAATATTGGAGTTTTGGACCAAAATGTCAATGTCGTTTTCGCTCTACCATGTCAAGAGGGAATATCCCCCAGTACAAGTGCTCTAATTTGCAAGTCCGGATGAGCGTTAGTTCGGGAAACATCCACCAGTTTTGGGGCTGAAAGTTTTAGGGTCAAAAAGCACATATTTTTTAGTACCCCCCTAAAAAAAATTGGAGTTTTGGACCAAAATTTCAAAGTAGTTTTTGCTCTACCATGTCAAGAGGGAATATCCCCCAGTACCAGTGCTCTAATTTGCAAGTCCGGATGAGCGACAGTTCGGGAAATATCCACCATTTTGGGGGCGAAAAGTTTTAGAATCAAAAAGCATGTATTTTTTAATACCCCCCTAAAAAAATTGGAGTTTTGGACCAAAATGTCAAAGTCGTTTTTGCTGTACCATGTCAAGAGGAATATTCCCCAGTGCCAGTGCTCTAATTTGCAAATCCGGATAAGCGTTATTTCGGGAAACATCCACAAGTTTTGGGGCTGAAAGTTTTAGGGTCAAAAAGCACATATTTTTTAGCACCCCTCTAAAAAATATTGGAGTTTTGGACCAAAATGTCATTGTCGTTTTTGCTCTACCATGTCAAGAGGGAATATCCCCCAGTACCAGTGCTCTAATTTGCAAGTCCGGATAAGCGTTAGTTCGGGAAATATCCGCATATTTAGGCTGAAAGTTTTAGGGTCAAAAAACACAAATTTTTCAGTACCCCCCCTAAAAAAAATTGGAGTTTTGGACCAAAATTTCAAAGTCATTTTTGCTCTACCATGTCAAGAAGGAATATCCCCCAGTACCAGTGCTCTAATTTGCAAGTCCGGATGAGCGTTAGTTCGGGAAACATCCACCAGTTTTGGGGCTGAAAGTTTTAGGGTCAAAAAGCACATATTTTTTAGTACCCCCCTAAAAAAAATGGGAGTTTTGGACCAAAATTTCAAAGTCGTTTTTGCTCTACCATGTCAAGAGGGAATATCCCCCAGTACCAATGCTCTAATTTGCAAGTCCGGATAAGCGTTAGTTCGAGAAATATCCGCATTTTTAGGCTGAAAGTTTTAGGGTCAAAAAACACAAAGTTTTCAGTACCCCCCCTAAAAAAATTGGAGTTTTGGACCAAAATGTCAATGTCGTTTTCGCTCTACCATGTCAAGAGGGAATATCCCCCAGTACCAGTGCTCTAATTTGCAAGTCCGGATGAGCGTTAGTTCGGGAAACATCCACAAGTTTTGGGGCTGAAAGTTTTAGGGTCAAAAAGCACATATTTTTTAGTACCCCCCTAAAAAATATTGGAGTTTTGGACCAAAATGTCAATGTCGTTTTCGCTCTACAATGTCAAGAGGGAATATCCCCCAGTACAAGTGCTCTAATTTGCAAGTCCGGATGAGCGTTAGTTCGGGAAACATCCACCAGTTTTGGGGCTGAAAGTTTTAGGGTCAAAAAACACATATTTTTTAGTACCCCCCTAAAAAATATTGGAGTTTTGGACCAAAATGTCAATGTCGTTTTCGCTCTACCATGTCAAGAGGGAATATCCCCCAGTACAAGTGCTCTAATTTGCAAGTCCGGATGAGCGTTAGTTCGGGAAACATCCACCAGTTTTGGGGCTGAAAGTTTTAGGGTCAAAAAGCACATATTTTTTAGTACCCCCCTAAAAAAAATTGGAGTTTTGGACCAAAATTTCAAAGTAGTTTTTGCTCTACCATGTCAAGAGGGAATATCCCCCAGTACCAGTGCTCTAATTTGCAAGTCCGGATGAGCGTTAGTTCGGGAAACATCCACCAGTTTTGGGGCTGAAAGTTTTAGGGTCAAAAAGCACATATTTTTTAGTACCCCCCTAAAAAATATTGGAGTTTTGGACCAAAATGTCAATGTCGTTTTCGCTCTACCATGTCAAGAGGGAATATCCCCCAGTACAAGTGCTCTAATTTGCAAGTCCGGATGAGCGTTAGTTCGGGAAACATCCACCAGTTTTGGGGCTGAAAGTTTTAGGGTCAAAAAGCACATATTTTTTAGTACCCCCCTAAAAAAAATTGGAGTTTTGGACCAAAATGTCAAAGTCGTTTTTGCTGTACCATGTCAAGAGGAATATTCCCCAGTGCCAGTGCTCTAATTTGCAAATCCGGATAAGCGTTATTTCGGGAAACATCCACAAGTTTTGGGGCTGAAAGTTTTAGGGTCAAAAAGCACATATTTTTTAGCACCCCTCTAAAAAATATTGGAGTTTTGGACCAAAATGTCATTGTCGTTTTTGCTCTACCATGTCAAGAGGGAATATCCCCCAGTACCAGTGCTCTAATTTGCAAGTCCGGATAAGCGTTAGTTCGGGAAATATCCGCATATTTAGGCTGAAAGTTTTAGGGTCAAAAAGCACAAATTTTTCAGTACCCCCCCTAAAAAAAATTGGAGTTTTGGACCAAAATGTCATTGTCGTTTTTGCTCTACCATGTCAAGAGGGAATATCCCCCAGTACCAGTGCTCTAATTTGCAAGTCCGGATAAGCGTTAGTTCGGGAAATATCCGCATATTTAGGCTGAAAGTTTTAGGGTCAAAAAACACAAATTTTTCAGTACCCCCCCTAAAAAAAATTGGAGTTTTGGACCAAAATTTCAAAGTCATTTTTGCTCTACCATGTCAAGAAGGAATATCCCCCAGTACCAGTGCTCTAATTTGCAAGTCCGGATGAGCGTTAGTTCGGGAAACATCCACCAGTTTTGGGGCTGAAAGTTTTAGGGTCAAAAAGCACATATTTTTTAGTACCCCCCTAAAAAAAATGGGAGTTTTGGACCAAAATTTCAAAGTCGTTTTTGCTCTACCATGTCAAGAGGGAATATCCCCCAGTACCAATGCTCTAATTTGCAAGTCCGGATAAGCGTTAGTTCGAGAAATATCCGCATTTTTAGGCTGAAAGTTTTAGGGTCAAAAAACACAAAGTTTTCAGTACCCCCCCTAAAAAAATTGGAGTTTTGGACCAAAATGTCAATGTCGTTTTCGCTCTACCATGTCAAGAGGGAATATCCCCCAGTACCAGTGCTCTAATTTGCAAGTCCGGATGAGCGTTAGTTCGGGAAACATCCACAAGTTTTGGGGCTGAAAGTTTTAGGGTCAAAAAGCACATATTTTTTAGTACCCCCCTAAAAAATATTGGAGTTTTGGACCAAAATGTCAATGTCGTTTTCGCTCTACAATGTCAAGAGGGAATATCCCCCAGTACAAGTGCTCTAATTTGCAAGTCCGGATGAGCGTTAGTTCGGGAAACATCCACCAGTTTTGGGGCTGAAAGTTTTAGGGTCAAAAAGCACATATTTTTTAGTACCCCCCTAAAAAATATTGGAGTTTTGGACCAAAATGTCAATGTCGTTTTCGCTCTACCATGTCAAGAGGGAATATCCCCCAGTACCAGTGCTTTAATTTGCAAGTCCGGATGAGCGTTAGTTCGGGAAACATCCACCAGTTTTGGGGCTGAAAGTTTTAGGGTCAAAAAGCACATATTTTTTAGTACCCCCCTAAAAAAAATTGGAGTTTTGGACCAAAATTTCAAAGTAGTTTTTGCTCTACCATGTCAAGAGGGAATATCCCCCAGTACCAGTGCTCTAATTTGCAAGTCCGGATGAGCGACAGTTCGGGAAATATCCACCATTTTGGGGGCGAAAAGTTTTAGAATCAAAAAGCATGTATTTTTTAATACCCCCCTAAAAAAATTGGAGTTTTGGACCAAAATGTCAAAGTCGTTTTTGCTGTACCATGTCAAGAGGAATATTCCCCAGTGCCAGTGCTCTAATTTGCAAATCCGGATAAGCGTTATTTCGGGAAACATCCACAAGTTTTGGGGCTGAAAGTTTTAGGGTCAAAAAGCACATATTTTTTAGTACCCCCCTAAAAAAAATGGGAGTTTTGGACCAAAATTTCAAAGTCGTTTTTGCTCTACCATGTCAAGAGGGAATATCCCCTAGTACCAATGCTCTAATTTGCAAGTCCGGATAAGCGTTAGTTCGAGAAATATCCGCATTTTTAGGCTGAAAGTTTTAGGGTCAAAAAACACAAAGTTTTCAGTACCCCCCCTAAAAAAATTGGAGTTTTGGACCAAAATGTCAATGTCGTTTTCGCTCTACCATGTCAAGAGGGAAAAGCCCCCAGTACCAGTGCTCTAATTTGCAAGTCCGGATGAGCGTTAGTTCGGGAAACATCCACCAGTTTTGGGGCTGAAAGTTTTAGGGTCAAAAAGCACATATTTTTTAGTACCCCCCTAAAAAAAATTGGAGTTTTGGACCAAAATTTCAAAGTAGTTTTTGCTCTACCATGTCAAGAGGGAATATCCCCCAGTACCAGTGCTCTAATTTGCAAGTCCGGATGAGCGATAGTTCGGGAAATATCCACCATTTTTCGGGTGAAACTTTTAGGGTCAAATTTGCACAAATTTTACAGTACCCCCTAAAAAAATTGGAGTTTTGGACCAAAATGTCAAAGTCGTTTTTGCTCTACCATGTCAAGAGGGAATATCCCCCAGTACCAGTGCTTTAAATTGCCAATCCGGATAAGCGTTAGTTCGGGAAACATCCTCCTGTTTTGGGGCTGAAAGTTTTAGGGTCAAAAAGCACATATTTTTTAGTACCCCCCTAAAAAAAATTGGAGTTTTGGACCAAAATTTCAAAGTCGTTTTTGCTCTACCATGTCAAGAGGGAATATCCCCCAGGACCAGTGCTCTAATTTGCAAGTCCAGGTGAGCGATAGTTCGGGAAATATCCACCATTTTTCGGGTGAAACTTTTAGGGTCAAAAAGCACAAATGTTACAGTACCCCCCTAAAAAAAATTGGAGTTTTGGACCAAAATGTCAAAGTCGCTTTTGCTCTACCATGTCAAGAGGGAATATCCCCCAGTACCAGTGCTCTAATTTGCAAGTCCGGATGAGCGACAGTTCGGGAAATATCCACCATTTTGGGGGCGGAAAGTTTTAGAATCAAAAAGCACAAATTTTTCAGTACCCCCCTAAACAAAATTGGAGTTTTGGACTAAAATTTCAAAGTCGTTTTTGCTCTACCACGTCAAGAGGGAATATCCCCCAGTACCAGTGCTTTAATTTGCCAATCCGGATAAGCGTTAGTTCGGGAAACATCCTCCAGTTTTGGGGCTGAAAGTTTTAGGGTCAAAAAGCACATATTTTTTAGTACCCCCCTAAAAAAAATGGGATTTTTGGACTAAAATTTCAAAGTCGTTTTTGCTCTACCATGTCAAGAGGGAAAAGCCCCCAGTACCAATGCTCTAATTTGCAAGTCCGGATGAGCGTTAGTTCGGGAAACATCCACCAGTTTTGGGGCTGAAAGTTTTAGGGTCAAAAAGCACATATTTTTTAGTACCCCCCTAAAAAATATTGGAGTTTTGGACCAAAATGTCAATGTCGTTTTCGCTCTACCATGTCAAGAGGGAATATCCCCCAGTACAAGTGCTCTAATTTGCAAGTCCGGATGAGCGTTAGTTCGGGAAACATCCACCAGTTTTGGGGCTGAAAGTTTTAGAATCAAAAAGCACAAATTTTACAGTACCCCCTTAAACAAAAGTGGAGTTTTGGACTAAAATGTCAAAGTCGTTTTTGCTCTACCATGTCAAGAGGAAATATCCCCCAGTACCAGTGCTCTAATTTGCAAGTCCGGATGAGTGATAGTTCTGGAAATATCCACCATTTTTGGGGCTGAAAGTTTTAGGGTGAAAAAGCACATATTTTTTAGTACCTCCCTAAAAAAAATGGGAGTTTTGGACCAAAATGTCAAAGTCGTTTTTGCTCTACCATGTCAAGAGGGAATATCCCCCAGTACCAGTGCTCTAATTTGCAAGTCCGGATGAGCGTTAGTTCGGGAAACATCCACAAGTTTTGGGGCTGAAAGTTTTATGGTGAAAAAGCACATATTTTTTAGTACCCCCCTTAAAAAATATTGGAGTTTTGGACCAAAATGTCAATGTCGTTTTTGCTCTACCATGTCAAGAGGGAATATCCCCCAGTACCAGTGCTCTAATTTGCAAGTGCGGATGAGCGTTAGTTCGGGAAACATCCACCAGTTTTGGGGATGAAAGTTTTAGGGTCAAAAAGCACAAATTTTACAGTACTCCCTAAAAAAATTTGAGTTTTGGACTAAAATTTCAAAGTCGTTTTTGCTCTACCATGTCAAGAGGGAATATCCCCCAGTACCAGTGCTCTAATTTGCAAGTCCGGGTGTGCCATAGTTCGGGAAAAATCCACCATTTTTGGGGCTGAAAGTTTAAGGGTCAAAAAGCATGTATTTTTTAGTACCCCCTTAAACAAAATTGGAATTTTGTACCAAAATTTCAAAGTCGTTTTTGCTCTACCATGTCAAGAGGGAATATCCCCCAGTACCAGTGCTCTAATTTGCAAGTCCGGATGAGCGTTAGTTCGGGAAACATCCACAAGTTTTGGGGCTGAAAGTTTTATGGTGAAAAAGCACATATTTTTTAGTACCCCCCTTAAAAAATATTGGAGTTTTGGACCAAAATGTCAAAGGCGTTTTTGCTCTACCATGTCAAGAGGGAATATCCCCCAGTACCAGTGCTCTAATTTGCAACTGCGGATGAGCGTTAGTTCGGGAAACATCCACAAGTTTTGGGGCTGAAAGTTTTAGGGTCAAAAAGCACAAATTTTACAGTACTCCCTAAAAAAATTGGAGTTTTGGACCAAAATGTCAAAGTCGTTTTTGCTCTACCATGTCAAGAGGGAATATCCCCCAGTACCAGTGCTCTAATTTGCAAGTCCAGGTGAGCGATAGTTCGGGAAATATCCACCATTTTTCGGGTGAAACTTTTAGGGTCAAAAAGCACAAATGTTACAGTACCCCCCTAAAAAAAATTGGAGTTTTGGACCAAAATGTCAAAGTCGCTTTTGCTCTACCATGTCAAGAGGGAATATCCCCCAGTACCAGTGCTCTAATTTGCAAGTCCGGATGAGCGACAGTTCGGGAAATATCCACCATTTTGGGGGCGGAAAGTTTTAGAATCAAAAAGCACAAATTTTTCAGTACCCCCCTAAACAAAAATGGAGTTTTGGACTAAAATTTCAAAGTCGTTTTTGCTCTACCACGTCAAGAGGGAATATCCCCCTGTACCAGTGCTCTAATTTGCAAGTCCGGATGAGCGTTAGTTCGGGAAACATCCACAAGTTTTTTGGCTGAAAGTTTTAGGGTGAAAAAGCACAAATTTTTAATACCCCCCTAAAAAATATTGGAGTTTTGGACCAAAATTTCAAAGTCGTTTTTGCTCTACCATGTCAAGAGGGAATATCCCCTAGTACCAGTGCTCTAATTTGCAAATCCGGATGAGCGTTAGTTCGGGAAACATCCACAAGTTTTGGGGCTGAAAGTTTTATGGTGAAAAAGCACATATTTTTTAGTACCCCCCTAAAAAATATTGGAGTTTTGGACCAAAATGTCAATGTCGTTTTTGCTCTACCATGTCAAGAGGGAATATCCCCCAGTACCAGTGCTCTAATTTGCAAGTCCGGATGAGCGTTATTTCGGGAAACATCCACAAGTTTTGGGGCTGAAAGTTTTAGGGTCAAAAAGCACAAATTTTACAGTACTCCCTAAAAAAATTGGAGTTTTGGACTAACATTTCAAAGTCGTTTTTGCTCTACCATGTCAAGAGGGAATATCCCCCAGTACCAGTGCTCTAATTTGCAAGTCCGGATGAGCGTTAGTTCGGGAAACATCCACAAGTTTTGGGGCTGAAAGTTTTATGGTGAAAAAGCACATATTTTTTAGTACTCCTCTTAAAAAATATTGGAGTTTTGGACCAAAATGTCAAAGGCGTTTTTGCTCTACCATGTCAAGAAGGAATATCCCCCAGTACCAGTGCTCTAATTTGCAAGTGCGGATGAGCGTTAGTTCGGGAAACATCCACAAGTTTTGGGGCTGAAAGTTTTAGGGTCAAAAAGCACAAATTTTACAGTACTCCCTTAAAAAAATTGGAGTTTTGGACTAAAATGTCAAAGTCGTTTTTGCTCTACCATGTCAAGAGGGAATATCCCCCAGTACCAGTGCTCTAATTTGCAAGTCCAGGTGAGCGATAGTTCGGGAAATATCCACCATTTTTCGGGTGAAACTTTTAGGGTCAAAAAGCACAAATTTTACAGTACCCCCCTAAAAAAAATTGGAGTTTTGGACCAAAATGTCAAAGTCGCTTTTGCTCTACCATGTCAAGAGGGAATATCCCCCAGTACCAGTGCTCTAATTTGCAAGTCCGGATGAGCGACAGTTCGGGAAATATCCACAAGTTTTGGGGCTGAAAGTTTTATGGTGAAAAAGCACATATTTTTTAGTACCCCCCTAAAAAATATTGGAGTTTTGGACCAAAATGTCAATGTCGTTTTTGCTCTACCATGTCAAGAGGGAATATCCCCTAGTACCAGTGCTCTAATTTGCAAATCCGGATGAGCGTTAGTTCGGGAAACATCCACAAGTTTTGGGGCTGAAAGTTTTATGGTGAAAAAGCACATATTTTTTAGTACCCCCCTAAAAAATATTGGAGTTTTGGACCAAAATGTCAATGTCGTTTTTGCTCTACCATTTCAAGAGGGAATATCCCCCAGTACCAGTGCTCTAATTTGCAAGTCCGGATGAGCGTTATTTCGGTAAACATCCACAAGTTTTGGGGCTGAAAGTTTTAGGGTCAAAAAGCACAAATTTTACAGTACTCCCTAAAAAAATTGGAGTTTTGGACTAAAATTTCAAAGTCGTTTTTGCTCTACCATGTCAAGAGGGAATATCCCCCAGTACCAGTGCTCTAATTTGCAAGTCCGGATGAGCGTTAGTTCGGGAAACATCCACAAGTTTTGGGGCTGAAAGTTTTATGGTGAAAAAGCACATATTTTTTAGTACTCCTCTTAAAAAATATTGGAGTTTTGGACCAAAATGTCAAAGGCGTTTTTGCTCTACCATGTCAAGAGGGAATATCCCCCAGTACCAGTGCTCTAATTTGCAAGTGCGGATGAGCGTTAGTTCGGGAAACATCCACAAGTTTTGGGGCTGAAAGTTTTAGGGTCAAAAAGCACAAATTTTACAGTACTCCCTAAAAAAATTGGAGTTTTGGACTAAAATGTCAAAGTCGTTTTTGCTCTACCATGTCAAGAGGGAATATCGCCCAGTACCAGTGCTCTAATTTGCAAGTCCAGGTGAGCGATAGTTCGGGAAATATCCACCATTTTTCGGGTGAAACTTTTAGGGTCAAAAAGCACAAATGTTACAGTACCCCCCTAAAAAAAATTGGAGTTTTGGACCAAAATGTCAAAGTCGCTTTTGCTCTACCATGTCAAGAGGGAATATCCCCCAGTACCAGTGCTCTAATTTGCAAGTCCGGATGAGCGACAGTTCGGGAAATATCCACCATTTTGGGGGCGGAAAGTTTTAGAATCAAAAAGCACAAATTTTTCAGTACCCCCCTAAACAAAATTGGAGTTTTGGACTAAAATTTCAAAGGCGTTTTTGCTCTACCACGTCAAGAGGGAATATCCCTCTGTACCAGTGCTCTAATTTGCAAGTCCGGATGAGCGTTAGTTCAGGAAACATCCACAAGTTTTTTGGCTGAAAGTTTTAGGGTTAAAAAGCACAAATTTTTAATACCCCCCTAAAAAATATTGGAGTTTTGGACCAAAATGTCAAAGTCGTTTTTGCTCTACCATGTCAAGAGGGAATATCCCCTAGTACCAGTGCTCTAATTTGCAAATCCGGATGAGCGTTAGTTCGGGAAACATCCACAAGTTTTGGGGCTGAAAGTTTTATGGTGAAAAAGCACATATTTTTTAGTACCCCCCTAAAAAAAATTGGAGTTTTGGACCAAAATGTCAATGTCGTTTTTGCTCTACCATGTCAAGAGGGAATATCCCCCAGTACCAGTGCTCTAATTTGCAGGTCCGGATGAGCGTTATTTCGGGAAACATCCACAAGTTTTGGGGCTGAAAGTTTTAGGGTCAAAAAGCACAAATTTTACAGTACTCCCTAAAAAAATTGGAGTTTTGGACTAAAATTTCAAAGTCGTTTTTGCTCTACCATGTCAAGAGGGAATATCCCCCAGTACCAGTGCTCTAATTTGCAAGTCCGGATGAGCGTTAGTTCGGGAAACATCCACAAGTTTTGGGGCTGAAAGTTTTATGGTGAAAAAGCACATATTTTTTAGTACTCCTCTTAAAAAATATTGGAGTTTTGGACCAAAATGTCAAAGGCGTTTTTGCTCTACCATGTCAAGAGGGAATATCCCCCAGTACCAGTGCTCTAATTTGCAAGTGCGGATGAGCGTTAGTTCGGGAAACATCCACAAGTTTTGGGGCTGAAAGTTTTAGGGTCAAAAAGCACAAATTTTACAGTACTCCCTAAAAAAATTGGAGTTTTGGACTAAAATGTCAAAGTCGTTTTTGCTCTACCATGTCAAGAGGGAATATCCCCCAGTACCAGTGCTCTAATTTGCAAGTCCAGGTGAGCGATAGTTCGGGAAATATCCACCATTTTTCGGGTGAAACTTTTAGGGTCAAAAAGCACAAATGTTACAGTACCCCCCTAAAAAAAATTGGAGTTTTGGACCAAAATGTCAAAGTCGCTTTTGCTCTACCATGTCAAGAGGGAATATCCCCCAGTACCAGTGCTCTAATTTGCAAGTCCGGATGAGCGACAGTTCGGGAAATATCCACCATTTTGGGGGCGGAAAGTTTTAGAATCAAAAAGCACAAATTTTTCAGTACCCCCCTAAACAAAATTGGAGTTTTGGACTAAAATTTCAAAGTCGTTTTTGCTCTACCACGTCAAGAGGGAATATCCCTCTGTACCAGTGCTCTAATTTGCAAGTCCGGATGAGCGTTAGTTCGGGAAACATCCACAAGTTTTTTGGCTGAAAGTTTTAGGGTTAAAAAGCACAAATTTTTAATACCCCCCTAAAAAATATTGGAGTTTTGGACCAAAATGTCAAAGTCGTTTTTGCTCTACCATGTCAAGAGGGAATATCCCCTAGTACCAGTGCTCTAATTTGCAAATCCGGATGAGCGTTAGTTCGGGAAACATCCACAAGTTTTGGGGCTGAAAGTTTTATGGTGAAAAAGCACATATTTTTTAGTACCCCCCTAAAAAATATTGGAGTTTTGGACCAAAATGTCAATGTCGTTTTTGCTCTACCATGTCAAGAGGGAATATCCCCCAGTACCAGTGCTCTAATTTGCAAGTCCGGATGAGCGTTAGTTCGGGAAACATCCACAAGTTTTGGGGCTGAAAGTTTTAGGGTCAAAAAGCACAAATTTTACAGTACTCCCTAAAAAAATTGGAGTTTTGGACTAAAATTTCAAAGTCGTTTTTGCTCTACCATGTCAAGAGGGAATATCCCCCAGTACCAGTGCTCTAATTTGCAAGTTCGGATGAGCGTTAGTGCGGGAAACATCCACAAGTTTTGGGGCTGAAAGTTTTATGGTGAAAAAGCACATATTTTTTAGTACCCCCTTAAACAAAATTGGAGTTTTGGACTAAAATTTCAAAGTCGTTTTTGCTCTACCATGTCAAGAGGGAATATCCCCCAGTACCAGTGCTCTAATTTGCAAGTCCGGATGAGCGATAGTTCAGGAAATATCCACCATTTTTCGGGTGAAACTTTTAGGGTCAAATTAGCACAAATTTTACAGTACCCCCTAAAAAAATTGGAGTTTTGGACCAAAATTTCAAAGTCATTTTTGCTCTACCATGTCAAGAGGGAATATCCCCCAGTACCAGTGCTCTAATTTGCATGTCCAGATGAGCGTTAGTTCGGGAAACATCGACAAGTTTTGGGGCTGAAAGTTTTATGGTGAAAAAGCACAAATTTTACAGTACTCCCTAAAAAAATTGGAGTTTTGGACTAAAATGTCAAAGTCGTTTTTGCTCTACCATGTCAAGAGGGAATATCCCCCAGTACCAGTGCTCTAATTTGCATGTCCGGATGAGCGTTAGTTCGGGAAACATCCACAAGTTTTGGGGCTGAAAGTTTTATGGTGAAAAAGCACATATTTTTTAGTACCCCCCTAAAAAATATTGGAGTTTTGGACCAAAATGTCAATGTCGTTTTTGCTCTACCTTGTCAAGAGGGAATATCCCCCAGTACCAGTGCTCTAATTTGCAAGTCCGGATGAGCGTTAGTTCGGGAAACATCCACAAGTTTTGGGGCTGAAAGTTTTAGGGTCAAAAAGCACAAATTTTACAGTACTCCCTAAAAAAATTGGAGTTTTGGACTAAAATTTCAAAGTCGTTTTTGCTCTACCATGTCAAGAGGGAATATCCCCCAGTACCAGTGCTCTAATTTGCAAGTCCGGATGAGCGATAGTTCAGGAAATATCCACCATTTTTCGGGTGAAACTTTTAGGGTCAAATTAGCACAAATTTTACAGTACCCCCTAAACAAATTGGAGTTTTGGACCAAAATTTCAAAGTCATTTTTGCTCTACCATGTCAAGAGGGAATATCCCCCAGTACCAGTGCTCTAATTTGCATGTCCGGATGAGCGTTAGTTCGGGAAACATCCACAAGTTTTGGGGCTGAAAGTTTTAGGGTCAAAAAGCACACATTTTACAGTACCCCCCTAAAAAAATTTGAGTTTGGACTAAAATTTCAAAGTCATTTTTGCTCTACCATGTCAAGAGGGAATATCCCCCAGTACCAGTGCTCTAATTTGCAAGTCTGGATGAGCGTTAGTTCGGGAAACATCCACAAGTTTTGGGGCTGAAAGTTTTAGGGTCAAAAAGCACATATTTTTTAGTACCCCCCTAAAAAATATTGGAGTTTTGGACCAAAATGTCATTGTCGTTTTTGCTCTACCATGTCAAGAGGGAATATCCCCCAGAACCAGTGCTTTAATTTGCAAGTACGGATGAGCGTTAGTTCAGGAAACATCCACAAGTTTTGGGGCTGAAAGTTTTAGGGTCAAAAAGCATGTATTTTTTAGTACCCCCCTAAAAAAAGTTTGAGTTTTGGACCAAAATGTCAAAGTCGTTTTTGCTTTACCATGTCAACAGGGAATATCCCCTAGTACCAGTGCTCTAATTTGCAAATCCGGATGAGCGTTAGTTCGGGAAGTATCCACCATTTTTAGGCTGAAAGTTTTTGGGTCAAAAAACACAAATTTTTCAGTACCCCCCTAAAAAAAATTGGAGTTTTGGACTAAAATTTCAAAGTCGTTTTCGCTCTACCATGTCAAGAGGGAATATCCCCCAGTACCAGTGCTCTAATTTGCAAATCCGGATAAGCGTTAGTTTGGGAAACATCCACCAGTTTTGGGGCTGAAAGTTTAAGGGTGAAAAAGCACATATTTTTTAGTACCCCCCTAAAAAAATTGGAGTTTTGGTTCAAAATTGCAAAGTCAATTTTGCTCTACCATGTCAAGAGGGAATATCCCCCAGTACCAGTACTCTAATTTGCAAATCCGGATAAGCGTTAGTTCGGGAAACTTCCACCAGTTTTGGGGCTGAAAGTTTTAGGGTCAAAAAGCACATATTTTTTAGTACCCCCCTAAAAATATTGGAGTTTTGGACCAAAATATCAATGTCGTTTTTGCTCTACCATGTCAAGAGGGAATATCCCCCAGTACCAGTGCTCTAATTTGCAAGTCCGGATGAGCGTTAGTTCGGGAAACATCCAAAAGTTTTGGGGCTGAAAGTGTTAGGGTCAAAAAGCATGTATTTTTTAATACCCCCCTAAAAAATTGGAGTTTTGGACCAAAATGTCAAAGTCGTTTTTGCTCTACCATGTCAAGAGGGAATATCCCCCAGTACCAGTGCTCTAATTTGCAAGTCCGGATGAGCGTTAGTTCGGGAAATATCCACCATTTTTGGGGCTGAAAGTTTTAGAATCAAAAAGCACAAATTTTACAGTACTCCCCTAAACAAAATTGGAGTTTTGGACTAAAATTTTAAAGTCGTTTTTGCTCTACCATGTCAAGAGGGAATATCCCCCAGTACCAGTGCTTTAATTTGCCAATCCGGATGAGCGTTAGTTCGGGAAACATCCTCCAGTTTTGGGGCTGAAAGTTTTAGGGTCAAAAAGCACATATTTTTTAGTACCCCCCTAAACAAAAATTGGAGTTTTGGACTTAAATGTCAAAGTCGTTTTTGCTCTACCATGTCAAGAGGGAATATTCCCCAGTACCAGTGCTCTAATTTGCATGTCCGGATGAGCGTTAGTTCGGGAAACATCCACAAGTTTTGGGGCTGAAAGTTTTATGGTGAAAAAGCACATATTTTTTAGTACCCCCCTAAAAAATATTGGAGTTTTGGACCAAAATGTCAATGTCGTTTTTGCTCTACCATGTCAAGAGGGAATATCCCCCAGTACCAGTGCTCTAATTTGCAAGTCCGGATGAGCGTTAGTTCGGGAAACATCCACAAGTTTTGGGGCTGAAAGTTTTAGGGTCAAAAAGCACAAATTTTACAGTACAGTACTCCCTAAAAAAATTGGAGTTTTGGACTAAAATTTCAAAGTCGTTTTTGCTCTACCATGTCAAGAGGGAATATCCCCCAGTACCAGTGCTCTAATTTGCAAGTCTGGATGAGCGTTAGTTCGGGAAACATCCACAAGTTTTTTGGCTGAAAGTTTTAGGGTCAAAAAGCACATATTTTTTAGTACCCCCCTAAAAATTATTGGAGTTTTGGACCAAAATGTCATTGTCGTTTTTGCTCTACCATGTCAAGAGGTAATATCCCCCAGAACCAGTGCTCTAATTTGCAAGTACGGATGAGCGTTAGTTCAGGAAACATCCACAAGTTTTGGGGCTGAAAGTTTTAGGGTCAAAAAGCATGTATTTTTTAGTACCCCCCTAAAAAAAATTGAGTTTTGGACCAAAATGTCAAAGTCGTTTTTGCTCTACCATGTCAACAGGGAATATCCCCTAGTACCAGTGCTCTAATTTGCAAATCCGGATAAGCGTGATTTCGGGAAGTATCCACCATTTTTAGGCTGAAAGTTTTTGGGTCAAAAAACAGAAATTTTTCAGTACCCCCCTAAAAAAAATTGGAGTTTTGGACTAAAATTTCAAAGTCGTTTTTGCTCTACCATGTCAAGAGGGAATATCTCCCAGTACCAGTGCTCTAATTTGCAAATCCGGATAAGCGTTAGTTCGGGAAGCATCCACCAGTTTTGGGGCTGAAAGTTTAAGGGAGAAAAAGCACATATTTTTTAGTACCCCCCTAAAAAAATTTGAGTTTTGGTTCAAAATTTCAAAGTCATTTTTGCTCTACCATGTCAAGAGGGAATATCCCCCAGTACCAGTACTCTAATTTGCAAATCCGGATAAGCGTTAGTTCGGGAAACTTCCACCAGTTTTGGGGCTGAAAGTGTTAGGGTCAAAAAGCACATATTTTTTAGTACCCCCCTAAAAAATATTGGAGTTTTGGACCAAAATATCAATGTCGTTTTTGCTCTACCATGTCAAGAGGGAATATCCCCCAGTACCAGTGCTCTAATTTGCAAGTCCGGATGAGCGTTAGTTCGGGAAACATCCACAAGTTTTGGGGCTGAAAGTGTTAGGGTCAAAAAGCATGTATTTTTTAATACCCCCCTAAAAAAATTGGAGTTTTGGACCAAAATGTCAAAGTCGTTTTTGCTCTACCATGTCAAGAGGGAATATCCCCTAGTACAAGTGCTCTAATTTGCAAGTCCGGATGAGCGGTAGTTCTGGAAATATCCACCATTTTGGGGGCTGAAAGTTTTAGAATCAAAAAGCACAAATTTTACAGTACCCCCTTAAACAAAATTGGAGTTTTGGACTAAAATGTCAAAGTCGTTTTTGCTCTACCATGTCAAGAGGAAATATCCCCCAGTACCAGTGCTCTAATTTGCAAGTCCGGATGAGCGTTAGTTCGGGAAACATCCACAAGTTTTGGGGCTGAAAGTGTTAGGGTCAAAAAGCATGTATTTTTTAATACCCCCCTAAAAAATTTGGAGTTTTGGACCAAAATGTCAAAGTCGTTTTTGATCTACCATGTCAAGAGGGAATATCCCCTAGTACCAGTGCTCTAATTTGCAAGTCCGGATGAGCGATAGTTTTGGAAATATCCACCATTTTTGGGGCTTAAAGTTTTAGAATCAAAAAGCACAAATTTTACAGTACCCCCTTAAACAAAATTGGAGTTTTGGACTAAAATTTCAAAGTCGTTTTTGCTCTACCATGTCAAGAGGAAATATCCCCCAGTACCAGTGCTCTAATTTGCAAGTCCGGATGAGCGATAGTTCTGGAAATATCCACCATTTTTGGGGCTGAAAGTTTTATGGTGAAAAAGCACATATTTTTTAGTACCCCCCTAAAAAATATTGGAGTTTTGGACCAAAATGTCAATGTCGTTTTTGCTCTACCATGTCAAGAGGGAATATCCCCCAGTACCAGTGCTCTAATTTGCAAGTCCGGATGAGCGTTAGTTCGGGAAACATCCACAAGTTTTGGGGCTGAAAGTTTTATGGTGAAAAAGCACATATTTTTTAGTACCCCCCTTAAAAAATATTGGAGTTTTGGACCAAAATGTCAATGTCGTTTTTGCTCTACCATGTCAAGAGGGAATATCCCCCAGTACCAGTGCTCTAATTTGCAAGTCCGGATGAGCGTTAGTTCAGGAAACATCCACAAGTTTTGGGGCTGAAAGTTTTAGGGTCAAAAAGCATGTATTTTTTAGTACCCCATAAAAAAAATTGGAGTTTTGGACTAAAATGTCAAAGTCGTTTTTGCTTTACCATGTCAAGAGGGAATATCCCCCAGTACCAGTGCTCTAATTTGCAAGTCCGGATGAGCGATAGTTCGGGAAATATCCACCATTTTTGGGGTTGAAAGTTTTAGAATTAAAAAGCACAAATTTTACAGTACCCCCCTAAACAAAATTGGAGTTTTGGACCAAAATGTCAATGTCGTTTTTGCTCTTCCATGTCAAGAGGGAATATATCCCTCAGTACCAGTGCTCTAATTTGCAAATCCGGATAAGCGTTAGTTCGGGAAATATTAACCATTTTTAGGCTGAAAGTTTTAGGGCCAAAAAACACACATTTTTCAGTACCCCCTAAAAAAAATTGGAGTTTTGGACTAAAATGTCAAAGTCGTTTTTGCTCTACCATGTCAAAAGGGACTATCCCCCAGTACCTGTGCTTTAATTTGCAAATCCGGATAAGCGTTAGTTCGGGAAACATCCACCAGTTTTGGGGCTGAAAGTTTTAGGGTGAAAAAGCACATATTTTTTAGTACCCCCCTAAAAAAAATGGGAGTTTTGGACCTAAATGCAAAGTCGTTTTTGCTCTACCATGTGAAGAGGGAATATCCCCCAGTACCAGTGCTTTAATTTGCAAGTCCGGATGAGCGTTAGTTCAGGAAACATCCACCATTTTTGGGGCTGAAAGTTTTAGGGTCAAAAAGAATGTATTTTTTAGTACCCCCTAAAAAAAATTGGAGTTTTGGACTAAAATGTCAAAGTCGTTTTTGCTCTACCATGTCAAGAGGGAATATCCCCCAGTACCAGTGCTCTAATTTGCAAGTCCGGATGAGCGTTAGTTGGGGAAACATCCACAAGTTTTGGGGCTGAAAGTTTTAGGGTCAAAAAGCACATATTTTTTAGTACCCCCCTAAAAATATTGGAGTTTTGGACCAAAATCTCAATGTCGTT
Source organism: Marthasterias glacialis (assembly GCA_911728455.2). Lineage (NCBI taxonomy): Eukaryota > Metazoa > Echinodermata > Asteroidea > Forcipulatida > Asteriidae > Marthasterias > Marthasterias glacialis. Next base: position 13,545,168 of record OU452223.1, read on the forward strand.
TTTGCTCTACCATGTCGAGAGGGAATATCCCCCAGTACCAGTGCTCTAATTTGCAAGTCCGGATGAGCGTTAGTTGGGGAAACATCCACAAGTTTTGGGGCTGAAAGGTTTAGGGTGAAAAAGCACATATTTTTTAGTACCCCCCTAAAAAATATTGGAGTTTTGGACTAAAATGTCAAAGTCGTTTTTGCTCTACCATTTCAAGACGGAATATCCCCCAGTACCAGTACTCTAATTTGCAAGTCCGGATGAGCGTTAGTTCGGGAAACATCCACAAGTTTTGGGGCTGAAAGTTTTAGGGTCAAAAAGCACAAATTTTACAGTACAGTACTCCCTAAAAAAATTGGAGTTTTGGACTAAAATTTCAAAGTCGTTTTTGCTCTACCATGTCAAGAGGGAATATCCCCCAGTACCAGTGCTCTAATTTGCAAGTCTGGATGAGCGTTAGTTCGGGAAACATCCACAAGTTTTTTGGCTGAAAGTTTTAGGGTCAAAAAGCACATATTTTTTAGTACCCCCCTAAAAATTATTGGAGTTTTGGACCAAAATGTCATTGTCGTTTTTGCTCTACCATGTCAAGAGGGAATATCCCCCAGAACCAGTGCTCTAATTTGCAAGTACGGATGAGCGTTAGTTCAGGAAACATCCACAAGTTTTGGGGCTGAAAGTTTTAGGGTCAAAAAGCATGTATTTTTTAGTACCCCCCTAAAAAAAATTGAGTTTTGGACCAAAATGTCAAAGTCGTTTTTGCTCTACCATGTCAACAGGGAATATCCCCTAGTACCAGTGCTCTAATTTGCAAATCCGGATAAGCGTGATTTCGGGAAGTATCCACCATTTTTAGGCTGAAAGTTTTTGGGTCAAAAAACAGAAATTTTTCAGTACCCCCCTAAAAAAAATTGGAGTTTTGGACTAAAATTTCAAAGTCGTTTTTGCTCTACCATGTCAAGAGGGAATATCTCCCAGTACCAGTGCTCTAATTTGCAAATCCGGATAAGCGTTAGTTCGGGAAGCATCCACCAGTTTTGGGGCTGAAAGTTTAAGGGAGAAAAAGCACATATTTTTTAGTACCCCCCTAAAAAAATTTGAGTTTTGGTTCAAAATTTCAAAGTCATTTTTGCTCTACCATGTCAAGAGGGAATATCCCCCAGTACCAGTACTCTAATTTGCAAATCCGGATAAGCGTTAGTTCGGGAAACTTCCACCAGTTTTGGGGCTGAAAGTGTTAGGGTCAAAAAGCACATATTTTTTAGTACCCCCCTAAAAAATATTGGAGTTTTGGACCAAAATATCAATGTCGTTTTTGCTCTACCATGTCAAGAGGAAATATCCCCCAGTACCAGTGCTCTAATTTGCAAGTCCGGATGAGCGATAGTTCTGGAAATATCCACCATTTTTGGGGCTGAAAGTTTTATGGTGAAAAAGCACATATTTTTTAGTACCCCCCTAAAAAATATTGGAGTTTTGGACCAAAATGTCAATGTCGTTTTTGCTCTACCATGTCAAGAGGGAATATCCCCCAGTACCAGTGCTCTAATTTGCAAGTCCGGATGAGCGTTAGTTCGGGAAACATCCACAAGTTTTGGGGCTGAAAGTTTTATGGTGAAAAAGCACATATTTTTTAGTACCCCCCTTAAAAAATATTGGAGTTTTGGACCAAAATGTCAATGTCGTTTTTGCTCTACCATGTCAAGAGGGAATATCCCCCAGTACCAGTGCTCTAATTTGCAAGTCCGGATGAGCGTTAGTTCAGGAAACATCCACAAGTTTTGGGGCTGAAAGTGTTAGGGTCAAAAAGCATGTATTTTTTAGTACCCCATAAAAAAAATTGGAGTTTTGGACTAAAATGTCAAAGTCGTTTTTGCTTTACCATGTCAAGAGGGAATATCCCCCAGTACCAGTGCTCTAATTTGCAAGTCCGGATGAGCGATAGTTCGGGAAATATCCACCATTTTTGGGGTTGAAAGTTTTAGAATTAAAAAGCACAAATTTTACAGTACCCCCCTAAACAAAATTGGAGTTTTGGACCAAAATGTCAATGTCGTTTTTGCTCTTCCATGTCAAGAGGGAATATATCCCTCAGTACCAGTGCTCTAATTTGCAAATCCGGATAAGCGTTAGTTCGGGAAATATTAACCATTTTTAGGCTGAAAGTTTTAGGGCCAAAAAACACACATTTTTCAGTACCCCCTAAAAAAAATTGGAGTTTTGGACTAAAATGTCAAAGTCGTTTTTGCTCTACCATGTCAAAAGGGACTATCCCCCAGTACCTTTGCTTTAATTTGCAAATCCGGATAAGCGTTAGTTGGGGAAACATCCACAAGTTTTGGGGCTGAAAGTTTTAGGGTGAAAAAGCACATATTTTTTAGTACCCCCCTAAAAAAAATGGGAGTTTTGGACCTAAATGCAAAGTCGTTTTTGCTCTACCATGTGAAGAGGGAATATCCCCCAGTACCAGTGCTTTAATTTGCAAGTCCGGATGAGCGTTAGTTCAGGAAACATCCACCATTTTTGGGGCTGAAAGTTTTAGGGTCAAAAAGAATGTATTTTTTAGTACCCCCTAAAAAAAATTGGAGTTTTGGACTAAAATGTCAAAGTCGTTTTTGCTCTACCATGTCAAGAGGGAATATCCCCCAGTACCAGTGCTCTAATTTGCAAGTCCGGATGAGCGTTAGTTGGGGAAACATCCACAAGTTTTGGGGCTGAAAGTTTTAGGGTCAAAAAGCACATATTTTTTAGTACCCCCCTAAAAATATTGGAGTTTTGGACCAAAATCTCAATGTCGTTTTTGCTCTACCATGTCGAGAGGGAATATCCCCCAGTACCAGTGCTCTAATTTGCAAGTCCGGATGAGCGTTAGTTGGGGAAACATCCACAAGTTTTGGGGCTGAAAGGTTTAGGGTGAAAAAGCACATATTTTTTAGTACCCCCCTAAAAAATATTGGAGTTTTGGACTAAAATGTCAAAGTCGTTTTTGCTCTACCATTTCAAGACGGAATATCCCCCAGTACCAGTACTCTAATTTGCAAGTCCGGATGAGCGTTAGTTCGGGAAACATCCACAAGTTTTGGGGCTGAAAGTTTTAGGGTCAAAAAGCACAAATTTTACAGTACAGTACTCCCTAAAAAAATTGGAGTTTTGGACTAAAATTTCAAAGTCGTTTTTGCTCTACCATGTCAAGAGGGAATATCCCCCAGTACCAGTGCTCTAATTTGCAAGTCTGGATGAGCGTTAGTTCGGGAAACATCCACAAGTTTTTTGGCTGAAAGTTTTAGGGTCAAAAAGCACATATTTTTTAGTACCCCCCTAAAAATTATTGGAGTTTTGGACCAAAATGTCATTGTCGTTTTTGCTCTACCATGTCAAGAGGGAATATCCCCCAGAACCAGTGCTCTAATTTGCAAGTACGGATGAGCGTTAGTTCAGGAAACATCCACAAGTTTTGGGGCTGAAAGTTTTAGGGTCAAAAAGCATGTATTTTTTAGTACCCCCCTAAAAAAAATTGAGTTTTGGACCAAAATGTCAAAGTCGTTTTTGCTCTACCATGTCAACAGGGAATATCCCCTAGTACCAGTGCTCTAATTTGCAAATCCGGATAAGCGTGATTTCGGGAAGTATCCACCATTTTTAGGCTGAAAGTTTTTGGGTCAAAAAACACAAATTTTTCAGTACCCCCCTAAAAAAAATTGGAGTTTTGGACTAAAATTTCAAAGTCGTTTTTGCTCTACCATGTCAAGAGGGAATATCTCCCAGTACCAGTGCTCTAATTTGCAAATCCGGATAAGCGTTAGTTCGGGAAGCATCCACCAGTTTTGGGGCTGAAAGTTTAAGGGAGAAAAAGCACATATTTTTTAGTACCCCCCTAAAAAAATTTGAGTTTTGGTTCAAAATTGCAAAGTCATTTTTGCTCTACCATGTCAAGAGGGAATATCCCCCAGTACCAGTACTCTAATTTGCAAATCCGGATAAGCGTTAGTTCGGGAAACTTCCACCAGTTTTGGGGCTGAAAGTGTTAGGGTCAAAAAGCACATATTTTTTAGTACCCCCCTAAAAAATATTGGAGTTTTGGACCAAAATATCAATGTCGTTTTTGCTCTACCATGTCAAGAGGGAATATCCCCCAGTACCAGTGCTCTAATTTGCAAGTCCGGATGAGCGTTAGTTCGGGAAACATCCACAAGTTTTGGGGCTGAAAGTGTTAGGGTCAAAAAGCATGTATTTTTTAATACCCCCCTAAAAAAATTGGAGTTTTGGACCAAAATGTCAAAGTCGTTTTTGCTCTACCATGTCAAGAGGGAATATCCCCTAGTACAAGTGCTCTAATTTGCAAGTCCGGATGAGCGATAGTTCTGGAAATATCCACCATTTTGGGGGCTGAAAGTTTTAGAATCAAAAAGCACAAATTTTACAGTACCCCCTTAAACAAAATTGGAGTTTTGGACTAAAATGTCAAAGTCGTTTTTGCTCTACCATGTCAAGAGGAAATATCCCCCAGTACCAGTGCTCTAATTTGCAAGTCCGGATGAGCGTTAGTTCGGGAAACATCCACAAGTTTTGGGGCTGAAAGTGTTAGGGTCAAAAAGCATGTATTTTTTAATACCCCCCTAAAAAATTTGGAGTTTTGGACCAAAATGTCAAAGTCGTTTTTGCTCTACCATGTCAAGAGGGAATATCCCCTAGTACCAGTGCTCTAATTTGCAAGTCCGGATGAGCGATAGTTTTGGAAATATCCACCATTTTTGGGGCTTAAAGTTTTAGAATCAAAAAGCACAAATTTTACAGTACCCCCTTAAACAAAATTGGAGTTTTGGACTAAAATTTCAAAGTCGTTTTTGCTCTACCATGTCAAGAGGAAATATCCCCCAGTACCAGTGCTCTAATTTGCAAGTCCGGATGAGCGATAGTTCTGGAAATATCCACCATTTTTGGGGCTGAAAGTTTTAGGGTGAAAAAGCACATATTTTTTAGTACCCCCCTAAAAAAAATGGGAGTTTTGGACCAAAATGTCAAAGTCGTTTTTGCTCTACCATGTCAAGAGGGAATATCCCCCAGTACCAGTGCTCTAATTTGCGAGTCCAGATGAGCGTTAGTTCGGGAAACATCCACAAGTTTTGGGGCTGAAAGTTTTATGGTGAAAAAGCACATATTTTTTAGTACCCCCCTTAAAAAATATTGGAGTTTTGGACCAAAATGTCAATGTCGTTTTTGCTCTACCATGTCAAGAGGGAATATCCCCCAGTACCAGTGCTCTAATTTGCAAGTCCGGATGAGCGTTAGTTCAGGAAACATCCACAAGTTTTGGGGCTGAAAGTGTTAGGGTCAAAAAGCATGTATTTTTTAGTACCCCCTAAAAAAAATTGGAGTTTTGGACTAAAATGTCAAAGTCGTTTTTGCTTTACCATGTCAAGAGGGAATATCCCCCAGTACCAGTGCTCTAATTTGCAAGTCCGGATGAGCGATAGTTCGGGAAATATCCACCATTTTTGGGGTTGAAAGTTTTAGAATTAAAAAGCACAAATTTTACAGTACCCCCCTAAGCAAAATTGGAGTTTTGGACCAAAATGTCAATGTCGTTTTTGCTCTTCCATGTCAAGAGGGAATATATCCCTCAGTACCAGTGCTCTAATTTGCAAATCCGGATAAGCGTTAGTTCGGGAAATATTAACCATTTTTAGGCTGAAAGTTTTAGGGCCAAAAAACACACATTTTTCAGTACCCCCTAAAAAAAATTGGAGTTTTGGACTAAAATGTCAAAGTCGTTTTTGCTCTACCATGTCAAGAGGGAATATCCCCTAGTACCAGTGCTCTAATTTGCAAGTCCGGATGAGCGATAGTTTTGGAAATATCCACCATTTTTGGGGCTTAAAGTTTTAGAATCAAAAAGCACAAATTTTACAGTACCCCCTTAAACAAAATTGGAGTTTTGGACTAAAATTTCAAAGTCGTTTTTGCTCTACCATGTCAAGAGGAAATATCCCCCAGTACCAGTGCTCTAATTTGCAAGTCCGGATGAGCGATAGTTCTGGAAATATCCACCATTTTTGGGGCTGAAAGTTTTAGGGTGAAAAAGCACATATTTTTTAGTACCCCCCTAAAAAAAATGGGAGTTTTGGACCAAAATGTCAAAGTCGTTTTTGCTCTACCATGTCAAGAGGGAATATCCCCCAGTACCAGTGCTCTAATTTGCGAGTCCAGATGAGCGTTAGTTCGGGAAACATCCACAAGTTTTGGGGCTGAAAGTTTTATGGTGAAAAAGCACATATTTTTTAGTACCCCCCTTAAAAAATATTGGAGTTTTGGACCAAAATGTCAATGTCGTTTTTGCTCTACCATGTCAAGAGGGAATATCCCCCAGTACCAGTGCTCTAATTTGCAAGTCCGGATGAGCGTTAGTTCAGGAAACATCCACAAGTTTTGGGGCTGAAAGTGTTAGGGTCAAAAAGCATGTATTTTTTAGTACCCCATAAAAAAAATTGGAGTTTTGGACTAAAATGTCAAAGTCGTTTTTGCTTTACCATGTCAAGAGGGAATATCCCCCAGTACCAGTGCTCTAATTTGCAAGTCCGGATGAGCGATAGTTCGGGAAATATCCACCATTTTTGGGGTTGAAAGTTTTAGAATTAAAAAGCACAAATTTTACAGTACCCCCCTAAGCAAAATTGGAGTTTTGGACCAAAATGTCAATGTCGTTTTTGCTCTTCCATGTCAAGAGGGAATATATCCCTCAGTACCAGTGCTCTAATTTGCAAATCCGGATAAGCGTTAGTTCGGGAAATATTAACCATTTTTAGGCTGAAAGTTTTAGGGCCAAAAAACACACATTTTTCAGTACCCCCTAAAAAAAATTGGAGTTTTGGACTAAAATGTCAAAGTCGTTTTTGCTCTACCATGTCAAAAGGGACTATCCCCCAGTACCTTTGCTTTAATTTGCAAATCCGGATAAGCGTTAGTTGGGGAAACATCCACAAGTTTTGGGGCTGAAAGTTTTAGGGTGAAAAAGCACATATTTTTTAGTACCCCCCTAAAAAAAATGGGAGTTTTGGACCTAAATGCAAAGTCGTTTTTGCTCTACCATGTGAAGAGGGAATATCCCCCAGTACCAGTGCTTTAATTTGCAAGTCCGGATGAGCGTTAGTTCAGGAAACATCCACCATTTTTGGGGCTGAAAGTTTTAGGGTCAAAAAGAATGTATTTTTTAGTACCCCCTAAAAAAAATTGGAGTTTTGGACTAAAATGTCAAAGTCGTTTTTGCTCTACCATGTCAAGAGGGAATATCCCCCAGTACCAGTGCTCTAATTTGCAAGTCCGGATGAGCGTTAGTTGGGGAAACATCCACAAGTTTTGGGGCTGAAAGTTTTAGGGTCAAAAAGCACATATTTTTTAGTACCCCCCTAAAAATATTGGAGTTTTGGACCAAAATCTCAATGTCGTTTTTGCTCTACCATGTCGAGAGGGAATATCCCCCAGTACCAGTGCTCTAATTTGCAAGTCCGGATGAGCGTTAGTTCGGGAAACATCCACAAGTTTTGGGGCTGAAAGGTTTAGGGTGAAAAAGCACATATTTTTTAGTACCCCCCTAAAAAATATTGGAGTTTTGGACTAAAATGTCAAAGTCGTTTTTGCTCTACCATTTCAAGACGGAATATCCCCCAGTACCAGTACTCTAATTTGCAAGTCCGGATGAGCGATAGTTCGGGAAATATCCACCATTTTTGGGGCCGAAAGTGTTAGGGTCAAAAAGCACAAATTTTACAGTACCCCCCTAAACAAAATTGGAGTTTTGGACCAAAATTTCAAAGTCGTTTTTGCTCTACCATGTCAAGAGGTAATATCCCCCAGTACCAGTGCTCTAATTTGCAAATCCGGATGAGCGTTAGTTCGGGAAACATCCACAAGTTTTGGGGCTGAAAGTTTTAGGGTCAAAAAGCACAAATTTTACAGTACCCCCTAAAAAAATTTGAGTTTTGGACTAAAATTTCAAAGTCGTTTTTGCTCTATCATGTCAAGAGGGAATATCCCCCAGTACCAGTGCTCTAATTTGCAAGTCCGGATGAGCGTTAGTTCGGGAAACATCCACAAGTTTGGGGGCTGAAAGTGTTAGGGTCAAAAAGCATTTATTTTTTAGTACCCCTCTAAAAAAAATTGGAGTTTTGGACCAAAATGTCTAAGTCGTTTTTGCTCTACCATGTCAAGAGGGAATATCCCCTAGTACCAGTGCTCTAATTTGCAAGTCCGGATGAGCGATTGTTCGGGAAATATCCACCATTTTTGGGGTTGAAAGTTTAAGAATTGAAAAGCACAAATTTTACAGTACCCCCCTAAACAAAATTGGAGTTTTGGACCAAAATGTCAATATCGTTTTTGCTCTTCCATGTCAAGAGGGAATATCCCTCAGTACCAGTGCTCTAATTTGCAAATCCGGATAAGCTTTGGTTCGGGAAATATTCACCATTTTTAGGCTGAAATTTTTAGGGCCAAAAAACACACATTTTTCAGTACCCCCTAAAAATATTGGAGTTTTGGACCAAAATTTCATTGTCGTTTTTTCTCTACCTGGTCAAGAGGGAATATCCCCCAGTACCAGTGCTCTAATTTGCAAGTCCGGATGAGCGTTAGTTGGGGAAACATCCACAAGTTTTGGTGCTGAAAGTTTTAGGGTCAAAAAGCATGTATTTTTTAGTACCCCCCTAAAAAAATAGGAGTTTTGGACTAAAATTTCAAAGTCGTTTTTGCTCTACCATGTCAAGAGGGAATATCCCCTAGTACCAGTGCTCTAATTTGCAAATCCGAATGAGCGTTACTTCGTGAAACATCCACCAGTTTTGGGGCTGAAAGTTTTAGGGTCAAAAAGCACAAATTTTACAGTACCCCCTAAAAAAATTGGAGTTTTGGACTAAAATTTCAAAGTCGTTTTTGCTCTACCATGTCAAGAGGGAATATCCCCCAGTACCAGTGCTCTAATTTGCAAGTCCGGATGAGCGTTAGTTCAGGAAACATCCACAAGTTTGGGGCTGAAATTGTTAGGGTCAAAAAGCATGTATTTTTTAGTACCCCCCTAAAAAAAATTGGAGTTTTGGACCAAAATGTCAAAGTCGTTTTTGCTCTACCATGTCACGAGGGTATATCCCCTAGTACCAGTGCTTTAATTTGCAAGTCCGGATGAGCGATAGTTCAGGAAACATCCACAAGTTTGGGGCTGAAATTGTTAGGGTCAAAAAGCATGTATTTTTTAGTACCCCCCTAAACAAAATTGGAGTTTTGGACCAAAATGTCAATGTCGTTTTTGCTCTTCCATGTCAAGAGGGAATATCCCTCAGTACCAGTGCTCTAATTTGCAAGTCCGGTCAAGAGGGACTATCCCCCAGTACCAGTGCTTTAATTTGCAAATCCGGATAAGCGTTAGTTCGGGAAACATCCACCAGTTTTGGGGCTGAAAGTTTTAGGGTGAAAAAGCACAAATTTTACAGTACCCCCCTAAAAAAAATGGGAGTTTTGGACTAAAATTTCAAATTCGTTTTTGCTCAACCATGTCAAGAGGGAATATCCCCCAGTACCAGTGCTCTAATTTGCAAGTCCGGATGAGCGTTAGTTCGGGAAACATCCACCAGTTTTGGGGCTGAAAGTGTTAGGGTCAAAAAGCACATATTTTTTAGTACCCCCCTAAAAAATATTGGAGTTTTGGACCAAAATGTCAATGTCGTTTTTGCTCTACCATGTCAAGAGGGAATATCCCCCAGTACCAGTGCTCTAATTTGCAAGTCCGGTCAAGAGGGACTATCCCCCAGTACCAGTGCTTTAATTTGCAAATCCGGATAAGCGTTAGTTCGGGAAACATCCACCAGTTTTGGGGCTGAAAGTTTTAGGGTGAAAAAGCACAATTTTTACAGTACCCCCCTAAAAAAAATGGGAGTTTTGGACTAAAATTTCAAAGTCGTTTTTGCTCTACCATGTCAAGAGGGAATATCCCCCAGTACCAGTGCTCTAATTTGCAAGTCCGGATGAGCGTTAGTTCGGGAAACATCCACCAGTTTTGGGGCTGAAAGTTTTAGGGTCAAAAAGCACATATTTTTTAGTACCCCCCTAAAAAATATTGGAGTTTTGGACCAAAATGTCAATGTCGTTTTTGCTCTACCATGTCAAGAGGGAATATCCCCCAGTACCAGTGCTCTAATTTGCAAGTCCGGATGAGCGTTAGTTGGGGAAACATCCACCAGTTTTGGGGCTGAAAGTTTTAGGGTCAAAAAGCACATATTTTTTAGTACCCCCCTAAAAAATATTGGAGTTTTAACCAAAATGTCAAAGTCGTTTTTGCTCTACCATGTCAAGAGGGAATATCCCCTAGTACCAGTGCTCTAATTTGCAAATCCGGATAAGCGTTAGGGATCTTGTCAAAAGTCATCCAAGAGAACCAGCGGATAAAGGTCCATCCGATGGCGACGTTTTGTTGGAGGCGTGAGCGGCTTGTTAGCTTTTGCAGGCCCTGTCTTACTCGCTGAGTTGTACCTTGTTATCCGCTGGGCCATATGGCAATGTACCCCACTGAGCTCTCTGCGGTTTCACTGCCTGATTAAATGTAGCATAAACAATCCTGCGGTCAGTTTGGAAGATCTGAATGTTTGGAGGTCGCACTGTATTTATGGGCTTTTCCATAGTTTCATTGCAGGTTTGATTTATCCATTTATTTGGCGTTCAAAATGAAGAAATTGGATCATCAGAGATCTAAATTGTGTTATTTCTATGGAAAGTTTCGGAGATCCGACTATTTTGTTCAAAATGAAAAAAAAACTATTTATTTACGTGAATCTTTTAAGAAAATCTTAGTGATTTGTCTAAGCTGTTTCAATTGTACGTGCAAAATAAAAAGGCTACATACTTTATATGGCAATCACAGAGCCAGTATTTGGAGATTTGACATTTTGTTCCTCTGCTGTCTGGATGTACATTTGGGTCGCATAGGTTTACTTACATGTCCATACGAACGTCCACAAGAACTTGTAAAATTGCTCAAAGTGAAAATATTTGTGTATTGTATATTTGTGCATTTTTGTATTTGTTTAGTTTTTAAGCATAACCCTGATGTTTCTAAAGCTTGTTGCTGCTTTAATTGTCATTAATAAATCTACAAATTTATAGATTTTGTACTAAACATACCCCTGGTTGAATCTCTATGGTTGAATACAGCAAAACCGTTCTAGGTAATTCATAACAACACTGGTTTGATCAATCAGTGCATGATCTGTATGTAGCGCTATTCATGTTTCATACGGACAAGCTGAGGTTGGATCTTTAGATTGACTTTTAGGGGTGTTTTAGTAGATTTGGTAGATGAGCATCTACATAGCTTTTACTTGTGTGTGTGTTTTTTTTTCGTTTGTGTGTGTGTGTGTTTTTTTTTTCTTCCCTCCGTTTGTTTTTTTTTTCTTATTGCCAGATTTTGTTAGCTCATAAAAAGATGGTAAGCATGTGGTTGTTTATAACTTTTTTCAAACTTATCAATATCCAGCCAATATTTAGGGAGATATAGAGACAATGCGAAGTCTTATTTCAACTGTCAATCCTGGAGATTGAGCAGCGAGCCGCCGACTTTTTCGGCCGAATTATGTGATTGTCCTCTACCTGACAGTGTTGATTTGTCTAGTCACACGACGAATACAAATTGGTTGATGTCGTTTTGCTTTGCCGCCATTACTGTCTAAAAAAATCAATGAGTATTTCCCCCATAACGTAGAGTGGAGTATCCCATTTCCAGCTGGTGGGCGCTGATGCGCTACGGGACTTACACATCACATGTACACGTACATACGTATGGGGCACTTTTCAGTGCACGTGGCTTGTTTGGGGAAGTTGTTTGGCGAAGAACATAGGGCTTGGTGGGCCTCGTTGCACCGGTAGAGTAGATTTAAACTTAATTGTTCCATTTAAGATCAAAATTATTACACGAGACCACACCACATGTTTGTGTTTTTGTTTTTCTCGATGTACACCTATAATGTTTCATGCAAAAGAAAAGACTCGACAGTATGACTTGTTTGTGGTACCCTATTCACTAAAAACAGCACTAAAAGCAACCCGGTCAGTGTTCCTTAAGTAGTCGTGTTTTAATTTACTTTGCAATAACACTTCGACGGAAATGCCACGATTCATTCACTTACAAGCATAGATAGTTTTTTTAATATACGAAATCAAGAAACTAATACATTCATACAAAACGAAATAAAGAACTTAAATGAACAAAGGTGGAGAAAACACTAATGCTATGAGAAAGACTTGAAAAAAAAAAATGGAATTTGACGGGACAGAAGTACAGTTAATCATAATCGAATCAAAAAAAAAAAAATGTGCATAGTTTTCACCATTCTCTGCTAACCGAAAAGACAAGGTTTTGTTTCATAAGATCGATTTCTAGTAAATAAACGCTCAGCTTTACCCGGAGCCAACATAAAAACAACCTAAAAATAATAACGAATATAATGTTATCATAAACTGGGACAATTTCAAACACACAACTTTAAAAAAAAGTGAGGAACTCTAATCATGAAAAAATTCAACAGTATATTCAGGCCCATGGTGAAACCGCAAACCCAACTCGGCAGACCCCCCCCCCCTCTAGATTCCAGTAGATAGCGATCTCAATCTCTGCGGTTTGTAAACAAATGACCCTGTGAAGCCAAGCGAGTAATGTGATCTTATCCGCTGGTTTACTCGCTGGCTCTGTTGTGTATAGGCCCACTTTTCAGCGGATAAAAATTTCCAGCGGATGACTTCTAATCCGCTGGTTCTCTTGGATGACTTTTGACAAGAGCCCTTAGTTCGGGAAATATTCACCATTTTTAGGCTGAAAGTTTTAGGGTCAAAAAACACAAATTTTTCAGTACCCCCCTAAAAAAATTTGAGTTTTGGACTAAAATTTCAAAGTCGTTTTTGCTCTACCATGTCAAGAGGGAATATCCCCCAGTACCAGTGCTCCAATTTGCAAGTCCGGATGAGCGTTAGTTCAGGAAACATCCACAAGTTTGGGGGCTGAAAGTGTTAGGGTCAAAAAGCATGTATTTTTTAGTACCCCCCTAAAAAAAATTGGAGTTTTGGACCAAAATGTCAAAGTCGTTTTTGCTCTACCATCTCAAGAGGGTATATCCCCTAGTACCAGTGCTTTAATTTGCAAGTCCGGATGAGCGATAGTTCGGGAAATATCCACCATTTTTGGGGTTGAAAGTTTTAGAATTAAAAAACACAAATTTTACAGTACCCCCTAAAAAAATTTGAGTTTTGGACTAAATTTTCAAAGTCGTTTTTGCTCTACCATGTCAAGAGGGAATATCCCCCAGTACCAGTGCTCTAATTTGCAAGTCCGGATGAGCGTTAGTTCGGGAAACATCCACAAGTTTGGGGGCTGAAAGTGTTAGGGTCAAAAAGCATGTATTTTTTAGTACCCCCCTAAACAAAATTGGAGTTTTGGACCAAAATGTCAATGTCGTTTTTGCTCTTCCATGTCAAGAGGGAATATCCCTCAGTACCAGTGCTCTAATTTCCAAATCCGGATAAGCGTTAGTTCGGGAAATATTCACCATTTTTAGGCTGAAAGTTTTAGGGCCAAAAAACACACATTTTTCAGTACCCCCTAAAAAAAATGGAGTTTTGGACTGAAATGTCAAAGTCGTTTTTGCTCTACCATGTCAAGAGGGAATATCCCCTAGTACCAGTGCTCTAATTTGCAAGTCCGGTCAAGAGGGACTATCCCCCAGTACCAGTTCTTTAATTTGCAAATCCGGATAAGCGTTAGTTCGGGAAACATCCACCAGTTTTGGGGCTGAAAGTTTTAGGGTGAAAAAGCACAAATTTTACAGTACCCCCCTAAAAAAAATGGGAGTTTTGGACTAAAATTTCAAAGTCGTTTTTGCTCTACCATGTCAAGAGGGAATATCCCCCAGTACCAGTGCTCTAATTTGCAAGTCCGGATGAGCGTTAGTTCGGGAAACATCCACCAGTTTTGGGGCTGAAAGTTTTAGGGTCAAAAAGCACATATTTTTTAGTACCCCCCTAAAAAATATTGGAGTTTTGGATCAAAATGTCAATGTCGTTTTTGCTCTACCATGTCAAGAGGGAATATCCCCTTGTACCAGTGCTCTAATTTGCAAGTCCGGATGAGCGTTAGTTCGGGAAACATCCACAAGTTTTGGGGCTGAAAATTTTAGGGTCAAAAAGCATGTATTTTTTAGTACCCCCCTAAAAAATATTGGAGTTTTGGACCAAAATGTCAAAGTCGTTTTTGCTCTACCATGTCAAGAGGGAATATCCCCTAGTACCAGTGCTCTAATTTGCAAGTCCGGATAAGCGATAGTTCGGGAAATATTCACCATTTTTAGGCTGAAAGTTTTAGGGTCAAAAAACACAAATTTTTTAGTACCCCCCTAAAAAATATTGGAGTTTTGGACTAAAATGTCAATGTCGTTTTTGCTCTACCATGTCAAGAGGGAATATCCCCCAGTACCAGTGCTCTAATTTGCAAGTCCGGATGAGCGTTAGTTGGGGAAACATCCACAAGTTTTGGGGCTGAAAGTTTTAGAATCAAAAAGCACATATTTTTTAGTACCCCCCTAAAAAATATTGGAGTTTTGGACTAAAATGTCAAAGTCGTTTTTGCTCTACCATTTCAAGACGGAATATCCCCCAGTACCAGTACTCTAATTTGCAAGTCCGGATGAGCGATAGTTCGGGAAATATCCACCATTTTTGGGGCTGAAAGTGTTAAGGTCAAAAAGCACAAATTTTACAGTACCCCCCTAAACAAAATTGGAGTTTTGGACCAAAATGTCAAAGTCGTTTTTGCTCTACCATGTCAAGAGGTAATATCCCCCAGTACCAGTGCTCTAATTTGCAAATCCGGATGAGCGTTAGTTCGGGAAACATCCACAAGTTTTGGGGCTGAAAGTTTTAGGGTCAAAAAGCACAAATTTTACAGTACCCCCTAAAAAAATTTGAGTTTTGGACTAAAATTTCAAAGTCGTTTTTGCTCTACCATGTCAAGAGGGAATATCCCCCAGTACCAGTGCTCTAATTTGCAAGTCCGGATGAGCGTTAGTTCGGGAAACATCCACAAGTTTGGGGGCTGAAAGTGTTAGGGTCAAAAAGCATTTATTTTTTAGTACCCTTCTAAAAAAAATTGGAGTTTTGGACCAAAATGTCTAAGTCGTTTTTGCTCTACCATGTCAAGAGGGAATATCCCCTAGTACCAATGCTCTAATTTGCAAGTCCGGATGAGCGATAGTTCGGGAAATATCCACCATTTTTGGGGTTGAAAGTTTTAGAATTGAAAAGCACAAATTTTACAGTACCCCCCTAAACAAAATTGGAGTTTTGGACCAAAATGTCAATAGCGTTTTTGCTCTTCCATGTCAAGAGGGAATATCCCTCAGTACCAGTGCTCTAATTTGCAAATCCGGATAAGCGTTAGTTCGGAAAATATTCACCATTTTTAGGCTGAAAGTTTTAGGGCCAAAAAACACACATTTTTCAGTACCCCCTAAAAATATTGGAGTTTTGGATCAAAATGTCAATGTCGTTTTTGCTCTACCATGTCAAGAGGGAATATCCCCTTGTACCAGTGCTCTAATTTGCAAGTCCGGATGAGCGTTAGTTCGGGAAACATCCACAAGTTTTGGGGCTGAAAATTTTAGGGTCAAAAAGCATGTATTTTTTAGTACCCCCCTAAAAAATATTGGAGTTTTGGACCAAAATGTCAAAGTCGTTTTTGCTCTACCATGTCAAGAGGGAATATCCCCTAGTACCAGTGCTCTAATTTGCAAGTCCGGATGAGCGATAGTTCGGGAAATATTCACCATTTTTAGGCTGAAAGTTTTAGGGTCAAAAAGCACATATTTTTTAGTATCCCCCTAAAAAATATTGGAGTTTTGGACCAAAATGTCAATGTCGTTTTTGCTCTACCATGTCAAGAGGGAATATCCCCCAGTACCAGTGCTCTAATTTGCAAGTCCGGATGAGCGTTAGTTGGGGAAACATCCACAAGTTTTGGGGCTGAAAGTTTTAGAATCAAAAAGCACATATTTTTTAGTACCCCCCTAAAAAATATTGGAGTTTTGGACTAAAATGTCAAAGTCGTTTTTGCTCTACCATTTCAAGACGGAATATCCCCCAGTACCAGTACTCTAATTTGCAAGTCCGGATGAGCGATAGTTCGGGAAATATCCACCATTTTTGGGGCTGAAAGTGTTAGGGTCAAAAAGCACAAATTTTACAGTACCCCCCTAAACAAAATTGGAGTTTTGGACCAAAATGTCAAAGTCGTTTTTGCTCTACCATGTCAAGAGGTAATATCCCCCAGTACCAGTGCTCTAATTTGCAAATCCGGATGAGCGTTAGTTCGGGAAACATCCACAAGTTTTGGGGCTGAAAGTTTTAGGGTCAAAAAGCACAAATTTTACAGTACCCCCTAAAAAAATTTGAGTTTTGGACTAAAATTTCAAAGTCGTTTTTGCTCTATCATGTCAAGAGGGAATATCCCCCAGTACCAGTGCTCTAATTTGCAAGTCCGGATGAGCGTTAGTTCGGGAAACATCCACAAGTTTGGGGGCTGAAAGTGTTAGGGTCAAAAAGCATTTATTTTTTAGTACCCTTCTAAAAAAAATTGGAGTTTTGGACCAAAATGTCTAAGTCGTTTTTGCTCTACCATGTCAAGAGGGAATATCCCCTAGTACCAATGCTCTAATTTGCAAGTCCGGATGAGCGATAGTTCGGGAAATATCCACCATTTTTGGGGTTGAAAGTTTTAGAATTGAAAAGCACAAATTTTACAGTACCCCCCTAAACAAAATTGGAGTTTTGGACCAAAATGTCAATAGCGTTTTTGCTCTTCCATGTCAAGAGGGAATATCCCTCAGTACCAGTGCTCTAATTTGCAAATCCGGATAAGCGTTAGTTCGGAAAATATTCACCATTTTTAGGCTGAAAGTTTTAGGGCCAAAAAACACACATTTTTCAGTACCCCCTAAAAATATTGGAGTTTTGGATCAAAATGTCAATGTCGTTTTTGCTCTACCATGTCAAGAGGGAATATCCCCTTGTACCAGTGCTCTAATTTGCAAGTCCGGATGAGCGTTAGTTCGGGAAACATCCACAAGTTTTGGGGCTGAAAATTTTAGGGTCAAAAAGCATGTATTTTTTAGTACCCCCCTAAAAAATATTGGAGTTTTGGACCAAAATGTCAAAGTCGTTTTTGCTCTACCATGTCAAGAGGGAATATCCCCTAGTACCAGTGCTCTAATTTGCAAGTCCGGATGAGCGATAGTTCGGGAAATATTCACCATTTTTAGGCTGAAAGTTTTAGGGTCAAAAAACACAAATTTTTTAGTACCCCCCTAAAAAATATTGGAGTTTTGGACTAAAATGTCAATGTCGTTTTTGCTCTACCATGTCAAGAGGGAATATCCCCCAGTACCAGTGCTCTAATTTGCAAGTCCGGATGAGCGTTAGTTGGGGAAACATCCACAAGTTTTGGGGCTGAAAGTTTTAGAATCAAAAAGCACATATTTTTTAGTACCCCCCTAAAAAATATTGGAGTTTTGGACTAAAATGTCAAAGTCGTTTTTGCTCTACCATTTCAAGACGGAATATCCCCCAGTACCAGTACTCTAATTTGCAAGTCCGGATGAGCGATAGTTCGGGAAATATCCACCATTTTTGGGGCTGAAAGTGTTAGGGTCAAAAAGCACAAATTTTACAGTACCCCCCTAAACAAAATTGGAGTTTTGGACCAAAATGTCAAAGTCGTTTTTGCTCTACCATGTCAAGAGGTAATATCCCCCAGTACCAGTGCTCTAATTTGCAAATCCGGATGAGCGTTAGTTCGGGAAACATCCACAAGTTTTGGGGCTGAAAGTTTTAGGGTCAAAAAGCACAAATTTTACAGTACCCCCTAAAAAAATTTGAGTTTTGGACTAAAATTTCAAAGTCGTTTTTGCTCTATCATGTCAAGAGGGAATATCCCCCAGTACCAGTGCTCTAATTTGCAAGTCCGGATGAGCGTTAGTTCGGGAAACATCCACAAGTTTGGGGGCTGAAAGTGTTAGGGTCAAAAAGCATTTATTTTTTAGTACCCTTCTAAAAAAAATTGGAGTTTTGGACCAAAATGTCTAAGTCGTTTTTGCTCTACCATGTCAAGAGGGAATATCCCCTAGTACCAATGCTCTAATTTGCAAGTCCGGATGAGCGATAGTTCGGGAAATATCCACCATTTTTGGGGTTGAAAGTTTTAGAATTGAAAAGCACAAATTTTACAGTACCCCCCTAAACAAAATTGGAGTTTTGGACCAAAATGTCAATAGCGTTTTTGCTCTTCCATGTCAAGAGGGAATATCCCTCAGTACCAGTGCTCTAATTTGCAAATCCGGATAAGCGTTAGTTCGGAAAATATTCACCATTTTTAGGCTGAAAGTTTTAGGGCCAAAAAACACACATTTTTCAGTACCCCCTAAAAATATTGGAGTTTTGGACCAAAATGTCAATGTCGTTTTTTCTCTACCTGGTCAAGAAGGAATATCCCCCAGTACCAGTGTTCTAATTTGCAAGTCCGGATGAGCGTTAGTTGGGGAAACATCCACAAGTTTTGGTGCTGAAAGTTTTTAGGGTCAAAAAGCATGTATTTTTTAGTACCCCCCTAAAAAAAATTGGAGTTTTGGACCAAAATGTCAAAGTCGTTTTTGCTCTACCATGTCAAGAGGGAATATCCCCCAGTACCAGTGCTTTAATTTGCAAATCCGGATGAGCGTTAGTTCGTGAAACATCCACCAGTTTTGGGGCTGAAAGTTTTAGGGTCAAAAAGCACAAATTTTACAGTACCCCCT
The DNA here is from genome assembly GCA_911728455.2 of Marthasterias glacialis. Classification (NCBI taxonomy): domain Eukaryota; kingdom Metazoa; phylum Echinodermata; class Asteroidea; order Forcipulatida; family Asteriidae; genus Marthasterias; species Marthasterias glacialis. Next base: position 13,564,025 of record OU452223.1, read on the forward strand.
AAAAAAATTTGAGTTTTGGACTAAAATTTCAAAGTCGTTTTTGCTCTACCATGTCAAGAGGGAATATCCCCCAGTACCAGTGCTCTAATTTGCAAGTCCGGATGAGCGTTAGTTCAGGAAACATCCACAAGTTTGGGGGCTGAAAGTGTTAGGGTCAAAAAGCATGTATTTTTTAGTACCCCCCTAAAAAAAATTGGAGTTTTGGACCAAAATGTCAAAGTCGTTTTTGCTCTACCATGTCAAGAGGGTATATCCCCTAGTACCAGTGCTTTAATTTGCAAGTCCGGATGAGCGATAGTTCGGGAAATATCCACCATTTTTGGGGTTGAAAGTTTTAGAATTAAAAAACACAAATTTTACAGTACCCCCTAAAAAAATTTGAGTTTTGGACTAAATTTTCAAAGTCGTTTTTGCTCTACCATGTCAAGAGGGAATATCCCCCAGTACCAGTGCTCTAATTTGCAAGTCCGGATGAGCGTTAGTTCGGGAAACATCCACAAGTTTGGGGGCTGAAAGTGTTAGGGTCAAAAAGCATGTATTTTTTAGTACCCTCCTAAACAAAATTGGAGTTTTGGACCAAAATGTCAATGTCGTTTTTGCTCTTCCATGTCAAGAGGGAATATCCCTCAGTACCAGTGCTCTAATTTCCAAATCCGGATAAGCGTTAGTTCGGGAAATATTCACCATTTTTAGGCTGAGAGTTTTAGGGCCAAAAAACACACATTTTTCAGTACCCCCTAAAAAAAATGGAGTTTTGGACTAAAATGTCAAAGTCGTTTTTGCTCTACCATGTCAAGAGGGAATATCCCCTAGTACCAGTGCTCTAATTTGCAAGTCCGGTCAACAGGGACTATCCCCCAGTACCAGTTCTTTAATTTGCAAATCCGGATAAGCGTTAGTTCGGGAAACATCCACCAGTTTTGGGGCTGAAAGTTTTAGGGTGAAAAAGCACAAATTTTACAGTACCCCCCTAAAAAAAATGGGAGTTTTGGACTAAAATTTCAAAGTCGTTTTTGCTCTACCATGTCAAGAGGGAATATCCCCCAGTACCAGTGCTCTAATTTGCAAGTCCGAATGAGCGTTAGTTCGGGAAACATCCACCAGTTTTGGGGCTGAAAGTTTTAGGGTCAAAAAGCACATATTTTTTAGTACCCCCCTAAAAAATATTGGAGTTTTGGATCAAAATGTCAATGTCGTTTTTGCTCTACCATGTCAAGAGGGAATATCCCCCAGTATCAGTGCTCTAATTTGCAAGTCCGGATGAGCGTTAGTTCGGGAAACATCCACAAGTTTTGGGGCTGAAAATTTTAGGGTCAAAAAGCATGTATTTTTTAGTACCCCCCTAAAAAATATTGGAGTTTTGGACCAAAATGTCAAAGTCGTTTTTGCTCTACCATGTCAAGAGGGAATATCCCCTAGTACCAGTGCTCTTATTTGCAAGTCCGGATAAGCGTTAGTTCGGGAAATATTCACCATTTTTAGGCTGAAAGTTTTAGGGTCAAAAAACACAAATTTTTTAGTACCCCCCTAAAAAATATTGGAGTTTTGGACTAAAATGTCAATGTCGTTTTTGCTCTACCATGTCAAGAGGGAATATCCCCCAGTACCAGTGCTCTAATTTGCAAGTCCGGATGAGCGTTAGTTGGGGAAACATCCACAAGTTTTGGGGCTGAAAGTTTTAGAATCAAAAAGCACATATTTTTTAGTACCCCCCTAAAAAATATTAGAGTTTTGGACTAAAATGTCAAAGTCGTTTTTGCTCTACCATTTCAAGACGGAATATCCCCCAGTACCAGTACTCTAATTTGCAAGTCCGGATGAGCGATAGTTCGGGAAATATCCACCATTTTTGGGGCTGAAAGTGTTAGGGTCAAAAAGCACAAATTTTACAGTACCCCCCTAAACAAAATTGGAGTTTTGGACCAAAATGTCAAAGTCGTTTTTGCTCTACCATGTCAAGAGGTAATATCCCCCAGTACCAGTGCTCTAATTTGCAAATCCGGATGAGCGTTAGTTCGGGAAACATCCACAAGTTTTGGGGCTGAAAGTTTTAGGGTCAAAAAGCACAAATTTTACAGTACCCCCTAAAAAAATTTGAGTTTTGGACTAAAATTTCAAAGTCGTTTTTGCTCTATCATGTCAAGAGGGAATATCCCCCAGTACCAGTGCTCTAATTTGCAAGTCCGGATGAGCGTTAGTTCGGGAAACATCCACAAGTTTGGGGGCTGAAAGTGTTAGGGTCAAAAAGCATTTATTTTTTAGTACCCTTCTAAAAAAAATTGGAGTTTTGGACCAAAATGTCTAAGTCGTTTTTGCTCTACCATGTCAAGAGGGAATATCCCCTAGTACCAGTGCTCTAATTTGCAAGTCCGGATGAGCGATAGTTCGGGAAATATCCACCATTTTTGGGGTTGAAAGTTTTAGAATTGAAAAGCACAAATTTTACAGTACCCCCCTAAACAAAATTGGAGTTTTGGACCAAAATGTCAATAGCGTTTTTGCTCTTCCATGTCAAGAGGGAATATCCCTCAGTACCAGTGCTCTAATTTGCAAATCCGGATAAGCGTTAGTTCGGGAAATATTCACCATTTTTAGGCTGAAAGTTTTAGGGCCAAAAAACACACATTTTTCAGTACCCCCTAAAAATATTGGAGTTTTGGACCAAAATGTCAATGTCGTTTTTTCTCTACCTGGTCAAGAAGGAATATCCCCCAGTACCAGTGCTCTAATTTGCAAGTCCGGATGAGCGTTAGTTGGGGAAACATCCACAAGTTTTGGTGCTGAAAGTTTTAGGGTCAAAAAGCATGTATTTTTTAGTACCCCCCTAAAAAAATAGGAGTTTTGGACTAAAATTTCAAAGTCAATTTTGCTCTACCATGTCAAGAGGGAATATCCCCCAGTACCAGTGCTCTAATTTGCAAATCCGGATGAGCGTTAGTTCGTGAAACATCTACCAGTTTTGGGGCTGAAAGTTTTAGGGTCAAAAAGCACAAATTTTACAGTACCCCCTAAAAAAATTTGAGTTTTGGACTAAAATTTCAAAGTCGTTTTTGCTCTACCATGTCAGTAGGGAATATCCCCCAGTACCAGTGCTCTAATTTGCAAGTCCGGATGAGCGTTAGTTCAGGAAACATCCACAAGTTTGGGGGCTGAAAGTGTTAGGGTCAAAAAGCATGTATTTTTTAGTACCCCCCTAAAAAAAATTGGAGTTTTGGACCAAAATGTCAAAGTCGTTTTTGCTCTACCATGTCAAGAGGGTATATCCCCTAGTACCAGTGCTCTAATTTGCAAGTCCGGATGAGCGATAGTTCGGGAAATATCCACCATTTTTGGGGTTGAAAGTTTTAGAATTAAAAAACACAAATTTTACAGTACCCCCTAAAAAAATTTGAGTTTTGGACTAAATTTTCAAAGTCGTTTTTGCTCTACCATGTCAAGAGGGAATATCCCCCAGTACCAGTGCTCTAATTTGCAAGTCCGGATGAGCGTTAGTTCGGGAAACATCCACAAGTTTGGGGGCTGAAAGTGTTAGGGTCAAAAAGCATGTATTTTTTAGTACCCCCCTAAACAAAATTGGAGTTTTGGACCAAAATGTCAATGTCGTTTTTGCTCTTCCATGTCAAGAGGGAATATCCCTCAGTACCAGTGCTCTAATTTCCAAATCCGGATAAGCGTTAGTTCGGGAAATATTCACCATTTTTAGGCTGAGAGTTTTAGGGCCAAAAAACACACATTTTTCAGTACCCCCTAAAAAAAATGGAGTTTTGGACTAAAATATCAAAGTCGTTTTTGCTCTACCATGTCAAGAGGGAATATCCCCTAGTACCAGTGCTCTAATTTGCAAGTCCGGATGAGCGTTAGTTCGGGAAACATCCACCAGTTTTGGGGCTGAAAATTTTAGGGTCAAAAGGCATGTATTTTTTAGTACCCCCCTAAAAAATATTGGAGTTTTGGACCAAAATGTCAAAGTCGTTTTTGCTCTACCATGTCAAGAGGGATATCCCCTAGTACCAGTGCTCTAATTTGCAAGTCCGGATAAGCGTTAGTTCGGGAAATATTCACCATTTTTAGGCTGAAAGTTTTAGGGTCAAAAAACACAAATTTTTTAGTACCCCCCTAAAAAATATTGGAGTTTTGGACTAAAATGTCAATGTCGTTTTTGCTCTACCATGTCAAGAGGGAATATCCCCCAGTACCAGTGCTCTAATTTGCAAGTCCGGATGAGCGTTAGTTGGGGAAACATCCACAAGTTTTGGGGCTGAAAGTTTTAGAATCAAAAAGCACATATTTTTTAGTACCCCCCTAAAAAATATTGGAGTTTTGGACTAAAATGTCAAAGTCGTTTTTGCTCTACCATTTCAAGACGGAATATCCCCCAGTACCAGAAATCTAATTTGCAAGTCCGGATGAGCGATAGTTCGGGAAATATCCACCATTTTTGGGGCTGAAAGTGTTAGGGTCAAAAAACACAAATTTTACAGTACCCCCCTAAACAAAATTGGAGTTTTGGACCAAAATTTCAAAGTCGTTTTTGCTCTACCATGTCAAGAGGTAATATCCCCCAGTACCAGTGCTCTAATTTGCAAATCCGGATGAGCGTTAGTTCGGGAAACATCCACAAGTTTTGGGGCTGAAAGTTTTAGGGTCAAAAAGCACAAATTTTACAGTACCCCCTAAAAAAATTTGAGTTTTGGACTAAAATTTCAAAGTCGTTTTTGCTCTATCATGTCAAGAGGGAATATCCCCCAGTACCAGTGCTCTTATTTGCAAGTCCGGATGAGCGTTAGTTCGGGAAACATCCACAAGTTTGGGGGCTGAAAGTGTTAGGGTCAAAAAGCATTTATTTTTTAGTACCCTTCTAAAAAAAATTGGAGTTTTGGACCAAAATGTCTAAGTCGTTTTTGCTCTACCATGTCAAGAGGGAATATCCCCTAGTACCAGTGCTCTAATTTGCAAGTCCGGATGAGCGATAGTTCGGGAAATATCCACCATTTTTGGGGTTGAAAGTTTTAGAATTGAAAAGCACAAATTTTACAGTACCCCCCTAAACAAAATTGGAGTTTTGGACCAAAATGTCAATAGCGTTTTTGCTCTTCCATGTCAAGAGGGAATATCCCTCAGTACCAGTGCTCTAATTTGCAAATCCGGATAAGCGTTAGTTCGGGAAATATTCACCATTTTTAGGCTGAAAGTTTTAGGGCCAAAAAACACACATTTTTCAGTACCCCCTAAAAATATTGGAGTTTTGGACCAAAATGTCAATGTCGTTTTTTCTCTACCTGGTCAAGAAGGAATATCCCCCAGTACCAGTGCTCTAATTTGCAAGTCCGGATGAGCGTTAGTTGGGGAAACATCCACAAGTTTTGGTGCTGAAAGTTTTAGGGTCAAAAAGCATGTATTTTTTAGTACCCCCCTAAAAAAATAGGAGTTTTGGACTAAAATTTCAAAGTCGTTTTTGCTCTACCATGTCAAGAGGGAATATCCCCCAGTACCAGTGCTCTAATTTGCAAATCCGGATGAGCGTTAGTTCGTGAAACATCCACCAGTTTTGGGGCTGAAAGTTTTAGGGTCAAAAAGCACAAATTTTACAGTACCCCCTAAAAAAATTTGAGTTTTGGACTAAAATTTCAAAGTCGTTTTTGCTCTACCATGTCAGTAGGGAATATCCCCCAGTACCAGTGCTCTAATTTGCAAGTCCGGATGAGCGTTAGTTCAGGAAACATCCACAAGTTTGGGGGCTGAAAGTGTTAGGGTCAAAAAGCATGTATTTTTTAGTACCCCCCTAAAAAAAATTGGAGTTTTGGACCAAAATGTCAAAGTCGTTTTTGCTCTACCATGTCAAGAGGGTATATCCCCTAGTACCAGTGCTCTAATTTGCAAGTCCGGATGAGCGATAGTTCGGGAAATATCCACCATTTTTGGGGTTGAAAGTTTTAGAATTAAAAAACACAAATTTTACAGTACCCCCTAAAAAAATTTGAGTTTTGGACTAAATTTTCAAAGTCGTTTTTGCTCTACCATGTCAAGAGGGAATATCCCCCAGTACCAGTGCTCTAATTTGCAAGTCCGGATGAGCGTTAGTTCGGGAAACATCCACAAGTTTGGGGGCTGAAAGTGTTAGGGTCAAAAAGCATGTATTTTTTAGTACCCCCCTAAACAAAATTGGAGTTTTGGACCAAAATGTCAATGTCGTTTTTGCTCTTCCATGTCAAGAGGGAATATCCCTCAGTACCAGTGCTCTAATTTCCAAATCCGGATAAGCGTTAGTTCGGGAAATATTCACCATTTTTAGGCTGAGAGTTTTAGGGCCAAAAAACACACATTTTTCAGTACCCCCTAAAAAAAATGGAGTTTTGGACTAAAATGTCAAAGTCGTTTTTGCTCTACCATGTCAAGAGGGAATATCCCCTAGTACCAGTGCTCTAATTTGCAAGTCCGGATGAGCGTTAGTTCGGGAAACATCCACCAGTTTTGGGGCTGAAAATTTTAGGGTCAAAAGGCATGTATTTTTTAGTACCCCCCTAAAAAATATTGGAGTTTTGGACCAAAATGTCAAAGTCGTTTTTGCTCTACCATGTCAAGAGGGATATCCCCTAGTACCAGTGCTCTAATTTGCAAGTCCGGATAAGCGTTAGTTCGGGAAATATTCACCATTTTTAGGCTGAAAGTTTTAGGGTCAAAAAACACAAATTTTTTAGTACCCCCCTGAAAAATATTGGAGTTTTGGACTAAAATGTCAATGTCGTTTTTGCTCTACCATGTCAAGAGGGAATATCCCCCAGTACCAGTGCTCTAATTTGCAAGTCCGGATGAGCGTTAGTTGGGGAAACATCCACAAGTTTTGGGGCTGAAAGTTTTAGAATCAAAAAGCACATATTTTTTAGTACCCCCCTAAAAAATATTGGAGTTTTGGACTAAAATGTCAAAGTCGTTTTTGCTCTACCATTTCAAGACGGAATATCCCCCAGTACCAGAAATCTAATTTGCAAGTCCGGATGAGCGATAGTTCGGGAAATATCCACCATTTTTGGGGCTGAAAGTGTTAGGGTCAAAAAGCACAAATTTTACAGTACCCCCCTAAACAAAATTGGAGTTTTGGACCAAAATTTCAAAGTCGTTTTTGCTCTACCATGTCAAGAGGTAATATCCCCCAGTACCAGTGCTCTAATTTGCAAATCCGGATGAGCGTTAGTTCGGGAAACATCCACAAGTTTTGGGGCTGAAAGTTTTAGGGTCAAAAAGCATGTATTTTTTAGTACCCCCCTAAAAAATATTGGAGTTTTGGACCAAAATGTCAAAGTCGTTTTTGCTCTACCATGTCAAGAGGGAATATCCCCCAGTACCAGTGCTCTAATTTGCAAATCCGGATGAGCGTTAGTTCGGGAAATATTCACCTTTTTTAGGCTGAAAGTTTTAGGGTCAAAAAACACAAATTTTTCAGTACCCCCCTAAAAAAATGGGAGTTTTGGACTAAAATTTCAAAGTCGTTTTTGCTCTACCATGTCAAGAGGGAATATCCCCCTGTACCAGTGCTCTAATTTGCAAGTCCGGATGAGCATTAGTTGGGGAAACATCCACAAGTTTTGGGGCTGAAAGTTTTAGGGTCAAAAAGCATGTATTTTTTAGTACCCCCCTAAAAAATATTGGAGTTTTGGACCAAAATGTCAAAGTCGTTTTTGCTCTACCATGTCAAGAGGGAATATCCCCTATTAACAGTGCTCTAATTTGCAAGTCCGGATAAGCGTTAGTTCGGGAAATATTCACCATTTTTAGGCTTAAAGTTTTAGGGTCAAAAAACACAAATTTTTCAGTACCCCCCTAAAAAAATGGGAGTTTTGGACTAAAATGTCAAAGTCGTTGTTGCTCTACCATGTCAAGAGGGAATATCTCCCTGTACCAGTGCTCTAATTTGCAAGTCCGGATGAGCGTTAGTTGGGGAAACATCCACAAGTTTTGGGGCTGAAAGTTTTAGGGTCAAAAAGCATGTATTTTTTAGTAACCCCCTAAACAAATTTGGAGTTTTGGACCAAAATTTCAAAGTCGTTTTTGCTCTACCATTTCAAGAGGGAATATCCCCTAGTACTAGTACTCTAATTTGCAAGTCCGGATGAGCGGTAGTTCGGGAAATATCCACCATTTTTGCGGCTGAAAGTTTTAGAATCAAAAAGCACAACTTTTACAGTACCCCCCTAAACAAAATTGGAGTTTTGGACTAAAATTTCAAAGTCGTTTTGCTCTACCATGTCAAGAGGGAATGTCCCCCAGTACCAGTGCTCTAATTTGCAAATCCGGATGAGCGATAGTTCGGGAAATATCCACCATTTTAGGGGCTGAAAGTTTTAGGGTCAAAAAGCACAAATTTTACAGTACCCCATAAAAAAATTTGAGTTTTGGACTAAAATTTCAAAGTCGTTTTTGCTCTACCATGTCAAGAGGGAATATCCCCCAGTAACAGTGCTCTAATTTGCAAGTCCGGATGAGCGATAATTCTGGAAATATCCACCATTTTTGGGGCTGAAAGTTTTAGAATCAAAAAGCACAAATTTTACAGTACCCCCCTAAACAAAATTGGAGTTTTGGACTAAAATTTCAAAGTCGTTGTTGCTCTACCATGTCAAGAGGGATTATCCCCCAGTACCAGTGCTTTAGTTTGCAAGTCCGGATGAGCATTAGTTCGGGAAACATCCACAAGTTTTGGGGCTGAAAGTTTTAGGGTCAAAAAGCATGTATTTTTTAGTACCCCCCTAAAAAATATTGGAGTTTTGGACCAAAACGTCAATGTCGTTTTTGCTCTACCATGTCAAGAGGGAATATCCCCCAGTACCAGTGCTCTAATTTGCAAGTCCGGATGAGCGTTAGTTGGGGAAACATCCACAAGTTTGGGGGCTGAAAGTTTTAGGGTGAAAAGCACATTTTTTAGTACCCCTTAAAAAATATTGGAGTTTTGGACCAAAATGTCAAAGTCGTTTTTGCTCTACCATGTCAAGAGGTAATATCCCCTAGTACCAGTGGTCTAATTTGCAAATCCGGATGAGCGATAGTTCGGGAAATATTCACCATTTTTAGGCTGAAAGCTTTAGGGTCAAAAAACACAAATTTGTCAGTACCCCATAAAAAAATTTGAGTTTTGGACTAAAATTTCAAAGTCGTTTTTGCTCTACCATGTCAAAAGGGAATATCCCCCAGTACCAGTGCTTTAATTTGCAAATCCGGATAAGCGTTAGTTTTGGAAACATCCACCAGTTTTGGGGCTGAAAGTTTTAGGGTCAAAAAGCACAAATTTTACAGTAACTCCTAAACAAAATTGGAGTTTTGGACCAAAATGTCAATGTCGTTTTTGCTCTACCATGTCAAGAGGGAATATCCCCCAGTACCAGTGCTCTAATTTGCAAGTACGGATGAGCGTTAGTTCGGGAAACATCCACAAGTTTTGGGGCTGAAAGTTTTAGGGTCAAAAAGCATGTATTTTTTAGTACCCCCCCTAAAAGAAATTGGAGTTTTGGACCAAAATTTCAAAGTCGTTTTTGCTCTACCATGTCAAGAGGGAACATCCCCTAGTACCAGTGCTCTAATTTGCAAATCCGGATAAGCGTTCGTTCGGGATATATTCACCATTTTTAGGCTGAAAGTTTTAGGGTCAAAAAACACAAATTTTTCAGTACCCCCTAAAAAAAATTGGAGTTTTGGACTAAAATTTCAAAGTCGTTTTTGCTCTACCATGTCAAAAGGAAATATCCCCAAGTACCAGTGCTCTAATTTGCAAGTTCGGATGAGCGTTAGTTCGGGAAATATTCACCATTTTTAGGCTGAAAGTGTTAGGGTCAAAAAACACAAATTTTTCAGTACCCCCCTAAAAAAATTTGAGTTTTGGACTAAAATTTCAAAGTCGTTTTTGCTCTACCATGTCAAGAGGGAATATCCCCCAGTACCAGTGCTTTAATTTGCAAATCCGGATAAGCGTTAGTTCGGGAAACATCCACCAGTTTTGGGGCTGAAAGTTTTAGGGTCAAAAAGCACAAATTTTACAGTACCCCCCTAAAAAAATTTGAGTTTTGGACTAAAATTTCAAAGTCGTTTTTGCTCTACCATGTCAAGAGGGAATATCCCCCAGTACCAGTGCTCTAATTTGCAAGTCCGGATGAGCGATAGTTCGGGAAATATTCACCATTTTTAGGCTGAAAGTTTTAGAATCAAAAAGCACAAATTTTACAGTACCCCCTAAACAAAATTGGAGTTTTGGACCAAAATTTCAATGTCGTTTTTGCTGTACCATGTCAAGAGGAAATATCCCCCAGTACCAGTGCTCTAATTTGCAAGTACTGATGAGCGTTAGTTCGGGAAACATCCACAAGTTTTGGGGCTGAAAGTGTTAGGGTCAAAAAGCACAAATTTTACAGTACCCCCCTAAACAAAATTGGAGTTTTGGACCAAAATTTCAAAGTCGTTTTTGCTCTACCATGTCAAGAGGTAATATCCCCCAGTACCAGTGCTCTAATTTGCAAATCCGGATGAGCGTTAGTTCGGGAAACATCCACAAGTTTTGGGGCTGAAAGTTTTAGGGTCAAAAAGCATGTATTTTTTAGTACCCCCCTAAAAAATATTGGAGTTTTGGACCAAAATGTCAAAGTCGTTTTTGCTCTACCATGTCAAGAGGGAATATCCCCCAGTACCAGTGCTCTAATTTGCAAATCCGGATGAGCGTTAGTTCGGGAAATATTCACCTTTTTTAGGCTGAAAGTTTTAGGGTCAAAAAACACAAATTTTTCAGTACCCCCCTAAAAAAATGGGAGTTTTGGACTAAAATTTCAAAGTCGTTTTTGCTCTACCATGTCAAGAGGGAATATCCCCCTGTACCAGTGCTCTAATTTGCAAGTCCGGATGAGCATTAGTTGGGGAAACATCCACAAGTTTTGGGGCTGAAAGTTTTAGGGTCAAAAAGCATGTATTTTTTAGTACCCCCCTAAAAAATATTGGAGTTTTGGACCAAAATGTCAAAGTCGTTTTTGCTCTACCATGTCAAGAGGGAATATCCCCTATTACCAGTGCTCTAATTTGCAAGTCCGGATAAGCGTTAGTTCGGGAAATATTCACCATTTTTAGGCTTAAAGTTTTAGGGTCAAAAAACACAAATTTTTCAGTACCCCCCTAAAAAAATGGGAGTTTTGGACTAAAATGTCAAAGTCGTTGTTGCTCTACCATGTCAAGAGGGAATATCTCCCTGTACCAGTGCTCTAATTTGCAAGTCCGGATGAGCGTTAGTTGGGGAAACATCCACAAGTTTTGGGGCTGAAAGTTTTAGGGTCAAAAAGCATGTATTTTTTAGTACCCCCCTAAACAAATTTGGAGTTTTGGACCAAAATTTCAAAGTCGTTTTTGCTCTACCATTTCAAGAGGGAATATCCCCTAGTACTAGTACTCTAATTTGCAAGTCCGGATGAGCGGTAGTTCGGGAAATATCCACCATTTTTGCGGCTGAAAGTTTTAGAATCAAAAAGCACAACTTTTACAGTACCCCCCTAAACAAAATTGGAGTTTTGGACTAAAATTTCAAAGTCGTTTTGCTCTACCATGTCAAGAGGGAATGTCCCCCAGTACCAGTGCTCTAATTTGCAAATCCGGATGAGCGATAGTTCGGGAAATATCCACCATTTTAGGGGCTGAAAGTTTTAGGGTCAAAAAGCACAAATTTTACAGTACCCCATAAAAAAATTTGAGTTTTGGACTAAAATTTCAAAGTCGTTTTTGCTCTACCATGTCAAGAGGGAATATCCCCCAGTAACAGTGCTCTAATTTGCAAGTCCGGATGAGCGATAATTCTGGAAATATCCACCATTTTTGGGGCTGAAAGTTTTAGAATCAAAAAGCACAAATTTTACAGTACCCCCCTAAACAAAATTGGAGTTTTGGACTAAAATTTCAAAGTCGTTGTTGCTCTACCATGTCAAGAGGGATTATCCCCCAGTACCAGTGCTTTAGTTTGCAAGTCCGGATGAGCGTTAGTTCGGGAAACATCCACAAGTTTTGGGGCTGAAAGTTTTAGGGTCAAAAAGCATGTATTTTTTAGTACCCCCCTAAAAAATATTGGAGTTTTGGACCAAAACGTCAATGTCGTTTTTGCTCTACCATGTCAAGAGGGAATATCCCCCAGTACCAGTGCTCTAATTTGCAAGTCCGGATGAGCGTTAGTTGGGGAAACATCCACAAGTTTGGGGGCTGAAAGTTTTAGGGTGAAAAGCACATTTTTTAGTACCCCTTAAAAAATATTGGAGTTTTGGACCAAAATGTCAAAGTCGTTTTTGCTCTACCATGTCAAGAGGGAATATCCCCTAGTACCAGTGGTCTAATTTGCGAATCCGGATGAGCGTTAGTTCGGGAAATATTCACCATTTTTAGGCTGAAAGCTTTAGGGTCAAAAAACACAAATTTGTCAGTACCCCATAAAAAAATTTGAGTTTTGGACTAAAATTTCAAAGTCGTTTTTGCTCTACCATGTCAAAAGGGAATATCCCCCAGTACCAGTGCTTTAATTTGCAAATCCGGATAAGCGTTAGTTTTGGAAACATCCACCAGTTTTGGGGCTGAAAGTTTTAGGGTCAAAAAGCACAAATTTTACAGTAACTCCTAAACAAAATTGGAGTTTTGGACCAAAATGTCAATGTCGTTTTTGCTCTACCATGTCAAGAGGGAATATCCCCCAGTACCAGTGCTCTAATTTGCAAGTACGGATGAGCGTTAGTTCGGGAAACATCCACAAGTTTTGGGGCTGAAAGTTTTAGGGTCAAAAAGCATGTATTTTTTAGTACCCCCCCTAAAAGAAATTGGAGTTTTGGACCAAAATTTCAAAGTCGTTTTTGCTCTACCATGTCAAGAGGGAACATCCCCTAGTACCAGTGCTCTAATTTGCAAATCCGGATAAGCGTTCGTTCGGGATATATTCACCATTTTTAGGCTGAAAGTTTTAGGGTCAAAAAACACAAATTTTTCAGTACCCCCTAAAAAAAATTGGAGTTTTGGACTAAAATTTCAAAGTCGTTTTTGCTCTACCATGTCAAAAGGAAATATCCCCAAGTACCAGTGCTCTAATTTGCAAGTTCGGATGAGCGTTAGTTCGGGAAATATTCACCATTTTTAGGCTGAAAGTGTTAGGGTCAAAAAACACAAATTTTTCAGTACCCCCCTAAAAAAATTTGAGTTTTGGACTAAAATTTCAAAGTCGTTTTTGCTCTACCATGTCAAGAGGGAATATCCCCCAGTACCAGTGCTTTAATTTGCAAATCCGGATAAGCGTTAGTTCGGGAAACATCCACCAGTTTTGGGGCTGAAAGTTTTAGGGTCAAAAAGCACAAATTTTACAGTACCCCCTAAAAAAATTTGAGTTTTGGACTAAAATTTCAAAGTCGTTTTTGCTCTACCATGTCAAGAGGGAATATCCCCCAGTACCAGTGCTCTAATTTGCAAGTCCGGATGAGCGATAGTTCGGGAAATATTCACCATTTTTAGGCTGAAAGTTTTAGAATCAAAAAGCACAAATTTTACAGTACCCCCTAAACAAAATTGGAGTTTTGGACCAAAATTTCAATGTCGTTTTTGCTGTACCATGTCAAGAGGAAATATCCCCCAGTACCAGTGCTCTAATTTGCAAGTACTGATGAGCGTTAGTTCGGGAAACATCCACAAGTTTTGGGGCTGAAAGTGTTAGGGTCAAAAAGCATGTATTTTTTAGTACCCCCCTAAACAAATTTGGAGTTTTGGACCAAAATTTCAAAGTCGTTTTTGCTCTACCAAGTCAAGAGGGAATATTCCCCCAGTACCAGTGCTCTAATTTGCAAGGCCGGATGAGCGTTAGTTGGGGAAACATCCACAAGTTTTGGGGCTGAAAGTTTTAGGGTCAAAAAGCACATATTTTTTAGTACCCCCCTAAAAAATATTGGAGTTTTGGACCAAAATGTCAATGTCGTTTTTGCTCTACCATGTCAAGAGGGAATATCCCCCAGTACCAGTGCTCTAATTTGCAAGTACGGATGAGTGTTAGTTCGGGCAACATCCACAAGTTTTGGGGCTGAAAGTTTTAGGGTCAAAAAGCATGTTTTTTTTAAGTACCCCCCTAAAAAAAATTTGAGTTTTGGACCAAAATGTCAAAGTCGTTTTTGCTCTACCATGTCAAGAGGGAATATCCCCTAGTACCAGTGCTCTAATTTGCAAGTCCGGATGAGCGTTAGTTGGGGAAACATCCACAAGTTTTGGGGCTGAAAGTTTTAGGGTGAAAGAAACATTTTCTAGTACCCCCCTAAAAATTTTTGGAGTTTTGGACCAAAATGTCAAAGTCGTTTTTGCTCTACCATGTCAAGAGGGAATATCCCCTAGTACCAGTGCTCTAATTTGCAAATCCGGATGAGCGTTAGTTCGGGAAATATTCACCATTTTTAGGCTGAAAGTTTTAGGGTCAAAAAACACAAATTTTTCAGTACCCCCCTAAAAAAATTTGGAATTTTGGACTAAAATTTCAAAGTCGTTTTTGCTCTACCATGTCAAGAGGGAATATCCTCCAGTACCAGTGCTTTAATTTGCAAATCCGGATAAGCGTTAGTTCGGGAAACATCCACTAGTTTTGGGGCTGAAAGTTTTAGGGTCAAAAAGCACAAATTTTACAGTAACCCCCTAAAAAAATTTGAGTTTTGGACTAAAATTTCAAAGTCGTTTTTGCTCTACCATGTCAAGAGGAAATATCCCCCAGTACCAGTGCTCTAATTTGCAAGTACTGATGAGCGTTAGTTCGGGAAACATCCACAAGTTTTGGGGCTGAAAGTGTTAGGGTCAAAAAGCATGTATTTTTTAGTACCCCCCTAAACAAATTTGGAGTTTTGGACCAAAATTTCAAAGTCGTTTTTGCTCTACCAAGTCAAGAGGGAATATTCCCCCAGTACCAGTGCTCTAATTTGCAAGGCCGGATGAGCGTTAGTTGGGGAAACATCCACAAGTTTTGGGGCTGAAAGTTTTAGGGTCAAAAAGCACATATTTTTTAGTACCCCCCTAAAAAATATTGGAGTTTTGGACCAAAATGTCAATGTCGTTTTTGCTCTACCATGTCAAGAGGGAATATCCCCCAGTACCAGTGCTCTAATTTGCAAGTACGGATGAGTGTTAGTTCGGGAAACATCCACAAGTTTTGGGGCTGAAAGTTTAAGGGTCAAAAAGCATGTACTTTTTAAGTACCCCCCTAAAAAAAATTTGAGTTTTGGACCAAAATGTCAAAGTCGTTTTTGCTCTACCATGTCAAGAGGGAATATCCCCTAGTACCAGTGCTCTAATTTGCAAGTCCGGATGAGCGATAATTCTGGAAATATCCACCATTTTTTGGGCTGAAAGTTTTAGAATCAAAAAGCACAAATTTTACAGTACCCCCCTAAACAAAATTGGAGTTTTGGACTAAAATTTCGAAGTCGTTGTTGCTCTACCATGTCAAGAGGGATTATCGCCCAGTACCAGTGCTTTAATTTGCAAGTCCGGATGAGCGTTAGTTCGGGAAACATCCACCAGTTTTTGGGCTGAAAGTTTTAGGGTCAAAAAGCACATATTTTTTAGTACCCCCCTAAAAAATATTGGAGTTTTGGACCAAAACGTCAATGTCGTTTTTGCTCTACCATGTCAAGAGGTAATATCCCCAAGTACCAGTGCTCTAATTTGCAAGTACGGATGAGCGTTAGTTGGGGAAACATCCACAAGTTTTGGGGCTGAAAGTTTTAGGGTGAAAGAAACATTTTCTAGTACCCCCCTAAAAAATTTTGGAGTTTTGGACCAAAATGTTAAAGTCGTTTTTGCTCTACCATGTCAAGAGGGAATATCCCCTAGTACCAGTGCTCTAATTTGCAAATCCGGATGAGCGTTAGTTCGGGAAATATTCACCATTTTTAGGCTGAAAGTTTTAGGGTCAAAAAACACAAATTTTTCAGTACCCCCCTAAAAAAATTTGGAATTTTGGACTAAAATTTCAAAGTCGTTTTTGCTCTACCATGTCAAGAGGGAATATCCCCCAGTACCAGTGCTTTAATTTGCAAATCCGGATAAGCGTTAGTTCGGGAAACATCCACTAGTTTTGGGGCTGAAAGTTTTAGGGTCAAAAAGCACAAATTTTACAGTACCCCCTAAAAATATTGGAGTTTTGGACTAAAATTTCAAAGTCGTTTTTGCTCTACCATGTCAAAAGTAAATATCCCCCAGTACCAGTGCTCTAATTTGCAAGTTCGGATGAGCGTTAGTTCGGGAAATATTCACCATTTTTAGGCTGAAAGTGTTAGGGTCAAAAAACACAAATTTTTCAGTACCCCCCTAAAAAAATTGGAGTTTTGGACTAAAATTTCAAAGTCGTTTTTGCTCTACCATGTCAAGAGGGAATATCCCCCAGTACCAGTGCTTTAATTTGCAAATCCGGATAAGCGTTAGTTCGGGAAACATCCACCAGTTTTGGGGCTGAAAGTTTTAGGGTCAAAAAGCACAAATTTTACAGTACCCCCTTAAAAAATTTGAGTTTTGGACTAAAATTTCAAAGTCGTTTTTGCTCTACCATGTCAAGAGGGAATATCCCCCAGTACCAGTGCTCTAATTTGCAAGTCCGGATGAGCGATAGTTCGGGAAATATCCACAAGTTTTGGGGCTGAAAGTTTTAGAATCAAAAAGCACAAATTTTACAGTACCCCCTAAACAAAATTGGAGTTTTGGACCAAAATTTCAATGTCGTTTTTGCTGTACCATGTCAAGAGGAAATATCCCCCAGTACCAGTGCTCTAATTTGCAAGTACTGATGAGCGTTAGTTCGGGAAACATCCACAAGTTTTGGGGCTGAAAGTGTTAGGGTCAAAAAGCATGTATTTTTTAGTACCCCCCTAAACAAATTTGGAGTTTTGGACCAAAATTTCAAAGTCGTTTTTGCTCTACCAAGTCAAGAGGGAATATTCCCCCAGTACCAGTGCTCTAATTTGCAAACCGGATGAGCGTTAGTTGGGGAAACATCCACAAGTTTTGGGGCTGAAAGTTTTAGGGTCAAAAAGCACATATTTTTTAGTACCCCCCTAAAAAATATTGGAGTTTTGGACCAAAATGTCAATGTCGTTTTTGCTCTACCAAGTCAAGAGGGAATATCCCCCAGTACCAGTGCTCTAATTTGCAAGTACGGATGAGTGTTAGTTCGGGAAACATCCACAAGTTTTGGGGCTGAAAGTTTTAGGGTCAAAAAGCATGTACTTTTTAAGTACCCCCCTAAAAAAAATTTGAGTTTTGGACCAAAATGTCAAAGTCGTTTTTGCTCTACCATGTCAAGAGGGAATATCCCCTAGTACCAGTGCTCTAATTTGCAAGTCCGGATGAGCGATAATTCTGGAAATATCCACCATTTTTGGGGCTGAAAGTTTTAGAATCAAAAAGCACAAATTTTACAGTACCCCCCTAAACAAAATTGGAGTTTTGGACTAAAATTTCGAAGTCGTTGTTGCTCTACCATGTCAAGAGGGATTATCCCCCAGTACCAGTGCTTTAATTTGCAAGTCCGGATGAGCGTTAGTTCGGGAAACATCCACCAGTTTTTGGGCTGAAAGTTTTAGGGTCAAAAAGCACATATTTTTTAGTACCCCCCTAAAAAATATTGGAGTTTTGGACCAAAACGTCAATGTCGTTTTTGCTCTACCATGTCAAGAGGGAATATCCCCCAGTACCAGTGCTTTAATTTGCAAATCCGGATAAGCGTTAGTTCGGGAAACATCCACCAGTTTTGGGGCTGAAAGTTTTAGGGTCAAAAAGCACAAATTTTTTAGTACCCCCCTAAAAAATATTGGAGTTTTGGACCAAAATGTCAATGTCGTTTTTGCTCTACCAAGTCAAGAGGGAATATCCCCCAGTACCAGTGCTCTAATTTGCAAGTACGGATGAGTGTTAGTTCGGGAAACATCCACAAGTTTTGGGGCTGAAAGTTTTAGGGTCAAAAAGCATGTACTTTTTAAGTACCCCCCTAAAAAAAATTTGAGTTTTGGACCAAAATGTCAAAGTCGTTTTTGCTCTACCATGTCAAGAGGGAATATCCCCTAGTACCAGTGCTCTAATTTGCAAGTCCGGATGAGCGATAATTCTGGAAATATCCACCATTTTTGGGGCTGAAAGTTTTAGAATCAAAAAGCACAAATTTTACAGTACCCCCCTAAACAAAATTGGAGTTTTGGACTAAAATTTCGAAGTCGTTGTTGCTCTACCATGTCAAGAGGGATTATCGCCCAGTACCAGTGCTTTAATTTGCAAGTCTGGATGAGCGTTAGTTCTGGAAACATCCACCAGTTTTTGGGCTGAAAGTTTTAGGGTCAAAAAGCACATATTTTTTAGTACCCCCCTAAAAAATATTGGATTTTTGGACCAAAACGTCAATGTCGTTTTTGCTCTACCATGTCAAGAGGTAATATCCCCAAGTACCAGTGCTCTAATTTGCAAGTACGGATGAGCGTTAGTTGGGGAAACATCCACAAGTTTTGGGGCTGAAAGTTTTAGGGTGAAAGAAACATTTTCTAGTACCCCCCTAAAAATTTTTGGAGTTTTGGACCAAAATGTTAAAGTCGTTTTTGCTCTACCATGTCAAGAGGGAATATCCCCTAGTACCAGTGCTCTAATTTGCAAATCCGGATGAGCGTTAGTTCGGGAAATATTCACCATTTTTAGGCTGAAAGTTTTAGGGTCAAAAAACACAAATTTTTCAGTACCCCCCTAAAAAAATTTGGAATTTTGGACTAAAATTTCAAAGTCGTTTTTGCTCTACCATGTCAAGAGGGAATATCCCCCAGTACCAGTGCTTTAATTTGCAAATCCGGATAAGCGTTAGTTCGGGAAACATCCACTAGTTTTGGGGCTGAAAGTTTTAGGGTCAAAAAGCACAAATTTTACAGTACCCCCTAAAAAAATTTGAGTTTTGGACTAAAATTTCAAAGTCGTTTTTGCTCTACCATGTCAAGAGGGAATATCCCCCAGTACCAGTGCTCTAATTTGCAAGGCCGGATGAGCGTTAGTTGGGGAAACATCCACAAGTTTTGGGGCTGAAAGTTTTAGGGTCAAAAAGCACATATTTTTTAGTACCCCCCTAAAAAATATTGGAGTTTTGGACCAAAATGTCAATGTCGTTTTTGCTCTACCATGTCAAGAGGGAATATCCCCCAGTACCAGTGCTCTAATTTGCAAGTCCGGATGAGTGTTAGTTCGGGAAACATCCACAAGTTTTGGGGCTGAAAGTTTTAGGGTCAAAAAGCATGTACTTTTTAAGTACCCCCCTAAAAAAAATTTGAGTTTTGGACCAAAATGTCAAAGTCGTTTTTGCTCTACCATGTCAAGAGGGAATATCCCCTAGTACCAGTGCTCTAATTTGCAAGTCCGGATGAGCGATAATTCTGGAAATATCCACCATTTTTGGGGCTGAAAGTTTTAGAATCAAAAAGCACAAATTTTACAGTACCCCCCTAAACAAAATTGGAGTTTTGGACTAAAATTTCGAAGTCGTTGTTGCTCTACCATGTCAAGAGGGATTATCCCCCAGTACCAGTGCTTTAATTTGCAAGTCCGGATGAGCGTTAGTTCGGGAAACATCCACCAGTTTTTGGGCTGAAAGTTTTAGGGTCAAAAAGCACATATTTTTTAGTACCCCCCTAAAAAATATTGGAGTTTTGGACCAAAACGTCAATGTCGTTTTTGCTCTACCATGTCAAGAGGGAATATCCCCAAGTACCAGTGCTCTAATTTGCAAGTACGGATGAGCGTTAGTTGGGGAAACATCCACAAGTTTTGGGGCTGAAAGTTTTAGGGTGAAAGAAACATTTTCTAGTACCCCCCTAAAAATTTTTGGAGTTTTGGACCAAAATGTCAAAGTCGTTTTTGCTCTACCATGTCAAGAGGGAATATCCCCTAGTACCAGTGCTCTAATTTGCAAATCCGGATGAGCGTTAGTTCGGGAAATATTCACCATTTTTAGGCTGAAAGTTTTAGGGTCAAAAAACACAAATTTTTCAGTACCCCCCTAAAAAAATTTGGAATTTTGGACTAAAATTTCAAAGTCGTTTTTGCTCTACCATGTCAAGAGGGAATATCCCCCATTACCAGTGCTTTAATTTGCAAATCCGGATAAGCGTTAGTTCGGGAAACATCCACTAGTTTTGGGGCTGAAAGTTTTAGGGTCAAAAAGCACAAATTTTACAGTACCCCCTAAAAAAATTTGAGTTTTGGACTAAAATTTCAAAGTCGTTTTTGCTCTACCATGTCAAAAGGAAATATCCCCAAGTACTAGTGCTCTAATTTGCAAGTCCGGATGAGCGTTAGTTCGGGAAATATTCACCATTTTTAGGCTGAAAGTGTTAGGGTCAAAAAACACAAATTTTTCAGTACCCCCCTAAAAAAATTGGAGTTTTGGACTAAAATTTCAAAGTCGTTTTTGCTCTACCATGTCAAGAGGGAATATCCCCCAGTACCAGTGCTTTAATTTGCAAATCTGGATAAGCGTTAGTTCGGGAAACATCCACCAGTTTTGGGGCTGAAAGTTTTAGGGTCAAAAAGCACAAATTTTACAGTACCCCCTAAAAAAATTGGAGTTTTGGACCAAAATTTCAAAGTCGTTTTTGCTCTACCATGTCAAGAGAGAATATCCCCTAGTACCAGTGCTCTAATTTGCAAATCCGGACAAGCGTTAGTTCGGGAAATATTTACCATTTTTAGGCTGAAAGTTTTAGGGTCAAAAAACACAAATTTTTCAGTAAATCCTAAAAAAAATTGGAGTTTTGGACTAAAATTTCAAAGTTGTTTTTGCTCTACCATGTCAAGAGGGAATATCCCCTAGTACCAGTGCTTTAATTTTCCAGTTCGGATGATCATTATTTCGGGAAACATCCACAAGTTTTGGGGCTGAAAGTTTTAGGGTCAAAAAGCATGTATTTTTTAGTACCCCCCTAAAAAAAATTGGAGTTTTGGATCAAAATGTCAAAGTTGTTTTTGCTGTACCATGTCAAGAGGGAATATCCCCCAGTAACAGTGCTCTAATTTGCAAGTCCGGGTGAGCGATAATTCTGGAAATATCCACCATTTTTGGGGCTGAAAGTTTTAGAATCAAAAAGCACAAATTTTACAGTACCCCCCTAAACAAAATTGGAGTTTTGGACTAAAATTTCAAAGTCGTTGTTGCTCTACCATGTCAAGAGGGATTATCCCCCAGTACCAGTGCTTTTTATTTGCAAGTCCGGATGAGCGTTAGTTCGGGAAACATCCACAAGTTTTGGGGCTGAAAGTGTTAGGGTCAAAAAGCATGTATTTTTTAGTACCCCCCTAAAAAATATTGGAGTTTTGGACCAAAAAGCAATGTCGTTTTTGCTCTACCATGTCAAGAGGGAATATCCCCCAGTACCAGTGCTCTAATTTGCAAGTCCGGATGAGCGTTAGTTGGGGAAACATCCACAAGTTTGGGGGCTGAAAGTTTTAGGGTGAAAAGCACGATTTTTAGTACCCCCTTAAAAAATATTGGAGTTTTGGACCAAAATGTCAGAGTCGTTTTTGCTCTACCATGTCAAGAGGGAATATCCCCTAGTACCAGTGCTCTAATTTGCGAATCCGGATGAGCGTTAGTTCGGGAAATATTCACCATTTTTAGGCTGAAAGCTTTAGGGTCAAAAAACACAAATTTTTCAGTACCCCCCTAAAAAAATTTGAGTTTTGGACTAAAATTTCAAAGTCGTTTTTGCTCTACCATGTCAAAAGGGAATATCCCCCAGTACCAGTGCTTTAATTTGCAAATCCGGATAAGCGTTAGTTCGGAAAACATCCACCAGTTTTGGGGGCTGAAAGTTTTAGGGTCAAAAAGCACAAATTTTACAGTACCCCCTAAACAAAATTGGAGTTTTGGACCAAAATGTCAATGTCGTTTTTGCTCTACCATGTCAAGAGGGAATATCCCCCAGTACCAGTGCTCTAATTTGCAAGTACGGATGAGCGTCAGTTCGGGAAACATCCACAAGTTTTGGGGCTGAAAGTTTTAGGGTCAAAAAGCATGTATTTTTTAGTACCCCCCCTAAAAGAAATTGGAGTTTTGGACCAAAATTTCAAAGTCGTTTTTGCTCTACCATGTCAAGAGGGAATATCCCTTAGTACCAGTGCTCTAATTTGCAAATCCGGATAAGCGTTAGTTCGGGATATATTCACCATTTTTAGGCTGAAAGTTTTAGGGTCAAAAAACACAAATTTTTCAGTACCCCCTCAAAAAAAATTGGAGTTTTGGACTAAAATTTCAAAGTCGTTTTTGCTCTACCATGTCAAAAGGGAATATCCCCCAGTACCAGTGCTTTAATTTGCAAGTCCGGATGATCGTTAGTTCGGGAAACATCCAAAAGTTTTGGGGCTGAAAGTTTTAGGGTCAAAAAGCAAGTATTTTTTAGTACCCCCCTAAAAAAAATTTGGGTTTTGGACCAAAATGTCAAAGTTGTTTTTGCTCTACCATGTCAAGAGGGAATATCCCCCAGTACCAGTGCTCTAATTTGCAAGTCCGGATGAGCGTTAGTTCGGGAAATATCCACCATTTTTCGGCTGAAAGTTTTAGGTTCAAAAAGCAGAAATTTTAAAGTAACCCCTAAAAAATAAATGGAGTTTTGGACAAAAATCTCAAACTTGTTTTTGCTCTACCATGTCAAGAGGGAATATCCCCCAGTACCAGTGCTTTAATTTGCAAATCTGGATAAGCGTTAGTTCGGGAAACATCCACCAGTTTTGGGGCTGAAAGTTTTAGGGTCAAAAAGCACAAATTTTACAGTACCCCCTAAAAAAATTGGAGTTTTGGACCAAAATTTCAAAGTCGTTTTTGCTCTACCATGTCAAGAGAGAATATCCCCTAGTACCAGTGCTCTAATTTGCAAATCGGGACAAGCGTTAGTTCGGGAAATATTTACCATTTTTAGGCTGAAAGTTTTAGGGTCAAAAAACACAAATTTTTCAGTAAATCCTAAAAAAAATTGGAGTTTTGGACTAAAATTTCAAAGTTGTTTTTGCTCTACCATGTCAAGAGGGAATATCCCCTAGTACCAGTGCTTTAATTTTCCAGTTCGGATGATCATTAGTTCGGGAAACATCCACAAGTTTTGGGGCTGAAAGTTTTAGGGTCAAAAAGCATGTATTTTTTAGTACCCCCCTAAAAGAATTGGAGTTTTGGATCAAAATGTCAAAGTTGTTTTTGCTCTACCATGTCAAGAGGGAATATCCCCCAGTAACAGTGCTCTAATTTGCAAGTCCGGATGAGCGATAATTCTGGAAATATCCACCATTTTTGGGGCTGAAAGTTTTAGAATCAAAAAGCACAAATTTTACAGTACCCCCCTAAACAAAATTGGAGTTTTGGACTAAAATTTCAAAGTCGTTGTTGCTCTACCATGTCAAGAGGGATTATCCCCCAGTACCAGTGCTTTTTATTTGCAAGTCCGGATGAGCGTTAGTTTGGGAAACATCCACAAGTTTTGGGGCTGAAAGTGTTAGGGTCAAAAAGCATGTATTTTTTAGTACCCCCCTAAAAAATATTGGAGTTTTGGACCAAAAAGCAATGTCGTTTTTGCTCTACCATGTCAAGAGGGAATATCCCCCAGTACCAGTGCTCTAATTTGCAAGTCCGGATGAGCGTTAGTTGGGGAAACATCCACAAGTTTGGGGGCTGAAAGTTTTAGGGTGAAAAGCACGATTTTTAGTACCCCCTTAAAAAATATTGGAGTTTTGGACCAAAATGTCAGAGTCGTTTTTGCTCTACCATGTCAAGAGGGAATATCCCCTAGTACCAGTGCTCTAATTTGCGAATCCGGATGAGCGTTAGTTCGGGAAATATTCACCATTTTTAGGCTGAAAGCTGTAGGGTCAAAAAACACAAATTTTTCAGTACCCCCCTAAAAAAATTTGAGTTTTGGACTAAAATTTCAAAGTCGTTTTTGCTCTACCATGTCAAAAGGGAATATCCCCCAGTACCAGTGCTTTAATTTGCAAATCCGGATAAGCGTTAGTTCGGAAAACATCCACCAGTTTTGGGGGCTGAAAGTTTTAGGGTCAAAAAGCACAAATTTTACAGTACCCCCTAAACAAAATTGGAGTTTTGGACCAAAATGTCAATGTCGTTTTTGCTCTACCATGTCAAGAGGGAATATCCCCCAGTACCAGTGCTCTAATTTGCAAGTACGGATGAGCGTTAGTTCGGGAAACATCCACAAGTTTTGGGGCTGAAAGTTTTAGGGTCAAAAAGCATGTATTTTTTAGTACCCCCCCTAAAAGAAATTGGAGTTTTGGACCAAAATTTCAAAGTCGTTTTTGCTCTACCATGTCAAGAGGGAATATCCCCTAGTACCAGTGCTCTAATTTGCAAATCCGGATAAGCGTTAGTTCGGGATATATTCACCATTTTTAGGCTGAAAGTTTTAGGGTCAAAAAACACAAATTTTTCAGTACCCCCTCAAAAAAAATTGGAGTTTTGGACTAAAATTTCAAAGTCGTTTTTGCTCTACCATGTCAAAAGGGAATATCCCCCAGTACCAGTGCTTTAATTTGCAAGTCCGGATGATCGTTAGTTCGGGAAACATCCAAAAGTTTTGGGGCTGAAAGTTTTAGGGTCAAAAAGCATGTATTTTTTAGTACCCCCCTAAAAAAAATTTGGGTTTTGGACCAAAATGTCAAAGTTGTTTTTGCTCTACCATGTCAAGAGGGAATATCCCCCAGTACCAGTGCTCTAATTTGCAAGTCCGGATGAGCGTTAGTTCGGGAAATATCCACCATTTTTCGGCTGAAAGTTTTAGGTTCAAAAAGCAGAAATTTTAAAGTACCCCCCTAAAAAATAAATGGAGTTTTGGACAAAAATCTCAAAGTTGTTTTTGCTATAGCATGTCTAGAGGGAATATCCCCCAGTACCAGTGCTCTAATTTGCAAGTCTGGATGAGCGTTTGTTTGGGAAATATCCACCATTTTTCGGCTGAAACTTTTAGGGTCAAAAAACACAAATTGTACATTACCCCCCCACCCCTAAAAAACCTGAAGTTTTGGACCAAAGTTTCAAAGTTGTTTTCTCTCCACCATGTAAAAAGGGCAAATATCCAGGTACCAGTTCTATAATTGTCAAGTCGGGATCTGCGTTAGTTTTGGAAATATCCACCATTTTTCGGCAGAAACTTTTCGATTAAAAAAACACAAATTTTACATTACCCCTCTGAAAATCTTCGATTTTGGACCAAAATTTCAAAGTCGTTTTCGCTCTACCATGTACAGAGGGCATTTCCCCCGGTACCAAGGCTTTAATTTGCAAGTCCGAATCTGCGTTAGTTATCCACCATTTTTGGGCTGAAACCTTTCTCAAAACCCTTTATTATACATTATCAGGGAGCCCTTGAGTATGGCTTTCCAATAGTATCATACTTAGCCAGTTTCTTACAAAATTAGTGGAGGTATAGCCATTGTTAACACGTTGACTGCCGACTACGAATATCCTCGTACTAACAGGTGTACTGGAGTCTGCCACTACGAATGTACTCGTAGAAAATGAAAGGTATTTGCATTGTAACTTGAATACATTGGCACCACTGAAGGCGCATCCAATAAGCTGCTTGCAAATGGGAACGCCATGTGAAATTATGCACGGCAGTCAACGTGTTAACTCTTGTTTTGTTTCTTTGACAGCTCTGTGAAGAAAAATTTCATTGAACAAGTATAAGAAGGGCATTTGAAGCATCACCACTTACTCAACGATTCTGGAATGAAGGTGCCATTGGTTGTCCCGGAAAGTTTAATTCATGGATGCAAGACTAAATAAGCTAACTGCAGGTAAAAAGAAGTTATTTCTAGCACCATTATTGCTGGAGTCATGGACCGGGAGGCTGCCAAATGTTTTGGGGCCGGTATTTTTATTTTAGTTGGAGTTCAGCATCCTCACTGGGCCATTGTTCACAAACACACACAGCCCTGTAAATATTATTTATAAGTTTTTGGGTTACCTTCTTGTCTAGCCCCTGGTACCCTGTTTCTTTTAATTCACAACTTTTAGATCTGCATTGCCAGAGAACCTTTGATTGGGGCTTTCCAACTGTCACATTTGTCCAGATCCTTGTAACATTCGGGAAGATATTGCCATTCTAAAATTATTGTTTTTCCCTCCCTGACAGCTCTATTGACAACAATCCCATTAAACATATGTTTGAAGGGCATTTGGAGCATTACCACTTACTCGTCATTTTCAGGGTGAAGATGTCACTGGATTGTCAGAAATTTTGATGTTTGGATGCAAGACTACTGAAGCTAACTGCTGGTAAAACCTTTTTTTATTTGGACCCATTACTTCTTGAGTTGTGAGGCTACTGGCTTGTTTTAGCGGGTCAAATATTCATAAATTCCCCAGGCAGTTTATGCAGTGCCTTGGTTGAAAGTTGGTCACATAGCCATGTTTACCTGGTATTAAATGAATGATAAATGCATAGCAAGGGTAGATTAAGACCTGTCAGCTATTGCACATTCAGCGCTAACAGCCAAACGTGTGTTGGCATGCAAGCTTACATGGGCACTAATTTACTCAGTACACAATCACTACATGCCAGTACTCAATGTCAATTCTATTAGTACTAGTGCAACAGCACAACCTTTGAGTGTCACATGCTATTGACCCTTTGCAAAATTTTACCTGAGGACAGGAAGTGAAATTATTAAAAAGCAGATAAGTTCAGTATTTGAGAAAAATTAAATTGGCTGTTCCAACTGCTTACCGATCAAAAGGACCTGTTGTAAAATTACCTCAAGGCTAGAAAATTCAAGGAAAGTTACCCTCCTGCCTGAGTGGGTCTGAGCTGCAGCGCAGTTGGTGAACAAACTTCTTACATAAATTTTGAGAGAATGGGGAGCAAGTTGAGCACCTTGCTTCAGGCACAGTGAGATGCATAATTATCTTTAGGACATATTGTGATCAGAGAAATTAACCACCATTGTTTGAAACTCCTCATTGGTATACTTTGCTCATGATTTTGTGTTGGGGCAAGTCACACAGGTTGTACCCAGAAATGGACATTCAAAGCAAGTCAACTTAATCCTAACTGAACAGTCAGGTCACTAGGTCAAAAGTTCAAGTCACTGCAGAGTGGTAGATCCAAGATACAAGATTCCATGCAACCACTTTGATATGACAATGTCAATATTTCCTAGTATTTGTAATAATCTATTTAGTGTATGCTTATTCTTTTTTTTTCTAAGGGTATGCATTCAGACGTCTGCTGAGGATCCTGAATGGAAATAACCCTCCCTGATGGCAGGCAGACCTAGTACCCTTTCTGACAGCACATCAGATGGAGTTGTACCACAGGAACTTCATAATATTATACATTGTACATGTACATATGGAAGCCCAACATGCACATTGAACATCTACTACATTGATGTAATGTCATAGTCTACCAAGCTGCACATGAAAAGTGCTATTTTACTGTCAGCAAAGTGACTTTTTTAAGGACCTACATGGACAAGTTCAATGGACAGGTCATTGAGGATACCAACTACTTTGATATTAACCACATAATGACATTTTTGTTAACGTTAGGGATTTACATACTGCAATGTCACATCAATATGCACTTCATACAGGGATTATACCTTTCAGTCAAGAGTGGTACAAAGAAAATAAATCAAAATGGAGAAAACTTTCCAAGGACAAGAACCAGCTAGAGAATTATAACTACTTTACAAAATGAATCACACAGGAAAGGTTGAAAATGAAGACAATCTTCATGTAATCTCTGTTAATACTGCAAGGCCAACAGTTTCTAAGATGAGAAGACCTGGGAGAGAATGTTTAAGTTGATGATAAAAGACAAATTTTCAGAATGAATTTTGGAAGCTTTGAAGGATTTATAATTAAATGTGTACAAAATACATTTGTGAAGGAAATAAAACCAAAATGGTTTGACTGTGAAATGAATTATCAGTTTCATGACATTTGTTTTCCTAATAGGTTTTGACCAATCACTTAATTCAACAAATAAGATGGTTTGAAATATAACCTGTGTCTTTTGATTTCAGATAATTATTATCATTTTGGTCAAACAAATGGTGCACAACCCTCTAAACTTACGGTATGTTAAAAAGGTGTAAAATGCCATTTTTGTATTATCTTTCCAAATAGAATTTTGTCAAAATCCCAAAAGTCTAATGACGTCACAAATTATGGATCTGTACCTTTCATACAGATTTTTTTTCTCTTCAATTTTGATTTATTTTAATAAAAAAAGGAATAAATTTGACCAATTTACTGAAGCATAAATTCCTCTTTGGAACTGTTTTGAATGTACAAACCCGTTGTTGATATTCAATTACTTCAAGTTTCATATTTATTTCGCTCAGAAAGAATATAAAATAAAATGACATTTTACACCATTTTAACATGAAATCAGAGACTTCCCCCTCCCCGCTTTCATACGGACTCTATTGAAGAATGAGTGCCTCACAATACTGAACTTGACCTTGGAATCCATCGTTTTGATGCACCCAAATGATATGCCCCCAGGTGACCCCCCATTTGAAATCTGGTCTTTGAGATTAAAAATTAAATGCTGTAAGCTTTTTTGTAGTAATTTCATTTCAAGGTTTTTTTGTTTTGTTTTTTCTACTTACATGCAGACAATGTATTTGTTTTTACCTCCACTTCAGATCATCATGACAAAGGCACTAAAAGGAGGCTTGTTTAATAAAAATGCTAACACAAACTTCAGTTTTAATAGACCGATTGCACAACTTAGGTCAAGTTACCTGCAGTGGGTTGAAATGTAAACAAACACGACATCCTCCATAGGAAAGTGCGGTACAGTACATGATGATTGTTTCATTTGTTTGTTCGATCGAGGCTTTTATTAGTTCACATTTGTGAGATATTCTTGAGTTTATACCAGAGACCTTGGATTGGCTGAAATGAAAATTCTACAGGGAATTTCTGTTCATGATGTTGCATATCGGAACGTTTGGGCAGACGACTGCAATCGGATGCTTTTCAATGCAAGAAAGTCATAGTTTTGAAGCTGAAATTATCCAAACAAAGGGCTTTCAAAACTGAGTGGTTTTTTTTGTCTACTTAAAATTCCGCAAGCCTAGGTATAAATGCTCACTTTTCCAACAATCGTTACTGCCCCCCTTTTTATACAGTGATTTACATTGCAAATAAAGAAACACGCGGGTTGCTATATATACATCGTCGTCCAATGGCAGTAGTCCATCACTCAAAAGAAACCTCTTTTATAGTAGAATACTGGTAGTTTATAAAACAGCAATGTGATTGAAATCAATGTCATGACATACAACTGTTATAAAATGGCTTTTAAAGGAAGGATTAGGTGCATACTTAATCGCGCTTATGGAACACGTGACTTCTGCGCTGTTTACAAAAAGGAAATACAAAATGCAGCTTGGTTTTGCAATGCAATTCCTGAGTATCCAGGTTCGGGACATGGTTGGTGTTCATTGGCTCTAGTGAACAGCGCCACAATGCTGTCGCCTCTGATTGGTTGAAAGTTCCCTACATAGCAACAGCATTGTATGTGCGCCTAACTCATAGAGTTAGCTTTGCCTTTATTGTAGCAACAAGCAAATAAGCACATGCAGTTACATTGGCCTTTGTGTTATTCCTCACCCGCCTCCACCCCGTCTAAAACCGCCCAGTTCCTTTCTTGTTGTTTTTCTCCATCTTTGCGGGTTTGGGATGTCTGATTGTTTCTGATTTGTTTTGTTCTGTGTTTCCCCCTCAAAAACAGTACATTTAGTTAGATAAGTAACTCATTTTAGCCACTTGTTGAAAGTGAGGCTTACAATTATTGATATTGTAATGAAAATGTGGGTTCTTTTTGCATAATTAGAGTGGATTTGGAGATCAAGGCGCAAATGAGGCAAATTTCCACAGTGGATTTAAGTGGATTTTCAGTAGGTCATTCTGGGGACCTTACCAATATGCTCTGTCGTGAAAAAATAAGTCTGTTGCAACTTGTTTGAAGTTTATATAAAAAATGAGGGATTTGTCCTGGACTATTGTTATAATAGACATATCAAAACAGTTGTTACTTGGACACTGTATTGTAAACATGAAGTGTTGATGAGTTTTGCCGTGCTGTTTTGCCATTAGACAGTTACTTCCGCAATGTAGACACAGTATGGTAAACAGCAAGCCAACATGGGTTAATTATGGTGGCCCTGAAGAGACATTGCATATCGCAAATGTGTTCACTTATATATGAGATGTCGTGAAATTTATAGCAAATATGTGCACACATGTATGCGATGTTGTGAATTTATCACAAACAAGTGGCATACGTATTCGATTTTGCCAAATTTATTACAAACTTGTGCGCATACGTATGCGATGTTGCAAAATTTATTGCCAAAAAATGTGCGTACACGTATGCAATGTCGTGAAACAGTTCGGGAATATATGCGTATACATGTGTCCTTTTATTAGTAATGTCGTGACATTTTTTGCATACTTTTGTTGCATACTTTTCAATAAAATTCCTAATGAACTGGGGAGTTGTAGCAGCTAGTCTGGAATCTAGACATACAGATAGAAAAAATGAGGGTCTGACTAATTTAACTTCGCGTGCACTGTTCCTCATGCTTTTCTCATGGTCATGTATTACATTACTGTACCATCACCCATATGTGGCTGGCTAGAGATGTTCACGCTAACAGTACCTGCCTGGTACCCAGGTTCCAGCCTTGTAGTATCTTTGGTATACAAAATGAGACCAGGGCCACTTGCGTTACTCCCTCGGTCACTAAAAAAATGCCCCCAAATATGACATCACCCCAAAGGTATGTGACAGAGGTATGCAATAAAATTCACGACATGGCTAATAAATTTGCAAACGTATGCGCACATATTCGCGATAAATTTTACGACATCATATATATGTACGCACATATTCGCGATAAATTTCACAACATCACATACTTTTTCGCACATAATCGCAATAAAGTTTGCAACATCGCATACGTATGCGCACACGTTTGCGATATACGATGTCTCTTCAGGTCCACCACAGTTGATCCAATCTGTGATCAGAGTCTATTGTCAAACATTATACATATGTATCAAGCAACAAACCAAAAGGGAAACTGACTTGGAAAATTTTAAATCAATGTAGGAGTGGAAAAGAAAATTGACTGGAGCAGGATTTGAATCAGCGACCACCGGTTTAAGGTTAAACCGGTGGTTGCAGGTTCAAATCCTGTTTTTTTGTTCACCTCCCAAATTGATTATACGTATGTGTGACGTACAGCTAGCCTGGTTTTACGGGGCGTGTCTTTACAACCGTGGTATAATACACGCGAACGTGTGCACACCTTGCATGTACACAGACAAAGCCTATAAAAACAAACCAGGCTGCTGCTCGTGCACTCCGCTGTTTTAGTGTAATATCTAAGTTGTCTGTATTTTATATGGTCAAGTGTCTTTCAAATTTATGCAATTATACTTTGTTGTTTCATTCCAAACACAAATAATGATGAATTCTTAAAGAAAAACCTTCAAGGTAAACATTGTTTTGGGTTCAAAATCTAGCTCAATTAGAAGTAATTCACACGGAAAAACTGCCAAGGGACAATCTTCAAGCCTTCAGAGTCAACGCACGGTGTGGATTCAAATACCGCGGGCTGTACATGAGACGTGGGTGGTCTGTGCATAATGCCCGGGGGACATTGCTTGGATGTGAAGGCAGGCTGTGTTGTACTTTGACCGAACGGAACTCGAATATCTAGTCGGAAATAACGGCGAAACAAAGTTGAAATACTCAGGTAAAACTTGTCAAACTTTTATTAAAAGTGTCTGAACATTATGGCAAAACTTGTCATGGGTCGTTTGTCTGCATAAGGCCAAATGTTTATCTGATAAATACGAAGGGTTGTAACAATGTTTTTAATTTCAATTTTTCTCTTGAAACGTTTTCCCAAGACGTGTCGGAAATTCTTCCTAATTTCGGCCAAGAAGATCCCTCCATCCAAATTTTTAAATCTTTTAAAATTTGATTATTTGCTTGTTAATGAAGGGACATTCCTCAATCTGATAGAACGGGTTTTGTTAAACACTGGGTCAGGCATTCCAATCTTATCCAAGTCCAAACATGTTTCGGAGGATTTAGGCCACTTGTTGCTTGTGGGCAACTGGGTTTGTGGAGTTTGTAATACCTATTAATGTGTCCATGATCAAACTTGATGTGAGGTCGATACTTTTCCGGCTATGTTAAATGTTATAATTCTAGGCTATTATTCACGCACACGGACCAATGGAAGCGATACCTTAGTTACTTGAGGCAAACTACGCATCCTCTCAGCTAGTCCCACAAGCACAAACCGTATAATCGTTTTAGAGCCCTTCAGCTCAAACACTGTAAAATTTAACGCAATCTGCAAACAATTAAGGGTGCTATTACTGTTCTTTCCAAAGTTTTCTCTGTTTATTTTTTATTTTTATTATTATTGACCGTTTTAGATTCTTGTACATAGTTCCAGAAATGTGTATTTAACAGATGCTGAGTTAATCAACCTCTCCTCTGTTGGGCCGCAATCCTCCCTGTTTTCCCCACATCACATTTCAACAGAGGGCTTTTATTCAGTGTCGCACTATGCAACCCCACCCCCGCCCCCATAAAATAAAAAGGGAGTAAGGTATGGCCGTAGATAACCGGCGTTTTCTTTCCCTGACAGCATCATGTACAGAAGTCATATTGAGGGAGATCTCTGCATGCTCGTCGTTTCTTGCTAAAGATGCCGCAGGATGACCGTATAAAGGTTGGATTTTCGGATGCATAACTCTAGAGTTAATTGCAGGTAAAATGATTTGTGTTTCGCATAACTAATCCAATTTCATTTTAGTCTAACGTCCATTAATATTTTTATTTTGCGATAAAAATATGAAGTTCGATTTGATGGTATCATATCAAGCGGGCACCAATAACTAATGCAATTCATTCGCAATAAACATTCCCCGGTATATCATCGCTCTAGTTTGCAAGCCCGGATCTGGCTTGGTTCGGAAAATATCCAGATTTTTTCGGCACAAACTTTTAGTGCCATTAACACCCATAAAAACAGCCTTGACTAAAATTTCAAATTCTTTTTCGCTCTGCCTAGTCAAAAGGGCATATCCCCGGCACCAGCGCTCTAGTTAGCAAGACTGAATCTGCCTTAGTTCAGAAAATATCCACGATTTTTGGGCACTTTAGCAAAAAAAAAATTAAAATCTATTCCCTCCCCCCCCCCCCCCCCCGTTTAAAAACAATATCAGTTTTGAATCCATATTTCAGTCATTTTCGCTCTACCAAATCCAGAGGAAATATCCCCCAGTATCAGCGCTCTAATTTGCACGCCAGGATCTGCCTTAGTTGGAAAATATCCAAGATTTTTGGGCAAAAACCTTTAGGGCGAAAACACAAAAAAATTATCCGTTACCCCCCCCCCCCCCCCCCCACTTTAAAAAAAACGCCCGGACACACGGTAAGGGCAGTGCATGAACTATCCGAGGGTGCCCTCATATGACGTCATAAGTATATGGTTCACAACATAATATTAACGGGTGTGTTGCTGTAGTCGTATACTCTCCAGTTTATTTATTAATGCAATTTAAGAAAACATATTTGACAAACGTACATCTGTTGAACAATTACATATAGTTTCATTTTTTTCTTTCAAATTTAACAGAAATAATGTGTACTTAGTTCCGTGCTCTTTTGACATCAACCCCTATAAAAATGGTATAAACTCTTTGGGGTCATTCTGGTGTTTGGCGCGCAAAGGTCAACCACAATACGAATCAATAGTACATGACGCACTATACGTACTTCTTTGCATTGGTTGTTTTTTATGGCAATTTGAGTTCTCTGATTTTGTCGTTTTCTCAAGACATTGGAAGAAGGTGAATTAATTTACATCTATAGGTACAGCAGGCGTAGTTTCAGTTGACTGTGAATGTAAGTGTATTGTATTTTTGTATTTCAGTTGAACGTAACACTGGGTGTTAAATGGAT
This sequence comes from Marthasterias glacialis, assembly GCA_911728455.2. NCBI lineage: Eukaryota > Metazoa > Echinodermata > Asteroidea > Forcipulatida > Asteriidae > Marthasterias > Marthasterias glacialis. Next base: position 13,598,074 of record OU452223.1, read on the forward strand.
TCTTAATTATCGGTATCTCTATCATGTGACATGATCGACACGGTGTTAATTTTACACACTATAAAGCAATTGGGATAATTATCACCATGTCGGTGTTGTCACATAGGTACCAATAGAATTAACTTAACACCCTAGTTTTGACAGTTAAGTTGTAGTTGTAGTAATTGTAAATTCAGCTTCAGTTTGTGGTTGCAAGCTCGGCAAAAATACCATATCTAGCTGCCATTTTATCTACCTTATGAGGTCAAATTATATCTTTACCTACATGACCTACCCAGTAGACCCAGTAACGTGGGTGCTAGACTCCTGTTTTTGAGGTGATGTCAAAATCTCCAGATAGACCCAGTTACGGGGGCGCTGTACTCCTTTTTAAAACATTTGACACTAGCACCCCAGCGTTGAGTAAAGTACTATAGCCCCCAGCAAAGTATACGTAAGTTCTCTTAATAGCTCTTATGATGAGGTGGATTTACAATATATGATACCCTGTTCAAAAAGTGGCAAAAATTACAACAAAGACTCAACAGAAATTGTTTTGCTGGCGAATCACCTACTCCTACTACGGAGTACTACTGGCTTCTCAAGATATCAAGAATGAAATGAAATGCATTTAATTGTACTCACGTTCACTGTCTGCCCTCCAAATCGATGACGTTTTAGCCCATTAAAACTGCAGCCATTACAATCGCCATTTTACTACTGATAGTCATGTGATACTCAGCGACTGTTTTCTTACGTGTAAAAAGTTGTATTAACACAACTAGTACTAGGAATGCACGTTCACTGATGCCCTGCTTGCATATTGTTTAGCGCAGTCAATACAGAATACCTGTGTAGTGTTTTTGCACATAAGAAAACAGTTGGACAATATCTCAATGACAATGAGATCTCACATCTAATAACATATTTAGTGTTAAGATGAGACAATAAGGTTATGTCTTGATGATATCATCAAGAGTCAAATTACAAGGTTTTCAAGCCACTATCTTAGCAACTGCCTAGCTAGTTGCGATGGTCATAACCCTCCATCCTCCCGTTTGTGGGAGGTTATGATTATTGCAACTACTGCAGAGCAACAGCACAAGGTGTGACTTTTTTGCCAAGATTGCACCGTTGGTTCGCGACCACACACACATATAGGATACACACGCGTACAGGTTACACACACGTACATAGTTTTCGTGAATGGTATTGATTTACTTTGGTAGCCTTTTGAGCAGTGCTTGATTCCAAAGAACAATTCAGATGGGAACACTATTAAAGCACTTTTATACAACTGTACAGGGACCACTGCTAAAGTTAGTACATTTGTGTGTGTTGTTTTGTGTCAGAACAATGACGGCAATTTGTTTACTTTACTAAAGGGATTTTATCGTGTCAGACTTTTGTCTGACTTTCAGTGGCATTGTCAAGGCTGTAATTGGTTAGTAGGTTAGAAGGTGGGGTTCAAGGGATCGGTTCATTATCTTTGCCATGTTTTCCACTTAATACCATTAGTAACGAGAGCAAGCCAGAAAGAAAGAAACCAAGTTATTCCTACTGGTATTCCCATAGGTGGGCTCATAAAAGAATTGAGTGTGTTTCATCGAAAATCCTGTAGTAAGGCAGCTATGTTTGTTAACAAGAACTTTCTCTGCATTTTTGTTTCCTTCTGGCTTTTAGATTTCAAAGATGGACTGTCTCAAAACATCAGCAATGTGTCTAAGGTGCCTTGGATGGATGCTTGTACTTTTAGTCATTTCTGCCAGAGCAGAAATCAAACGTGTCCTTGGTGGACAATGGATGCTGACAATTGCAAACAAAAGTAAGTGTTCTTTCTAACACTGCACAGCCACCCTGCTGATTGTGTTGGGATCAATTAAACAAATTTGTGCGTCAAAAGAGATCCCTCAGTTTAACTGTAGTGTTTTATAAAACTTAAACAATCAAAACCATTGACTATGGCTGAACTCAGACTTGATTATGTCTGCCTAGTGACACAGAAATTGCTAATATTTCTTTAGATATAGAAATCTTGCTTTTTGATCTGCTTCTCTGGTGTTGAGGGTGCTGTTCCCAGAAACTTCCTTGAAATATTGTATTCCATGGGTTATGAAATTGTGGAAATGCCATCATTTCAACATAAAATTTGGATATAGTTCCAGACCTTTATATCAGTAATGACTCACATTACTGAGATTTAGATGTTCGTAATACTGGAAATTTGCCAGTGTTTTGATATTTAATTGATGTTGTGTTGGATTTAATTTTGTAGTATTTTACCCGTCTATTAAATTGCTCGAGCTATTTTTACTGCAATCTTGATCTTTTAAACTTGTGTTTTATTTAAGTGTAAAAGCAAACACAATGTGTTCATCAGGCTGCAAAGCTTGAAATGTTTTTTAATTTTAAACCATAACAATAATTGATATCACTTTAACATGTACATCCAACTTGATTGCAGGTGTTTCAATACCGGCAACAGTTCCTGGTGGTGTCAACACAGCCCTACAGGCAGCTGGCAAAATCAACGACCCATATACAGAGAACAACGCCATCTTGTTCCGCTGGATGGCCAATGACATTTGGAATTACTCTTACACATTCAGTGGTAAGACAATAATATAGCTAATCTTGATTGCTGTCTTCTAATTTTCCCAACTCCCATTTGTAATCTGGCTAGTCAAAGTACCCAATCCTTCAAAATACTTGACTCTTTGTTGGCTGTGGTTATTGCACCCCGTCCATTTTCAAAAACAGTAAGTAGGGCTTCAGGAACTAGCCACAGGTAACTCCTGTTAACCAATGCTAATGTAGTTTGGGTGACCATGGCTAACTCTGTGGTAACCACAGCTAACTCTGTGGTAACCACAGCTAACTCTGTGGTAACCACAGCTAACTCTGTAAATTGCTGTACAAGTCTATGAAAAAGTTGCCCTAACCTTATTATTACACTTCCTTTAAATTTATTTTAAACATCAAAGCAGCTCATTAAGGACACAATTGTCACAAGCAGGACTTGAACCCACACTCTGCCTATCAGAAACACCCAAGCCTGAGTCCGGTGTTCTCATCCACTCGACCACGACACGCAAAATTGGTGCCCTCATTGGGCGGGTTCTTTTTGTATTTGTAATGATTTCAAATCAACAAAGTATTTTTTACCTGACTTGTTTCAGTTAAAGGTTGATTCTAAATCATTTTATTTTTGGTTTTGTTTATCTTTTTCCAGAATCCTATGTGAACCCCTGTTCCATTGAGGTGACAGCTTTCTCTGATCTTGGCACCTCTAGCTCTTGTCGGGGAAACTTACAGGCTGATTTGAAAGCCTTAAATGTCAGCCAGAAAGCATCAGTCAAACTTTCTAGAGGAAATATCAAGTTCACAATGAAGTTTCAAGTTCCAAAGGTAGAACAAGTTTTTTTCAGCCAAATAGTGCAATGTGTTCTGTTCCGGCAAATAGTCAGTTCAGTTGAATGTCTTAAACCAGACTCTTCTCTCAACCATCCCCCGTTGTCTCCCTCTCCTTTGTTCATCCCTTGCATCTTCTGACTGCATCCTCAGTTACCCCAGTATACTTGTATGTGTGTCTTGTGTTGACATTTAGCCTTTGGGCAAGACTTTGCTAGGGTCAAAACAGGAGGCCACTTACAATTTGTTTACGTTTAAAAATGTCTCGCAAGCTAACAATTTGGTCCAGAATGTGCTATATAAACAAGTATAAGCCAGAAGACCTGTAAACATGCAAGCATTATTGTCCGGGGTCTTGTAAGTACATCATTGTGTAAATTTGAATACGGCTGAGGTTTTGCAATTCAAAGTGCGTGAATTTGACATTTCCTCTATACAGAAAACAAAAATCCCAGTGCTTCAAAAATGTTTGTTTTCTTGGCTTTGTCAAGTTGAGGTTTCTTTGTGCCAGCTGTACTCTGAAATAATTCCGACAAGTCTAAGAAATAATTGTTAGGCTGGACCAGAAAGATTTCCAGCAGGAACTGGTTAAAACACTGCATTGCATTAGGTTCATGGGTGCAGTCAAACTCTTCGTTTTGCTGGATCTATAATGAATATTCCATGTGTTGGTCAATGTTTGTCGTCTGCTCTTGAAACATAAGCTAATTTCATCATGAATTTGATCAACAGCTTTTAAAGAGTTACAATTGAACATAATTTACACTTTTCGACACATTCTCTTAAAAACATTTTTTGAAACATGCCTATGGATTTTTGTTTTATCCTTCATGCAAATTTAACATTTAAACTACTTGCTGAGTTTCGCATTGTTGATTGTTTTTAATGCCCAGCGCATTCAGGTTTAAAAACTTGCGATTCCATCGGCTAATGTTTGCATTGTTTGCCAGAGAGGAACCCACCACAAGAAGACTCTACTCCACTTGCCGATTAATATCCACATTTTCTGTCAGGTTTCATGACATTCTGTCAAAAATTGTGAAATCTTTTGGGGTTATTTTTTCAGTTTCCTCAAAGCAAATTTTGAAAATTTTAAGGCTGCCAGAAACACAATACCCTACATTTTTTAATAAATGGATTGACCATGAATTTCTTACAGGCAAAGACATGGTGGCCAGTAGGCTTTCGGGACCAGTCACTTTATCAACTGCAAGTTTCGTTCTCTGACATGGGTCAACAAGAGTCATCCACAAATTCACTTCAGTTTGCGTTCTGTCATTTAGAACTTGTAGAGGAAGAGGTGCCAAATTTTAAAGGTGAGTCACTGGAATAACAAAGCTGTGTTAATGGACGTCTTTGGAACAACTTTATTAAATGCCCTATGATTTGGAAGTTTTGTTTGTTTTGATTCACTTTTTAACATATATTATATTGGTTTATATTACATATAACATTGGTTTTCTTCACCCAGGGGTATAAATGGGTACCTGCGAGGGTAAAGGTTGATGTTGTATTTGAAAAAGCCTTTGGAGCGCCACTGCAGCACAGGGCTGTGTACTCCCACAAGAGCTGAGAAATATTACAGGAATTTATTGGCCCAATGACCAGGGCACTAACGTATATGGCAATGAAACATTGTTGTAAAATGCACTATGTAAGAACTAATTATTATTATTATCTCCTTCTAATTTAATATAAATATTCATCAAGTATTGCTATCCAACAGGTTTGCAATTCTTCGTCAAGATCAACTACCAACTCACCTTCATCAAAGGGGCCAATTGTATATCTGCAGATCCCTTCAAGAAGTGTGTGTCTCGTACACAGCTGAATCGTCTTCTCCAATCTCTCGAAGACGCTGACAAGCATGCCACCAGGGTGTGGGGAGCCAGGGCATATGAGCAAGAAGCTTTCTATGAAATCTGTGATGTTGACAATAAAAAAGAAGTCACCCTCAGTCAAAACTGGTATGTATAAGACCCTTTTTAAAATTGGCTGTGGCTGTAGGTATTGGCTGATGCCACTGAAAAGGCCGTAGCCATAGCCAAATCAATTTAAGACATTGGGACAGTAGGTGGCAGCAGACATACCAGGCAAATTTGTGCTGGTTACGTAGTTCGAAGCATGTGTATTTCCAAGATCATCTGATTTAAAGACCATGTAACCCTGTGACATCACATTAAAAAAAAGCCAAGCAGTCTGTACTGCAAGCACAATTTGTAGCTCAATGAAAAAACACATAATACTTATTTATGGAGATTGCACTGTCTGTTTTTAATTTATTATTAATGTGAAAGAAAGGAGGCACATTTCAAAACTTGTTCCGCTGTTATTTTGATTACTTTTGAATTTATGTGGAAATTATGCCATGAAATTTACCATCATGAGCAGTGTAGTATCTCGCTTTCCATGAAATGCTCTGTAATATTCAAGGTCATTCTTTTGTAAACAAAGGTTTCATGATCTACACCTGAGTTAGTCTGTTGCCACCTGTCCTTCCAGATCGTCTTCATAGCCATTGTTTGCTAGAAATGGGCAGGCCTGTGAATCATTTGTCTGGATGTTTTCCAAATTTTAGGACTTTTCATAGATCTCCATGTACTTTGAGATTTTCTTAAAATGAGCGAAATTACTATCACCAGAGAGGAACATAGATGGAAAGCAGAGTGGGTACTTCCTATGCCACCCTGTGTAACCGCATTGTCTCAAAGTGTACCCTCGAAAAACAAGACATTTGCCAAAATCGATCAGTACATCAAAAAAGTGTTCCTGAAAAAGATGGCATTTTTTCTCTGCATGATCTTCAGTACTTGCCCATGTCCAGGGCAATCATGAAAGTGCTTGGCCAGATTGCAGTGCATGAGTCATGCCATTCCATTTTTGTTTTTGTTTTTGAACACTTTCACGGCAATAGTAGCCAACAAATTTGGCACAGACAACAACCCTAGGTGTATGAGGTCTCTTTGGTCAAGGGGGAGCAGAGAGGTTGATTTGTTGGAAGTTTTACACAGATAAAAACACAAGCCTATGCACTTTTTCCTTCTTGCTTTGCCCAAATTTTCCTCACTGTTTTGCAAGAATTATGGAGTCAACTGTGCCCGGCTCAAACGCCTGTGACAACAGCAATGGCTGTGAAGTCCAGGTTCTCTGGTTCATTTTTATGGTGATGAAATACTATAACCTTGTTCTTACTGAAACCCCAAATGATGGTAGAAAGTCTTGAAACCTCGAAAATGTTTCCTCTTAAAAAACAAAATCCAGAGGCATATTATTTGGATGGGATTCAAACCCTCAACATTTACCATTCATGCCATTCTGATATAACTATCATTATTATTACTGTGACTACATGTATCATTGTTATAATGGACAAATCAATATGCAATGATTTGTTATATTTGCAGGTATGGGACAGGCAATAACTTCCCATTGTATCAGAAAGATTTTGTCACCCTGTACATCGACAAAATCTTGGAAGCTGTGAGAAAGAACTCCAAGTTGCCGGCTGTGAGTTCAAGTCCTTTCAACGGACCTGAGAGTAAAGCAGAAGGATGGGTCGTGCAGAACACTACAGACCCTCATTATGGCGATGGTGAGACCAATTATATTTTTGAATGGGTCAAATTTTGACAAATCTTAGAACTATAGTCTGTTGTCGCCGGTATTACCAGAAACTTTTCTTTAAGAGTGCCACTGGCATAAAGGAACCCTGAGTTAACCATGCCAAAAGAAAAAAAGATTCTCTTTGTTAGATCGTCCATTTTGTTTCTCGACCGAGAATATGTCAAATTCACACAGTGTAACTTTGTAAAACATCGGCCGTTGCCTAAGGCCTAGGGGATGGCTTGATTGCTGGCTCACTCTGACTTACCGCCATTTAGCCGAAATACAATGAATGAACAATGGTGGAAGCCTCTCTATGCCTTGTAATTACATAGGTATGACACTATACTTGTGGTTTTTGTTTGTCTAGTTCCTTGTTTTTCTCTCCTTTTTTCTGACAAACATCATTTCTTGCAAATATATCAATAATGCAATACCATCAGACAATGAAACTTTACATGTAATAACATTAATACTAAAACTAGAATTTAGTGTTTGTCACCTGACAAACACTAGGTGTTTGGGACTCAAAAGATGGAACTTAGTGAGATAAATTTCAAATTCATAACAATAAAGATATTTTGCCTAGTGGAGGTTGTTTTGTTCTCAAACTATTTATTAAGTGGTCCCAAATGTTAAAAAGTAAGAAATCATCACATGACGTCATCATGACATCACTCCACATTTTTGCAATATTATTCATTGTCTAACAACATACCAAGTTGTAAGTCATACATCTATTACTTCACACATATGTTATACATAAAATGGAGATGGAAGAGCATGCAGCCAATGTTTCTTTGCCAAATAGTATTTGTTACAATCACATTCAGTCTTTTTGGACCCTGTACTGAATTATACTACATACTCAAGCAACAACATGAAAAAATAAAGGATATACAACATACTTGAAACATCAAAATGATTTACTTATTAAAAATAGCCATCAGAAAAGAAAAATAAATCTAAAAGCACAGCGGAAACTCGAGCGCAGGGCCATTACTTGCTTCAGGCCTTTTATAGTTATGAATTTTAAAACCGCTGAAATTTCATCACAACTTCTCCTGAAACTTCAAGTTATAGTCTGTAGCAGTGGACAAAGTTAGTGAGAAGAAAAACTAAACTAGATTATGTGTTCGTGGACAAACACATAGCTGTTCTGAAGTTGTTTGATCATTGATTAAACACTCCAGACCTTGAAATGGTCTTACACAGTACAAAGATTACGACCTTATGACAATTGGCTCAGGAGATGTGAACCCTAATAATACTGCAAAGTTACGTGACAATCGAACATACGGTTTATGAGATGTTGTTTATTAAATCTAGAAACTTCAACTTCGGTTCGACTGGAAAATTGACCTTGGACTTTAACAATCTATACATCAAAATAAACAAGAGTCACACAAAGATGACCTAAATTTGACCTCGTGTTTTGATTAAAATAGGAAATTGAAGCAAAAAACTATGAAAAAGACATAATTTCAGGTCCAAATGTATAATTGGATAATTTCAACCTTTGATGACATTCACAAACACCTTGTCTTTGTAATGTAAGAAATTGTTATATTTGTTCATTTTAGTTTTACTTCTCCATCCTAATAATTCTCCACACAGAAAGTCAACCCAATTTTACAAATTCTATTTCAAAAATCATAACCCTTGATTGAACCACACAATGGATTTTCACAATCTGCACATCATTGGAAAGGTCTTCAAAAACTACATAAACGCCTCACAGATGTGACCTCAATGTAACCTCGTCTTCTGTTTCAAAATGCTGGTTGAGGCAATAACAAATTTAAAATTTCAGCTCTGCATACTATTTAAAATGGAATTCTTACCTGGCTTCAGTGCATGAAATTTCATTTTATTCAAGACCTTTTTTTTAATAGAACGTGGTAACGTCATGAAAATTTTACACGGACAAGTTTAAAAAAGAAATTATTTTCAATTTCACAATTTTTCAAACTAATGTCGACCTGAATTTGTAGATAATATCAATAAATCGACCATTGCATTAAGAAAATATGGTCCAAAGAAGGTGCTATTTTTCGAGTGATCGGCAAAGCACATGTTACAGTGTCCGGGAAAGACCATTGTGTTTCACTGTCAATAGTCATTTAAACTATTCTCTACAGCATAAATCCTTCACACCCTGCAAAGCTTTAAACATCACCTATAGCAGGGACTGTTTCAGTTGGCTGTGTTCGATCAGTAAAATTTACGTTATGTAACATTACTTACTGCCACACCTGCCATGTGATTTAACGCTTTGTCACCTACTTACATGTGTTATTGTTCAAGTTTAAATATATGTCGGAGGTTAATGCAAAGTTTCAAACATCACCTATAGCAGGGACTGCTTTAGCTGGCTATGTTCGATCATTGAACTTTATTTCCTGTATATGTAGTGACTTAATAATCTAAATTTCTTTGTACAGATCCTGTGCTGTTTCCACATCGAACATCCGTACATGCAACCACTAAGTTAACACCATTGTTCCTAATGTACCCCGGAGAAGCAAGATTGCCCTGTGAGGTTAGTTACTGCCATATTTGCCATCACCTTGTCATTCTGTCACCTACTTACATGTGTTTTCATTAAGGAGAAGATCTGTGTCAAAGGTTGAATTTAATCGTTATAATATTAATTCATTTAAAATTTTAGCTGAACAAAGATGACCACCAACCGGAAGAACCTGCTTCTCCAAATTTTGAAACTCTTGGAGAATTTTGCAGTATAGACAGAGAGCAAGCGAAAGGCTGTGAAACAACATGTAAGTTCTGATTAATTGTCTATTTATTTTCCCATCTTGAATTCAAATGTTTCTGTGATTCTCATCAAACCCATAACGACTTTGGAGCGTTTTTTGAAAGGAGTGGTGTTTTGGAAAGGACTGGTCTGAATTGTTCTAGGATTTCTTGAAGTAAAATCACTGTATGTAATATTGTTTCTTGTTGATATTCAGACAAAAAACAGCCCGGATGACTAGATTCCAGGGAAGGAAGACTTTACAAGATGGTTGCCAGGAAAACTGTACCAGATGCTTGTCTATCTAATCAGTTCAAAGTTGTAGGTTGAGATGTAGGCTGAGATGTAGGCTGTGATGTAGGCTGTGTTGTAGGCTGTGATGTAGGCTGTGATGTAGGCTGTGATGTAGGCTGTGATGTAGGCTGTGATGTAGGCTGAGATGTAGGCTGTGATGAAGGCTGTGATGTAGGCTGAGATGTAGGCTGAGATGTAGGCTGAGATGTAGGCTGAGAAGTAGGCTGAGACGTAGGCTGTGATGTAGGCTGTGATCTTGGCTGTGATCTTGGCTGAGATGCTGGCTGAGATGCAGGCTGAGATGTAGGCTGTGATGTAGGCTGTGATGTAGGATGTGATGTAGGCTGTGATGTAGGCTGAGATGTAGGCTGAGATGTAGGCTGAGATGTAGGCTGTGATGTAGGCTGAGATGTAGGCTGAGTTGTAGGCTGAGATGTAGGCTGAGATGTAGGCTGTGATGTAGGCTGTGATGTAGGCTGTGATGTAGGCTGTGATGTAGGCTGAGATGTAGGCTGAGATGTAGGCTGTGATGTAGGCTGTGATGTAGGCTGAGATGTAGGCTGAGTTGTAGGCTGAGATGTAGGCTGAGATGTAGGCTGAGATGTAGGCTGAGATGTAGGCTGAGATGTAGGCTGAGATGTAGGCTGAGATGTAGGCTGAGATGTAGGCTGAGATGTAGGCTGAGATGTAGGCTGAGATGTAGGCTGAGATGTAGGCTGAGATGTAGGCTGAGATGTAGGCTGAGATGTAGGCTGAGATGTAGGATGAGATGTAGGCTGTGAGGTAGGCTGTGATGTAGGCTGAGATGTAGGATGAGATGTAGGCTGTGAGGTAGGCTGAGATGTAGGATGAGATGTAGGCTGTGATGTAGGCTGAGATGTAGGCTGAGATGTAGGCTGAGATGTAGGCTGAGATGTAGGCTGAGATGTAGGCTGAGTTGTAGGCTGAGATGTAGGCTGAGATGTAGGCTGAGATGTAGGCTGAGATGTAGGCTGTGATGTAAGTTAGATGTAGGCTGAGATGTAGGCTGAGTTGTAGGCTGAGATGTAGGCTGAGATGTAGGCTGAGATGTAGGCTGAGATGTAGGCTGAGATGTAGGCTGAGATGTAGGCTGAGATGTAGGCTGAGATGTAGGCTGAGATGTAGGCTGAGATGTAGGCTGAGATGTAGGCTGAGATGTAGGATGAGATGTAGGCTGTGATGTAGGCTGAGATGTAGGCTGAGATGTAGGCTGAGATGTAGGCTGAGATGTAGGCTGAGATGTAGGCTGAGATGTAGGCTGAGTTGTAGGCTGAGATGTAGGCTGAGATGTAGGCTGAGATGTAGGCTGAGATGTAGGCTGAGATGTAGGCTGAGATGTAGGCTGAGATGTAGGCTGAGATGTAGGCTGAGATGTAGGCTGAGATGTAGGCTGTGATGTAGGCTGTGATGTAGGCTGAGATGTAGGCTGAGATGTAGGCTGAGATGTAGGCTGAGTTGTAGGCTGAGATGTAGGCTGAGATGTAGGCTGAGATGTAGGCTGAGTTGTAGGCTGAGATGTAGGCTGAGATGTAGGCTGAGATGTAGGCTGAGATGTAGGCTGAGATGTAGGCTGAGATGTAGGCTGAGATGTAGGCTGAGATGTAGGATGAGATGTAGGCTGTGAGGTAGGCTGAGATGTAGGATGAGATGTAGGCTGTGATGTAGGCTGAGATGTAGGCTGTGATGTAGGCTGAGATGTAGGCTGAGATGTAGGCTGAGATGTAGGCTGAGATGTAGGCTGAGATGTAGGCTGAGATGTAGGCTGAGATGTAGGCTGAGATGAAGGCTGAGATGTAGGCTGAGATGTAGGCTGTGATGTAGGCTGTGATGTAGGCTGTGATGTAGGCTGTGATGTAGGCTGAGATGTAGGCTGAGATTTAGGCTGAGATGTAGGCTGAGTTTTAGGCTGAGATGTAGGCTGAGATGTAGGCTGAAATGTAGGCTGAGATGTAGGCTGAGATGTAGGCTGAGATGTAGGCTGAGATGTAGGCTGAGATGTAGGCTGAGATGTAGGCTGAGATGTAGGCTGTGATGTAGGCTGAGATGTAGGATGAGATGTAGGCTGTGAGGTAGGCTGAGATGTAGGATGAGATGTAGGCTGTGATGTAGGCTGAGATGTAGGCTGAGATGTAGGCTGAGATGTAGGCTGAGATGTAGGCTGAGATGTAGGCTGAGTTGTAGGCTGAGATGTAGGCTGAGATGTAGGCTGAGATGTAGGCTGAGACGTAGGCTGAGATGTAAGTTAGATGTAGGCTGAGATGTAGGCTGAGATGTAGGCTGAGATGTAGGCTGTGATGTAAGTTAGATGTAGGCTGAGATGTAGGCTGAGTTGTAGGCTGAGATGTAGGCTGAGATGTAGGCTGAGATGTAGGCTGAGATGTAGGCTGAGATGTAGGCTGAGATGTAGGCTGAGATGTAGGCTGAGATGTAGGCTGAGATGTAGGCTGAGATGTAGGCTGAGATGTAGGCTGTGATGTAGGCTGAGATGTAGGATGAGATGTAGGCTGTGATGTAGGCTGAGATGTAGGCTGAGATGTAGGCTGAGATGTAGGCTGAGATGTAGGCTGAGTTGTAGGCTGAGATGTAGGCTGAGATGTAGGCTGAGATGTAGGCTGAGATGTAGGCTGAGATGTAGGCTGAGATGTAGGCTGTGATGTAGGCTGAGATGTAGGCTGAGATGTAGGCTGTGATGTAGGCTGAGATGTAGGCTGTGATGTAGGCTGAGATAAAGGCTGAGATGTAGGCTGAGATGTAGGCTGAGATGTAGGCTGAGATGTAGGCTGAGTTGTAGGCTGAGATGTAGGCTGAGATGTAGGCTGAGATGTAGGCTGAGATGTAGGCTGAAATGTTGGCTGAGATGTAGGCTGTGATGTAGGCTGACATGTAGGCTGAGATGTAGGCTGTGATGTAGGCTGTGATGTAGGCTGTGATGTAGGCTGTGATGTAGGTTAGATGTAGGCTGAGATGTAGGCTGAGTTGTAGGCTGAGATGTAGGCTGAGATGTAGGCTGAGATGTAGGCTGAGATGTAGGCTGAGATGTAGGCTGAGATGTAGGCTGAGATGTAGGCTGAGATGTAGGCTGAGATGTAGGCTGAGATGTAGGCTGAGATGTAGGCTGAGATGTAGGCTGAGATGTAGGCTGTGATGTAGGCTGAGATGTAGGCTGAGATGTAGGCTGTGATGTAGGCTGTGATGTAGGCTGTGATGTAGGCTGTGATGTAGGCTGAGATGTAGGCTGAGATGTAGGCTGAGATGTAGGCTGAGATGTAGGCTGAGTTGTAGGCTGAGATGTAGGCTGAGATGTAGGCTGAGATGTAGGCTGAGTTGTAGGCTGAGTTGTAGGCTGAGTTGTAGGCTGAGATGTAGGCTGAGATGTAGGCTGAGATGTAGGCTGTGATGTAGGCTGAGATGTAGGCTGAGATGTAGGCTGTGATGTAGGCTGAGATGTAGGCTGAGATGTAGGCTGTGATGTAGGCTGAGATGTAGGCTGTGATGTAGGCTGTGATGTAGGCTGAGATGTAGGCTGAGATGTAGGCTGAGATGTAGGCTGAGATGTAGGCTGTGATGTAGGCTGAGATGTAGGCTGAGATGTAGGTTAGATGTAGGCTGAGATGTAGGCTGAGTTGTAGGCTGAGATGTAGGCTGAGATGTAGGCTGTGATGTAGGCTGAGATGTAGGCTGAGATGTAGGCTGAGATGTAGGCTGAGATGTAGGCTGAGATGTAGGCTGAGATGTAGGCTGAGATGTAGGTTAGATGTAGGCTGAGATGTAGGCTGAGATGTAGGCTGAGATGTAGGCTGAGATGTAGGCTGTGATGTAGGCTGAGATGTAGGCTGAGATGTAGGTTAGATGTAGGCTGAGATGTAGGCTGAGTTGTAGGCTGTGATGTAGGCTGAGATGTAGGCTGAGATGTAAGCTGTGATGTAGGCTGAGATGTAGGCTGAGATGTAGGCTGAGATGTAGGCTGAGATGTAGGCATAGAACTGAGAACTGATGGAATGATCAGACTGAAAGAACAGACAGAAAGGTTGAAGAGGAAAGAGGAAAAAGTTGGTCGAGGTAAGTTCAAAATGGAGATATCCAAATAACTTTAAAACCATATACATTATTGATTTTCACTGTTTTTATCAGATTTTGTTGTTGCTTTGTCTTCCATTGTCCTGCACTACAGGTAAACTAATGATGCCTAATTACTATCTTTGAAAACTTGAAGTTTAATTACTGTATGTAAGATTTTTTCACGTTTATATTCAGACCAAAGAGCAACCCCAGTGACTTGATTCCTCAACCAGTGAATTGAGTAATGAAGATCCTAAAGGATGCTCGCACTGAAGAAAACTATGTTGAGGTAATTTTAAAATTAATATGTCTAAGCACAGTAACTTTTGTGAAATTATTTAGTGAAAAGATTACTTGAATGACTCAATAGGACAAAAACGTAAAAACCATGTACATTATTGTTGTTCAATGTACATGTAATTTATTGTTTTTGCATTGTCCTCCATTATCCTACCTTACAGGTAACCCAGTGATGCAGTGTGATAAAGGTATCAACGATGATAAAGTTGAATTTTTGGAGATCGGTTAGGGATGATCTTATCTTCTTTTGGAAAGGAGTGGTCTTAATTACTACCCTCGAATATCTTGAAGTTTAATAACTGTATGTATTATTGTTTCATGTTTATACACAGACAAAATAACAGCCCCGATGACTTGATGCTTAGCCAGTGAAGCGAGTCATGAAGATCTTAAGGAATGCTAGCACAGAACACATCTCGGAGAGGTAGAGGAGGTCAAAGAGGAAAAGGAAAAGCTATGCGGAGGTAAGTTTAGAATAAAGATGTCATAGTACAGTAAGTTTTGTGAAATTATTCAGTAAAAAGATGACTTGGATGACTCATCAAGACAAAAACTTCAAAACCATGAACGTAATTGATGTTTAGTGTACATGTAAGTTAATGTTTTTGCATTGTCTTCCATTAACCTACACTACAGATAAGTAAGGAGTGGACTTAATTACTACCCTGGAATATCTTGAAGTTTAATTACTGTATGTATTATTGTTTCTCGTTTATACGCAGACAAAAGAACAGCCCCGATGATTTGATGCTTAGCCGGTGAAGCGAGTCATGAAGATCTTAAGGAATGCTAGCACAGAAGACATCACGGCCGGATAATGGTAGTTGCATGTTGTAGCCACCCACTGATAGTACAGACGGAGAGGTAGAAGAGGTCAAAGAGGAAAAGGAAAAGCTATGTGGAGGTAAGTTTAGAATTAAGATGTCATAGTACAGTAAGTTTTGTGAAATTATTCAGTAAAAAGATGACTTGGATGACTCATCAAGACAAAAACTTAAAAACCATGATTGTAATTGATGTTTAGTGTACATGTAAGTTAATGTTTTTGCATTGTCTTCCATTATTCTACACTACAGGTAACCCATCGATGCAGTGTGATGAAGGCATCAGTGGTGATAATGCTGAACTTTTCAAGATCGGTAAGGGGTTATCTTCTATTCGTTTAAAAAGGAGTCGATTTAATTACTATCCTGGAATCTCTTGAAATTAAATTACTGTATGTTTTGTTGTTTCTATGCAGACAAGAGAACAGCCCTGATGAGATGATTCCTTAACCAGCGAAGCAAGTCGAGAAGGATGCTAGCACAGGAGACATCAGTGCCGGATCATGGTTAAGTTATAAATGTTGTAGTCGAATGTTGTGTGGTGGACATAATTTGTTATCCTGTCTATAATGAATACCTTGATCCATGTCTCTTCCTCAATTCAGAGTTACTAAGTGGACGAAGGCTGAAGGACGAGAATTGTTTCGGAGGAAGTACATCAACTCTGAAGTATCTTTGATGTAGGAGGGTAACGGTTGGACGATAGACAGAACTGAATCAAAATAGTACACAACAAGCTCAGTAGGACAGGCAGAAGTCAATGTGATGGGGCAACTGGGATTGTTAGGTTTGTGAATCTTGGGGAGGAAGTAGAAACGAGCAGCACGCAGTGCAGAAACTATGAGTTTCTTAGCATTGCGAGTTAGTGAACCATGTCTTATAAACTTATTCTCTGTTTGGGTGACTTCTTTCTGGTACTCCGATGTAAGATCATGATCCATCAGACAACGTTCAGCTTTATTGACAACAAAAGGGTTCTTACGAAGGGACTGGAGTGCATTGCAATTATCCATGGTGATATTAAAGAAAGCAGGCTTACTGACTTCAAGATGGTTGACATCAAGATGGTTAACTTCTTGTCGGCAACTGTCGATAACAAAGTCCAACATTTTGTTAAGTTCAGGATTAGGGAGCCACCTAGACTTCTTTGGGCAAAGTATGGAAACTGGATCAACGGGTCAGAATGAGACAAAGGTGAATCAACAGACTGAGAAACTGGCGAGGATGTAGAGCTCTGAGTGTGTAAATCATCCTTATGGAAGAATTGTTTCAAGAGTAAACGAGGGAAGGATTCATCAACATCTCTATTCAGTGAAAACTCATCCACACAACAAATAGTAGGCACAAGATTTAGGTCAAGTCGAGGAACATCACACTCAGAAAGTCGAGGATACAAGGCTTAGTCAAAACCATCTTCTTTGGGGGCTGATGTGATGAGCTAAGTACCAGCGGACACTGGTTGACTAACGGAGATGAACGTCTGAAGGAGCACAGCTTAGAATCCTTAGAATGCTTTCAACCTTGAAACAGTTTGCATCAAGCGCGTGAATGATTCCTCTGATGTCATAAACAGTTGAATGGTCAACAAGGTTATAGAATGTAGTACTCTTGTAATGGAAAGTATAGCAAATAAGACGACTGAATAAAGCACGGACTACACTGCAAACTTCACAAGAGTACAGATGACTACCCGACAACAGACTGTACGAGTGGAACTTAAGTTTAAATCCTTTTATGTATACATCCAGTCCGTCAGCAGGTGATGAGGAATCTCCAATGACTGCAGACTTTTGTTGTTGTGATATTAGCTGTGGCGAGGGCAAGGGAAGTACCCATGACCGGCTCAGGCCAGAAAAATGACATGCTAGATGATGTCCCGGGATGTTTAGCCATACACTTCTGAGGTGCTCAGTGAAGCCAGTCAACCCATCATCTCACCAATGTGGTGGACACCGCATTGTTTGCAAGATATACAATACACCAGGTTGGCAGAATACAGGAGAGTTGTCCTGCGGACGTGAAACCTTCTTTGGGGCCGTCAAGTATGGAAGGACTGTGGATATGCCTGCACGTGTTGAAACAGGGACGATTGCAGGCAAACATGCCTAGGACAGTGGTATCATTGGAGACTATTTGTGGAAGGGTGGAGGGAACAAAGTTTTGTCCAATTGATTGGGCGGAACAGAAAGCACACAAGGGTGTAGAAGTCATATTAAATATGAAGTTCATCAATGGATCTGTCTGCAGCGTGCGATACTGTTTCTGGACCATGGCACAAACTCTCAGATTGAATGGGTGGTAAGTAAGAACTAAGGGAATGGGGTTCTGATTTTGTCTCAAAGATGCGACTAGGGCTTCTTCAATGCTCAACGCTGATATTCGACCAAGTGCAGCTGACAGAACATCCGCAGGGGTAACCTTTGTGTTGGAAGAAATTAGTCACATCCAGACCCTGCTTCAAAAAATCCTCATCATTGCTACAAATGACTTCGACAAATTTGTAGCGATGATGAGGATTTAATGTATCAGGTTTTGAATGTGACTAATTTCTTCTTAGACAGACTGAAGAAATAAGTCACATTCATAGCCTGCCTCGTAAAATCCTCATCATCGCTACTAATGACTTCAACAAATCTGTAGCGATGATGAGGATTTTACGTAGCAGGTTTGATTGTGACTAATTTCTTCTGAGACAGACTGAAGAAATAAGTCACATCCGAAGCCTGCTAGGTAAAATCCTCATCATCTCTACAAATTTGTCGAAGTCGTTTGTAGCGATGATGAGGATTTTACGTAACAGGCTTCGGATGTGACTAATTTCTTCAGTCTGTCTCGGACAAAATTAGTCACATTCTAAGATTGGTACGTAAAATCCTCATCATCCCTACAGATTTGTCGAAGTCATTTGTAGCGATGATGAGGGTTTTACGTAGCAGGCTTTGGATGTGACTAATTTTTTCCGACACAAAGGTTACCCTGCGGATGTTCTGTCAGCTGTACTTAGTCGAATATCTGCGTTGAGCCTTGAGGAAGCCCTAGTCTCATCTTTGAGACAAAATCAGAACCCCATCCCCTTAGTTTTTACTTACCACCCATTCAATGTGAGAGTTTGTGCCATTGTCCAGAAACACTATCGCACGCTGCATACAGATCCATTGATGAACTTCATATTTAATATGACTTCTACACCCTTGTGTGCTTTCTGTTCCGCCCAATCAATCGGACAAAACTTTGTTCCCTCCACCCTTCCACACATAGTCTCCAATGATACCACTGTCCTAGGCATGTTTGCCTGCAATCGTCCCTGTTGCAACACGTGCAGGCATATCCACAGTCCTTCCATACTTGATTGCCCCAAGGAAGGTTTCACGTCCGCAGGACAATTCTCTTGTGTTTTGCCAACCTGCTGCATTGTATATCCTGCAAGCAATGCGGTGTCCACCACATTGGCAAGATGATGGGTTGACTGGCTGACCACTTCACTGAGCACCTCAGAAGTGTATGGCTAAACATCCTGGGACATCATGTAGCATGTAATTTTTCTGGCCTGACGCACACATGCATGAACATGTGCCTGTGTGTCTTGAAACTGACTTCAAATACTACACAGGGCCAGAACATGGAACAGCGCATCGTACACAAGTTGGAAACATTGAATCCGGGTGGCTTGACTACAGATTTTTTGCACTCAAACTACCACTGGAACGAGACGCAGTTTGGTCGGAATTTCTGCCTTCCAAATGTTTTGTTTTGGTAAGCACTGCACAAACCTTTCATTTTGATTCTAAGGATGAATATTTCCCAAACAAAGGCAGATCAAGGCTTGCAAATAAGAGTACTGCTGGTACCAGGGGATTTGCCCTCTAGACTTGGTAGAGCGAAAATGACTTTGAAATTTTGGTCAAAGACTCAAAATGTTTTGAGTGGGGGGTACTCAAAGCATTTTGGATTTAGACCCTAAAATTTTCAGCAAAAAAATTGTGGATATTTCCCAAACTAAGGCAGATCCAGGCTTGCAAATTAGAGTGCTGGTACCAGTGGATTTGCCCTCTTGACTTGGTAGAGCAAAAATGACTTTAAAATTTTGGTCAAAAACTCAAAATGTTTTGAGTTGGGGGTACTCAAAGCATTTTGGTTTTTGACCCCAAAAGTTTCAGCCAAAAAACTAAGGAAAGTTTGTCAGTGCTATGCCCGGATTTATGGTCATGTGTCAAGCTAACCTTGCCCTCGCCTAAGCTTATTTCATGAAAACAAGATTTTGCAGTCATTGGAGATTCCTCATCACCTGCTGATGGACCGGACGTATACCAAGAGGATTTGAACTTCAGTTCCACTCTTCCAATCTGTTGCCGGGTAGTCATCTGTACTCTTGTAAGGTTTGCAGTGTCGTCCACGCTTCATCCTGTCGTCTTATTTGGTGAACTCTTCAGTCCCATTTCAAGAGGATTGTTCAGCTTGTTCATGAGATACATGATTTGTGTACTACATTTTATAACTTGGTTGACCAATTAACTGTTTGGAATGATTTGCTGGCTTAATGTGGAACTGTTTCAAGGTTGAAAGCATTCTAAGGATTCTAAGCTGTGCTCCTTAAGACATTCATCTTCGGTAGTCAACCAGCATCCAACCGTACTTAGCTCTTCACATCAGCCCCGCCCCAAGAATATGGTCATGACTATACCATGCAATCTTCCACTTTCAGAAGCAGAGTGTGATTTTCATCAATTTGGTCTGAATTTTGTGCCTAATATTTGGTGTGTGGATGAGTTTTCAATGAATAGAGATGTTGATAAATTCTTCCATCAGTTATGCTTCAAACAAGTTCTACTACAAGGATGATCTACACACACGCAGCTCTATATCCTCGCCTGTTCTTCAGTCTGTTGATTCCAAGCCACATATCACTACTTACTCACCTGTGTCTCATTGTGACGTTTCATTTCAGCCAGCTGATTTTCTACCTGTTGATCGATTTGACAAGTTTAGCCCAAAGAAGTCTAGGTGGTGCCCTAACCCTGAACTTAACAGAACGTTGGACTTTGTTATCGACAGTTCCCAACGAGAGTTAAACCGTCTTGATTTCAGTAAGCCTGCCTTCTGTAACATCATCAAGGATAATTGCAGTGCACTCCAGTCCCTTCGTGGGAACCCTTCTTTTGTCATTAAGAGAACGGACAAAGGTGGAGCTACCGTGGTTTGGTGATGTGATCTTTACATCAAAGAAGCTGAGTGTTAATTGTCTGGTGGAATGTCTTACAGGGAAGTACATAAAGATTTTACATCTGAGCACCAGAAAGAAGTCACCAAAACTAAGAATAAGTTTATAAGACATGGTTTACTGCCTAGCAATGCTAAGAAACTCAAAGTTTCTGCACCCTATACTGCTCGTTTGTACCTTGTCCTCAAGATCCACAAACCTAACAATCCCATCATGTTGACTTGTGCCTGTCCTACTGAGGTTTTTTTGTGCTATCTTGATTCAGTTCTTTCTCCTATTGTCCAATTAACATTACAATTGTTCCACGTCTGACATCACATGTAGATTAACAGTTATCCTGTCATTGATTATTAACTTGATCTTTGTCTCTTTCTTCCTCAAGTTAGAGCCACTTAGCGGACTTGAAGCTGAGGGATGAGAATGGTTCGGAGGAAGTATACCGCAAATTATATTTAATTCTGAACCTCCCTGTCAGAATACAAACAGATTGATTCAACCTTGACCATAATTTAAATTATCTGAAACAAGCAGTGTGAAAGGAGACTACAGTTATTCACAATTACTGCTATATCAGTATAATGTGAATGGCAGCCCCCATCAACAAAACAAATAACTATTTGTTGGAGAATGTTTTTCAGTTTCTTTCAGGAGGATGTTGCCCTGTTGAAATGAGTGGATAGCATCAGCGAAGTGTTCCAAGATTTGCAAGCAGCTTCAGATTAGAAGGTATGATGCCAAAAAAAATATGTGTTACATCTTCATCTTCTATTAAAAATATATTCTTTTTTTATAAACCACACTTTTACAATGATGTTTGGAACTACAGTTACAATGTATTTGTAGTTGCTGGTTACAAACTTTTCAGAAAACATTTTGGGAAAAAACTAAACTTGGAAATCATGAAAACTTCCCATTTCATGAAATGATCTCATGAAATGATTCCAAACTTTTTTTTCTCAAGTTACACTGTGCACGAGTTGTTACATAAATGTGATGAGTTACTGTTTGCTGTCTTCACCAAATAGATTGGAAGAAAATGAACCTGCTCAAGAAACAGAAATTTGCCAGAAAGTGCTAGATCTCACCAAGAAGTTCTAGCCCTGTTTAATGCAACAGTGACCTGGGCCTGAAGCCTTGACTGAGCTCCTGATTGTCCAATTGCATCCACCTAATGCTGGGCTTGTTTGGACCGCCTAGTTCCCAGACCGACAAACATGATGGGTGACATGTGACTGACCCTGGATCCAGTGCCAAGAACGACCTTCGAGCCCCCATCAGCTGATTTTTGTCTTCTTCATCCATCCCCTGGCAGAACTGTTGAACATTTCCACCATCATCATCAACCTTGGACTAACATTTTTGCGAAGAATTTTTTTCGTCTGGTGGACTTAAACCGTAAAGGCTCGGTCAAAGGACATTCACTACCTCGGAACTGAGATATACGTTTGTTCACGGACTCTCACAAAATCAAAGCTACGATAGCATAGATCACACCAGCAGTTTGTACTTCATCCAGATAGATCAAGACTGCACACAGCTAATACAAGATGCTCTGTAAGTTACTCTAGCTTATTCCAATTGACTTTGAACACTTGTGGCTCTTATGCCCTCTAGTTTATTTTGATTTCCAATTTAGCATTGTTTGGGTATTTTTCCCAGGTGTCCCTAAATTGGATTAATTAGTTGTAGTTTCAAAGAGCTGTACAGTACCCAGTTTTAGAAATCCACTCAGGCATATCTGCCAACCAGTTCAAGAGACAAAAGAACACGACAGTTCTGGAGACAAAAGAACGGATTAGAAGTAGATTTTTTTCTTGTGTGTTAAACATTTAATCGTTCCGATGTGTTCCGATTTGCATTTAGTATTCATAGTATTTTTTTTTTCGCTGATATACTTTTGCTCTCCTTTTTAATTTTTGTTTGTTTTACTTTAATATGATTGAGATCCAGAAAATTGCCAGAAATTGCCTGATCTCAACAAGAAGTTCCACCCCTGTTTAATGCAACAGTGACCTGGGTCTGAAGCCTTGACTGAGCTCCTGATTGTCCAGTAGCATCCACCTAATGCTGGGCTTGTTTGGACCGCCTAGTTCCCAGACCGACAAACATGATGGGTGACATGTGACTGACCCTGGATCCAGTGCCAAGAACGACCTTCGAGCCCCCATCAGCCGATTTTGGTGTTCTTCATCCATCCTCTGGCAGAACTGTTGAACATTTCCATCATCATCATCAACCGTGGACTAACATTTTTGGCAAGAATTTTTTTCTTCTGGTGGACTTAAATTGTAACGACTCGGCCAAAGGACATTCACTACCTCGGAACTGAGATATACGTTTGTTCACGGACTCTCACAAAATCAAAACTACGATAGCATAGATCACACCAGCAGTTTGTACTTCATCCAGATAGATCAAGACTGCACACAGCTAATACAAGATGCTCTGTAAGTTACTCTAGCTTATTCCAATTGACTTTGAACACTTGTGGCTCTTAAGCCCTCTAGTTTATTTTGATTTCCGATTTGGCATTGTTTGGGTATTTTTGCCAGGTGTCCATAAATTGGATTAATTAGTTGTAGTTTCAAACAGCTGTAGAGTACCTAGTTTGAGAAATCCACTCAGGCATATCTGCCACTCAGTTCTAGGGACAAAAGAAAACTACAGTTCTGGAGACAAAAGAACAGATTAGAAGTAGATTTTTTTCTTGTGTGTTAAACATTTAATCGTTCTAATGTGTTCCGATTTTGCATTTAGTATTCACAGTATTTTTTTATCGCCGATATACTTTTGCTCTCCTTTTTAATTTTTGTTTGTTTGTTTTGATTGAGATCCAAAAACATGCAAGAAAGTGCTAGATCTCACCAAGAAGTTCCAGCCCTGTTGAATGCAACAGTGACCTGGGCGTGAAGCCTTGACTGAGCTCCTGATTGTCCAGTAGCATCCACCTAATGCTGGGCTTGTTTGGACCGCCTAGTTCCCTGACTGACAAACATGGGTGACATGTGACTGATTTTTTTCTTGTGTGTTAAACATTTAATCGTTCTAATGTGTTCCGATTTGCATTTAGTATTCACAGTATTTTTGTTTATCGCTGATATACTATTGCTCTCCTTTTTAATTTATGTTTGTTTTACTTTAATATGACTGAGATCCAGAAAATTGCCAGAAAGTGCTAGATCTCACCAAGAAATTCCAGCCCTGTTTAATGCAACAGTGACCTGGGCGTGAAGCCTTGACTGAGCTCCTGATTGTCCAGTAGCATCCACCTAATTCTGGGCTTGTTTGGACCGCCTAGTTCCCAGACTGACAAACATGATGGGTGACTTGTGAGTGACCCTGGATCCAGTGCCAAGAACGACCTTCGAGCCCCCATCAGCCGATTTTTGTCTTCTTCATCCATCCCCTGGCAGAACTGTTGAACATTTCGACCATCATCATCAACCTTGGACTAACATTTTTGTGAAGACTTTTTTTCGTCTGGTGGACTTAAACCTTAACGGCTCGGCCAAAGGACATTCACTACCTCGGAACTGAGATATACGTTTGTTCACGGACTTTCACAAAATCAAAGCTATGATAGCATAGATCACACCAGCAGTTTGTACTTCATCCAGATAGATCAAGACTGCACACAGCTAATACAAGATGCTCTGTAAGTTACTCTAGCTTATTCCAATTGACTTTGAACACTTGTGGCTCTTATGCCCTCTAGTTTATTTTGATTTCCAATTTGGCATTGTTTGAGTATTTTTGCCAGGTGTCCCTAAATTGGATTAATTAGTTGTAGTTTCAAACAGCTGTAGAGTACCCAGTTTGAGAAATCCACTCAGGCATATCTGCCACTCAGTTCAAGAGACAAAAGAACACGACAGTTCTGGAGACAAAATAACAGATTAGAAGTAGGTTTTTTTCTTGTGTGTTAAACATTTAATCGTTCCGGTGTGTTTCGATTTGCATTTAGTATTCATAGTATTTTTTTTATTGCTGATATACTTTTGCTCTCCTTTTTAATTTTTGTTTGTTTGTTTTGATTGAGATCCAGAAACATGCAAGAAAGTGCTAGATCTCACAAGAAGTTCCAGCCCTGTCTACTACAACAGTGACCTGGGTCTGAAGCCTTGACTGAGCTCTTGATTGTCCAGTAGCATCCACCTAATGCTGGGCTTGTTTGGACCGCCTAGTTCCCAGACCGACAAACATGATGGGTGACATGTGACTGACCCTGGATCCAGTGCCAAGAACGACCTTCGAGCCCCCATCAGCCGATTTTGGTGTTCTTCATCCATCCCCTGGCAGAACTGTTGAACATTTCCACCATCATCATCAACCTTGGACTAACATTTTTGGCAAGAATTTTTTTCTTCTGGTGGACTTAAAACGTAACGACTCGGCCAAAGGACATTCACTACCTCGGAACTGAGATATACGTTTGTTCACGGACTCTCACAAATTCAAAACTACGATAGCATAGATCACACCAGCAGTTTGTACTTCATCCAGATAGATCAAGACTGCACACAGCTAATACAAGATGCTCTGTAAGTTACTCTAGCTTATTCCAATTGACTTTGAACACTTGTGGCTCTTAAGCCCTCTAGTTTATTTTGATTTCCGATTTGGCATTGTTTGGGTATTTTTGCTAGGTGTCCATAAATTGGATTAATTAGTTGTAGTTTCAAACAGCTGTAGAGTACCCAGTTTGAGAAATCCACTCAGGCATATCTGCCACTCAGTTCTAGGGACAAAAGAAAACTACAGTTCTGGAGACAAAAGAACAGATTAGAAGTACGTGTTTTTCTTGTGTGTTAAACATGTAATCGTTCTAGTGTGTTCCGATTTGCGTTTAGTATTTACAGTATTTTTTTTTATCGCTGAAATACTATTGCTCTTCTTTTTAATTTGTGTTTGTTTTACTTTAATATGACTGAGATCCAGAAAATTGCCAGAAAGTGCTAGATCTCACCAAGAAGTTCCACCCCTGTTTAATGCAACAGTGACCTGGGCGTGAAGCCTTGACTGAGCTCCTGATTGTCCAGTAGCATCCACCTAATGCTGGGCTTGTTTGGACCGCCTAGTTCCCAGACCGACAAACATGATGGGTGACATGTGACTGACCCTGGATCCAGTGCCAAGAACGACCTTCGAGCCCCCATCAGCCGATTTTTGTCTTCTTCATCCATCCCCTGGCAGAACTGTTGAACATTTCCACCATCATCATCATCCTTGAACTAAGATTTTTGTGAAGAATTTGTTTCTTCTGGTGGACTTAAATTGTAACGGCTCGGCCAAAGGACATTCACTACCTCGGAACTGAGATATACGTTTGTTCACGGACTTTCACAAAATCAAAGCTACGATAGCATAGATCACACCAGCAGTTTGTACTTCATCCAGATAGATCAAGACTGCACACAGCTAATACAAGATGCTCTGTAAGTTACTCTAGCTTATTCCAATTGACTTTGAACACTTGTGGCTCTTAAGCCCTCTAGTTTATTTTGATTTCCGATTTGGCATTGTTTGGGTATTTTTGCCAGGTGTCCATAAATTGGATTAATTAGTTGTAGTTTCAAACAGCTGTAGAGTACCCAGTTTTAGAAATCCACTCAGGCATATCTGCCACTCAGTTCTAGGGACAAAAGAAAACTACAGTTCTGGAGACAAAAGAACAGATTAGAAGTAGGTTTTTTTCTTGTGTGTTAAACATGTAATCGTTCTAGTGTGTTCCGATTTGCGTTTAGTATTTACAGTATTTTTTTTTATCGCTGAAATACTATTGCTCTTCTTTTTAATTTGTGTTTGTTTTACTTTAATATGACTGAGATCCAGAAAATTGCCAGAAAGTGCTAGATCTCACCAAGAAGTTCCACCCCTGTTTAATGCAACAGTGACCTGGGCCTGAAGCCTTGACTGAGCTCCTGATTGTCCAGTAGCATCCACCTAATGCTGGGCTTGTTTGGACCGCCTAGTTCCCAGACCGACAAACATGATGGGTGACATGTGACTGACCCTGGATCCAGTGCCAAGAACGACCTTCGAGCCCCCATCAGCCGATTTTTGTCTTCTTCATCCATCCCCTGGCAGAACTGTTGAACATTTCCACCATCATCAT
Source organism: Marthasterias glacialis (assembly GCA_911728455.2). Taxonomy (NCBI): domain Eukaryota; kingdom Metazoa; phylum Echinodermata; class Asteroidea; order Forcipulatida; family Asteriidae; genus Marthasterias; species Marthasterias glacialis. The sequence continues at coordinate 13,624,653 of OU452223.1, forward strand.
CATCCTTGAACTAAGATTTTTGTGAAGAATTTGTTTCTTCTGGTGGACTTAAATTGTAACGGCTCGGCCAAAGGACATTCACGACCTCGGAACTGAGATATACGTTTGTTCACGGACTTTCACAAAATCAAAGCTACGATAGCATAGAGCACAGCAGCAGTTTGTACTTCATCCAGATAGATCAAGACTGCACACAGCTAATACAAGATGCTCTGTAAGTTACTATAGCTTATTCCAATTGACTTTAAACACTTGTGGCTCTTAAGCCCTCTAGTTTATTTTGATTTCCGATGTGGCATTGTGTGGGTATTTTTCCCAGGTGTTCATAAATTGGATTAATTAGTTGTGGTTTCAAACAGCTGTAGAGTACCCAGTTTTAGAAATCCATTCAGGCATATCTGCCACTCAGTTCTAGGGACAAAAGAACACGACAGTTCTGGAGACAAAAGAACGGATTAGAAGTAGATTTTTTTATTGTGTGTTAAACATTTAATCGTTCCGATTTGCATTGAGTTTTCATAGTATTTTTTTATCGCTGATATACTATTGCTCTCCTTTTTATATTTTGTTTGTTTTACTTTATTATGATTGAGATCCAGAAAATTGCCAGAAAGTGCTAGATCTCACCAAGAAGTTCCACCCCTGTTGAATGCAACAGTGACCTGGGCATGAAGCCTTGACTGAGCTCCTGATTGCCCAGCAGCATCCACCCAATGCTGGGCTTGTTTGGACCGCCTATTTCACAGACTGACAATTATGATGGGTGACATGTGACTGACCCTGGATCCAGTGCCAAGAACGACCTTCGAGCCCCCATCAGCCGATTTTTGTCTCCTTCATCCATCCCCTGGCAGAACTGTTGAACATTTCCACCATCATCATCCACCTTGGACTAACATTTTTGTGAAGGATTTTTTCTTCTGGTGGACTTAAAACGTAACGGCTCGGTCAAAGGACATTCACTACCTTGCTATTTTTCTGCACTTTGTTCTCCTGCATATTAGTTCTCTTTGTATCCCTCTTTTGACTATGTTCTTTGCAAGCCCAGATTGTCTGCTTTAAAGCCAAATTACTACTTCCAGAGATCACCTGTCTGACATAGAACTCTTCCCATCATCCATCGCAGCAAATGGTGACAGATCATCTCGTCACATTCAATTGAACCTATCCTCAATCCACTTGAAGTGAAGCAAGATGCATCCCTCAAGCTACCTTTCCCTTCCAAGAGATCTTGTCAACATGCAAGATGAAATATTGCATCAAAACCACATCCATGCCTACAGAACTCCAATTTTCTACCGTTGTGCGTTATTTTGGTGGTACTGCAAGAAAACTTGTTCTCAATCTCCGTCCAGTAAATCAAACGCTTAGCCATGCTTTTGCTGAACTTAAGGCACAGTTTGGAGACATATACCTGTCTGGTTATTCACTGGCCAGTTTTTTATGTTGGTATGAGACTTCCCAATAAAGTACTAAGCATCTTTGCTTTAGAACCTGAAGCTACGCTGAGAACCATAAAAGAAAATTCAACTCCATTTCCAAACAGAAACAGCATGCTCACACAGCAATTCATGAGAGGTGTTGTAGATGAGAAGGTAACGCAGACACTTAAACCAATGAAACAAAGGGAGATGACTTTCAGGCAACTTCAGATTGAACTTTATCTAGTGGAATGACGGTCTCAGATGACAGCTTTTGCAAAGACCGGAACCAAGCTAAAAATCAAGCAATTACAGCAGATCAGTCCACTATACAACCAGCTGAATTCATCCTTGTTACCTGATACGAGGGTCCTTGATCAAAACCAGCACATGGCCCAGATCTCCAAGCAGAACACTGACCACAATGTGTTTGAAAAAATCTCTTGCCACTGTCAACCAACTACATGCTGCTCTGAAGATTGAGCACCATGCCCATCTAAACAATCGAGAAAAGACCAGTTACCTTCTAGTCATTGAGTTTTCATTTGACAGAGTTGTGGCAAGGAAGGACAGCACATCACCAAATGCTGCAGAAGTGCACCTTCAAACCTCAATGGCTCGCTGCCAATGGGCAAGCCGTCAGAGGCCAAGAATCAACAAGCCCAGTACTATCTCCTTCAAACAACGCATCCTAGCCGTCTTCAATATACCAAGGTGATACCAAGCCTCTCCATCATCAGCAGTCAATTAAACAATTATAATGTACTGTACTGCAATTTTCTACAGAGGACGTCGTGTTACTGCAGAGGAACTGTCATGTGATAATAACCTTCAAATTTCATAACATTTAAGTTGACAATCAGTTACTTTAATGTTGAACTGGTAAAGTTTCGTTTGAAAAATTTTCGATGTTGAAATGACTTGCTGGCAACGAGCTCTTCTACTAAAGCTGTAAAGGAGCAGAAACACAACTAGTCATCTTTGATAAGGGATGAAATGATATCTTCTGGGAGTGCCAAAACTTGACCTTTAGGAGTCATTTTGGGCAAAAAAGACCCATCTAAAGATTGAGGTGTGGTTCTACTGGCAGACTATAGTGAAAGATGTGAATGAGTGGTAGGTAATGTGACAGTGTTGACAGGTGTAACTGAAATTTAACTAAATACCCCAAAAAAGTAATCTGGAATAAAAGGGATAAAACAAACGTAATGTCTCTTTTTCTTTGGTATGGACAGCAATTTCTTGCCACTGCCATCAAATAATATTTTTTGTCCTAATGAACTATTTGTTATTGTAGATTCAACAGTGCACCAGATGCCTGGAGACGGAGAAGATCAAATTTGCTGCCTCTGAACTTCAACCCATCCCTGTGGTCGAGCCCTGGGTGATGATTGGTATTAATCTGATTGGCCCATCCAAGGAATCGAAGGCTAGCAATCGATAAGTCCTAACTGCTACAGAATATTACACCAAGTGGCCTGAGGTGATGCCGATCAGGAGAAAGGATGCCATGAGTGTGTCAAAGTGCCTCAAAAGATTTTTATTGCTGGTGGGGTCATTTCCAAGACGTAACTTTTGTGTGTATCTATTTATATTTTTGTATGGGTTTAAACCTTCAATGCTTTGTTAATTTGGTATCATTTCAATGTGTAACATCAGCTCACTTTTTCTCATTGCAGGAATGGTGCACCAACAGACTGCCTTTCTGATCATGGGAGAGAATTCTGTAACCAGGTAAAGTTATACACATGTACACACCCAAAACTAGGATGGGAAAAAACAGTCTCTTTTTACAATTTCATTTAGTCTTAACCTTTGAATGTTTTTTTTCCCAAAGCTGTCTGAGGACTTGTACCAGCAATGGGGTATCTGCCATCGTGTGAGTTCAGCTGCACACCACCCCAGACAAATGGCATTGATGAGTGGTTGAATCAGACACTCAAGGCCTCCAATGCCAAGTTGGTAAATGACAAGCAGGACGATTGGGAGAACTATATTAAGGTAATACCATAACACACTGATACATCAATTGAGGATGATGACAAGGAAGACATTATACAATCCATTAATGTGATTCTACTGACTACTACAGTTGATAAAGCAGACCTACAACAAGCTGTTCTAGCCGATGATACACTTCAGCAAGTGATTTCATAATATTTGGATAATGATTGGCCAAACAAGAAAAAGATTAGGCAAGCATTATAGTCATACTCGATGATTCTTGATGAATTTTGGATTGTAGATATTGTTTCATGCTTGTGATCATTTTGTGATATCTGAGACGATGAAACGCAATCTAATTCCCCTCGCTCATGAAGCACATCAAGGCACTGTACAATGTAAGCAAGGACTCTGGGAATGCTGTATATGGTGGCCTTGCATGGACCGTATGGTAGAGGATGTCACTTGCAGCTGTTACGCATGGTAAACAAGTGATAAAACTGCATGCAACCAGAACACTCCATTACAGCCCATACCACTTCCAGAAGGGCCATGGCAAAAGATTGTGATTGACATAACTGGCCCCTTTTAACACGGTTCACTATAGCTGCCATTGACTTCTACAGCAAATGACTGGAGGTAGCTTTTGCTTCAGACTTTACTTCACGAACAATAGTTTCCATGATGCCTTCAATTTTTGCTTTTGTTAATTCCCAGGTTAAGCAAACTGCAAGTGAAGGTGTAAAGCAGATATCAGTAGTTGACATCTTCTTCTTTTGCATGCAATCAGAAGGACTGGATGACAGAGTGGTGCAGTGTCAGTAGTGCAAGGAATGGTTTCACAAACCTGTCACACTTTGCCCTCCATACTTTTCTCAGATAAGTCTGCCATATTCTTTTGCTTGAAGTGTACTTAGTCTTTTCCGCTTCCTTTCTGTTTCAGATGAGCGAAGGAGCTGTGCAGAAGTTGATTACTTCAGTGTAAAACATCTATGTTATATTATTTTAATCTCTTTTTTTTATTATTAAATAATTAAATTTTGTATTTCTTATGGAACAAGTACCTTGCCCTTTTAGGTTACTGTTGGGTTATTTATTCTGTAAATATAGCTGTAAATAATTTGTCAAGGGGGTCAGTCTTTACTCTTGCATATTTCTTGCCTTTTTGGATGTTACTTAATTGTTCTGTACATATTATTTAGTTCATTTTTAAATGGTATATTTCGGTAATAATTTTTCGAGGGGTCACTCAACTTACAATGTTCTTGCCTTTTTAAATGTTATTTATTTTGTATGTTATTTATTTTTAAATGTTATACTTTGATAATTGTTTGTGGTGGTCACTCTTTACACATTTTTGCCTTTTTAAAAATCAATCTAACATAAATTCAGTTCAATGCAAGTTCAACTGATGAGTCATGAATTTGACGAAAGGGCAATTAGCAGCATTTAAACTAAAAACAAAAAGAGGTTTGATGCCTCTTGCAATATTTCAAAAGTAAAAACATCAACTAAAAGTTTTTATAATTTGAAGAAATTAAAGTGTACCTTAGTGTTAAGGGGTTTAACATTACAAGCTGCTGATTGGCCTCTTGAACAATGCATATGCTTTAAAGATGATCTGTGCTGATGTGATTTGTGCTCGAAAAATAATTTTGACATTAAGTACTCTGTAAATGTTGCTTGATTTTTTTATTTGGAAGTAAATAACTTTGGCCATCTGACAAAAATTATTTCAACATTTGGATTAATTTTCAAGGTCAAATTGGCTTGAGCATGGATCATACATCTTTAATGTGTTTAACAAAATGAATAAATCAATTTATAATTACATAGGAACAATCAAAGATGAATAAACAGGCACTTAATTAGGCTAAAATGTTGTATCTGATCTGCCTTGTAAACTCCATGAGTAACTTAGGTATCATTCTATACTTACCTATCTGAAAATTTTGATAATAAACATTGACATAATACATCCAAAAAGTGGTAGTCAGATACAAAAACTTTCCCTTAACTGTACTCACGATCATCTTTTGTCCTCCCAACTGATGCTTTTTAGGCCCAAAGCAAAACCATGCAGTCATCAGGTTCAGCAGCACTTCACAGCAGTGTAGGCAGGGATCTATACAGATGTAAAGTGTGGTTGTTGCACTACATGTATGGTATGGTCTGATCACTCACAAGAATAATCTAGAAGTTAAAGAGGAGCTATTTTATTCTGAAGTGAACTTTCACAACATCAAAGCGGTAAGCAACTTCAGTACATTTCTCATTAATTTGCCTCTTCAGTGCATGCATAATGCCATAATTATAATATCATTGCAATGATGCAAAGTCTCCAAAAGTCGGCTGATCATATTTGTTTTCAGTCATGGCCTTGTCGTCTGGCAGGAAACAGGTCAACTCATCATAGTACTCCAACCAACTCATACTCTATACATGGATGAGATTCCTTCCTCCATGCTTTAACCAACTCATGCTCATTTTGGTCAATTTGTACTCCAATCAACTTGCTCATTCTCCAAACAACTCAAATCCCAGTGAAACCAGTTTCCAATCAGCTAATGGTAAAATTGTTTATAATTAATGTACACTAACCTGAAATACACAGGGGATGATTCCGGTTAATATGGTGATACAATTGTGTCAGATATGATTTTGGAAAAGGGAAAAATATTTAGGATACTGTTCCCATCAAGTGCCGTCTTTTCAACATACCTCCTAATAGTTGGATTCCAGTCTCAGACCTTTTTAACCTGTAAATATAATTTGAAACTACTGGTTTTTAAGTCCAGCAATTACACCATGCTATTGATCCTTAACTTGCATATTTTTGGATCATATGAGTGGGTTTACTTGTAGTTTGGAAGATTTTTCTTATTTACAATGTCATTGTCAGTAGTTTCAGGTAATGATTACATTTCAAATAATGAAATAATGTAATAATAATAATAATACGCAGTTTTTATATAGCGCTTTTTCACACCCTATGGGCGTCTCAGAGCGCTCGGTATTTTTTCCTGCGAGGTATGATGAGTTACTTTTTTGAAGTATGAGACCTGTTCCTTTACATAGCACCATGTAATGGTTCACAAGGTGCTGTGGCGCAATCTGCAGCCGATCAAACCAGGAACACCGGGGCGAACCCCTTCTCTTTGCGATAAGTGTCACTGGGTTCTTTTACGTGCATTACACAACACACGGGACCAACGGCTTTACGTCCCATCCGAAGGACGAAGCAATAATGGTTAAGTGTCTTGCTTAAGGACACAAGTGTCACGACCGGGACTCGAACCCACACTCTGCTGATCAGAGACACCAGAGCTTGAGTCCGGTGTTCTTATTCTTTATAACCCAGCTCCAGATGGATGTTGTTAGCTGTTTGAGTGACATGCTCATTGAGACAACCAGAAAATATGGAGACTCAAATTAGTCCAGGTCAGTCACGCTACATTTGTTCATCTCTGTCACATTAATCGTCTCGTGACTCTAGGAAATCGCTGATTCTAACCAAAAACATTGAAAAGTCTTTCCCTCTGCCAGTTCCAAAGTAGGGTGGACCACTCTTTCTCCATTCTAGGCTTTCAGGTTTTTCTGAGCCTGAACAGAAGAAAACCTGCATTTCTCAAAGATCCTCATCCACCTTCTTTTGAAACAGCACACGTGAATAACAAGGCTTCAAGGTTGTTTTTTTTTTTTCAAAGACCGAACTTGGAAACTGTGTTTTACAAGATCCTAATCTGGGTATTTTTAAATTACCAGGCTTCCAGGTTTTTCCCAAGCCTGACAACCTGCCTTTTGCAAAGATCCTTATTTGTTTGTAAAGAAAAAAAGTGATAGTTTATAATCCTGAACCATGAACCAGAGATATTACTGACTGTAGCTGGGTGCACTACACAAAATAGACAAGAAAAGACCTTGCGTTGAGCTTCATTAATAAAATATAAAACCACAATTTTCTCTCTAAATCCACCATTCAAAAGTCACTGCTTTTATGGATTGTTGAAAAATGGTCTAATATCAAGGCCCAGGGGTTGTTGACTCCCAAGCTGGTGCATTTGTTGTACACTAGCCCTCTCAAAATGACCCCATTTTGCCCAAAAGCACGGTCATTTTTCCAAGATGATGTCTGGTAAGTTTACTTGTTCATCTAGAATTCTATCTTGTCTATTGTCGGAGTCTACTCGATCTGTTAGCGACCACTTCATAATGGAGTGTGTGGATGGAATTTAACATTATTGAATTAAGCTTAGATAAAACAGCTTATTCAAAAATATCATGCAGATTCTTAACAACAAATCCAATCCTTTTGGATGCTACTCATCAATGAATTTCCTTGTAGTTTGAAAGAAATTACATTTTTTCAAGATTATACTTTGTTTTTGTGATTTTTTGCAACTGATCAATGTAGATAATGAAATAATGTCAATTCTTTATAACCCAGCTCCAGATTGATGCAGTTAGCTGTCTGAGCAACATGCTCCTTGAGAGAGATTGAGACTCAAATCAGTGGAGGCCAGTCACGATACACTGTCATCTTTGTGCTGTTTGATCGCATTAAATGTCTCCTGACTCTAGGAAATCAACAATTCAACTGAAATCATTGAGTAGTGTTTCCCTCCTGCAAATAATGACTTTACTAAGGAGGAGCACGGACCGGGGCAGGGGGGGGGGAATATGTGCACCATCAACTGATGTCTGTGCCCTCTATTTGAATCCTGGACTTTTTAGATTAAAATTAGCGGAATAAAATGTTGCATTTTATGAGCTTTTATGTAGAAGTTTCAGTGTTTTTAGAACTATTTTGAATTATTTACACACAGAATGTATTTTGTTTTACTTTAACACATCAGAAAACACTGAAAAGGGGCTAGTTTATTAAATAGTTTTAATTGGCTAAAAGTGCCCCCTAGAAAACAAATGATGTCCTCATGTGCCCTCTATGATTTTACCCTAGTTACAGCACTGCCTGCACTTCCAAGAGTGAGGCAGCCGAACTTGCTCATTTGAGTGACCACCCATCTCCTTTGAGTGACCACCTGTCTCAGATTTGTCATAAAGGAAATAATATTGGCAAAAATTTTAATGTTGTTTCATTTATGAGCTTTTTCCCTTACCTCCATGCATCAACAAGTCACAATTTGGATTGTGTAGATGGAATCATCTGGCATTTGTGTGAGTGCTGCATTCTTGTCTGTTTGCAGGCTGCATCAATTTGAATTCTTACCAGATCTCTCAGCTCAACAGCCAGGGGAAATACATGAAGTTATTGAGTTCCATGTACAGTCTGTTCAACACGGTTGATCCCCCATGCTCAACCTAGTGTATCAAACCAATATATCGTTATGTCTGTGTAACAAGGTCGTATCTACTAAAATGGCATTTACGATAAACATGAGTTATAGCGATGACTCTCAACCAACCCTATCCTGCCCTGTGTTTTGTCTTTAATTAACAACACCATTTATACAAGTTGATGCTTTTATAGTGCCTTTTGCACATGTTGGAATTGGCAATAAGAGTTGAATTAAATGCAGTGGTTTAACTGTGCCAAAAAATCACAACAATGTTTCATTGACTGTTTTTCTGTGAGCTGTCTGAGAATGATTAGAAGCTGCATCTAGGGAACTATTATTTCAATATGTGGGGGAAATATGACATTAATTTTACCCCTAAATTGCAAATGTGTGCGGGTAATTTATACTACGAAATATGCAATAGGCAAGTCACATGAAATGTCGTCAGTCAGGACGCCCGCTTCATTCATAAAATCGAACTTGAAAATGAGGTCAGTCAAAATATTTGAAAATCTTAACGGCTGGCAGGCCAGCATGTTTTAAATATTCACGTGCAAATTTGTGCTCTAAAATTATGCAGTAGACACTACTCACTGATGCCTTTTTATCCAACTTGAGACAGGATATTAGCTGTATATTGGGGTAAACAACATTTTTTTGCAAAGAAAGATGTCATAGGAATCATCAAACAAGAGTACATTACTGAAGATGCCTGCTTAATTTTTAAGCCTGAAAACAAGGCAAACACTTGAAAGAAAGAAAAAATCAAATCCATTTTATCAAATTATGGGTCCATTACCAGGGTTTAATTTTATTCTCTTAAATAACTCAGTAAAGAGCCTACACCGATGGCTTTTCATTTAACTTGACCCAGGATATTAGCTTCTTGGGGGAAATGCTGAGATTTTGGAGGTAAACATGACATTGTCAGTAGCCCTTATAGGCACAGGTAAAGAAAAAACTTTAAGCTACAATTTATATTTATTATTTCTTCCCGCTAACTATTAATTTTGTGTTTTGTCGCTTGGTTTTATAATGAAGTTTTGAGGCGGCTGTCAGATTTTTTTGTTGCGGCAGAATGTGGCGGCCAAATAACCGTCAGATAAACAAAATATCACACCCCATGTGAAAGAACTGTATTAATCTAGAACTAGCAGGGGTCGGTATAATAATTGATCACACTTTCAGGATGATCAGGACTACGATTATTCTGTGGAAATTGTATTTTATTTTCAGATCTTGCTTCAGATCTAAGACTTGGTCATCTTTTATACATACTGTGCAGGTACTTGTCCAGTGTAGAGGTACCTTTATATGAACATTAAGTTGGCCGTGAAGAGGGACAACTATGTCTGAAATTCTTGAACAACAGACATTACGAACTAATGCTCAACTGGTATAATCCCCTCAAAGTTAATTCAGTTCGATCTCGGCACCTATAAAAACATGTGATTGTTTAATTGATTGTTAAAATTCCAGCTCAACATTGGTAAACTGACTGTACATTTTTGCACAAATCAAGATATTTGTAATAAAACCAAGCAGTGAATTGGTTGAGCTCATTTGGCATTGTTTCATTTGAGAGAAAGCAGTAAAAATGCATTGAGCAATTTTGTTCGCATTTTTATAGATAAAGCTTTCATTTCACCGAGACAAAAACTGTTGTTGGAACTTATTTCATTTATTAAATTAAAAAGGTCAACCCTTTAGTCAGACCTATTTCAAGGAAACTTTTTTACCATCATTATCTTGATACCATAATAAGGTATATGTAAATCTGTGAACATTTATGTTTTTCCTCTTTACAAAAGTGTTGAACTGGGGTTTTAAATTCTCGGAGAAGATTAAGGCTGCCCCTATTCCCACTACAGAGGGCGCTCTTTATTCATTTGTATAAGTGCCCAGTTATACCATGCCGGCCAAGGTTGCTGTTGAAATGACTGATCATTAAGCACAAGGAAAAATGGTAAATATTAATTTAATGTTATTATAGTAACTAATTTGTAACTCGTGTGTGCTGGGCTGACGGAGGAGGAATTGTAGAGTGGTTGTTCGGTCCGAAGGGGAGCTAAAAACAGCGAAAACAATGACCACTGAAACACGTAAGTAATGTTCATTGCACATTAGAACCACGCACGACCAAGGCCGAAACAACGACCTGACTAGACATGTACTTCACTCTGTGTGTATCGAACTGTGATGAAAGTCGGCATGATCGGTGCTGGTTTTGAGCGGCGGCACTGACATATTTTTACTATGGCTGTATCTCGAAGCCCATCGTTGTTTTGCAGTACCTACATTTAAACACAGAAAGGCTAAAATGCCGTATCCAGCTGTCACTTTATATCCCTGGAATTTAAGTAAACTTTGATCTTGTCGCCCAATGCAAACAGACGGTGCGACCATTTTGTACCTCCATGATGTCACTCACTCATCTCTCTCGGGTAATGCATTCAATCAGTCAGCACATCCAAGAGAGTTTACTGCTACTCGAAACTTTCATGTCCCCACTTTCAGGTGAATGTCACAAGAAGACTGCTGGAATAAAGACTAGCACAGGAGTCTGACCCCCTCTCGCTGTACAGTGCAACAGCATCCATCATGGCTACGATGACGTCATTGACATGGGCTTCTAAAATATACCAGCATGGAGATTTGTCATAAAATTCCACCAAAAGCCTAGGAGTTATCGCACCAAGGGGAGGGAGGCTTGCAGAAATGTCCTCCAGACGCTTCCAGCAAAGACCAACTGATCATTTAGGGAAACATTTGCCAAAAAAGTAAGTTTCGATTTGAAAGCTGATGTCTGGTTTTGGAGAATTGGGTTTGTTGGGCCAAGAATTGGAGGTAATCCAGCATATTGGCACAATGTATGGGGCTAATGTAACCATGCTATCTAATGTGGTTCTGAACTGTCAAAGCTGACATAGTGACAGTGACCCTGACGGAGCTGTATAAAAACTAGTTGCGATAATCGTAACCCTCCATCCTCCCGACAGTTGGAGACCAAAGGGTTACGAGACAAGATTGATGTTTTCCACATAATGGTCAGTTTTGAGCAGTTTTTGCCAGACTCGTGATCAGAATCGTCCTTTTTTTCCACTTTCCAAAATCCTGACAGACATTCTATAAACATTGAGTTGATCTTATTTGTATGACAACGTCATCTGGAACCCTTAAAACAACATCATGGAAATATTTGGCGAAAAAAAACCGACAACTTACCAAAAGACTGAGCGATTATATCCATAATCCATAGCGGGGCAAACTAGTGATTTTGAACATCACACTTGCTTGAATACAACCAATCAGCGTGACCCAATCAAACACGCATCCAGATGAGCCATGGCAAGGGTTCCAGATGGTGTTGTCATACAATAAAGATCAACACCATGTTTTTAGTCTGTCATGATTTTTGAAAGCTTGGCAAAAACTGGTCAAAACTGCTAGTTACACGGATAATACCTGTCTTGGGTCGTAGCTGGTCTTCGACCGGACGGTCGGATGGAGGGTTACGATTATCGCAACTATACGATAACTAGAGTTGTACTTGTAGCTGCTAGAAAGTGATGGCCTTCAGCAGCCACACTGACTGGAGTTTTAAGTGGCTTACCTTGGTAGGTGGCAGCAGGTCTCCTGCGATGCTCTCAGTCACCACATACATTGAGTGCGCGATCCAAGCAATAAACCACCACTGGCTCTCTGCTGCAAACACACCGGGCGGGTTAGTAGGAGCAGGCCACCGCTGGTCAAAAAAACAAACAGAAAACTTGACTTTGAAACAGAACTTTTTTCATTTGAGATTTATAATGGAACTTTGTTTGTTGGAGATTTGTAATTGAACTTTGTCTGTTATTACCCTCTTAATCTTTCAAGGGGCTGCGTTTTTATTGTGTTATCACTTTGGACTAAGATGTGCTAGTTTCAATTCAACTTGGAGAGGGATGTAATAGGCTAAGTGCATTATTCAATATAACACCCGCAAGTGCATTATGGGTAAAAGCACATGAACAATTTGGGACAGAAATAAATACACATTAATTATACAACAGAAGTTATGTTTTGCTTGCTTCCCTTTAATCACTCCACTATTTGCCCATCCAAGGATAACACTTTCCACCAGTATAATGCTTGTCCAGATCCTGACAACATTAGGGACGATGTTGCCATTCTAACACTCTTGTTTTCCCTTTTTGACAGCCCTGTGTACAAAAATCCCTTGCAGATGTGTTTAAAGGGTATTTGCAGCATCACGGCTACCTTGCCGTTTCTGGGTTGAAGATGTTGTTAGATGTCGACGAATTTTGATTTTTTGATGCAAGACTGGAGCTAACTGCAGGTAAAAACATTTTTTTTTCACAACCTTTATTGGAGTTATGGAGTTATTTTGCAAGCCACCTATTTTGGGCTAAAAGTTTAAGGGCCAAAACCACAAATTCTATTACCCCCCCCCCCAGAAAAAAGTTTCTGACCAAAACTTCATAGTTGCTCTTGTTCATAAAAGTCAAGAGGGCATATCCCCTGGTACCAGGTCTCTAATATGCAAGCCCAGATCTGCGGTGGTTACCAAAATATCTAGTAATCGTAACCCTCAATCCTCCCGACGGTCAGAGACCGGAGGATTACGACCCAGGATGGGTATTATTCGTGTAACTAGAAGTTTTGACCAGGTTTTGCCAAACTCGTGATCAGGTTTGTCCATTTTTTCCACTTTCCAAAATCATGACAGACATTCTAAAAACATGGAGTTGATCTTTGTATGACAACGCCATCTGGAACCCTTAAAACAAAATCATGAAAATATTTGGCCAAAAAAAACCAACAAAAACTTACCAAAAGACTGACCAAAATATCCATTGACCACATCCATTAACTACAACCATTGACTACAAACTCATCGCCTGTGTGTGTAAGCATCGATCCCCCGGACCGTGTGCGCAGCATGCAGGTACCTATGAACATCATGCGTGCACAAACTACACAGCTCGTAGTACCGCCGTGTGGTGCTTCCGCACGCCCACACGGCCACACACACACACTGACTGTGTGTGTGTGTAGCATGCAAGTGTACACAATACATTGTACATGCACAATGTACATGTACAATGTCCAGGGATCAATGCTTACACACACAGCGGTGAGTTTGCAAGCTGGAAAAGCCGATTTGCACATGACAGCCATGGCTCGTCCCGATGCGTGTTTGGTTGGGTCACGCTGATTGGTTGTAGCCAAGCAAGTGCGACGTTCAAAATCACTAGTTGGCCCCGCTATGGATTATGGATATATTCAGTCAGTCTTTTGGTAAGTTTTTGTCGTTCTTTCTGCAAAATATTTTCATGATGTTGTTTTAAGGGTTTTAGATGCTGGTGACATACAATAAAGATCAACTCCATGTTTTTAGAATGTCTGTCATGATTTTGGAAAGTGGAAAAAAGGACGAATCTGATCAAGAGTCTGGCAGAAACTGGTCAAAACTACCCATTGCGTGGATAATATCAATTTTGTCTCGTAACCCGACCGTCGGTAGGACGGAGGGTTACGATTATCGGAACTACGAAATATCCACCATTTTCAGCTGAATTTTTAAGGGCCAAAAACCACAAACTTTCCATCATCTCCCCCCCCAAAAAAAGAACTTTGAGATTTGGACTAAAATTTCAATGTCGTTTTTTTCTCTGCCAAGTCAAGAGGGCATATCTTCCGGTACCTAAGCTCTAATTTGCAAACCCTGATCTGCACTTAGTTCCGGAAATATCCACCATTTTTGGCTGGAACTTTGGGGGCCCAAAACAACAAATTTTCCATTAATAACAAATTTTTCCCCTTTAAAAAATTGGAGTTTGGGATTTAAATTTCAAAGTCATTTTCGCTCTACCAAGTCAAAAGGGTATATCTCCCTTACCAGCGCCCTAATTTGTAAGCCCAGATCTGCCTTACTTCGGGAAATATCCACAATTTTAGGGCTGAAACTTTTACTGCCAAAAACCACAAATTTCTTTTACCAACCCCCCTGAAAAAACAGGAGTTTTGGACCAAATTTTTTTCGCTCTACCAAGTCAAGAGGGCCTATCCTTCAGTACCAGTGCTCTAATTTGCATGCTTCGATCTGCCTTAGTTCGGGAAATATCCACCATTTTTCAGTTGAAACTTTTGGGGCAAAAAACCAGAAATTTTCCATTACCCGGCTCCCCCTAATAAAATAGGATGTTTGGACCAAAATTTCAAAGTGGTTTTTGCTTTACCAAGTCAAATGGGCATATATCTCCCAGTACCAACACCCTAATTTGGCAAGCGCCGATCTGCCTTAGTTTGGGATATATCTGCTATTTTTCGGCTGGACCTTTTAAGGCCGAAGAAAAAAGACATTTCCCACTACTCCCCTCCCTAAAAAAATAGGAGTTTTGGGCCACAATTTCAAAGTCATTTTCGCTTTACCAATAAAAAAAAATGTGACTTTTGGACCAATATTTCAAAGTTGTATTCGCTCTTCTAAGTCAAGATGGCAAATCCCCCGGTACCAGGGCTCTAATTTTCAAGTCAAATTTTTTGGCCCAAACTTTTAGTTCCAAAAAACCACAAATTTTGCTGTAACCCCACTTCAAAACATTGGAGTTTTGGAGTAAAAATTCAAGGTCATTTTCGCTCTACCAAGTCAAGTGGTCATATTCCCCGGTACTAGTGCTCTAATTTGCAAGCCCAGCTCTACCTGAATTTGGGAAACATCCACCATTTTTAGGCCAAAACTTTTAGGTCAAAAAAACCACAAATTTCCTGTTACCCCACTTCAAAATATTTGAGTTTTGGACCAAAATTTCAAAGTCATTTTCGCTTTACCAAGTCAAGTGGGCTTATCCCCCGGAACCAGTGCTATAATTTGCAAGCCCACATCTACCTGAATTTGGGAAACATCCACCATTTTTTGGCCAAAACTTTTAGGTCCAAAAAACAACAAATTTGCTGTTACCCCACTTAATAAAATTCGAGTTTTGGAACAAACTTTCAAAGTTGTTATCGCTTTACAAAATCAAGCGGGCATATCACTCGGTACCAGCGCTCAAATTTGGAAGCCCAGATCTGCTTTAGTTCGGAAAGTATCCATCATTTTTTAGCCTAAACTTTTTGGTCCAAAAAAACATAAATACCCCCGATACCAGAGCTCTAATTTGCAAGCCCGGATCTGCCTTATTTCGTGAAGAACCACCACTTTTCGGCCCAAACTTTTAGGTACAAATAATCCAAAATTTGCTGTTTCCTCATTCAAAAAATTTGAGTTTTTGACCAAATTTCAAGGTTGTTTTCCTTCTCCCTAGTCAAGCGGTCATATTGCTCATACCAGCATATTGCTCAAAGTATCCAGCATTTTTCAGCCCAAACCTTAGGTCCAAAAAAAACAAAAACATTTTGCTGTTACACCACCTCCAAAATTGGAGTTTTGTACCAAAATTTCAAAGTTGTTTTCCCTCTACCAAGTGAAGCGGGCATATTGCTCGGTACCAGCGCTCTTATTTGCTAGCTGAATCTGCCTTGATTCGGGAAGTATCCACCATTTTTCTGCCGAAGCTTTTAGGTCCAAAAAAACACAAATTTTGCTACCCCTCTTCAAAAATTGGAGTTTTGGACCAAACTTTCAAAGTTGTTTTCGCTCTACCAAGTCAAGCGGACATATCGCTCTGTACCAGCGCTCTAATTTGCAAGCCCAGATCTGCCTTATTTCGTGAAGTCTCCACCATTTTTCAGCCCAAACGTTTAGGTCCAAAAAAAACACAAATTTTGCTGTAACCACACTCAAAACAGTTTGAGTTTGACCAAAATTTCAAAGTTGTTTTCCCTCTACCAAGTGAAGCGGGCATATTGCTGGGTACCAGCGCTCTTATTTGCTAGCCGAATCTGCCTTGATTCGGAAAGTATCCACCATTTTTCGGCCCAAACTTTTAGGTCCAAAAAAACACAAATTTTGCTATCGCTCGTCAAAAATTTGAGTTTTGGACCAAACTTTCAAAGTTGTTTTCCCTCTACCAAGTCAAGCGGACATATCGCTCTGTACCAGTGCTCTAATTTGCAAGCCCAGATCTGCCTTATTTCGGGAAGTATCCAGCATTTTTCGGTCCAAATTTTTAGGTCAAAAATAATCAATAATTTGCTGTTACCCCACCTCAAAAAGTTGGTCTTTCAAAGTCGTTTTCGTTCTACCAAGTCAAGTGGGTATATAGCTTAGTACCAGCGCTTTAAATTGCAAGCCCAGATCTGCCTGAGTTCTTGAAGTATCCACCATTTTACGGCCCAAACTTTTAGGTCCAAACAACCCAAAATTTGCTGTTACAAAAAATTGGAGTTTTGGACCAAACTTTCAAAATCGTTTTTGCTTTATCAAGTCAGTACTTGTATTTGCTTATATCGCTCGGTACCAGCGCTCTTATTTGATAGTCGGGATCTGCCTTAGTTCAGGAAGTATCCAGCAATTTTTGCCCCAAACTTTTAGTTCCAAAAAATCACATATTTTGCTGTAACCCCACTTCAAAAAATTTGAGTTTTGGACCACAAATTTAACGTCATTTTTGCTCTATTAATTTAAGAGGGCATATCGCTCGGTACCAGCGCTCTTAATTGCATATCTGGATTTGCCTTAGTTCAGTAAATATCCACCATTTTTTGGTTGAAAAATTTCAGAGCCAAAACCACAAATTTTCCATTACCCACAGTAAAAACAATTGGAGGTTTGGACCATAATTTCAAAGTCATTTTCGCTCACCATGTCAAGAGGACATATTCCCGGGTACCAGCAATCAATTTGCAAGCCTCGATTTGCCTTAGTGCAGGAAATATCCACCGTTTTTCGGCTGAAACTTTTAGGGCCAAAAACCACAAATTTTCCAATACTCCTTAAAAGAAAGTTGGAGTTTTGGAGCAAAATTTCAAAGATGTTTTTCGCTCTACTAAGTCAAGAGGGGATATATCTCGCTGTACCAGCGCTATAGTTTGCAAGTCCAGATCTGCCTTAGATTGTGAAATATCTATTATTTGGCTAAACTTTTAGAGCTAAAAAACAAAAAAACAAAATCTGTTACCTCTCCCCCCCTTAAAAAAACCCTGAGTTATGAACCAAAGTTCAAACTTGTTTCGCCCTACTGAGTCAAGATGACAAATCCCTTGGTACCAGTGCTCTACATGTATTTTGCAAGCCCTTACCTGGCTTAGTTCAGGAAATATCTGTCATTTTTCGGCTTTAACTGTTAGGGCATAAAATCAAACATTTTCCTTTACCAAACGTTCAGAGTCGTTTCGCTCCACCAAGTCAAGATGACAAATCGCTTGGTACCAGTGCTCTATTTTGCAAGCCTTTATCTGGCTTAGTTCAGGAAATAACTGCAATTTTTTGGCTTTAATTTTGAGGGCATAAAACCGAACATTTTTTCCGTTACTCCCCCCCGCCCTCCCCTAAAATAAATTGGAGTTTTGGACCAAAATTTCAAAGTCGTTATTGCTCCACCAAGTCAAGAGGGCTTATCCCCCGGTACCAGCTGTCTAAACTTCAGTACTGGACCTAGTATATGGGATGCTGTAATCCTTTTTAAAATTTTTTTGACAGTAATGGTCGTACTACTAGGGCCCCAGGGAAGCATGTTGGTGTACGCTGTGATGAAATCGATTGACTATGACTGTGTGATACCCTGTTCCAAAAAATTGCCCAAATTACAACTACAACAAAGACAACATAATTGCTGAAAATCACCTACTGGCTTCTCCAGATATCAAAGATGAAATAACAGGCACTTAATTGGGCTAAAATGTTGTATCCGACTGCCACTCTTATTCCATTAATAATTTAGGTAAAACTCTATCCTCACCTATCTGGAAAGGTTGAAAAAAACATTGCAAAAATATGTCCAAAAAGTGGTTGTTGGATACGAAAACTTTCCCTGAACTTTACTTAGGATCCCAGGCCTGGATCTTAAGAAACATGGGGGCAGGCCTTTGCTGGCCAAATCAGAGAAATCAAACTATTTCATGTTGGCCAAGTTGGTAGTGACAGTGCAATTTTTCTGAAGGGCATGCTGGTCAACTCGACAGGGCATGAGGCCAATGACTTCGGTTAAGATCAAGGCCTGCGGTCCTCTTCTGTCCTCCAAATCGATGTTTTTAAGCCAAAAGCGAAACCATCCAGCCATTAGGTTCATTTTCTTACTGAACGGTCACGTGACACCAAATTATCGTCCACAACTGTAACCTTAGGTGTTAACGGTTGTATCATCGCTGATGCCCTAAGTTGAGTAATGTTTTGTACAGTCAAGGCAGGATACCAGCTGTGGAGTGTCAATGACCCCCCCTCCCCACAATGAATACAGAGAGAGTGTGTTTTAAACAGCCACTACTACACGGCTGGTATCCCTTGTTGACTGTACAAAAACAATGTAACTCATCTCAGAGCATCAGCGAACATGCAATCTGCATAGTGAATACAACTTTTGACATGAGAAATTAGTCGTTGACGAATATCCAAATCCCAAATTTAAAGGGTGCATGGCGGGCCCTAATTTTACTTTGGGTTTCAAAAACATTGATTTGGAGGACAAGAAATGATTGTAAGTACAGTAAAGTGCCTGTTATTTCTTCTTTGATATCTTTGTTGAATCTTCGTCAGGAGCAATTTGTTAGGGTATCACTCCGTCATATCACCGTCATTGCCTTCATCACAGTGTATACCCCCAATGGTTCGTATGAGCGATAGTATGCCCATCCAAGTCACCAAAACAGGGACTACAACACTCCAGTTACTGGGTCTACTTCAGTATGTTTCTCATTCATTGTAGTTTTATGGGCCAAAACAAACCTCCTAAAACAGATGTTAGTCGTTGTTAGTGCCCGCATAATGCCATAATTCAAATGTTTTCCCCACATGGAAATGTTGCCAGAGAGCCCTTGCTTAGGGCTTACTGACATTGTCACATTTATCCAAATCCTTACAATATTAAGAGGATATGGCAGTTCTTAACTCTTGTTTTCACTCTCTTACAGCTCTGTGAACAAATATCCCATTGAACGTGTGTTAGAAGGGCATTGGGAGCAGCAGCATCACCGCTTACTAATTGATTCAGGGCTGAAGATGCTGATTGAAGGCTGGGAAAGTTTGATTTATGGATGCAGGACTTCTGCAGCTACCTGAAGGTAAAATCAATTTTTCTACTGCCATTATTTCTGGATTTATGAACAGGAGGCTATTGACTTGTTCAGAGCAGGCCTGTTTTTCGATTCAGTGCAGCACCCTTGTTGGGCCATTGTTTACGTACACACACAGCCTTGTAAATATTTGAACTCCTGGGGGTTGCCTCATTCTCTGGTCCATGGCATCCTCCCTGTTTATCCCTCAACCCTAGACTACACATTGCCAGAGAGCCCTTGAGTAAGACTTTCTAACAGTGGCATATTTGTCCAGATCCTTGCAACATTTGGGAAGATATTGCGATTCTAAAAGTCTTGTTTTCCCTCTCTGACAGCCCTGTGTGAATTTTTTTTTGTTGAACATGCATTTGAAGGGCATTTGGAGCATTACTGCCTACTCAACTTTTTCAGGGTGAAGATGTCATTGGATTGTCAGAAATTTGATGTTTGGATGCAAGACTGCTGGAGCTAACTGCTTTTTGTTTGTTTATACCCATTACTTCTGGAGTTATGGATTGTGAGACTGCTGGCTTGTTTGAAGGGGGGGGGGTCAAACATTCATAAATTCCCCAGGCAGTTTATGCAGTCCTTTTGGTTGGAAGGTGGTCACATGACCATATTTACCTGGTAACAAATGACTGATAAATTCATAGCTGGAGCAGATTAAGACCGGTCGGCTATTGCACATTCAGCGCTAACAGCCATACGTGTGTTGGCATGCAAGCTTACATGGGCACTAATTTACTCAGTACACAATCAATACATGCCAGTACTCAATGTCAATTCTATTAGTACTAGTGCAACAGCACAACCTTTGAGTGTCACATGCTATTGACCCTTTGCAAAATGGTACCTGAGGACAGGAATTGGAAATATTAAAAAGCAGGCTAGTTCGATATTTGATAAAATTAAATTGGCTGTTCCAACTGCTTATCGATCGAAAGGACCTGTTGTAAAATTACCTCAAGGGTAGAAACATGAAACAAATTTACCATCCTGCCTGAGTGGGTCTCAGCTGCAGCGCAGTTGGTGAACAAACCGTTTACACAAATTTTGAGAGAATGGAGAGTACGTTGAGCACCTTGCTTCAGGCACAGTGAGATGCATAATTCTCTTTAGTACAGATTGTGATCAGAGAAATTAACCACCATTGTTTGAAACTCCTCATTTGTATACTTTGCTCATGATTTTGTGTTGGGGCAAGTCACACAGGTTGCATCCAAAAATGGCCATTCAAAGCAAGTCAACTTAAGCCTAACTGAACAGTCAAGTCACTAGGTCAACAGTTCAAGTCACTGCAGAGTGGTAGATCCAAGATCCGAGATTCCATGCAACCACTTTGAAATGACATTGTCAATATTTTGTAATATTTGTGATAATCTATTTAGTGTTTGTTTCTTCTTTTTTCAAAGGGTATGCATTCAGACGTCTGCTGAGGATCCTGAATGGAAATAACCCTCCTTGATAGTAGACCTACGCAGCACATCAGATGGAGTTGTACCACAGGAACTTGTACATATGGAAGCCCAACAAGCACCTTGAGTAACTACATTGCTGTAATGTCATAGTCTACCAAGCTGCACATGAAAAGTGCTCTTTTACTGTGAGCAAAGTGACTTTTTTTTGAGGATACCAACTTCTTTGAATCTAACCGCTCAATGACATTCTGGTAAACATTGAGGACATACGTGCTACAAGTTCATATCAATATGAACTTCATAAAGGGATTATCACTTTCAGTCAACTTTTTTGTCCAGAGAAAATAAACCACCTGGTAAGCCTTTTTGAAGACATCAACATTGAGAAACCTTTTCCAGAACAAAAGCCAGCTAGACCATTACAAATACTTTACAAAATAAATCAGACAGGATTGGTTGAAAATGAAGACAACCTTCATGTCATCTCTGTTAATACTGCGGGGCCAACAGTTGCTAAGATGTGAAGACCAGGGAGAGAATGTTGAACTTGATGATAAAAGAACAGTTTTCAGAACACATTTTGAAAGCTTTGAAGGATTTATAATTCAATGTGTACAAAGTGAATCATTTGTGAAGGAAATAAAACCAACATGGTTTTGCTGTGAAATGAGCAATCAGTTTCATGACATTTGTTTTCCAAATCACTTGAATCAACAAAATAGATGTTTTAAATTGTAACATGTGACTTTTGATTTCAGATAATTATTATCATTTGGGGCAAACAAATGGTGTTGTGCACAACCCTCCCTGTAATGAACAGAGGTTTGAAAAACCACTGGTGTAACAGTCGATTAACCCTCGGTTAAGGTGTAATTCTCTGCTTTAAATGATGCTATAGACACTAATGAAGCCTTTTTATTTTAAGGTCCTGTGAAGCGATAGTTTTCAGCCCGTCCATTGTGTTCTTGACCCATCCGGGGGTCATCCTGACCTGCAAATCCAAAACCTAACACCTTAAATTGGCACAGTTCAGACTGTTCTGTGAAACACTATGCATGTTGTGCATTATTGGTGTCACCTTTAAACCATGGTGGCCGTATAGAAGATGAATGAAAATGGAACTCAGGACAGGCACAAAAATATCATCATAGGGATCAAACCAAAAATACTATGTTGGAAAATGTTTTGCCGAGAGGTTGAGGTTTTCTCCCAGTGTTTTTAGAACAAAAATCAGCTAGTTTATCGCTAATGTGAAAATTAAAATGCCAAAGGAATAGGGGGGAACTTGAAGAATTACTGACTGTTTCCTGATGTGTCGCGAAACCCGATGGGAAATATAGAGCGGCAGTATAGAGGGGCTCAAAAGACGAATTCAGTTTTCTGATGCACTCATTTTCCAATGGATAGAGTCTTCATGAAAGGGTTAAACAAGTCTCTAAATCTTAAGTTATAACAGTTTAAAATTTTATGTCACATCCTTCCAGTGCAAATTTTGTCAAAATCCAAAAACGTCAAAGTGACATCACATATTGAATTTATGAGTCTGTACATTTTCGAACAAGAATTATTTTGTTTGCCAATCCTGAATTTCAATCATATTTAATGAAGAAGGCATTGAATTTGACCTTTTTACTGACGCATAAATTCCTTTTTGGAATGTACAGACCCATCAAACGATATTTTACACCATTGAAAGGGAGGTCATAGACTTGCTCCCACCCCCTCTCCCCCTTCCGCTTTCATTACGACTCAACTATTGAAAATGAGTGCCTCACAAAACTGAACTTGACCTTGGAGTCCATCATTTTGATGTCCATGCCACCAGGTGAGCCCCCACCCCCCTGTGATGCACCCCCCCTCAATTGAAATCTGGTCTTTTGAGATTAAAATTTGAGAGTAAAATGGTAATATTTTATCAGCTTTTTATAATAATTTCAGTACTAAAAACAACCAAACAATTTTTTCCACTTAGACACAGACAGAGTAATTAATTTTACATCCACGTCAGATGATCTTGAAACGGAGTAATAATAGTAACTGACATAACACAAGCGCTAAAAGGGGCTCGTTTAACAGAAATGCTATTGCAAACTACAGTTTGAATCGTCCAGAAGTGCCCATAGAAAAAGGGTGCCCCCTTTTGTGCCCCTCTAAAATTTGAGCCATTTGTGTCGCTACTGATTGCACTGATCCTGGTTTGGTGTAAAGATAACCTACTCTACAAAGTCAAGAGACAGCAATGTCCCGGGTTGGCAGACACCATTATTTCGAGTCACCAGAATCCAGATAAACAAAACCAGTGACCCATATTTGTAGTCAATGGGATCCGTACAACAAGTTCCACTCAGATCAACATTAATTTGTGTCTTTAAAAGGCAGTGGGCAAATAATTCTTGTAGTAAATACTTGCCGATTGAGGGCGCTATGTGACACCAGAGCAACACACCAAATGTTCGTGTTCTGAATTGGAGAACAGTGCACTCCCAGGTATTTTGCAGCATACCATTTTGCTGCACTTGGTCACGAAGCCCATTATTCTTTGTCATGCTTTGTGAAGGGCTGACCGAGCGCCTAGTTCTTATACATTGATAAGTGGTCACGCTTGATTGCTTTTCATGTGTTCGTGTGGTGTAAAGAGTGGTTTTTAGTGTCATGGCGGCAAAGAGGAAAACTTAACGAATTATGGTTGAAAAATTATAGGACCACGGTGATACTCGATCAGACAATATTGCAGGGCAAACGATGATGTGTTTAGAAAAATAAAAAGAGCATCTTGCTTGACAAACTAGAAGAAAACATGAGGAGATGGCCAGCAACATCTTGTTGGTCATTGGACATTTACACGTGACTGTGGCAAGACCTGCCACAACAGCAGAAAGATACAGTGTGGCCAGTGGCGGCACAGTAGCACATCAAGCGCCAAGTGACAGGAGAAAAGAAGGAAAGTACGGTATTGATCAACTCTGGCCTCGTCTTAACACGCTATAGTATGTCGAAACGGCATACAGACCGAGGCATCCCAGACCTGCACTGCCACATCGAGGACTGCATGCCGAGAGTAACTTGTACGAGACGATATTTGGGTGCGGTCGCCCGGGAGGTGGCAGCGGGGAGACTGCAGCAGGGAGACGGCACACACTCCGGGCTACTAACTGGTGCAAGCGCTGTACTTCCCGGTACCCTGAGTCCTAGTCGACCAAGAAAACTGAGTCGTTTCGTTATGGTATGTACTACGTAATGGCATCGCCCAAATTCACTGAATTTTAACCGTTTCTTATGTGTTATTTCGTAAATTCCACAGGACTGTTTGATCCTAAATATTTCTGTTCAATGATCACTGTTCTTTATTAAACCATGAGAGCAATGTCCTTGCGCTAGGATAATAAAAGGATAAGATTGGATTCTAATTGGTGTTAAGTATTGAAGGTCTGATATCATACGGCACTCTTATTTGCACAAAAAGTCCAAAGAAATAAAAGCTATAGTGTTCAAATTGAAATAAACACAAGTAAACTACCCAAACATTAATGAAATAACAGAATTCCTGTCATTGATGCTGTGAAAGACCACCCGTGCAGCCCCTCGTTATTGCAACTTCTCCAATTTAATCAGAAACCATAATCTAGCAAGTCCCGTTTAGTCCATGAGCGAGCAATTTGCTCAAAATGGTGCCACACAAACAATATTTTAATATCACATTTATTGCTATAAAAAAAAAACTTAGCGTACACTTGAACTTGTTTTAGGCTGTCGTAATTTGCATAAATCAAACATGGTTGCCAACGGTTTCCCATTGATGAGGTCATTACTCTTTTATTTTAAATAGTTTTTTCGGTACTGTAAATGCCATGGTCATGGTAGGTAATCGATACTTTGGACACTGTTTCGTAAACATCAATGTGTTGACATGTTTTGTCATGCTGTTTCCTACGAAAACCCAGTCGTTCAACGAAATCATATATTATCCGTGAGAAAATAGTCCGTTATTACGAATCAGTAAACCGTTATTACGAATAAGTAATTCGTTATTACGAATTAAATACTTTTAATTACTAATTAGTAATTCGTTATTATGAATTAGTAATTGGTTATTATGAATTAGTAATTCGTTGTAATTCATTATTACAAATTAATAACGCATTATTACAAATTACAAAATTCGTTACTACAAAGTAGTAATCAGTAAGTTATGAAAAACACCATGGCATGCACCAATAGCTACAACTCATGTGAATTAGATACTATCTTTTATAAGAGGTGTTTATAAGCCATGACAAAGACAGTGACACGTTGTACTGTAACTCGCTTACCACCACTGGAGCCATGGCTCGATTCTAGGCTAGGGCCATAGTAGAGTTGTGCGTTGGTTCTCTCCTGTGCCACGAGAGTTTTTCTTCCCCGGCTTTCTTCCCCGGAGCAAAACAAACAAACAAACAAACAAACAAACAAATAAACAAATAAACCATTAACCCAACAAACAGAAAAAAACCAAACAAACAAACAAACAAACAAACAAACAAACAAACCATTAACCAACCCAACACATAAACAAACACACAACCCAACAACCCAACGAACAAGCAAATGAACGACCTAACAAGCAAACAAAGAAACAAACAACCCAACAACCCAACAAAGAATCAAACAACCCAACAACCAGACGGGTTAAATATGGCCATAGATAACTGATGTTTTTACTCCCTGGCAGCTTCGTGTACTAAAGTCCCATTGAAGATGCTTTTGAAGAGCATTCGGAGTATCTTGGCTTGCTCGGGGTTTCAGGCTAAAGATGCCGCATGGCCGTAAAAGTTTGATTTTCAGATGCAAGACTACTTCAGCTAATTGCAGGTAAAAGGATTCTGTCTATCATTATGATTTAATTACGTCTTGCATAATTCTGTCCAACATAATTGGAGTTGCTTGTTCTTTTTTTTAAATACGTTTATATAATGTGCGTTTGATAATTTTTGGGACGCGCGCAATACAAATCCATAATTATTTTAACTATCGATATTAATAGTGATATTTGAAAAATCGACACAAATTTAAATGTTGATTGTTGGCCCATAATTATAAAAAGTCAACCTACCCCCCCCCCTCCGCGCCCCCAGGTTGAAGTTTTAGATTTGTTATCAAAATATCTGAGTCGAATTGACGCTACCAGGCGAAGCGGGCAGCTGAACTGACGCCACAGAATCTCACTTGAACTTAAAAGTGAATCTCACTTGAACTTAAAAGTGAATCTCACTTGGCTTAAAATTTTGCCCACACAAAACTGAAAACCTAAATTATGAAATGGTGAAAGAGTCGACATGTAACCCCCCTCCCGCCCCACCCTTGCAAAGTGTTAAGTTTTTGACCCCCAAAAATCACGCTAGCAATAAAGAGTGCCCCTCCACCAGATATGGTAATTTTCATCACAATATATAGCCCCACAACTTTGAACCAAAATTGCCGCCATATCTGGCAGCCAACTTCGATTTTGTATTTTCAGCCTATAATAAGGGGCGAAAATCAATCTTTTTTTAAACATTAGAATAGTTTAAGCATTGTAAATTCTTTCTTGTCAGACCGAAATAATACTTAAGATTTTTCTACCAAGCCTTATCAGTGTTCCCGATCTCTGACAATTTTGATTTTTAAGTGAAAAAAAAATAAACAGTCAATCGTTTTTTAACGAAAATGGGATACATTAATGGATTATACCGCTATCTTCGGTTAAATTAAATTGAAATATAAAAATTGCCAATTGACCCTCCCTGTGAGAAATTGTCAAATTTTGACCCCTTTTGAAAAGTGGTTTTCATGGAATCAGTGGATGCGGGCGGCTCTTCGGAGACGTGTCCAACAAACTAGAGGTCCCAACTCGCGTTATTTCGGGAGCTAGCGAGCTTTTCCGGCCATCCTGATGACGTCAGTGATATCTACTCTATCATTTTCTATCATAAAATCGACTAAACAATTTTTGACCAAAATGGCGGGTGCTCACAGGGAGCTCCCTGTGAGAAATTGTCAATTTTTGACCCCTTTTGAAAAGTGCTTTTCATGGAATCAGTGGATGCGGGCGGCTCTTCGGAGACGTGTCCAACAAACTAGAGGTCCCAACTCGCGTTATTTCGGGAGCTAGCGAGCTTTTCCGGCCATCCTGATGACGTCAGAGTTGACCTAAATATTGCGAATTGACCCCTTCCCCACACACAAACCCTCTTCAGTGATATCTACTCTATCATTTTCTATCATAAAATCGACTAAAATTTTTTTGACCAAAATGGCGGGTGCTTACAGGGAGCTCCCTGTGAGAAATTGTGAATTTTTGACCCCTTTTGAAAAGTGGTTTTCATGGAATCAGTGGATGCGGGCGGCTCTTCGGAGACGTGTCCAACAAACTAGAGGTCCCAAATCGCGTTATTTCGGGAGCTAGCGAGCTTTTCCGGCCATCTTGATGACGTCAGAGTTGACCTAAATATTGCTATTTGCCCAAATATTGCGAATTGACCCCTTCCCCACACACAAACCCTCTTCAGTGATATCTACTCTATCATTTTCTATTATAAAATCGCATAAACAATTTTTGACCAAAATGGCGGGTGCTCACAGGGAGCTCCCTGTGAGAAATTTTGAATTTTTGACCCCTTTTGAAAAGTGGTTTTCATGGAATCAGTGGATGCGGGCGGCTCTTCGGAGACGTGTCCAACAAACTAGAGGTCCCAACGTGGATGCAGGCGGCTCTTCGGAGACGTGTCCAACAAACTAGAGGTCCCAACTCGCGTTATTTCGGGAGCTAGCGAGCTTTTCCGGCCATCTTGATGACGTCAGAGTTGACCTAAAAATTGCTATTTGCCCAAATATTGCGAGTTGACCCCTTCCCCACACACAAACCCTCTTCAGTGATATCTACTCTATCATTTTCTATCATAAAATCGCATAAAAATTTTTTGACCAAAATGGCGGGTGCTCACAGGGAGCTCCCTGTGAGAAATTGTCAATTTTTGACCTCTTTTGAAAAGTGGTTTTCATGGAATCAGTGGATGCGGGCGGCTCTTCGGAGACGTGTCCAACAAACTAGAGGTCCCAACTCGCGTTATTTCGGGAGCTAGCGAGCTTTTCCGGCCATCTTGATGACGTCAGAGTTGACCTAAAAATTGCTATTTGCCCAAATATTGCGAATTGACCCCTTCCCCACACACAAACCCTCTTCAGTGATATCTACTCTATCATTTTCTATCATAAAATCGCATAAAAATTTTTTGACCAAAATGGCGGGTGCTCACATGGAGCTCGCTGTTAGAAATTGTCAATTTTTGACCCCTTTTGAAAAGTGGTTTTCATGGAATCAGTGGATGCGGGCGGCTCTTCGGAGACGTGTCCAACAAACTAGAGGTCCCAACTCGCGTTATTTCGGGAGCTAGCGAGCTTTTCCGGCCATCTTGATGACGTCAGAAGTGACCTAAAAATTGCTATTTGCTCAAATATTGCGAATTGACCCCTTCCCCACACACAAACCCTCTTCAGTGATATCTACTCTATCATTTTCTATCATAAAATCGCATAAAAAATTTTTGACCAAAATGGCGGGTGCTCACAGGGAGCTCCCTGTGAGAAATTGTCAATTTTTGACCCCTTTTGAAAAGTGGTTTTCATGGAATCAGTGGATGCGTGCGGCTCTTCGGAGACGTGTCCAACAAACTAGAGGTCCCAACTCGCGTTATTTCGGGAGCTAGCGAGCTTTTCCGGCCATCTTGATGACGTCAGAGTTGACCTAAAAATTGCTATTTGCCCAAATATTGCGAATTGACCCCTTCCCCACACACAAACCCTCTTCAGTGATATCTACTCTATCATTTTCTATCATAAAATCGCATAAAAATTTTTTGACCAAAATGTCGGGTGCTCACAGGGAGCTCCCTGTGAGAAATTGTGAATTTTTGACCTCTTTTGAAAAGTGGTTTTCATGGAATCAGTGGATGCGGGCGGCTCTTCGGAGACGTGTCCAACAAACTAGAGGTCCCAACTCGCGTTATTTCGGGAGCTAGCGAGCTTTTCCGGCCATCTTGATGACGTCAGAGTTGACCTAAAAATTGCTATTTGCCCAAATATTGCTAATTGACCCCTTCCCCACACACAAACCGTCTTCAGTGATATCTACTCTATCATTTTCTATCATAAAATCGCATAAAAATTTTTTGACCAAAATGGCGGGTGCTCACAGGGAGCTCCCTGTGAGAAATTGTCAATTTTTGACCCCTTTTGAAAAGTGCTTTTCATGGAATCAGTGGATGCGGGCGGCTCTTCGGAGACGTGTCCAACAAACTAGAGGTCCCAACTCGCGTTATTTCGGGAGCTAGCGAGCTTTTCCGGCCATCTTGATGACGTCAGAGTTGACCTAAAAATTGCTATTTGCCCAAATATTGCGAATTGACCCCTTCCCCACACACAAACCCTCTTCAGTGATATCTACTCTATCATTTTCTATCATAAAATCGCATAAAATTTTTTTGACCAAAATGGCGGGTGCTCACAGGGAGCTCCCTGTGAGAAATTGTGAATTTTTGACCTCTTTTGAAAAGTGGTTTTCATGGAATCAGTGGATGCGGGCGGCTCTTCGGAGACGTGTCCAACAAACTAGAGGTCCCAACTCGCGTTATTTCGGGAGCTAGCGAGCTTTTCCGGCCATCTTGATGACGTCAGAGTTGACCTCAAAATTGCTATTTGCCCAAATATTGCTAATTGACCCCTTCCCCACACACAAACCGTCTTCAGTGATATCTACGCTATCATTTTCTATCATAAATTCGCATAAAATTTTTTTGACCAAAATGGCGGGTGCTCACAGGGAGCTCCCTGTGAGAAATTGTCAATTTTTGACCCCTTTTGAAAAGTGCTTTTCATGGAATCAGTGGATGCGGGCGGCTCTTCGGAGACGTGTCCAACAAACTAGAGGTCCCAACTCGCGTTATTTCGGGAGCTAGCGAGCTTTTCCGGCCATCTTGATGCCGTCAGAGTTGACCTAAAAATTGCTATTTGCTCAAATATTGCGAATTGACCCCTTCCCCACACACAAACCCTCTTCAGTGATATCTACTCTATCATTTTCTATCATAAAATCGCATAAAATTTTTTTGACCAAAATGGCGGGTGCTCACAGGGAGCTCCCTGTGAGAAATTGTCAATTTTTGACCCCTTTTGAAAAGTGGTTTTCATGGAGTCAGTGGATGCGGGCGGCTCTTCGGAGACGTGTCCAACAAACTAGAGGTCCCAACTCGCGTTATTTCGGGAGCTAGCGAACTTTCCGGCCATCTTGATGACGTCAGAGTTGACCTAAAAATTGCTATTTGCCCAAATATTGCCAATTGACCCCTTCCCCACACACAAACCCTCTTCAGTGATATCTACTCTATCATTTTCTATCATAAAATCGCATAAAAATTTTTTGACCAAAATGGCGGGTGCTCACAGGGAGCTCCCTGTGAGAAATTGTCAATTTTTGACCCCTTTTGAAAAGTGGTTTTCATGGAATCAGTGGATGCGGGCGGCTCTTCGGAGACGTGTCCAACAAACTAGAGGTCCCAACTCGTGTTATTTCGGGAGCTAGCGAGCTTTTCCGGCCATCTTGATGACGTCAGAGTTGACCTAAAAATTGCTATTTGCCCAAATATTGCGAATTGACCCCTTCCCCACACACAAACCCTCTTCAGTGATATCTACTCTATCATTTTCTATCATAAAATCGCATAAAATTTTTTTGACCAAAATGTCGGGTGCTCACAGGGAGCTCCCTGTGAGAAATTGTGAATTTTTGACCTCTTTTGAAAAGTGGTTTTCATGGAATCAGTGGATGCGGGCGGCTCTTCGGAGACGTGTCCAACAAACTAGAGGTCCCAACTCGCGTTATTTCGGGAGCTAGCGAGCTTTTCCGGCCATCTTGATGACGTCAGAGTTGACCTAAAAATTGCTATTTGCCCAAATATTGCTAATTGACCCCTTCCCCACACACAAACCGTCTTCAGTGATATCTACTCTATCATTTTCTATCATAAAATCGCATCAAATTTTTTTGACCAAAATGGCGGGTGCTCACAGGGAGCTCCCTGTGAGAAATTGTCAATTTTTGACCCCTTTTGAAAAGTGGTTTTCATGGAATCAGTGGATGCGGGCGGCTCTTCGGAGACGTGTCCAACAAACTAGAGGTCCCAACTCGCGTTATTTCGGGAGCTAGCGAGCTTTTCCGGCCATCTTGATGCCGTCAGAGTTGACCTAAAAATTGCTATTTGCTCAAATATTGCGAATTGACCCCTTCCCCACACACAAACCCTCTTCAGTGATATCTACTCTATCATTTTCTATCATAAAATCGCATACAAATTTTTTGACCAAAATGGCGGGTGCTCACAGGGAGCTCCCTGTGAGAAATTGTCAATTTTTGACCCCTTTTGAAAAGTGCTTTTCATGGAGTCAGTGGATGCGGGCGGCTCTTCGGAGACGTGTCCAACAAACTAGAGGTCCCAACTCGCGTTATTTCGGGAGCTAGCGAGCTTTTCCGGCCATCTTGATGACGTCAGAGTTGACCTAAAAATTGCTATTTGCCCAAATATTGCGAATTGACCCCTTCCCCACACACAAACCCTCTTCAGTGATATCTACTCTATCATTTTCTATCATAAAATCGCATAAAAATTTTTTGACCAAAATGGCGGGTGCTCACAGGGAGCTCCCTGTGAGAAATTGTGAATTTTTGACCCCTTTTGAAAAGTGCTTTTCATGGAATCAGTGGATGCGGGCGGCTCTTCGGAGACGTGTCCAACAAACTAGAGGTCCCAACTCGCGTTATTTCGGGAGCTAGCGAGCTTTTCCGGCCATCTTGATGACGTCAGAGTTGACCTAAAAATTGCTATTTGCCCAAATATTGCGAATTGACCCCTTCCCCACACACAAACCCTCTTCAGTGATATCTACTCTATCATTTTCTATCATAAAATCGCATAAAATTTTTTTGACCAAAATGGCGGGTGCTCACAGGGAGCTCCCTGTGAGAAATTGTCAATTTTTGACCCCTTTTGAAAAGTGCTTTTCATGGAATCAGTGGATGCGGGCGGCTCTTCGGAGACGTGTCCAACAAACTAGAGGTCCCAACTCGCGTTATTTCGGGAGCTAGCGAGCTTTTCCGGCCATCTTGATGACGTCAGAGTTGACCTAAAAATTGCTATTTGCCCAAATATTGCGAATTAACCCCTTCCCCACACACAAACCCTCTTCAGTGATATCTACTCTATCATTTTCTATCATAAAATCGCATAAAATTTTTTTGACCAAAATGGCGGGTGCTCACAGGGAGCTCCCTGTGAGAAATTGTCAATTTTTGACCCCTTTTGAAAAGTGGTTTTCATGGAATCAGTGGATGCGGGCGGCTCTTCGGAGACGTGTCCAACAAACTAGAGGTCCCAACTCGCGTTATTTCGGGAGCTAGCGAGCTTTTCCGGCCATCTTGATGACGTCAGAGTTGACCTAAAAATTGCTATTTGCCCAAATATTGCGAATTGACCCCTTCCCCACACACAAACCCTCTTCAGTGATATCTACTCTATCATTTTCTATCATAAAATCGCATAAAAATTTTTTGACCAAAATGGCGGGTGCTCACAGGGAGCTCCCTGTGAGAAATTGTCAATTTTTGACCCCTTTTGAAAAGTGCTTTTAATGGAATCAGTGGATGCGGGCGGCTCTTCGGAGACGTGTCCAACAAACTAGAGGTCCCATCTCGCGTTATTTCGGGAGCTAGCGAGCTTTTCCGGCCATCTTGATGACGTCAGAGTTGACCTAAAAATTGCTATTTGCCCAAATATTGCGAATTGACCCCTTCCCCACACACAAACCCTCTTCAGTGATATCTACTCTATCATTTTCTATCATAAAATCGCATAAAAATTTTTTGACCAAAATGGCGGGTGCTCACAGGGAGCTCCCTGTGAGAAATTTTCAATTTTTGACCCCTTTTGAAAAGTGGTTTTCATGGAATCAGTGGATGCGGGCGGCTCTTCGGAGACGTGTCCAACAAACTAGAGGTCCCAACTCGCGTTATTTCGGGAGCTAGCGAGCTTTTCCGGCCATCTTGATGACGTCAGAGTTGACCTAAAAATTGCTATTTGCCCAAATAATTTGCGAATTGACCCCTTCCCCACACACAAACCCTCTTCAGTGATATCTACTCTATCATTTTCTATCATAAAATCGCATAAAATTTTTTTTGACCAAAATGGCGGGTGCTCACAGGGAGCTCCCTGTGAGAAATTGTCAATTTTTGACCCCTTTTGAAAAGTGGTTTTCATGGAATCAGTGGATGCGGGCGGCTTTTTGGAGACGTGTCCAACAAACTAGAGGTCCCAACTCGCGTTATTTCGGGAGCTAGCGAGCTTTTCCGGCCATCTTGATGACGTCAGAGTTGACCTAAAAATTGCTATTTGCCCAAATATTGCGAATTGACCCCTTCCCCACACACAAATCCTCTTCAGTGATATCTACTCTATCATTTTCTATCATAAAATCGCATAAAATTTTTTTGACCAAAATGGCGGGTGCTCACAGGGAGCTCCCTGTGAGAAATTGTCAATTTTTGACCCCTTTTGAAAAGTGCTTTTCATGGAATCAGTGGATGCGGGCGGCTCTTCGGAGACGTGTCCAACAAACTAGAGGTCCCAACTCGCGTTATTTCGGGAGCTAGCGAGCTTTTCCGGCCATCTTGATGACGTCAGAGTTGACCTAAAAATTGCTATTTGCCCAAATATTGCGAATTGACCCCTTCCCCACACACAAACCCTCTTCAGTGATATCTACTCTATCATTTTCTATCATAAAATCGCATAACATTTTTTTGACCAAAATGGCGGGTGCTCACAGGGAGCTCCCTGTGAGAAATTGTCAATTTTTGACCCCTTTTGAAAAGTGCTTTTCATGGAATCAGTGGATGCGGGCGGCTCTTCGGAGACGTGTCCAACAAACTAGAGGTCCCAACTCGCGTTATTTCGGGAGCTAGCGAGCTTTTCCGGCCATCTTGATGACGTCAGAGTTGACCTAAAAATTGCTATTTGCCCAAATATTGCGAATTGACCCCTTCCCCACACACAAACCCTCTTCAGTGATATCTACTCTATCATTTTCTATCATAAAATCGCATAACATTTTTTTGACCAAAATGGCGGGTGCTCACAGGCAGCTCCCTGTGAGAAATTGTCAATTTTTGACCCCTTTTGAAAAGTGGTTTTCATGGAATCAGTGGATGCGGGCGGCTCTTCGGAGACGTGTCCAACAAACTAGAGGTCCCAACTCGCGTTATTTCGGGAGCTAGCGAGCTTTTCCGGCCATCTTGATGACGTCAGAGTTGACCTAAAAATTGCTATTTGCCCAAATATTGCGAATTGACCCCTTCCCCACACACAAACCCTCTTCAGTGATATCTACTCTATCATTTTTCATCATAAAATCGCATAAAAATTTTTTGACCAAAATGGCGGGTGCTCACAGGGAGCTTCCTGTGAGAAATTGTCAATTTTTGACCCCTTTTGAAAAGTGGTTTTCATGGAATCAGTGGTTTTCATGGAATCAGTGGATGCGGGCGGCTCTTCGGAGACGTGTCCAACAAACTAGAGGTCCCAACTCGCGTTATTTCGGGAGCTAGCGAGCTTTTCCGGCCATCTTGATGACGTCAGAGTTGACCTAAAAATTGCTATTTGCCCAAATATTGCGAATTGACCCCTTCCCCACACACAAACCCTCTTCAGTGATATCTACTCTATCATTTTCTATCATAAAATCGCATAAAATTTTTTTGACCAAAATGGCAGGTGCTCACAGAGAGCTCCCTTTGAGAAATTGTCAATTTTTGACCCCTTTTGAAAAGTGGTTTTCATGGAATCAGTGGATGTGGGCGGCCCTTCGGAGACGTGTCCAACAAACTAGAGGTCCCAACTCGCGTTATCTCGGGAGCTAGCGAGCTTTTCCGGTTATCTTGATGACGTCAGAGTTGACCTAAAAATTGCTATTTGCCCAAATATTGCGAATTGATCCCTTCCCCACACACAAACCCTCTTCAGTGATATCTACTCTATCATTTTCTATCATAAAATCGCATAAAAAATTTTTGACCAAAATGGCGGGTGCTCACAGGGAGCTCCCTGTGAGAAATTGTCAATTTTTGACCCCTTTTGAAAAGTGCTTTTCATGGAATCAGTGGATGCGGGCGGCTCTTCGGAGACGTGTCCAACAAACTAGAGGTCCCAGTTCGCGTTATCTCGGGAGCTAGCGAGCTTTTCCGGTTATCTTGATGACGTCAGAGTTGACCTAAAAATTGCTATTTGCCCAAATATTGCGAATTGACCCCTTCCCCACACACAAACCCTCTTCAGTGATATCTACTCTATCATTTTCTATCATAAAATCGCATAAAAATTTTTTGACCAAAATGGCGGGTGCTCACAGGGAGCTTCCTGTGAGAAATTGTCAATTTTTGACCCCTTTTGAAAAGTGGTTTTCATGGAATCAGTGGTTTTCATGGAATCAGTGGATGCGGGCGGCTCTTCGGAGACGTGTCCAACAAACTAGAGGTCCCAACTCGCGTTATTTCGGGAGCTACCGAGCTTTTCCGGCCATCTTGATGACGTCAGAGTTGACCTAAAAATTGCTATTTGCCCAAATATTGCGAATTGACCCCTTCCCCACACACAAACCCTCTTCAGTGATATCTACTCTATCATTTTTTATCATAAAATCGCATAAATTTTTTTTAACCAAAATGGCGGGTGCTCACAGGGAGCTCCCTGTGAGAAATTGTCAATTTTTGACCCCTTTTGAAAAGTGCTTTTCATGGAATCAGTGGATGCGGGCGGCTCTTCGGAGACGTGTCCAACAAACTAGAGGTCCCAGTTCGCGTTATTTCGGGAGCTAGCGAGCTTTTCCGGCCATCTTGATGACGTCAGAGTTGACCTAAAAATTGCTATTTGCCCAAAAATATGCGAATTGACCCCTTCCCCACACACAAACCCTCTTCAGTGATATCTACTCTATCATTTTCTATCATAAAATCGCATAAAATTTTTTTGACCAAAATGGCGGGTGCTCACAGGGAGCTCCCTGTGAGAAATTGTCAATTTTTGACCCCTTTTGAAAAGTGGTTTTCATGGAATCAGTGGATGCGGGCGGCTCTTCGGAGACGTGTCCAACAAACTAGAGGTCCCAACTCGCGTTATTTCGGGAGCTAGCGAGCTTTTCCGGCCATCTTGATGACGTCAGAGTTGACCTAAAAATTGCTATTTGCCCAAATATTGCCAATTGACCCCTTCCCCACACACAAACCCTCTTCAGTGATATCTACTCTATCATTTTTTATCATAAAATCGCATAAAATTTTTTTAACCAAATTGGCCGGTGCTCACAGGGAGCTCCCTGTGAGAAATTGTCAATTTTTGACCCCTTTTGAAAAGTGCTTTTCATGGAATCTGTGGATGCGGGCGGCTCTTCGGAGACGTGTCCAACAAACTAGAGGTCCCAACTCGCGTTATTTCGGGAGCTAGCGAGCTTTTCCGGCCATCTTGATGACGTCAGAGTTGACCTAAAAATTGCTATTTGCCCAAGTATTGCGATTTGACCCCTTCCCCACACACAAACCCTCTTCAGTGATATCTACTCTATCATTTTCTATCATAAAATCGCATAAAAATTTTTTGACCAAAATGGCGGGTGCTCACAGGGAGCTCCCTGTGAGAAATTGTCAATTTTTGACCCCTTTTGAAAAGTGGTTTTCATGGAATCAGTGGATGCGAGCGGCTCTTCGGAGACGTGTCCAACAAACTAGAGGTCCCAACTCGCGTTATTTCGGGAGCTAGCGAGCTTTTCCGGCCATCTTGATGACGTCAGAGTTGACCTAAAAATTGCTATTTGCCCAAATATTGCGAATTGACCCCTTCCCCACACACAAACCCTCTTCAGTGATATCTACTCTATCATTTTCTATCATAAAATCGCATAAAATTTTTTTGACCAAAATGGCGGGTGCTCACAGGGAGCTCCCTGTGAGAAATTGTCAATTTTTGACCCCTTTTGAAAAGTGGTTTTCATGGAATCAGTGGATGCGGGCGGCTCTTCGGAGACGTGTCCAACAAACTAGAGGTCCCAACTCGCGTTATTTCGGGAGCTAGCGAGCTTTTCCGGCCATCTTGATGACGTCAGAGTTGACCTAAAAATTGCTATTTGCCCAAATATTGCGAATTGACCCCTTCCCCACACACAAACCCTCTTCAATGATATCTACTCTATCATTTTCTATCATAAAATCGCATAAAACATTTTGACCAAAATGGCGGGTGCTCACAGGGAGCTCCCTGTGAGAAATTGTCAATTTTTGACCCTTTTTGAAAAGTGCTTTTCATGGAATCAGTGGATGCGGGCGGCTCTTCAGAGACGTGTCCAACAAACTAGAGGTCCCAACTCGCGTTATTTCGGGAGCTAGCGAGCTTTTCCGGCCATCTTGATGACGTCAGAGTTGACCTAAAAATTGCTATTTGCCCAAATATTGCGAATTGACCCCTTCCCCACACACAAACCCTCTTCAGTGATATCTACTCTATCATTTTCTATCATAAAATCGCATAAAATTTTTTTGACCAAAATGGCGGGTGCTCACAGGGAGCTCCCTGTGAGAAATTGTCAATATTTGACCCCTTTTGAAAAGTGGTTTTCATGGAATCAGTGGATGCGGGCGGCTCTGCGGTGACGTGTCCAACAAACTAGAGGTCCCAACTCGCGTTATTTCGGGAGCTAGCGAGCTTTTCCGGCCATCTTGATGACGTCAGAGTTGACCTAAAAATTGCTTTTTGCCCAAATATTGCGAATTGACCCCTTCCCCACACACAAACCCTCTTCAGTGATATCCACTCTATCATTTTCTATCATAAAATCGCATAAAATTTTTTGACCAAAATGGCGGGTGGTCACAGGGAGCTCCCTGTGAGAAATTGTCAATTTTTGACCCCTTTTGAAAAGTGCTTTTCATGGAATCAGTGGATGCGGGCGGCTCTTCGGAGACGTGTCCAACAAACTAGAGGTCCCAACTCGCGTTATTTCGGGAGCTAGCGAGCTTTTCCGGCCATCTTGATGACGTCAGAGTTGACCTAAAAATTGCTATTTGCCCAAATATTGCGAATTGACCCCTTCCCCACACACAAACCCTCTTCAGTGATATCTACTCTATCATTTTCTATCATAAAATCGCATAAAATTTTTTTGACCAAAATGGCGGGTGCTCACAGGGAGCTCCCTGTGAGAAATTGTCAATTTTTGACCCCTTTTGAAAAGTGCTTTTCATGGAATCAGTGGATGCGGGCGGCTCTTCGGAGACGTGTCCAACAAACTAGAGGTCCCAACTCGCGTTATTTCGGGAGCTAGCGAGCTTTTCCGGCCATCTTGATGACGTCAGAGTTGACCTAAAAATTGCTATTTGCCCAAATATTGCGAATTGACCCCTTCCCCACACACAAACCCTCTTCAGTGATATCTACTCTATCATTTTCTATCATAAAATCGCATAAATTTTTTTGACCAAAATGGCGGGTGCTCACAGGGAGCTCCCTGTGAGAAATTGTCAATTTTTGACCCCTTTTAAAAAGTGCTTTTCATGGAATCAGTGGATGCGGGCGGCTCTTCGGAGACGTGTCCAACAAACTAGAGGTCCTAACTCGCGTTATTTCGGGAGCTAGCGAGCTTTTCCGGCCATCTTGATGACGTCAGAGTTGACCTAAAAATTGCTATTTGCCCAAATATTGCGAATTGACCCCTTCCCCACACACAAACCCTCTTCAGTGATATCTACTCTATCATTTTCTATCATAAAATCGCATAAAAATTTTTTGACCAAAATGGCGGGTGCTCACAGGGAGCTCCCTGTGAGAAATTGTCAATTTTTGACCCCTTTTGAAAAGTGCTTTTCATGGAATCAGTGGATGCGGGCGGCTCTTCGGAGACGTGTCCAACAAACTAGAGGTCCCAACTCGCGTTATTTCGGGAGCTAGCGAGCTTTTCCGGCCATCTTGATGACGTCGGAGTTGACCTAAAAATTGCTATTTGCCCAAATATTGCGAATTGACCCCTCCCCACACACAAACCCTCTTCAGTGATATCTACTCTATCATTTTCTATCATAAAATCGCATAAATTTTTTTTTGACCAAAATGGCGGGTGCTCACAGGGAGCTCCCTGTGAGAAATTGTCAATTTTTGACCCCTTTTGAAAAGTGCTTTTCATGGAATCAGTGGATGCGGGCAGCTCTTCGGAGACGTGTCCAACAAACTAGAGGTCCCAACTCCCGTTATTTCTGGAGCTAGCGAGCTTTTCCGGCCATCTTGATGACGTCAGAGTTGACCTAAAGATTGCTATTTGTCCAAATATTGCGAATGGACCCCTTCCCCACACACAAACCCTCTTTAGTGATATCTACTCTATCATTTTCTATCATAAAATCGCTTAAAATTTTTTTGACCAAAATGGCGGGTGCTCACAGGGAGCTCCCTGTGAGAAATTGTCAATTTTTGACCCCTTTTGAAAAGTGCTTTTCATGGAATCAGTGGATGCGGGCGGCTCTTCGGAGACGTGTCCAACAAACTAGAGGTCCCAACTCGCGTTATTTCGGGAGCTAGCGAGCTTTTCCGGCCATCTTGATGACGTCAGAGTTGACCTAAAAATTGCTATTTGCCCAAATATTGCGAATTGACCCCTTCCCCACACACAAACCCTCTTCAGTGATATCTACTCTATCATTTTCTATCATAAAATCGCATAAAATTTTTTTGACCAAAATGGCGGGTGCTCACAGGGAGCTCCCTGTGAGAAATTGTCAATTTTTGACCCCTTTTGAAAAGTGCTTTTCATGGAATCAGTGGATGCGGGCGGCTCTTCGGAGACGTGTCCAACAAACTAGAGGTCCCAACTCGCGTTATTTCGGGAGCTAGCGAGCTTTTCCGGCCATCTTGATGACGTCAGAGTTGACCTAAAAATTGCTATTTGCCCAAATATTGCGAATTGACCCCTTCCCCACACACAAACCCTCTTCAGTGATATCCACTCTATCATTTTCTATCATAAAATCGCATAAAAATTTTTTGACCAAAATGGCGGGTGCTCACAGGGAGCTCCCTGTGAGAAATTGTCAATTTTTGACCCCTTTTGAAAAGTGCTTTTCATGGAATCAGTGGATGCGGGCGGCTCTTCGGAGACGTGTCCAACAAACTAGAGGTCCCAACTCGCGTTATTTCGGGAGCTAGCGAGCTTTTCCGGCCATCTTGATGACGTCAGAGTTGACCTAAAAATTGCTATTTGCCCAAATATTGCGAATTGACCCCTTCCCCACACAGAAACCCTCTTCAGTGATATCTACTCTATCATTTTCTATCATAAAATCGCATAAAATTTTTTTGACCAAAATGGCGGGTGCTCACAGGGAGCTCCCTGTGAGAAATTGTCAATTTTTGACCCCTTTTGAAAAGTGCTTTTCATGGAATCAGTGGACTCGGGCGGCTCTTCGGAGACGTGTCCAACAAACTAGAGGTCCCAACTCGCGTTATTTCGGGAGCTAGCGAGCTTTTCCGGCCATCTTGATGACGTCAGAGTTGACCTAAAAATTGCTATTTGCCCAAATATTGCGAATTGACCCCTTCCCCACACACAAACCCTCTTCAGTGATATCTACTCTATCATTTTCTATCATAAAATCGCATAAATTTTTTTGACCAAAATGGCGGGTGCTCACAGGGAGCTCCCTGTGAGAAATTGTCAATTTTTGACCCCTTTTAAAAAGTGCTTTTCATGGAATCAGTGGATGCGGGCGGCTCTTCGGAGACGTGTCCAACAAACTAGAGGTCCCAACTCGCGTTATTTCGGGAGCTAGCGAGCTTTTCCGGCCATCTTGATGACGTCAGAGTTGACCTAAAAATTGTTATTTGCCCAAATATTGCGAATTGACCCCTTCCCCACACACAAACCCTCTTCAGTGATATCTACTCTATCATTTTCTATCATAAAATCGCATAAAAATTTTTTGACCAAAATGGCGGGTGCTCACAGGGAGCTCCCTGTGAGAAATTGTCAATTTTTGACCCCTTTTGAAAAGTGCTTTTCATGGAATCAGTGGATGCGGGCGGCTCTTCGGAGACGTGTCCAACAAACTAGAGGTCCCTCTTCTCGCGTTATTTCGGGAGCTAGCGAGCTTTTCCGGCCATCTTGATGACGTCGGAGTTGACCTAAAAATTGCTATTTGCCCAAATATTGCGAATTGACCCCTTCCCCACACAGAAACCCTCTTCAGTGATATCTACTCTATCATTTTCTATCATAAAATCGCATAAAAATTTTTTGACCAAAATGGCGGGTGCTCACAGGGAGCTCCCTGTGAGAAATTGTCAATTTTTGACCCCTTTTGAAAAGTGCTTTTCATGGAATCAGTGGACTCGGGCGGCTCTTCGGAGACGTGTCCAACAAACTAGAGGTCCCAACTCGCGTTATTTCGGGAGCTAGCGAGCTTTTCCGGCCATCTTGATGACGTCAGAGTTGACCTAAAAATTGCTATTTGCCCAAATATTGCGAATTGACCCCTTCCCCACACACAAACCCTCTTCAGTGATATCTACTCTATCATTTTCTATCATAAAATCGCATAAATTTTTTTGACCAAAATGGCGGGTGCTCACAGGGAGCTCCCTGTGAGAAATTGTCAATTTTTGACCCCTTTTAAAAAGTGCTTTTCATGGAATCAGTGGATGCGGGCGGCTCTTCGGAGACATGTCCAACAAACTAGAGGTCCCAACTCGCGTTATTTCGGGAGCTAGCGAGCTTTTCCGGCCATCTTGATGACGTCAGAGTTGACCTAAAAATTGCTATTTGCCCAAATATTGCGAATTGACCCCTTCCCCACACACAAACCCTCTTCAGTGATATCTACTCTATAATTTTCTATCATAAAATCGCATAAAATTTTTTTGACCAAAATGGCGGGTGCTCACAGGGAGCTCCCTGTGAGAAATTGTCAATTTTTGACCCCTTTTGAAAAGTGCTTTTCATGGAATCAGTGGATGCGGGCGGCTCTTCGGAGACGTGTCCAACAAACTAGAGGTCCCAACTCGCGTTATTTCGGGAGCTAGCGAGCTTTTCCGGCCATCTTGATGACGTCGGAGTTGACCTAAAAATTGCTATTTGCCCAAATATTGCGAATTGACCCCTCCCCACACACAAACCCTCTTCAGTGATATCTACTCTATCATTTTCTATCATAAAATCGCATAAAATTTTTTTTGACCAAAATGGCGGGTGCTCACAGGGAGCTCCCTGTGAGAAATTGTCAATTTTTGACCCCTTTTGAAAAGTGGTTTTCATGGAATCAGTGGATGCGGGCAGCTCTTCGGAGACGTGTCCAACAAACTAGAGGTCCCAACTCCCGTTATTTCTGGAGCTAGCGAGCTTTTCCGGCCATCTTGATGACGTCAGAGTTGACCTAAAAATTGCTATTTGTCCAAATATTGCGAATGGACCCCTTCCCCACACACAAACCCTCTTTAGTGATATCTACTCTATCATTTTCTATCATAAAATCGCTTAAATTTTTTTTGACCAAAATGGCGGGTGCTCACAGGGAGCTCCCTGTGAGAAATTGTCAATTTTTGACCCCTTTTGAAAAGTGCTTTTCATGGAATCAGTGGATGCGGGCGGCTCTTCGGAGACGTGTCCAACAAACTAGAGGTCCCAACTCGCGTTATTTCGGGAGCTAGCGAGCTTTTCCGGCCATCTTGATGACGTCAGAGTTGACCTAAAAATTGCTATTTGCCCAAATATTGCGAATTGACCCCTTCCCCACACACAAACCCTCTTCAGTGATATCTACTCTATCATTTTCTATCATAAAATCGCATAAAATTTTTTTGACCAAAATGGCGGGTGCTCACAGGGAGCTCCCAGTGAGAAATTGTCAATTTTTGACCCCTTTTGAAAAGTGCTTTTCATGGAATCAGTGGATGCGGGCGGCTCTTCGGAGACGTGTCCAACAAACTAGAGGTCCCAACTCCCGTTATTTCTGGAGCTAGCGAGCTTTTCCAGCCATCTTGATGACGTCAGAGTTGACCTAAAAATTGCTATTTGTCCAAATATTGCGAATGGACCCCTTCCCCACACACAAACCCTCTTTAGTGATATCTACTCTATCATTTTCTATCATAAAATCGCTTAAAATTTTTTTGACCAAAATGGCGGGTGCTCACAGGGAGCTCCCTGTGAGAAATTGTCAATTTTTGACCCTTTTTGAAAAGTGCTTTTCATGGAATCAGTGGATGCGGGCGGCTCTTCGGAGACGTGTCCAACAAACTAGAGGTCCCAACTCGCGTTATTTCGGGAGCTAGCGAGCTTTTCCGGCCATCTTGATGACGTCAGAGTTGACCTAAAAATTGCTATTTGCCCAAATATTGCGAATTGACCCCTTCCCCACACACAAACCCTCTTCAGTGATATCTACTCTATCATTTTCTATCATAAAATCGCATAAAAATTTTTTGACCAAAATGGCGGGTGCTCACAGGGAGCTCGCAGTGAGAAATTGTCAATTTTTGACCCCTTTTGAAAAGTGCTTTTCATGGAATCAGTGGATGCGGGCGGCTCTTCGGAGACGTGTCCAACAAACTAGAGGTCCCAACTCGCGTTATTTCGGGAGCTAGCGAGCTTTTCCGGCCATCTTGATGACGTCAGA
The DNA here is from genome assembly GCA_911728455.2 of Marthasterias glacialis. Taxonomy (NCBI): domain Eukaryota; kingdom Metazoa; phylum Echinodermata; class Asteroidea; order Forcipulatida; family Asteriidae; genus Marthasterias; species Marthasterias glacialis. The sequence continues at coordinate 13,668,658 of OU452223.1, forward strand.
GTTGACCTAAAAATTGCTATTTGCCCAAATATTGCGAATTGACCCCTTCCCCACACACAAACCCTCTTCAGTTATATCTACTCTATCATTTTCTATCATAAAATCGCATAAAATTTTTTTGACCAAAATGGCGGGTGCTCACAGGGAGCTCCCTGTGAGAAATTGTCAATTTTTGACCCCTTTTGAAAAGTGCTTTTCATGGAATCAGTGGATGCGGGCGGCTCTTCGGAGACGTGTCCAACAAACTAGAGGTCCCAACTCGCGTTATTTCGGGAGCTAGCGAGCTTTTCCGGCCATCTTGATGACGTCAGAGTTGACCTAAAAATTGCTATTTGCCCAAATATTGCGAATTGACCCCTTCCCCACACACAAACCCTCTTCAGTGATATCTACTCTATCATTTTCTATCATAAAATCGCTTAAAATTTTTTTGACCAAAATGGCGGGTGCTCACAGGGAGCTCCCAGTGAGAAATTGTCAATTTTTGACCCCTTTTGAAAAGTGCTTTTCATGGAATCAGTGGATGCGGGCGGCTCTTCGGAGACGTGTCCAACAAACTAGAGGTCCCAACTCCCGTTATTTCTGGAGCTAGCGAGCTTTTCCAGCCATCTTGATGACGTCAGAGTTGACCTAAAAATTGCTATTTGTCCAAATATTGCGAATGGACCCCTTCCCCACACACAAACCCTCTTTAGTGATATCTACTCTATCATTTTCTATCATAAAATCGCTTAAAATTTTTTTGACCAAAATGGCGGGTGCTCACAGGGAGCTCCCTGTGAGAAATTGTCAATTTTTGACCCTTTTTGAAAAGTGCTTTTCATGGAATCAGTGGATGCGGGCGGCTCTTCGGAGACGTGTCCAACAAACTAGAGGTCCCAACTCGCGTTATTTCGGGAGCTAGCGAGCTTTTCCGGCCATCTTGATGACGTCAGAGTTGACCTAAAAATTGCTATTTGCCCAAATATTGCGAATTGACCCCTTCCCCACACACAAACCCTCTTCAGTGATATCTACTCTATCATTTTCTATCATAAAATCGCATAAAAATTTTTTGACCAAAATGGCGGGTGCTCACAGGGAGCTCCCAGTGAGAAATTGTCAATTTTTGACCCCTTTTGAAAAGTGCTTTTCATGGAATCAGTGGATGCGGGCGGCTCTTCGGAGACGTGTCCAACAAACTAGAGGTCCCAACTCGCGTTATTTCGGGAGCTAGCGAGCTTTTCCGGCCATCTTGATGACGTCAGAGTTGACCTAAAAATTGCTATTTGCCCAAATATTGCGAATTGACCCCTTCCCCACACACAAACCCTCTTCAGTGATATCTACTCTATCATTTTCTATCATAAAATCGCATAAAATTTTTTTGACCAAAATGGCGGGTGCTCACAGGGAGCTCCCTGTGAGAAATTGTCAATTTTTGACCCCTTTTGAAAAGTGCTTTTCATGGAATCAGTGGATGCGGGCGGCTCTTCGGAGACGTGTCCAACAAACTAGAGGTCCCAACTCGCGTTATTTCGGGAGCTAGCGAGCTTTTCCGGCCATCTTGATGACGTCAGAGTTGACCTAAAAATTGCTATTTGCCCAAATATTGCGAATTGACCCCTTCCCCACACACAAACCCTCTTCAGTGATATCTACTCTATCATTTTCTATCATAAAATCGCTTAAAATTTTTTTGACCAAAATGGCGGGTGCTCACAGGGAGCTCCCAGTGAGAAATTGTCAATTTTTGACCCCTTTTGAAAAGTGCTTTTCATGGAATCAGTGGATGCGGGCGGCTCTTCGGAGACGTGTCCAACAAACTAGAGGTCCCAACTCCCGTTATTTCTTGAGCTAGCGAGCTTTTCCGGCCATCTTGATGACGTCAGAGTTGACCTAAAAATTGCTATTTGTCCAAATATTGCGAATGGACCCCTTCCCCACACACAAACCCTCTTTAGTGATATCTACTCTATCATTTTCTATCATAAAATCGCTTAAAATTTTTTTGACCAAAATGGCGGGTGCTCACAGGGAGCTCCCTGTGAGAAATTGTCAATTTTTGACCCCTTTTGAAAAGTGCTTTTCATGGAATCAGTGGATGCGGGCGGCTCTTCGGAGACGTGTCCAACAAACTAGAGGTCCCAACTCGCGTTATTTCGGGAGCTAGCGAGCTTTTCCGGCCATCTTGATGACGTCAGAGTTGACCTAAAAATTGCTATTTGCCCAAATATTGCGAATTGACCCCTTCCCCACACACAAACCCTCTTCAGTGATATCTACTCTATCATTTTCTATCATAAAATCGCATAAAAATTTTTTGACCAAAATGGCGGGTGCTCACAGGGAGCTCCCAGTGAGAAATTGTCAATTTTTGACCCCTTTTGAAAAGTGCTTTTCATGGAATCAGTGGATGCGGGCGGCTCTTCGGAGACGTGTCCAACAAACTAGAGGTCCCAACTCGCGTTATTTCGGGAGCTAGCGAGCTTTTCCGGCCATCTTGATGACGTCAGAGTTGACCTAAAAATTGCTATTTGCCCAAATATTGCGAATTGACCCCTTCCCCACACACAAACCCTCTTCAGTTATATCTACTCTATCATTTTCTATCATAAAATCGCATAAAATTTTTTTGACCAAAATGGCGGGTGCTCACAGGGAGCTCCCTGTGAGAAATTGTCAATTTTTGACCCCTTTTGAAAAGTGCTATTCATGGAATCAGTGGATGCGGGCGGCTCTTCGGAGACGTGTCCAACAAACTAGAGGTCCCAACTCGCGTTATTTCGGGAGCTAGCGAGCTTTTCCGGCCATCTTGATGACGTCAGAGTTGACCTAAAAATTGCTATTTGCCCAAATATTGCGAATTGACCCCTTCCCCACACACAAACCCTCTTCAGTGATATCTACTCTATCATTTTCTATCATAAAATCGCTTAAAATTTTTTTGACCAAAATGGCGGGTGCTCACAGGGAGCTCCCAGTGAGAAATTGTCAATTTTTGACCCCTTTTGAAAAGTGCTTTTCATGGAATCAGTGGATGCGGGCGGCTCTTTGGAGACGTGTCCAACAAACTAGAGGTCCCAACTCGCGTTATTTCGGGAGCTAGCGAGCTTTTCCGGCCATCTTGATGACGTCAGAGTTGACCTAAAAATTGCTATTTGCCCAAATATTGCGAATTGACCCCTTCCCCACACACAAACCCTCTTCAGTGATATCTACTCTATCATTTTCTATCATAAAATCGCATAAAAATTTTTTGACCAAAATGGCGGGTGCTCACAGGGAGCTCCCTGTGAGAAATTGTCAATTTTTGACCCCTTTTGAAAAGTGCTTTTTATGGAATCAGTGGATGCGGGCGGCTCTTCGGAGACGCGTCCAACAAACTAGAGGTCCCAACTCGCGTTATTTTGGGAGCTAGCGAGCTTTTCCGGCCATCTTGATGACGTCAGAGTTGACCTAAAAATTGCTATTTGCCCAAATATTGCGAATTGACCCCTTCCCCACACACAAACCCTCTTCAGTGATATCTACTCTATCATTTTCTATCATAAAATCGCATAAAATTTTTTTGACCAAAATGGCGGGTGCTCACAGGGAGCTCCCTGTGAGAAATTGTCAATTTGTGACCCCTTTTGAAAAGTGCTTTTCATGGAATCAGTGGATGCGGGCGGCTCTTCGGAGACGTGTCCAACAAACTAGAGGTCCCAACTCGCGTTATTTCGGGAGCTAGCGAGCTTTTCCGGCCATCTTGATGACGTCAGAGTTGACCTAAAAATTGCTATTTGCCCAAATATTGCGAATTGACCCCTTCCCCACACACAAACCCTCTTCAGTGATATCTACTCTATCATTTTCTATCATAAAATCGCATAAAAATTTTTTGACCAAAATGGCGGGTGCTCACAGGGAGGTCCCTGTGAGAAATTGTCAATTTTTGACCCCTTTTGAAAAGTGCTTTTCATGGAATCAGTGGATGCGGGCGGCTCTTCGGAGACGTGTCCAACAAACTAGAGGTCCCAACTCGCGTTATTTCGGGAGCTAGCGAGCTTTTCCGGCCATCTTGATGACGTCAGAGTTGACCTAAAAATTACTATTTGCCCAAATATTGCGAATTGACCCCTTCCCCACACACAAACCCTCTTCAGTGATATCTACTCTATCATTTTCTATCATAAAATCGCATAAAAATTTTTTGACCAAAATGGCGGGTGCTCACAGGGAGCTCCCTGTGAGAAATTGTCAATTTTTGACCCCTTTTGAAAAGTGCTTTTCATGGAATCAGTGGATGCGGGCGGCTCTTCGGAGAAGTGTCCAACAAACTAGAGGTCCCAACTCGCGTTATTTCGGGAGCTAGCGAGCTTTTCCGGCCATCTTGATGACGTCAGAGTTGACCTAAAAATTGCTATTTGCCCAAATATTGCGAATGGACCCCTTCCCCACACACAAACCCTCTTCAGTGATATCTACTCTATCATTTTCTATCATAAAATCGCATAAAATTTTTTTGACCAAAATGGCGGGTGCTCACAGGGAGCTCCCTGTGAGAAATTGTCAATTTTTGACCCCTTTTGAAAAGTGCTTTTCATGGAATCAGTGGATGCGGGCGGCTCTTTGGAGACGTGTCCAACAAACTAGAGGTCCCAACTCGCGTTATTTCGGGAGCTAGCGAGCTTTTCCGGCCATCTTGATGACGTCAGAGTTGACCTAAAAATTGCTATTTGCCCAAATATTGCGAATTGACCCATTCCCCACACACAAACCCTCTTCAGTGATATCTACTCTATCATTTTCTATCATAAAATCGCATAAAAATTTTTTGACCAAAATGGCGGGTGCTCACAGGGAGCTCCCTGTGAGAAATTGTCAATTTTTGACCCCTTTTGAAAAGTGCTTTTCATGGAATCAGTGGATGCGGGCGGCTCTTCGGAGACGTGTCCAACAAACTAGAGGTCACAACTCGCGTTATTTCGGGAGCTAGCGAGCTTTTCCGGCCATCTTGATGACGTCAGAGTTGACCTAAAAATTGCTATTTGTCCAAATATTGCGAATGGACCCCTTCCCCACACACAAACCCTCTTCAGTGATATCTACTCTATCATTTTCTATCATAAAATCGCTTAAAATTTTGTTTGACCAAAATGGCGGGTGCTCACAGGGAGCTCCCTGTGAGAAATTGTCAATTTTTGACCCCTTTTGAAAAGTGGTTTTCATGGAATCAGTGGATGCGGGCGGCTCTTCGGAGACGTGTCCAACAAACTAGAGGTCCCAACTCGCGTTATTTCGGGAGCTAGCGAGCTTTTCCGGCCATCTTGATGACGTCAGAGTTGACCTCAAAATTGCTATTTGCCCAAATATTGCGAATTGACCCCTTCCCCACACACAAACCCTCTTCAGTGATATCTACTCTATCATTTTCTATCATAAAATCGCATAAAAAATTTTTGACCAAAATGGCGGGTGCTCACAGGGAGCTCCCTGTGAGAAATTGTCAATTTTTGACCCCTTTTGAAAAGTGCTTTTCATGGAATCAGTGGATGCGGGCGGCTCTTCGGAGACGTGTCCAACAAACTAGAGGTCCCAACTCGCGTTATTTCGGGAGCTAGCGAGCTTTTCCGGCCATCTTGATGACGTCAGAGTTGACCTAAAAATTGCTATTTGCCCAAATATTGCGAATTGACCCCTTCCCCACACACAAACCCTCTTCAGTGATATCTACTCTATCATTTTCTATCATAAAATCGATTAAAATTTTTTTGACCAAAATGGCGGGTGCTCACAGGGAGCTCCTAGTGAGAAATTGTCAATTTTTGACCCCTTTTGAAAAGTGCTTTTCATGGAATCAGTGGATGCGGGCGGCTCTTCGGAGACGTGTCCAACAAACTAGAGGTCCCAACTCGCGTTATTTCGGGAGCTAGCGAGCTTTTCCGGCCATCTTGATGACGTCAGAGTTGACCTAAAAGTTGCTATTTGCCCAAATATTGCGAATGGACCCCTTCCCCACACACAAACCCTCTTCAGTGATATCTACTCTATCATTTTCTATCATAAAATCGCTTAAAATCTTTTTGACCAAAATGGCGGGTGCTCACAGGGAGCTCCCAGTGAGAAATTGTCAATTTTTGACCCCTTTTGAAAAGTGATTTTCATGGAATCAGTGGATGCGGGCGGCTCTTCGGAGACGTGTCCAACAAACTAGAGGTCCCAACTCGCGTTATTTCGGGAGCTAGCGAGCTTTTCCGGCCATCTTGATGACGTCAGAGTTGACCTAAAAATTGCTATTTGCCCAAATATTGCGAATTGACCCCTCCCCACACACAAACCCTCTTCAGTGATATCTACTCTATCATTTTCTATCATAAAATCGCATAAAATTTTTTTGACCAAAATGGCGGGTGCTCACAGGGAGCTCCCTGTGAGAAATTGTCAATTTTTGATCCATTTTGAAAAGTGCTTTTCATGGAATCAGTGGATGCGGGCGGCTCTTCGGAGACGTGTCCAACAAACTAGAGGTCCCAACTCGCGTTATTTCGGGAGCTAGCGAGCTTTTCCGGCCATCTTGATGACGTCAGAGTTGACCTAAAAATTGCTATTTGCCCAAATATTGCGAATTGACCCCTTCCCCACACACAAACCCTCTTCAGTGATATCTACTCTTTCATTTTCTATCATAAAATCGCATAAAATTTTTTTGACCAAAATGGCGGGTGCTCACAGGGAGCTCCCTGTGAGAAATTGTCAATTTTTGACCCCTTTTGAAAAGTGCTTTTCATGGAATCAGTGGATGCGGGCGGCTCTTCGGAGACGTGTCCAACAAACTAGAGGTCCCAACTCGCGTTATTTCGGGAGCTAGCGAGCTTTTCCGGCCATCTTGATGACGTCAGAGTTGACCTAAAAATTGCTATTTGTCCAAATATTGCGAATGGACCCCTTCCCCACACACAAACCCTCTTCAGTGATATCTACTCTATCATTTTCTATCATAAAATCGCTTAAAATTTTGTTTGACCAAAATGGCGGGTGCTCACAGGGAGCTCCCTGTGAGAAATTGTCAATTTTTGACCCCTTTTGAAAAGTGGTTTTCATGGAATCAGTGGATGCGGGCGGCTCTTCGGAGACGTGTCCAACAAACTAGAGGTCCCAACTCGCGTTATTTCGGGAGCTAGCGAGCTTTTCCGGCCATCTTGATGACGTCAGAGTTGACCTCAAAATTGCTATTTGCCCAAATATTGCGAATTGACCCCTTCCCCACACACAAACCCTCTTCAGTGATATCTACTCTATCATTTTCTATCATAAAATCGCATAAAAAATTTTTGACCAAAATGGCGGGTGCTCACAGGGAGCTCCCTGTGAGAAATTGTCAATTTTTGACCCCTTTTGAAAAGTGCTTTTCATGGAATCAGTGGATGCGGGCGGCTCTTCGGAGACGTGTCCAACAAACTAGAGGTCCCAACTCGCGTTATTTCGGGAGCTAGCGAGCTTTTCCGGCCATCTTGATGACGTCAGAGTTGACCTAAAAATTGCTATTTGCCCAAATATTGCGAATTGACCCCTTCCCCACACACAAACCCTCTTCAGTGATATCTACTCTATCATTTTCTATCATAAAATCGCATAAAATTTTTTTGACCAAAATGGCGGGTGCTCACAGGGAGCTCCCTGTGAGAAATTGTCAATTTTTGACCCCTTTTGAAAAGTGCTTTTCATGGAATCAGTGGATGCGGGCGGCTCTTCGGAGACGTGTCCAACAAACTAGAGGTCCCAACTCGCGTTATTTCGGGAGCTAGCGAGCTTTTCCGGCCATCTTGATGACGTCAGAGTTGACCTAAAAATTGCTATTTGCCCAAATATTGCGAATTGACCCCTTCCCCACACACAAACCCTCTTCAGTGATATCTACTCTATCATTTTCTATCATAAAATCGATTAAAATTTTTTTGACCAAAATGGCGGGTGCTCACAGGGAGCTCCTAGTGAGAAATTGTCAATTTTTGACCCCTTTTGAAAAGTGCTTTTCATGGAATCAGTGGATGCGGGCGGCTCTTCGGAGACGTGTCCAACAAACTAGAGGTCCCAACTCGCGTTATTTCGGGAGCTAGCGAGCTTTTCCGGCCATCTTGATGACGTCAGAGTTGACCTAAAAATTGCTATTTGCCCAAATATTGCGAATGGACCCCTTCCCCACACACAAACCCTCTTCAGTGATATCTACTCTATCATTTTCTATCATAAAATCGCTTAAAATTTTTTTGACCAAAATGGCGGGTGCTCACAGGGAGCTCCCAGTGAGAAATTGTCAATTTTTGACCCCTTTTGAAAAGTGATTTTCATGGAATCAGTGGATGCGGGCGGCTCTTCGGAGACGTGTCCAACAAACTAGAGGTCCCAACTCGCGTTATTTCGGGAGCTAGCGAGCTTTTCCGGCCATCTTGATGACGTCAGAGTTGACCTAAAAATTGCTATTTGCCCAAATATTGCGAATTGACCCCTCCCCACACACAAACCCTCTTCAGTGATATCTACTCTATCATTTTCTATCATAAAATCGCATAAAATTTTTTTGACCAAAATGGCGGGTGCTCACAGGGAGCTCCCTGTGAGAAATTGTCAATTTTTGATCCATTTTGAAAAGTGCTTTTCATGGAATCAGTGGATGCGGGCGGCTCTTCGGAGACGTGTCCAACAAACTAGAGGTCCCAACTCGCGTTATTTCGGGAGCTAGCGAGCTTTTCCGGCCATCTTGATGACGTCAGAGTTGACCTAAAAATTGCTATTTGCCCAAATATTGCGAATTGACCCCTTCCCCACACACAAACCCTCTTCAGTGATATCTACTCTTTCATTTTCTATCATAAAATCGCATAAAATTTTTTTGACCAAAATGGCGGGTGCTCACAGGGAGCTCCCTGTGAGAATCTGTAAATTTTTGACCCCTTTTGAAAAGTGCTTTTCATGGAATCAGTGGATGCGGGCGGCTCTTCGGAGACGTGTCCAACAAACTAGAGGTCCCAACTCGCGTTATTTCGGGAGCTAGCGAGCTTTTCCGGCCATCTTGATGACGTCAGAGTTGACCTAAAAATTGCTATTTGCCCAAATATTGCGAATGGACCTCTTCCCCACACACAAACCCTCTTCAGTGATATCTACTCTATCATTTTCTATCATAAAATCGCAAAAAATTCTTTTGACCAAAATGGCGGGTGCTCACAGGGAGCTCCCTGTGAGAAATTGTCAATTTTTGACCCCTTTTGAAAAGTGCTTTTCATGGAATCAGTGGATGCAGGCGGCTCTTCGGAGACGTGTCCAACAAACTAGAGGTCCCAACTCGCGTTATTTCGGGAGCTAGCGAGCTTTTCCGGCCATCTTGATGACGTCAGAAATGACCTAAAAATTGCTATTTGCCCAAATATTGCGAATTGACCCCTTCCCCACACACAAACCCTCTTCAGTGATATCTACTCTATCATTTTCTATCATAAAATCGCATAAAATTTTTTTGACCAAAATGGCGGGTGCTCACAGGGAGCTCCCTGTGAGAAATTGTCAATTTTTGACCCCTTTTGAAAAGTGCTTTTCATGGAATCAGTGGATACGGGCGGCTCTTCGGAGACGTGTCCAACAAACTAAAGGTCCCAACTCGCGTTATTTCGGGAGCTAGCGAGCTTTTCCGGCCATCTTGATGACGTCAGAGTTGACCTAAAAATTGCTATTTGCCCAAATATTGCGAATTGACCCCTTCCCCACACACAAACCCTCTTCAGTGATATCTACTCTATCATTTTCTATCATAAAATCGCATAAAAATTTTTTGACCAAAATGGCGGGTGCTCACAGGGAGCTCCCTGTGAGAAATTGTCAATTTTTGACCCCTTTTGAAAAGTGCTTTTCATGGAATCAGTGGATGCGGGCGGCTCTTCGGAGACGTGTCCAACAAACTAGAGGTCCCAACTCGCGTTATTTCGGGAGCTAGCGAGCTTTTCCGGCCATCTTGATGACGTCAGAGTTGACCTAAAAATTGCTATTTGCCCAAATATTGCGAATTGACCCCTTCCCCACACACAAACCCTCTTCAGTGATATCTACTCTATCATTTTCTATCATAAAATCGCATAACATTTTTTTGACCAAAATGGCGGGTGCTCACAGGGAGCTCCCTGTGAGAAATTGTCAATTTTTGACCCCTTTTGAAAAGTGCTTTTCATGGAATCAGTGGATGCGGGCGGCTCTTCGGAGACGTGTCCAACAAACTAGAGGTCCCAACTCGCGTTATTTCGGGAGCTAGCGAGCTTTTCCGGCCATCTTGATGACGTCAGAGTTGACCTAAACATTGCTATTTGCCCAAATATTGCGAATTGACCCCTTCCCCACACACAAACCCTCTTCAGTGATATCTACTCTATCATTTTTTATCATAAAATCGCATAAAAATTTTTTGACCAAAATGGCGGGTGCTCACAGGGAGCTCCCTGTGAGAAATTGTCAATTTTTGACCCCTTTTGAAAAGTGCTTTTCATGGAATCAGTGGATGCGGGCGGCTCTTCGGAGACGTGTCCAACAAACTAAAGGTCCCAACTCGCGTTATTTCGGGAGCTAGCGAGCTTTTCCGGCCATCTTGATGACGTCAGAGTTGACCTAAAAATTGCTATTTGCCCAAATATTGCGAATTGACCCCTTCCCCACACACAAACCCTCTTCAGTGATATCTACTCTATCATTTTCTATCATAAAATCGCATAAAAATTTTTTGACCAAAATGGCGGGTGCTCACAGGGAGCTCCCTGTGAGAAATTGTCAATTTTTGACCCCTTTTGAAAAGTGCTTTTCATGGAATCAGTGGATGCGGGCGGCTCTTCGGAGACGTGTCCAACAAACTAGAGGTCCCAACTCGCGTTATTTCGGGAGCTAGCGAGCTTTTCCGGCCATCTTGATGACGTCAGAGTTGACCTAAAAATTGCTATTTGCCCAAATATTGCGAATTGACCCCTTCCCCACACACAAACCCTCTTCAGTGATATCTACTCTATCATTTTCTATCATAAAATCGCATAACATTTTTTTGACCAAAATGGCGGGTGCTCACAGGGAGCTCCCTGTGAGAAATTGTCAATTTTTGACCCCTTTTGAAAAGTGCTTTTCATGGAATCAGTGGATGCGGGCGGCTCTTCGGAGACGTGTCCAACAAACTAGAGGTCCCAACTCGCGTTATTTCGGGAGCTAGCGAGCTTTTCCGGCCATCTTGATGACGTCAGAGTTGACCTAAACATTGCTATTTGCCCAAATATTGCGAATTGACCCCTTCCCCACACACAAACCCTCTTCAGTGATATCTACTCTATCATTTTCTATCATAAAATCGCATAAAAATTTTTTGACCAAAATGGCGGGTGCTCACAGGGAGCTCCCTGTGAGAAATTGTCAATTTTTGACCCCTTTTGAAAAGTGCTTTTCATGGAATCAGTGGATGCGGGCGGCTCTTCGGAGACGTGTCCAACAAACTAGAGGTCCCAACTCGCGTTATTTCGGGAGCTAGCGAGCTTTTCCGGCCATCTTGATGACGTCAGAGTTGACCTAAAAATTGCTATTTGCCCAAATATTGCGAATTGACCCCTTCCCCACACACAAACCCTCTTCAGTGATATCTACTCTATCATTTTCTATCATAAAATCGCATAAAATTTTTTTGACCAAAATGGCGGGTGCATACAGGTAGCTCCCTGTGAGAAATTGTCAATTTTTGACCCCTTTTGAAAAGTGCTTTTCATGGAATCAGTGGATGCGGGCGGCTCTTCGGAGACGTGTCCAACAAACTAGAGGTCCCAACTCGCGTTATTTCGGGAGCTAGCGAGCTTTTCCGGCCATCTTGATGACGTCAGAGTTGACCTAAAAATTGTTATTTGCCCAAATACTGCGAATTGACCCCTTCCCCACACACAAACCCTCTTCAGTGATATCTACTCTATCATTTTCTATCATAAAATCGCATAAAAATTTTTTGACCAAAATGGCGGGTGCTCACAGGGAGCTCCCTGTGAGAAATTGTCAATTTTTGACCCCTTTTGAAAAGTGCTTTTCATGGAATCAGTGGATGCGGGCGGCTCTTCGGAGACGTGTCCAACAAATTAGAGGTCCCAACTCGCGTTATTTCGGGAGCTAGCGAGCTTTTCCGGCCATCTTGATGACGTCAGAGTTGACCTCAAAATTGCTATTTGCCCAAATATTGCGAATTGACCCCTTCCCCACACACAAACCCTCTTCAGTGATATCTACTCTATCATTTTCTATCATAAAATCGCATAAAAATTTTTTGACCAAAATGGCGGGTGCTCACAGGGAGCTCCCTGTGAGAAATTGTCAATTTTTGACCCCTTTTGAAAAGTGCTTTTCATGGAATCAGTGGATGCGGGCGGCTCTTCGGAGACGTGTCCAACAAACTAGAGGTCCCAACTCGCGTTATTTCGGGAGCTAGTGAGCTTTTCCGGCCATCTTGATGACGTCAGAGTTGACCTAAAAATTGCTATTTGCCCAAATATTGCGAATTGACGCCTTCCCCACACACAAACCCTCTTCAGTGATATCTACTCCATCATTTTCTATCATAAAATCGCATAAAATTTTTTTGACCAAAATGGCGGGTGGTCACAGGGAGCTCCCTGTGAGAAATTGTCAATTTTTGACCCCTTTTGAAAAGTGCTTTTCATGTAATCAGTGGATGCGGGCGGCTCTTCGGAGACGTGTCCAACAAATTAGAGGTCCCAACTCGCGTTATTTCGGGAGCTAGCGAGCTTTTCCGGCCATCTTGATGACGTCAGAGTTGACCTAAAAATTGCTATTTGCCCAAATATTGCGAATTGACCCCTTCCCCACACACAAACCCTCTTCAGTGATATCTACTCTATCATTTTCTATCATAAAATCGCATAAAAATTTTTTGACCAAAATGGCGGGTGCTCACAGGGAGCTTCCTGTGAGAAATTGTCAATTTTTGACCCCTTTTGAAAAGTGCTTTTCATGGAATCAGTGGATGCGGGCGGCTCTTCGGAGACGTGTCCAACAAATTAAAGGTCCCAACTCGCGTTATTTCGGGAGCTAGCGAGCTTTTCCGGCCATCTTGATGACGTCAGAGTTGACCTAAAAATTGCTATTTGCCAAAATATTGCGAATTGACCCCTTCCCCACACACAAACCCTCTTCAGTGATATCTACTCTATCATTTTCTATCATAAAATCGCATAAAAATTTTTTGACCAAAATGGCGGGTGCTCACAGGGAGCTCCCTGTGAGAAATTGTCAATTTTTGACCCCTTTTGAAAAGTGCTTTTCATGGAATCAGTGGATGCGGGCGGCTCTTCGGAGACGTGTCCAACAAACTAGAGGTCCCAACTCGCGTTATTTCGGGAGCTAGCGAGCTTTTCCAGCCATCTTGATGACGTCAGAGTTGACCTAAAAATTGCTATTTGCCCAAATATTGCGAATTGACCCCTTCCCCACACACAAACCCTCTTCAGTGATATCTACTCTATCATTTTCTATCATAAAATCGCATAAAAATTTTTTGACCAAAATGGCGGGTGCTCACAGGGAGCTCCCTGTGAGAAATTGTCAATTTTTGACCCCTTTTGAAAAGTGCTTTTCATGGAATCAGTGGATACGGGCGGCTCTTCGGAGACGTGTCCAACAAACTAGAGGTCCCAACTCGCGTTATTTCGGGAGCTAGCGAGCTTTTCCGGCCATCTTGATGACGTCAGAGTTGACCTCAAAATTGCTGTTTGCCCAAATATTGCGAATTGACCCCTTCCCCACACACAAACCCTCTTCAGTGATATCTACTCTATCATTTTCTATCATAAAATCGCATAAAAATTTTTTGACCAAAATGGCGGGTGCTCACAGGGAGCTCCCTGTGAGAAATTGTGAATTTTTGACCCCTTTTGAAAAGTGCTTTTCATGGAATCAGTGGATGCGGGCGGCTCTTCGGAGACGTGTCCAACAAACTAGAGGTCCCAACTCGCGTTATTTCGGGAGCTAGCGAGCTTTTCCGGCCATCTTGATGACGTCAGAGTTGACCTAAAAATTGCTTTTTGCCCAAATATTGCGAATTGACCCCTTCCCCACACACAAACCCTCTTCAGTGATATCTACTCTATCATTTTCTATCATAAAATCGCATAAAATTTTTTTGACCAAAATGGCGGGTACTCACAGGGAGCTCCCTGTGAGAAATTGTGAATTTTTGACCCCTTTTGAAAAGTGCTTTTCATGGAATCAGTGGATGCGGGCGGCTCTTCGGAGACGTGTCCAACAAACTAGAGGTCCCAACTCGCGTTATTTCGGGAGCTAGCGAGCTTTTCCGGCCATCTTGATGACGTCAGAGTTGACCTAAAAATTGCTATTTGCCCAAATATTGCGAATTGACCCCTTCCCCACACACAAACCCTCTTCAGTGATATCTACTCTATCATTTTCTATCATAAAATCGCATAAAATTTTTTTGACCAAAATGGCAGGTGCTCACAGGGAGCAATTTTTAGGTCAACTCTGACGTCATCATGCTCCCTGTGAGAAATTGTCAATTTTTGACCCCTTTTGAAAAGTGCTTTTCATGGAATCAGTGGCTGCGGGCGGCTCTTCGGAGACGTGTCCAACAAACTAGAGGTCCCAACTCGCGTTATTTCGGGAGCTAGCGAGCTTTTCCGGCCATCTTGATGACGTCAGAGTTGACTTAAAAATTGCTATTTGCCCAAATATTGCGAATTGACCCCTTCCCCACACACAAACCCACTTCAGTGATATCTACTCTATCATTTTCTATCATAAAATCGCATAAAAAATTTTTGACCAAAATGGCGGGTGCTCACAGGGAGCTCCCTGTGAGAAATTGTCAATTTTTGACCCCTTTTGAAAAGTGCTTTTCATGGAATCAGTGGATGCGGGCGGCTCTTCGGAGACGTGTCCAACAAACTAGAGGTCCCAACTCGCGTTATTTCGGGAGCTAGCGAGCTTTTCCGGCCATCTTGATGACGTCAGAGTTGACCTCAAAATTGCTGTTTGCCCAAATATTGCGAATTGACCCCTTCCCCACACACAAACCCTCTTCAGTGATATCTACTCTATCATTTTCTATCATAAAATCGCATAAAATTTTTTTGACCAAAATGGCGGGTGCTCACAGGGAGCTCCCTGTGAGAAATTGTCAATTTTTGACCCCTTTTGAAAAGTGCTTTTCATGGAATCAGTGGATGCGGGCGGCTCTTCGGAGACGTGTCCAACAAACTAGAGGTCCCAACTCGCGTTATTTCGGGAGCTAGCGAGCTTTTCCGGCCATCTTGATGACGTCAGAGTTGACCTAAAAATTGCTATTTGCCCAAGTATTGCGAATTGACCCCTTCCCCACACACAAATCCTCTTCAGTGATATCTACTCTATCATTTTCTATCATAAAATCGCATAAAAAATTTTTGACCAAAATGGCGGGTGCTCACAGGGAGCTCCCTGTGAGAAATTGTCAATTTTGGACCCCTTTTGAAAAGTGCTTTTCATGGAATCAGTGGATGCGGGCGGCTCTTCGGAGACGTGTCCAACAAACTAGAGGTCCCAACTCGCGTTATTTCGGGAGCTAGCGAGCTTTTCCGGCCATCTTGATGACGTCAGAGTTGACCTAAAAATTGCTATTTGCCCAAATATTGCGAATTGACCCCTTCCCCACACACAAACCCTCTTCAGTGATATCTACTCTATCATTTTCTATCATAAAATCGCATAAAATTTTTTTGACCAAAATGGCGGGTGCTCACAGGGAGCTCCCTGTGAGAAATTGTCAATTTTTGACCCCTTTTGAAAAGTGCTTTTCATGGAATCAGTGGATGCGGGCGGCTCTTCGGAGACGTGTCCAACAAACTAGAGGTCCCAACTCGCGTTATTTCGGGAGCTAGCGAGCTTTTCCGGCCATCTTGATGACGTCAGAGTTGACCTAAATATTGCTATTTGCCCAAATATTGCGAATTGACCCCTTCCCCACACACAAACCCACTTCAGTGATATCTACTCTATCATTTTCTATCATAAAATCGCATAAAAATTTTTTGACCAAAATGGCGGGTGCTCACAGGGAGCTCCCTGTGAGAAATTGTCAATTTTTGACCCCTTTTGAAAAGTGCTTTTCATGGAATCAGTGGATGCGGGCGGCTCTTCGGAGACGTGTCCAACAAACTAGAGGTCCCAACTCGCGTTATTTCGGGAGCTAGCGAGCTTTTCCGGCCAACTTGATGACGTCAGAGTTGACCTAAAAATTGCTATTTGCCCAAATATTGCGAATTGACCCCTTCCCCACACACAAACCCTCTTCAGTGATATCTGCTCTATCATTTTCTATCATAAAATCGCATAAATGTTTTTTGACCAAAATGGCGGGTGCTCACAGGGAGCTCCCTGTGAGAAATTGTGAATTTTTGACCCCTTTTGAAAAGTGCTTTTCATGGAATCAGTGGATGCAGGCGGCTCTTCGGAGACGTGTCCAACAAACTAGAGGTCCCAACTCGCGTTATTTCGGGAGCTAGCGAGCTTTTCCGGCCATCTTGATGACGTCAGAGTTGACCTAAAAATTGCTATTTGCCCAAATATTGCGAATTGACCCCTTCCCCACACACAAACCCTCTTCAGTGATATCTACTCTATCATTTTCTATCATAAAATCGCATAAAAATTTTTTGACCAAAATGGCGGGTGCTCACAGGGAGCTCCCTGTGAGAAATTGTCAATTTTTGACCCCTTTTGAAAAGTGCTTTTCATGGAATCAGTGGATGCGGGCGGCTCTTCGGAGACGTGTCCAACAAACTAGAGGTCCCAACTCGCGTTGTTTCGGGAGCTAGCGAGCTTTTCCGGCCATCTTGATGACGTCAGAGTTGACCTAAAAATTGCTATTTGCCCAAATATTGCGAATTGACCCCTTCCCTACACACAAACCCTCTTCAGTGATATCTACTCTATCATTTTCTATCATAAAATCGCATAAAAGTTTTTTGACCAAAATGGCGGTTGCTCACAGGGAGCTCCCTGTGAGAAATTGTGAATTTTTGACCCCTTTTGAAAAGTGCTTTTCATGGAATCAGTGGATGCGGGCGGCTCTTCGGAGACGTGTCCAACAAACTAGAGGTCCCAACTCGCGTTATTTCGGGAGCTAGCGAGCTTTTCCGGCCATCTTGATGACGTCAGAGTTGACCTAAAAATTGCTATTTGCCCAAATATTGCAAATTGACCCCTTCCCCGCACACAAACCCTCTTCAGTGATATCTACTCTATCATTTTCTATCATAAAATCGCATAAAAGTTTTTTGACCAAAATGGCGGGTGCTCACAGGGAGCTCCCTGTGAGAAATTGTCAATTTTTGACCCCTTTTGAAAAGTGCTTTTCATGGAATCAGTGGATGCGGGCGGCTCTTCGGAGACGTGTCCAACAAACTAGAGGTCCCAACTCGCGTTATTTCGGGAGCTAGCGAGCTTTTCCGGCCATCTTGATGACGTCAGAGTTGACCTAAAAATTGCTATTTGCCCAAATATTGCGAATTGACCCCTTCCCCACACACAAACCCTCTTCAGTGATATCTACTCTATCATTTTCTATCATAAAATCGCATAAAAATTTTTTGACCAAAATGGCGGGTGGTCACAGGGAGCTCCCTGTGAGAAATTGTCAATTTTTGACCCCTTTTGAAAAGTGCTTTTCATGGAATCAGTGGATGCGGGCGGCTCTTCGGAGACGTGTCCAACAAACTAAAGGTCCCAACTCGCGTTATTTCGGGAGCTAGCGAGCTTTTCCGGCCATCTTGATGACGTCAGAGTTGACCTAAAAATTGCTATTTGCCCAAATATTGCGAATTGACCCCTTCCCCACACACAAACCCTCTTCAGTGATATCTACTCTATCATTTTCTATCATAAAATCGCAAAAAAAATTTTTTGACCAAAATGGCGGGTGCTCACAGGGAGCTTCCTGTGAGAAATTGTGAATTTTTGACCCCTTTTGAAAAGTGCTTTTCATGGAATCAGTGGATGCGGGCGGCTCTTCGGAGACGTGTCCAAAAAACTAGAGGTCCCAACTCGCGTTATTTCGGGAGCTAGCGAGCTTTTCCGGCCATCTTGATGACGTCAGAGTTGACCTAAAAATTGCTATTTGCCCAAATATTGCGAATTGACCCCTTCCCCACACACAAACCCTCTTCAGTGATATCTACTCTATCATTTTCTATCATAAAATCGCATAAAAATTTTTTGACCAAAATGGCGGGTGCTCACAGGGAGCTCCCTGTGAGAAATTGTCAATTTTTGACCCCTTTTGAAAAGTGCTTTTCATGGAATCAGTGGATGCGGGCGGCTCTTCGGAGACGTGTCCAACAAACTAGAGGTCCCAACTCGCGTTATTTCGGGAGCTAGCGAGCTTTTCCGGCCATCTTGATGACGTCAGAGTTGACCTAAAAATTGCTATTTGCCCAAGTATTGCGAATTGACCCCTTCCCCACACACAAACCCTCTTCAGTGATATCTACTCTATCATTTTCTATCATAAAATCGCATAAAAATTTTTTGACCAAAATGGCGGGTGCTCACAGGGAGCTCCCTGTGAGAAATTGTCAATTTTTGACCCCTTTTGAAAAGTGCTTTTCATGGAATCAGTGGATGCGGGCGGCTCTTCGGAGACGTGTCCAACAAACTAGAGGTCCCAACTCGCGTTATTTCGGGAGCTAGCGAGCTTTTCCGGCCATCTTGATGACGTCAGAGTTGACCTAAAAATTGCTATTTGCCCAAATATTGCGAATTGACCCCTTCCCCACACACAAACCCTCTTCAGTGATATCTACTCTATCATTTTCTATCATAAAATCGCATAAAATTTTTTTGACCAAAATGGCGGGTGCTCACAGGGAGCTCCCTGTGAGAAATTGTCAATTTTTGACCCCTTTTGAAAAGTGCTTTTCATGGAATCAGTGGATGCGGGCGGCTCTTCGGAGACGTGTCCAACAAACTAGAGGTCCCAACTCGCGTTATTTCGGGAGCTAGCGAGCTTTTCCGGCCATCTTGATGACGTCAGAGTTGACCTAAATATTGCTATTTGCCCAAATATTGCGAATTGACCCCTTCCCCACACACAAACCCTCTTCAGTGATATCTACTCTATCATTTTCTATCATAAAATCGCATAAAAATTTTTTGACCAAAATGGCGGGTGCTCACAGGGAGCTCCCTGTGAGAAATTGTCAATTTTTGACCCCTTTTGAAAAGTGCTTTTCATGGAATCAGTGGATGCGGGCGGCTCTTCGGAGACGTGTCCAACAAACTAGAGGTCCCAACTCGCGTTATTTCGGGAGCTAGCGAGCTTTTCCGGCCAACTTGATGACGTCAGAGTTGACCTAAAAATTGCTATTTGCCCAAATATTGCGAATTGACCCCTTCCCCACACACAAACCCTCTTCAGTGATATCTGCTCTATCATTTTCTATCATAAAATCGCATAAATTTTTTTTGACCAAAATGGCGGGTGCTCACAGGGAGCTCCCTGTGAGAAATTGTGAATTTTTGACCCCTTTTGAAAAGTGCTTTTCATGGAATCAGTGGATGCAGGCGGCTCTTCGGAGACGTGTCCAACAAACTAGAGGTCCCAACTCGCGTTATTTCGGGAGCTAGCGAGCTTTTCCGGCCATCTTGATGACGTCAGAGTTGACCTAAAAATTGCTATTTGCCCAAATATTGCGAATTGACCCCTTCCCCACACACAAACCCTCTTCAGTGATATCTACTCTATCATTTTCTATCATACAATCGCATAAAAATTTTTGACCAAAATGGCAGGTGCTCACAGGGAGCTCCCTGTGAGAAATTGTGAATTTTTGACCCCTTTTGAAAAGTGCTTTTCATGGAATCAGTGGATGCGGGCGGCTCTTCGGAGACGTGTCCAACAAACTAGAGGTCCCAACTCGCGTTATTTCGGGAGCTAGCGAGCTTTTCCGGCCATCTTGATGACGTCAGAGTTGACCTAAAAATTGCTATTTGCCCAAATATTGCGAATTGACCCCTTCCCCACACACAAACCCTCTTCAGTGATATCTACTCTATCATTTTCTATCATAAAATCGCATAAAAATTTTTTGACCAAAATGGCGGGTGCTCACAGGGAGCTCCCTGTGAGAAATTGTCAATTTTTGACCCCTTTTGAAAAGTGCTTTTCATGGAATCAGTGGATGCGGGCGGCTCTTCGGAGACGTGTCCAACAAACTAGAGGTCCCAACTCGCGTTGTTTCGGGAGCTAGCGAGCTTTTCCGGCCATCTTGATGACGTCAGAGTTGACCTAAAAATTGCTATTTGCCCAAATATTGCGAATTGACCCCTTCCCTACACACAAACCCTCTTCAGTGATATCTACTCTATCATTTTCTATCATAAAATCGCATAAAAGTTTTTTGACCAAAATGGCGGTTGCTCACAGGGAGCTCCCTGTGAGAAATTGTGAATTTTTGACCCCTTTTGAAAAGTGCTTTTCATGGAATCAGTGGATGCGGGCGGCTCTTCGGAGACGTGTCCAACAAACTAGAGGTCCCAACTCGCGTTATTTCGGGAGCTAGCGAGCTTTTCCGGCCATCTTGATGACGTCAGAGTTGACCTAAAAATTGCTATTTGCCCAAATATTGCAAATTGACCCCTTCCCCGCACACAAACCCTCTTCAGTGATATCTACTCTATCATTTTCTATCATAAAATCGCATAAAAGTTTTTTGACCAAAATGGCGGGTGCTCACAGGGAGCTCCCTGTGAGAAATTGTCAATTTTTGACCCCTTTTGAAAAGTGCTTTTCATGGAATCAGTGGATGCGGGCGGCTCTTCGGAGACGTGTCCAACAAACTAGAGGTCCCAACTCGCGTTATTTCGGGAGCTAGCGAGCTTTTCCGGCCATCTTGATGACGTCAGAGTTGACCTAAAAATTGCTATTTGCCCAAATATTGCGAATTGACCCCTTCCCCACACACAAACCCTCTTCAGTGATATCTACTCTATCATTTTCTATCATAAAATCGCATAAAAATTTTTTGACCAAAATGGCGGGTGGTCACAGGGAGCTCCCTGTGAGAAATTGTCAATTTTTGACCCCTTTTGAAAAGTGCTTTTCATGGAATCAGTGGATGCGGGCGGCTCTTCGGAGACGTGTCCAACAAACTAAAGGTCCCAACTCGCGTTATTTCGGGAGCTAGCGAGCTTTTCCGGCCATCTTGATGACGTCAGAGTTGACCTAAAAATTGCTATTTGCCCAAATATTGCGAATTGACCCCTTCCCCACACACAAACCCTCTTCAGTGATATCTACTCTATCATTTTCTATCATAAAATCGCATAAAAATTTTTTGACCAAAATGGCGGGTGCTCACAGGGAGCTTCCTGTGAGAAATTGTGAATTTTTGACCCCTTTTGAAAAGTGCTTTTCATGGAATCAGTGGATGCGGGCGGCTCTTCGGAGACGTGTCCAAAAAACTAGAGGTCCCAACTCGCGTTATTTCGGGAGCTAGCGAGCTTTTCCGGCCATCTTGATGACGTCAGAGTTGACCTAAAAATTGCTATTTGCCCAAATATTGCGAATTGACCCATTCCCCACACACAAACCCACTTCAGTGATATCTACTCTATCATTTTCTATCATAAAATCGCATAAAAATTTTTTGACCAAAATGGCGGGTGCTCACAGGGAGCTCCCTGTGAGAAATTGTGAATTTTTGACCCCTTTTGAAAAGTGCTTTTCATGGAATCAGTGGATGCGGGCGGCTCTTCGGAGACGTGTCCAACAAACTAGAGGTCCCAACTCGCGTTATTTCGGGAGCTAGCGAGCTTTTCCGGCCATCTTGATGACGTCAGAGTTGACCTCAAAATTGCTGTTTGCCCAAATATTGCGAATTGACCCCTTCCCCACACACAAACCCTCTTCAGTGATATCTACTCTATCATTTTCTATCATAAAATCGCATAAATTTTTTTTGACCAAAATGGCGGGTGCTCACAGGGAGCTCCCTGTGAGAAATTGTCAATTTTTGACCCCTTTTGAAAAGTGCTTTTCATGGAATCAGTGGATGCGGGCGGCTCTTCGGAGACGTGTCCAACAAACTAGAGGTCCCAACTCGCGTTATTTCGGGAGCTAGCGAGCTTTTCCGGCCATCTTGATGACGTCAGAGTTGACCTAAAAATTGCTATTTGCCCAAATATTGCGAATTGACCCCTTCCCCACACACAAACCCTCTTCAGTGATATCTACTCTATCATTTTCTATCATAAAATCGCATAAAAAATTTTTGACCAAAAAGGCGGGTGCTCACAGGGAGCTCCCTGTGAGAAATTTTCAATTTTTGACCCCTTTTGAAAAGTGCTTTTCATGGAATCAGTGGATGCGGGCGGCTCTTCGGAGACGTGTCCAACAAACTAGAGGCCCCAACTCGCGTTATTTCGGGAGCTAGCGAGCTTTTTCGGCCATCTTGATGACGTCAGAGTTGACCTAAAAATTGCTATTTGCCCAAATATTGCGAATTGACCCCTTCCCCACACACAAACCCTCTTCAGTGATATCTACTCTATCATTTTCTATCATAAAATCGCATAAAAATTTTTTGACCAAAATGGCGGGTGCTCACAGGGAGCTCCCTGTGAGAAATTGTGAATTTTTGACCCCTTTTGAAAAGTGCTTTTCATGGAATCAGTGGATGCGGGCGGCTCTTCGGAGACGTGTCCAACAAACTAGAGGTCCCAACTCGCGTTATTTCGGGAGCTAGCGAGCTTTTCCGGCCATCTTGATGACGTTAGAGTTGACCTAAAAATTGCTATTTGCCCAAATATTGCGAATTGACCCCTTCCCCACACACAAACCCTCTTCAGTGATATCTACTCTATCATTTTCTATCATAAAATCGATAAAAAAATTTTGACCAAAATGGCGGGTGCTCACAGGGAGCTCCCTGTGAGAAATTGTCAATTTTTGACCCCTTTTGAAAAGTGCTTTTCATGGAATCAGTGGATGCGGGCGGCTCTTCGGAGACGTGTCCAACAAACTAGAGGTCCCAACTCGCGTTATTTTGGGAGCTAGCAAGCTTTTCCGGCCATCTTGATGACGTCAGAGTTGACCTAAAAATTGCTATTTGCCCAAATATTGCGAATTGACCCCTTCCCCACACACAAACCCTCTTCAGTGATATCTACTCTATCATTTTCTATCATAAATTCGCATAAAAATTTTTTGACCAAAATGGCGGGTGCTCACAGGGAGCTCCCTGTGAGAAATTGTCAATTTTTGACCCCTTTTGAAAAGTGCTTTTCATGGAATCAGTGGATGCGGGCGGCTCTTCGGAGACGTGTCCAACAAACTAGAGGCCCCAACTCGCGTTATTTCGGGAGCTAGCGAGCTTTTCCGGCCATCTTGATGACGTCAGAGTTGACCTAAAAATTGCTATTTGCCCAAATATTGCGAATTGACCCCTTCCCCACACACAAACCCTCTTCAGTGATATCTACTCTATCATTTTCTATCATAAAATCGCATAAAAAAGTTTTGACCAAAATGGCGGGTGCTCACAGGGAGCTCCCTGTGAGAAATTGTCAATTTTTGACCCCTTTTGAAAAGTGCTTTTTATGGAATCAGTGGATGCGGGCGGCTCTTCGGAGACGTGTCCAACAAACTAGAGGCCCCAACTCGCGTTATTTCGGGAGCTAGCGAGCTTTTCCGGCCATCTTGATGACGTCAGAGTTGACCTAAAAATTGCTATTTGCCCAAATATTGCGAATTGACCCCTTCCCCACACACAAACCCTCTTCAGTGATATCTACTCTATCATTTTCTATCATAAAATCGCAAAAAAAAATTTTGACCAAAATGGCGGGTGCTCACAGGGAGAAATTGTCAATTTTTGACCCCTTTTGAAAAGTGCTTTTCATGGAATCAGTGGATGCGGGCGGCTCTTCGGAGACGTGTCCAACAAACTAGAGGTCCCAACTCGCGTTATTTCGGGAGCTAGCGAGCTTTTCCGGCCATCTTGATGACGTCAGAGTTGACCTAAAAATTGCTATTTGCCCAAATATTGCGAATTGACCCCTTCCCCACACACAAACCCTCTTCAGTGATATCTACTCTGTCATTTTCTATCATAAAATCGCATAAAATTTTTTTGACCAAAATGGCGGGTGCTCACAGGGAGCTCCCTGTGAGAAATTGTCAATTTTTGACCCCTTTTGAAAAGTGCTTTTCATGGAATCAGTGGATGCGGGCGGCTCTTCGGAGACGTGTCCAACAAACTAGAGGTCCCAACTCGCGTTATTTCGGGAGCTAGCGAGCTTTTTCGGCCATCTTGATGACGTCAGAGTTGACCTAAAAATTGCTATTTGCCCAAATATTGCGAATTGACCCCTTCCCCACACACGAACTCTCTTCAGTGATATCTACTCTATCATTTTCTATCATAAAATCGCATAAAAATTTTTTGACCCAAATGGCGGGTGCTCACAGGGAGCTCCCTGTGAGAAATTGTCAATTTTGGACCCCTTTTGAAAAGTGCTTTTCATGGAATCAGTGGATGCGGGCGGCTCTTCGGAGACGTGTCCAACAAACTAGAGGTCCCAACTCGCGTTATTTCGGGAGCTAGCGAGCTTTTCCGGCCATCTTGATGACGTTAGAGTTGACCTAAAAATTGCTATTTGCCCAAATATTGCGAATTGACCCCTTCCCCACACACAAACCCTCTTCAGTGATATCTACTCTATCATTTTCTATCATAAAATCGATAAAAAAAATTTGACCAAAATGGCGGGTGCTCACAGGGAGCTCCCTGTGAGAAATTGTCAATTTTTGACCCCTTTTGAAAAGTGGTTTTCATGGAATCAGTGGATGCGGGCGGCTCTTCGGAGACGTGTCCAACAAACTAGAGGTCCCAACTCGCGTTATTTTGGGAGCTAGCGAGCTTTTCCGGCCATCTTGATGACGTCAGAGTTGACCTAAAAATTGCTATTTGCCCAAATATTGCGAATTGACCCCTTCCCCACACACAAACCCTCTTCAGTGATATCTACTCTATCATTTTCTATCATAAATTCGCATAAAAATTTTTTGACCAAAATGGCGGGTGCTCACAGGGAGCTCCCTGTGAGAAATTGTCAATTTTTGACCCCTTTTGAAAAGTGCTTTTCATGGAATCAGTGGATGCGGGCGGCTCTTCGGAGACGTGTCCAACAAACTAGAGGCCCCAACTCGCGTTATTTCGGGAGCTAGCGAGCTTTTCCGGCCATCTTGATGACGTCAGAGTTGACCTAAAAATTGCTATTTGCCCAAATATTGCGAATTGACCCCTTCCCCACACACAAACCCTCTTCAGTGATATCTACTCTATCATTTTCTATCATAAAATCGCATAAAAAAGTTTTGACCAAAATGGCGGGTGCTCACAGGGAGCTCCCTGTGAGAAATTGTCAATTTTTGACCCCTTTTGAAAAGTGCTTTTTATGGAATCAGTGGATGCGGGCGGCTCTTCGGAGACGTGTCCAACAAACTCGAGGCCCCAACTCGCGTTATTTCGGGAGCTAGCGAGCTTTTCCGGCCATCTTGATGACGTCAGAGTTGACCTAAAAATTGCTATTTGCCCAAATATTGCGAATTGACCCCTTCCCTACACACAAATTCTCTTCAGTGATATCTACTCTATCATTTTCTATCATAAAATCGCATAAAAAATTTTTGACCAAAATGGCGGGTGCTCACAGGGAGCTCCCTGTGAGAAATTGTCAATTTTTGACCCCTTTTGAAAAGTGCTTTTCATGGAATCAGTGGATGCGGGCGGCTCTTCGGAGACGTGTCCAACAAACTAGAGGCCCCAACTCGCGTTATTTCGGGAGCTAGCGAGCTTTTCCGGCCATCTTGATGACGTCAGAGTTGACCTAAAAATTGCTATTTGCCCAAATATTGCGAATTGACCCCTTCCCCACACACAAACCCTCTTCAGTGATATCTACTCTATCATTTTCTATCATAAAATCGCATAAAAATTTTTTGACCAAAACTGGCGGGTGCTCACAGGGAGAAATTGTCAATTTTTGACCCCTTTTGAAAAGTGCTTTTCATGGAATCAGTGGATGCGGGCGGCTCTTCGGAGACGTGTCCAACAAACTAGAGGTCCCAACTCGCGTTATTTCGGGAGCTAGCGAGCTTTTCTGGCCATCTTGATGACGTCAGAGTTGACCTAAAAATTGCTATTTGCCCAAATATTGCGAATTGACCCCTTCCCCACACACAAACCTTCTTCAGTGATATCTACTCTATCATTTTCTATCATAAAATCGCATAAAAATTTTTTGACCAAAATGGCGGGTGCTCACAGGGAGCTCCCTGTGAGAAATTGTCAATTTTTGACCCCTTTTGAAAAGTGCTTTTCATGGAATCAGTGGATGCGGGCGGCTCTTCGGAGACGTGTCCAACAAACTAGAGGTCCCAACTCGCGTTATTTCGGGAGCTAGCGAGCTTTTCCGGCCATCTTGATGACGTCAGAGTTGACCTAAAAATTGCTATTTGCCCAAATATTGCGAATTGACCCCTTCCCCACACACAAACCCTCTTCAGTGATATCTACTCTATCATTTTCTATCATAAAATCGCAAAAAAAATTTTGACCAAAATGGCGGGTGCTCACAGGGAGAAATTGTCAATTTTTGACCCCTTTTGAAAAGTGCTTTTCATGGAATCAGTGGATGCGGGCGGCTCTTCGGAGACGTGTCCAACAAACTAAAGGTCCCAACTCGCGTTATTTCGGGAGCTAGCGAGCTTTTCCGGCCATCTTGATGACGTCAGAGTTGACCTAAAAATTGCTATTTGCCCAAATATTGCGAATTGACCCCTTCCCCACACACAAACCCTCTTCAGTGATATCTACTCTATCATTTTCTATCATAAAATCGCATAAAAATTTTTTGACCAAAACTGGCGGGTGCTCACAGGGAGAAATTGTCAATTTTTGACCCCTTTTGAAAAGTGCTTTTCATGGAATCAGTGGATGCGGGCGGCTCTTCGGAGACGTGTCCAACAAACTAGAGGTCCCAACTCGCGTTATTTCGGGAGCTAGCGAGCTTTTCTGGCCATCTTGATGACGTCAGAGTTGACCTAAAAATTGCTATTTGCCCAAATATTGCGAATTGACCCCTTCCCCACACACAAACCTTCTTCAGTGATATCTACTCTATCATTTTCTATCATAAAATCGCATAAAAATTTTTTGACCAAAATGGCGGGTGCTCACAGGGAGCTCCCTGTGAGAAATTGTCAATTTTTGACCACTTTTGAAAAGTGCTTTTCATGGAATCAGTGGATGCGGGCGGCTCTTCGGAGACGTGTCCAACAAACTAGAGGTCCCAACTCGCGTTATTTCGGGAGCTAGCGAGCTTTTCCGGCCATCTTGATGACGTCAGAGTTGACCTAAAAATTGCTATTTGCCCAAATATTGCGAATTGACCCCTTCCCCACACACAAACCCTCTTCAGTGATATCTACTCTATCATTTTCTATCATAAAATCGCAAAAAAATTTTTGACCAAAATGGCGGGTGCTCACAGGGAGAAATTGTCAATTTTTGACCCCTTTTGAAAAGTGCTTTTCATGGAATCAGTGGATGCGGGCGGCTCTTCGGAGACGTGTCCAACAAACTAGAGGACCCAACTCGCGTTATTTCGGGAGCTAGCGAGCTTTTCCGGCCATCTTGATGACGTCAGAGTTGACCTAAAAATTGCTATTTGCCCAAATATTGCGAATTGACCCCTTCCCCACACACAAACCTTCTTCAGTGATATCTACTCTATCATTTTCTATCATAAAATCGCATAAAAATTTTTTGACCAAAATGGCGGGTGCTCACAGGGAGCTCCCTGTGAGAAATTGTCAATTTTTGACCACTTTTGAAAAGTGCTTTTCATGGAATCAGTGGATGCGGGCGGCTCTTCGGAGACGTGTCCAACAAACTAGAGGTCCCAACTCGCGTTATTTCGGGAGCTAGCGAGCTTTTCCGGCCATCTTGATGACGTCAGAGTTGACCTAAAAATTGCTATTTGCCCAAATATTGCGAATTGACCCCTTCCCCACACACAAACCCTCTTCAGTGATATCTACTCTATCATTTTCTATCATAAAATCGCAAAAAAATTTTTGACCAAAATGGCGGGTGCTCACAGGGAGAAATTGTCAATTTTTGACCCCTTTTGAAAAGTGCTTTTCATGGAATCAGTGGATGCGGGCGGCTCTTCGGAGACGTGTCCAACAAACTAGAGGACCCAACTCGCGTTATTTCGGGAGCTAGCGAGCTTTTCCGGCCATCTTGATGACGTCAGAGTTGACCTAAAAATTGCTATTTGCCCAAATATTGCGAATTGACCCCTTCCCCACACACAAACCCTCTTCAGTGATATCTACTCTATCATTTTCTATCATAAAATCGCATAAAAATTTTTTGACCAAAATGGCGGGTGCTCACAGGGAGCTCCCTGTGAGAAATTGTCAATTTTTGACCCCTTTTGAAAAGTGCTTTTCATGGAATCAGTGGATGCGGGCGGCTCTTCGGAGACGTGTCCAACAAACTAGAGGTCCCAACTCGCGTTATTTCGGGAGCTAGCGAGCTTTTCCGGCCATCTTGATGACGTCAGAGTTGACCTAAAAATTGCTATTTGCCCAAATATTGCGAATTGACCCCTTCCCCACACACAAACTCTCTTCAGTGATATCTACTCTATCATTTTCTATCATAAAATCGCATAAAATTTTTTTGACCCAAATGGCGGGTGCTCACAGGGAGCTCCCTGTGAGAAATTGTCAATTTTTGACCCCTTTTGAAAAGTGCTTTTCATGGAATCAGTGGATGCGGGCGGCTCTTCGGAGACGTGTCCAACAAACTAGAGGTCCCAACTCGCGTTATTTCGGGAGCTAGCCAGCTTTTCCGGCCATCTTGATGACGTCGGAGTTGACCTAAAAATTGCTATTTGCCCAAATATTGCGAATTGACCCCTTCCCCACACACAAACCCTCTTCAGTGATATCTACTCTATCATTTTCTATCATAAAATCGATAAAAAAAATTTGACCAAAATGGCGGGTGCTCACAGGGAGCTCCCTGTGAGAAATTGTCAATTTTTGACCCCTTTTGAAAAGTGCTTTTCATGGAATCAGTGGATGCGGGCGGCTCTTCGGAGACGTGTCCAACAAACTAGAGGCCCCAACTCGCGTTATTTCGGGAGCTAGCGAGCTTTTCCGGCCATCTTGATGACGTCAGAGTTGACCTAAAAATTGCTATTTGCCCAAATATTGCGAATTGACCCCTTCCCTACACACAAATTCTCCTCAGTGATATCTACTCTATCATTTTCTATCATAAAATCGCATAAAAAATTTTTGACCAAAATGGCGGGTGCTCACAGGGAGCTCCCTGTGAGAAATTGTCAATTTTTGACCCCTTTTGAAAAGTGCTTTTCATGGAATCAGTGGATGCGGGCGGCTCTTCGGAGACGTGTCCAACAAACTAGAGGCCCCAACTCGCGTTATTTCGGGAGCTAGCGAGCTTTTGCGGCCATCTTGATGACGTCAGAGTTGACCTAAAAATTGCTATTTGCCCAAATATTGCGAATTGACCCCTTCCCCACACACAAACCCTCTTCAGTGATATCTACTCTATCATTTTCTATCATAAAATCGCATAAAAATTTTTTGACCAAAATGGCGGGTGCTCACAGGGAGCTCCCTGTGAGAAATTGTCAATTTTTGACCCCTTTTGAAAAGTGCTTTTCATGGAATCAGTGGATGCGGGCGGCTCTTCGGAGACGTGTCCAACAAACTAGAGGTCCCAACTCGCGTTATTTCGGGAGCTAGCGAGCTTTTCCGGCCCTCTTGATGACGTCAGAGTTGACCTAAAAATTGCTATTTGCCCAAATATTGCGAATTGACCCATTCCCCACACACAAACCTTCTTCAGTGATATCTACTCTATCATTTTCTATCATAAAATCGCATAAAATTTTTTTGACCAAAATGGCGGGTGCTCACAGGGAGCTCCCTGTGAGAAATTGTCAATTTTTGACCCCTTTTGAAAAGTGCTTTTCATGGAATCAGTGGATGCGGGCGGCTCTTCGGAGACGTGTCCAACAAACTAAAGGTCCCAACTCGCGTTATTTCGGGAGCTAGCGAGCTTTTCCGGCCATCTTGATGACGTCAGAGTTGACCTAAAAATTGCTATTTGCCCAAATATTGCGAATTGACCCCTTCCCCACACACAAACCCTCTTCAGTGATATCTACTCTATCATTTTCTATCATAAAATCGATAAAAAAATTTTGACCAAAATGGCGGGTGCTCACAGGGAGCTCCCTGTGAGAAATTGTCAATTTTTGACCCCTTTTGAAAAGTGCTTTTCATGGAATCAGTGGATGCGGGCGGCTCTTCGGAGACGTGTCCAACAAACTAGAGGTCCCAACTCGCGTTATTTTGGGAGCTAGCGAGCTTTTCCGGCCATCTTGATGACGTCAGAGTTGACCTAAAAATTGCTATTTGCCCAAATATTGCGAATTGACCCCTTCCCCACACACAAACCCTCTTCAGTGATATCTACTCTATCATTTTCTATCATAAAATCGCATAAAAATTTTTTGACCAAAATGGCGGGTGCTCACAGGGAGCTCCCTGTGAGAAATTGTCAATTTTTGACCCCTTTTGAAAAGTGCTTTTCATGGAATCAGTGGATGCGGGCGGCTCTTCGGAGACGTGTCCAACAAACTAGAGGCCCCAACTCGCGTTATTTCGGGAGCTAGCGAGCTTTTCCGGCCATCTTGATGACGTCAGAGTTGACCTAAAAATTGCTATTTGCCCAAATATTGCGAATTGACCCCTTCCCCACACACAAACCCTCTTCAGTGATATCTACTCTATCATTTTCTATCATAAAATCGCATAAAAAAGTTTTGACCAAAATGGCGGGTGCTCACAGGGAGCTCCCTGTGAGAAATTGTCAATTTTTGACCCCTTTTGAAAAGTGCTTTTTATGGAATCAGTGGATGCGGGCGGCTCTTCGGAGACGTGTCCAACAAACTAGAGGCCCCAACTCGCGTTATTTCGGGATCTAGCGAGCTTTTCCGGCCATCTTGATGACGTCAGAGTTGACCTAAAAATTGCTATTTGCCCAAATATTGCGAATTGACCCCTTCCCTACACACAAATTCTCCTCAGTGATATCTACTCTATCATTTTCTATCATAAAATCGCATAAAAATTTTTTGACCAAAATGGCGGGTGCTCACAGGGAGCTCCCTGTGAGAAATTGTCAATTTTTGACCCCTTTTGAAAAGTGCTTTTCATGGAATCAGTGGATGCGGGCGGCTCTTCGGAGACGTGTCCAACAAACTAGAGGCCCCAACTCGCGTTATTTCGGGAGCTAGCGAGCTTTTGCGGCCATCTTGATGACGTCAGAGTTGACCTAAAAATTGCTATTTGCCCAAATATTGCGAATTGACCCCTTCCCCACACACAAACCCTCTTCAGTGATATCTACTCTATCATTTTCTATCATAAAATCGCATAAAAATTTTTTGACCAAAATGGCGGGTGCTCACAGGGAGCTCCCTGTGAGAAATTGTCAATTTTTGACCCCTTTTGAAAAGTGCTTTTCATGGAATCAGTGGATGCGGGCGGCTCTTCGGAGACGTGTCCAACAAACTAGAGGTCCCAACTCGCGTTATTTCGGGAGCTAGCGAGCTTTTCCGGCCCTCTTGATGACGTCAGAGTTGACCTAAAAATTGCTATTTGCCCAAATATTGCGAATTGACCCATTCCCCACACACAAACCTTCTTCAGTGATATCTACTCTATCATTTTCTATCATAAAATCGCATAAAATTTTTTTGACCAAAATGGCGGGTGCTCACAGGGAGCTCCCTGTGAGAAATTGTCAATTTTTGACCCCTTTTGAAAAGTGCTTTTCATGGAATCAGTGGATGCGGGCGGCTCTTCGGAGACGTGTCCAACAAACTAGAGGTCCCAACTCGCGTTATTTTGGGAGCTAGCGAGCTTTTCCGGCCATCTTGATGACGTCAGAGTTGACCTAAAAATTGCTATTTGCCCAAATATTGCGAATTGACCCCTTCCCCACACACAAACCCTCTTCAGTGATATCTACTCTATCATTTTCTATCATAAAATCGCATAAAAATTTTTTGACCAAAATGGCGGGTGCTCACAGGGAGCTCCCTGTGAGAAATTGTCAATTTTTGACCCCTTTTGAAAAGTGCTTTTCATGGAATCAGTGGATGCGGGCGGCTCTTCGGAGACGTGTCCAACAAACTAGAGGCCCCAACTCGCGTTATTTCGGGAGCTAGCGAGCTTTTCCGGCCATCTTGATGACGTCAGAGTTGACCTAAAAATTGCTATTTGCCCAAATATTGCGAATTGACCCCTTCCCCACACACAAACCCTCTTCAGTGATATCTACTCTATCATTTTCTATCATAAAATCACATAAAAAAGTTTTGACCAAAATGGCGGGTGCTCACAGGGAGCTCCCTGTGAGAAATTGTCAATTTTTGACCCCTTTTGAAAAGTGCTTTTTATGGAATCAGTGGATGCGGGCGGCTCTTCGGAGACGTGTCCAACAAACTAGAGGCCCCAACTCGCGTTATTTCGGGATCTAGCGAGCTTTTCCGGCCATCTTGATGACGTCAGAGTTGACCTAAAAATTGCTATTTGCCCAAATATTGCGAATTGACCCCTTCCCTACACACAAATTCTCCTCAGTGATTTCTACTCTATCATTTTCTATCATAAAATCGCATAAAAAATTTTTGACCAAAATGGCGGGTGCTCACAGGGAGCTCCCTGTGAGAAATTGTCAATTTTTGACCCCTTTTGAAAAGTGCTTTTCATGGAATCAGTGGATGCGGGCGGCTCTTCGGAGACGTGTCCAACAAACTAGGGGCCCCAACTCGCGTTATTTCGGGAGCTAGCGAGCTTTTCCGGCCATCTTGATGACGTCAGAGTTGACCTAAAAATTGCTATTTGCCCAAATATTGCGAATTGACCCCTTCCCTACACACAAATTCTCTTCAGTGATATCTACTCTATCATTTTCTATCATAAAATCGCATAAAAAATTTTTGACCAAAATGGCGGGTGCTCACAGGGAGCTCCCTGTGAGAAATTGTCAATTTTTGACCCCTTTTGAAAAGTGCTTTTCATGGAATCAGTGGATGCGGGCGGCTCTTCGGAGACGTGTCCAACAAACTAGAGGTCCCAACTCGCGTTATTTTGGGAGCTAGCGAGCTTTTCCGGCCATCTTGATGACGTCAGAGTTGACCTAAAAATTGCTATTTGCCCAAATATTGCGAATTGACCCCTTCCCCACACACAAACCCTCTTCAGTGATATCTACTCTATCATTTTCTATCATAAAATCGCATAAAAATTTTTTGACCAAAATGGCGGGTGCTCACAGGGAGCTCCCTGTGAGAAATTGTCAATTTTTGACCCCTTTTGAAAAGTGCTTTTCATGGAATCAGTGGATGCGGGCGGCTCTTCGGAGACGTGTCCAACAAACTAGAGGCCCCAACTCGCGTTATTTCGGGAGCTAGCGAGCTTTTCCGGCCATCTTGATGACGTCAGAGTTGACCTAAAAATTGCTATTTGCCCAAATATTGCGAATTGACCCCTTCCCCACACACAAACCCTCTTCAGTGATATCTACTCTATCATTTTCTATCATAAAATCGCATAAAAAAGTTTTGACCAAAATGGCGGGTGCTCACAGGGAGCTCCCTGTGAGAAATTGTCAATTTTTGACCCCTTTTGAAAAGTGCTTTTTATGGAATCAGTGGATGCGGGCGGCTCTTCGGAGACGTGTCCAACAAACTAGAGGCCCCAACTCGCGTTATTTCGGGATCTAGCGAGCTTTTCCGGCCATCTTGATGACGTCAGAGTTGACCTAAAAATTGCTATTTGCCCAAATATTGCGAATTGACCCCTTCCCTACACACAAATTCTCCTCAGTGATTTCTACTCTATCATTTTCTATCATAAAATCGCATAAAAAATTTTTGACCAAAATGGCGGGTGCTCACAGGGAGCTCCCTGTGAGAAATTGTCAATTTTTGACCCCTTTTGAAAAGTGCTTTTCATGGAATCAGTGGATGCGGGCGGCTCTTCGGAGACGTGTCCAACAAACTAGAGGCCCCAACTCGCGTTATTTCGGGAGCTAGCGAGCTTTTCCGGCCATCTTGATGACGTCAGAGTTGACCTAAAAATTGCTATTTGCCCAAATATTGCGAATTGACCCCTTCCCTACACACAAATTCTCTTCAGTGATATCTACTCTATCATTTTCTATCATAAAATCGCATAAAAAATTTTTGACCAAAATGGCGGGTGCTCACAGGGAGCTCCCTGTGAGAAATTGTCAATTTTTGACCCCTTTTGAAAAGTGCTTTTCATGGAATCAGTGGATGCGGGCGGCTCTTCGGAGACGTGTCAAACAAACTAGAGGCCCCAACTCGCGTTATTTCGGGAGCTAGCGAGCTTTTCCGGCCATCTTGATGACGTCAGAGTTGACCTAAAAATTGCTATTTGCCCAAATATTGCGAATTGACCCCTTCCCCACACACAAACCCTCTTCAGTGATATCTACTCTATCATTTTCTATCATAAAATCGCATAAATTTTTTTTGACCAAAATGGCGGGTGCTCACAGGGAGCTCCCTGTGAGAAATTGTCAATTTTTGACCCCTTTTGAAAAGTGCTTTTCATGGAATCAGTGGATGCGGGCGGCTCTTCGGAGACGTGTCCAACAAACTAGAGGTCCCAACTCGCGTTATTTCGGGAGCTAGCGAGCTTTTCCGGCCATCTTGATGACGTCAGAGTTGACCTAAAAATTGCTATTTGCCAAAATATTGCGAATTGACCCATTCCCCACACACAAACCTTCTTCAGTGATATCTACTCTATCATTTTCTATCATAAAATCGCATAAAATTTTTTTGACCAAAATGGCGGGTGCTCACAGGGAGCTCCCTGTGAGAAATTGTCAATTTTTGACCCCTTTTGAAAAGTGCTTTTCATGGAATCAGTGGATGCGGGCGGCTCTTCGGAGACGTGTCCAACAAACTAGAGGCCCCAACTCGCGTTATTTCGGGAGCTAGCGAGCTTTTCCGGCCATCTTGATGACGTCAGAGTTGACCTAAAAATTGCTATTTGCCCAAATATTGCGAATTGACCCCTTCCCCACACACAAACCCTCTTCAGTGATATCTACTCTATCATTTTCTATCATAAAATCGCATAAAATTTTTTTGACCAAAATGGCGGGTGCTCACAGGGAGCTCCCTGTGAGAAATTGTCAATTTTTGACCCCTTTTGAAAAGTGCTTTTCATGGAATCAGTGGATGCGGGCGGCTCTTCGGAGACGTGTCCAACAAACTAGAGGCCCCAACTCGCGTTATTTCGGGAGCTAGCGAGCTTTTCCGGCCATCTTGATGACGTCAGAGTTGACCTAAAAATTGCTATTTGCCCAAATATTGCGAATTGACCCCTTCCCCACACACAAACCCTCTTCAGTGATATCTACTCTATCATTTTCTATCATAAAATCGCATAAAAATTTTTTGACCAAAATGGCGGGTGCTCACAGGGAGCTCCCTGTGAGAAATTGTCAATTTTTGACCCCTTTTGAAAAGTGCTTTTCATGGAATCAGTGGATGCGGGCGGCTCTTCGGAGACGTGTCCAACAAACTAGAGGTCCCAACTCGCGTTATTTCGGGAGCTAGCGAGCTTTTCCGGCCATCTTGATGACGTCAGAGTTGACCTAAAAATTGCTATTTGCCCAAATATTGCGAATTGACCCCTTCCCCACACACAAACCCTCTTCAGTGATATCTACTCTATCATTTTCTATCATAAAATCGCATAAAAATTTTTTGACCAAAATGGCGGGTGCTCACAGGCAGCTCCCTGTGAGAAATTGTCAATTTTTGACCCCTTTTGAAAAGTGCTTTTCATGGAATCAGTGGATGCGGGCGGCTCTTCGGAGACGTGTCCAACAAACTAGAGGCCCCAACTCGCGTTATTTCGGGAGCTAGCGAGCTTTTCCGGCCATCTTGATGACGTCAGAGTTGACCTAAAAATTGCTATTTGCCCAAATATTGCGAATTGACCCCTTCCCCACACACAAACCCTCTTCAGTGATATCTACTCTATCATTTTCTATCATAAAATCGCATAAAATTTTTTTGACCAAAATGGCGGGTGCTCACAGGGAGCTCCCTGTGAGAAATTGTCAATTTTTGCCCCCTTTTGAAAAGTGCTTTTCATGGAATCAGTGGATGCGGGCGGCTCTTCGGAGACGTGTCCAACAAACTAAAGGCCCCAACTCGCGTTATTTCGGGAGCTAGCGAGCTTTTCCGGCCATCTTGATGACGTCAGAGTTGACCTAAAAATTGCTATTTGCCCAAATATTGCGAATTGACCCCTTCCCTACACACAAACCCTCTTCAGTGATATCTACTCTATCATTTTCTATCATAAAATCGCATAAAAATTTTTTGACCAAAATGGCGGGTGCTCACAGGAAGCTCCCTGTGAGAAATTGTCAATTTTTGACCCCTTTTGAAAAGTGCTTTTCATGGAATCAGTGGATGCGGGCGGCTCTTCGGAGACGTGTCCAACAAACTAGAGGCCCCAACTCGCGTTATTTCGGGAGCTAGCGAGCTTTTCCGGCCGTCTTGATGACGTCAGAGTTGACCTAAAAATTGCTATTTGCCCAAATATTGCGAATTGACCCCTTCCCCACACACAAACCCTCTTCAGTGATATCTACTCTATCATTTTCTATCATAAAATCGCATAAAATTTTTTTGACCAAAATGGCGGGTGCTCACAGGGAGCTCCCTGTGAGAAATTGTCAATTTTTGACCCCTTTTGAAAAGTGCTTTTCATGGAATCAGTGGATGCGGGCGGCTCTTCGGAGACGTGTCCAACAAACTACAGGCCCCAACTCGCGTTATTTCGGGAGCTAGCGAGCTTTTCCGGCCATCTTAATGACGTCAGAGTTGACCTAAAAATTGCTATTTGCCCAAATATTGCGAATTGACCCCTTCCCCACACACAAACCCTCTTCAGTGATATCTATTCTATCATTTTCTATCATAAAATCGCATAAAAATTTTTTGACCAAAATGGCGGGTGCTCACAGGGAGCTCCCTGTGAGAAATTGTCAATTTTTGACCCCTTTTGAAAAGTGCTTTTCATGGAATCAGTGGATGCGGGCGGCTCTTCGGAGACGTGTCCAACAAACTAGAGGCCCCAACTCGCGTTATTTCGGGAGCTAGCGAGCTTTTCCGGCCATCTTGATGACGTCAGAGTTGACCTAAAAATTGCTATTTGCCCAAATATTGCGAATTGACCCCTTCCCTACACACAAACCCTCTTCAGTGATATCTACTCTATCATTTTCTATCATAAAATCGCATAAAATTTTTTTGACCAAAATGGCGGGTGCTCACAGGGAGCTCCCTGTGAGAAATTGTCAATTTTTGACCCCTTTTGAAAAGTGCTTTTCATGGAATCAGTGGATGCGGGCGGCTCTTCGGAGACGTGTCCAACAAACTAGAGGTCCAAACTCGTGTTATTTCGGGAGCTAGCGAGCTTTTCCGGCCGTCTTGATGACGTCAGAGTTGACCTAAAAATTGCTATTTGCCCAAATATTGCGAATTGACCCCTTCCCCACACACAAACCCTCTTCAGTGATATCTACTCTATCATTTTCTATCATAAAATCGCATAAAATTTTTTTGACCAAAATGGCGGGTGCTCACAGGGAGCTCCCTGTGAGAAATTGTCAATTTTTGACCCCTTTTGAAAAGTGCTTTTCATGGAATCAGTGGATGCGGGCGGCTCTTCGGAGACGTGTCCAACAAACTAGAGGCCCCAACTCGCGTTATTTCGGGAGCTAGCGAGCTTTTCCGGCCATCTTGATGACGTCAGAGTTGACCTAAAAATTGCTATTTGCCCAAATATTGCGAATTGACCCCTTCCCTACACACAAACCCTCTTCAGTGATATCTACTCTATCATTTTCTATCATAAAATCGCATAAAATTTTTTTGACCAAAATGGCGGGTGCTCACAGATAGCTCCCTGTGAGAAATTGTCAATTTTTGACCCCTTTTGAAAAGTGCTTTTCATGGAATCAGTGGATGCGGGCAGCTCTTCGGAGACGTGTCCAACAAACTAGAGGCCCCAACTCGCGTTATTTCGGGAGCTAGCGAGCTTTTCCGGCCGTCTTGATGACGTCAGAGTTGACCTAAAAATTGCTATTTGCCCAAATATTGCGAATTGACCCCTTCCCCACACACAAACCCTCTTCAGTGATATCTACTCTATCATTTTCTATCATAAAATCGCATAAAATTTTTTTGACCAAAATGGCGGGTGCTCACAGGGAGCTCCCTGTGAGAAATTGTCAATTTTTGACCCCTTTTGAAAAGTGCTTTTCATGGAATCAGTGGATGCGGGCGGCTCTTCGGAGACGTGTCCAACAAACTAGAGGCCCCAACTCGCGTTATTTCGGGAGCTAGCGAGCTTTTCCGGCCATCTTAATGACGTCAGAGTTGACCTAAAAATTGCTATTTGCCCAAATATTGCGAATTGACCCCTTCCCCACACACAAACCCTCTTCAGTGATATCTACTCTATCATTTTCTATCATAAAATCGCATAAAAATTTTTTGACCAAAATGGCGGGTGCTCACAGGGAGCTCCCTGTGAGAAATTGTCAATTTTTGACCCCTTTTGAAAAGTGCTTTTCATGGAATCAGTGGATGCGGGCGGCTCTTCGGAGACGTGTCCAACAAACTAGAGGCCCCAACTCGCGTTATTTCGGGAGCTAGCGAGCTTTTCCGGCCATCTTGATGACGTCAGAGTTGACCTAAAAATTGCTATTTGCCCAAATATTGCGAATTGACCCCTTCCCCACACACAAACCCTCTTCAGTGATATCTACTCTATAATTTTCTATCATAAAATCGCATAAAATTTTTTTGACCAAAATGGCGGGTGCTCACAGGGAGCTCCCTGTGAGAA
Source organism: Marthasterias glacialis (assembly GCA_911728455.2). Taxonomy (NCBI): domain Eukaryota; kingdom Metazoa; phylum Echinodermata; class Asteroidea; order Forcipulatida; family Asteriidae; genus Marthasterias; species Marthasterias glacialis. The sequence goes on from OU452223.1 coordinate 13,707,779, forward strand.
ATTGTCAATTTTTGACCCCTTTTGAAAAGTGCTTTTCATGGAATCAGTGGATGCGGGCGGCTCCTCGGAGACGTGGCCAACAAACTAATGGTCCCAACTCGCGTTATTTCGGGAGCTAGCGAGCTTTTCCGGCCATCTTGATGACGTCAGAGTTGACCTAAAAATTGCTATTTGCCCAAATATTGCGAATTGACCCCTTCCCCACACACAAACCCTCTTCAGTGATATCTACTCTATCATTTTCTATCATAAAATCGCATAAAAATTTTTGACCAAAATGGCAGGTGCTCACAGGGAGCTCCCTGTGAGAAATTGTCAATTTTTGACCCCTTTTGAAAAGTGCTTTTCATGGAATCAGTGGATGCGGGCGGCTCTTCGGAGACGTGTCCAACAAACTAGAGGCCCCAACTCGCGTTATTTCGGGAGCTAGCGAGCTTTTCCGGCCATCTTGATGACGTCAGAGTTGACCTAAAAATTGCTATTTGCCCAAATATTGCGAATTGACCCCTTCCCCACACACAAACCCTCTTCAGTGATATCTACTCTATCATTTTCTATCATAAAATCGCATAAAAATTTTTTGACCAAAATGGCGGGTGCTCACAGGGAGCTCCCTATGAGAAATTGTCAATTTTTGACCCCTTTTGAAAAGTGCTTTTCATGGAATCAGTGGATGCGGGCGGCTCTTCGGAGACGTGTCCAACAAACTAGAGGCCCCAACTCGCGTTATTTCGGGAGCTAGCGAGCTTTTCCGGCCATCTTGATGACGTCAGAGTTGACCTAAAAATTGCTATTTGCCCAAATATTGCGAATTGACCCCTTCCCCACACACAAACCCTCTTCAGTGATATCTACTCTATCATTTTCTATCATAAAATCGCATAAAAATTTTTTGACCAAAATGGCAGGTGCTCACAGGGAGCTCCCTGTGAGAAATTGTCAATTTTTGACCCCTTTTGAAAAGTGCTTTTCATGGAATCAGTGGATGCGGGCGGCTCTTCGGAGACGTGTCCAACAAACTAAAGGCCCCAACTCGCGTTATTTCGGGAGCTAGCGAGCTTTTCCGGCCATCTTGATGACGTCAGAGTTGACCTAAAAATTGCTATTTGCCCAAATATTGCGAATTGACCCCTTCCCCACACACAAACCCTCTTCAGTGATATCTACTCTATCATTTTCTATCATAAAATCGCATAAAAATTTTTTGACCAAAATGGCGGGTGCTCACAGGGAGCTCCCTATGAGAAATTGTCAATTTTTGACCCCTTTTGAAAAGTGCTTTTCATGGAATCAGTGGATGCGGGCGGCTCTTCGGAGACGTGTCCAACAAACTAGAGGCCCCAACTCGCGTTATTTCGGGAGCTAGCGAGCTTTTCCGGCCATCTTAATGACGTCAGAGTTGACCTAAAAATTGCTATTTGCCCAAATATTGCGAATTGACCCCTTCCCCACACACAAACCCTCTTCAGTGATATCTATTCTATCATTTTCTATCATAAAATCGCATAAAAATTTTTTGACCAAAATGGCGGGTGCTCACAGGGAGCTCCCTGTGAGAAATTGTCAATTTTTGACCCCTTTTGAAAAGTGCTTTTCATGGAATCAGTGGATGCGGGCGGCTCTTCGGAGACGTGTCCAACAAACTAGAGGCCCCAACTCGCGTTATTTCGGGAGCTAGCGAGCTTTTCCGGCCATCTTGATGACGTCAGAGTTGACCTAAAAATTGCTATTTGCCCAAATATTGCGAATTGACCCCTTCCCTACACACAAACCCTCTTCAGTGATATCTACTCTATCATTTTCTATCATAAAATCGCATAAAATTTTTTTGACCAAAATGGCGGGTGCTCACAGGGAGCTCCCTGTGAGAAATTGTCAATTTTTGACCCCTTTTGAAAAGTGCTTTTCATGGAATCAGTGGATGCGGGCGGCTCTTCGGAGACGTGTCCAACAAACTAGAGGTCCCAACTCGTGTTATTTCGGGAGCTAGCGAGCTTTTCCGGCCGTCTTGATGACGTCAGAGTTGACCTAAAAATTGCTATTTGCCCAAATATTGCGAATTGACCCCTTCCCCACACACAAACCCTCTTCAGTGATATCTACTCTATCATTTTCTATCATAAAATCGCATAAAATTTTTTTGACCAAAATGGCGGGTGCTCACAGGGAGCTCCCTGTGAGAAATTGTCAATTTTTGACCCCTTTTGAAAAGTGCTTTTCATGGAATCAGTGGATGCGGGCGGCTCTTCGGAGACGTGTCCAACAAACTAGAGGCCCCAACTCGCGTTATTTCGGGAGCTAGCGAGCTTTTCCGGCCATCTTGATGACGTCAGAGTTGACCTAAAAATTGCTATTTGCCCAAATATTGCGAATTGACCCCTTCCCTACACACAAACCCTCTTCAGTGATATCTACTCTATCATTTTCTATCATAAAATCGCATAAAATTTTTTTGACCAAAATGGCGGGTGCTCACAGATAGCTCCCTGTGAGAAATTGTCAATTTTTGACCCCTTTTGAAAAGTGCTTTTCATGGAATCAGTGGATGCGGGCAGCTCTTCGGAGACGTGTCCAACAAACTAGAGGCCCCAACTCGCGTTATTTCGGGAGCTAGCGAGCTTTTCCGGCCGTCTTGATGACGTCAGAGTTGACCTAAAAATTGCTATTTGCCCAAATATTGCGAATTGACCCCTTCCCCACACACAAACCCTCTTCAGTGATATCTACTCTATCATTTTCTATCATAAAATCGCATAAAATTTTTTTGACCAAAATGGCGGGTGCTCACAGGGAGCTCCCTGTGAGAAATTGTCAATTTTTGACCCCTTTTGAAAAGTGCTTTTCATGGAATCAGTGGATGCGGGCGGCTCTTCGGAGACGTGTCCAACAAACTAGAGGCCCCAACTCGCGTTATTTCGGGAGCTAGCGAGCTTTTCCGGCCATCTTAATGACGTCAGAGTTGACCTAAAAATTGCTATTTGCCCAAATATTGCGAATTGACCCCTTCCCCACACACAAACCCTCTTCAGTGATATCTACTCTATCATTTTCTATCATAAAATCGCATAAAAATTTTTTGACCAAAATGGCGGGTGCTCACAGGGAGCTCCCTGTGAGAAATTGTCAATTTTTGACCCCTTTTGAAAAGTGCTTTTCATGGAATCAGTGGATGCGGGCGGCTCCTCGGAGACGTGGCCAACAAACTAAAGGTCCCAACTCGCGTTATTTCGGGAGCTAGCGAGCTTTTCCGGCCATCTTGATGACGTCAGAGTTGACCTAAAAATTGCTATTTGCCCAAATATTGCGAATTGACCCCTTCCCCACACACAAACCCTCTTCAGTGATATCTACTCTATCATTTTCTATCATAAAATCGCATAAAAATTTTTGACCAAAATGGCAGGTGCTCACAGGGAGCTCCCTGTGAGAAATTGTCAATTTTTGACCCCTTTTGAAAAGTGCTTTTCATGGAATCAGTGGATGCGGGCGGCTCTTCGGAGACGTGTCCAACAAACTAGAGGTCCCAACTCGCGTTATTTCGGGAGCTAGCGAGCTTTTCCGGCCATCTTGATGACGTCAGAGTTGACCTAAAAATTGCTATTTGCCCAAATATTGCGAATTGACCCCTTCCCCACACACAAACCCTCTTCAGTGATATCTACTCTATCATTTTCTATCATAAAATCGCATAAAAATTTTTTGACCAAAATGGCGGGTGCTCACAGGGAGCTCCCTATGAGAAATTGTCAATTTTTGACCCCTTTTGAAAAGTGCTTTTCATGGAATCAGTGGATGCGGGCGGCTCTTCGGAGACGTGTCCAACAAACTAGAGGCCCCAACTCGCGTTATTTCGGGAGCTAGCGAGCTTTTCCGGCCATCTTGATGACGTCAGAGTTGACCTAAAAATTGCTATTTGCCCAAATATTGCGAATTGACCCCTTCCCCACACACAAACCCTCTTCAGTGATATCTACTCTATCATTTTCTATCATAAAATCGCATAAAAATTTTTTGACCAAAATGGCAGGTGCTCACAGGGAGCTCCCTGTGAGAAATTGTCAATTTTTGACCCCTTTTGAAAAGTGCTTTTCATGGAATCAGTGGATGCGGGCGGCTCTTCGGAGACGTGTCCAACAAACTAAAGGCCCCAACTCGCGTTATTTCGGGAGCTAGCGAGCTTTTCCGGCCATCTTGATGACGTCAGAGTTGACCTAAAAATTGCTATTTGCCCAAATATTGCGAATTGACCCCTTCCCCACACACAAACCCTCTTCAGTGATATCTACTCTATCATTTTCTATCATAAAATCGCATAAAAATTTTTTGACCAAAATGGCGGGTGCTCACAGGGAGCTCCCTATGAGAAATTGTCAATTTTTGACCCCTTTTGAAAAGTGCTTTTCATGGAATCAGTGGATGCGGGCGGCTCTTCGGAGACGTGTCCAACAAACTAGAGGCCCCAACTCGCGTTATTTCGGGAGCTAGCGAGCTTTTCCGGCCATCTTAATGACGTCAGAGTTGACCTAAAAATTGCTATTTGCCCAAATATTGCGAATTGACCCCTTCCCCACACACAAACCCTCTTCAGTGATATCTACTCTATCATTTTCTATCATAAAATCGCATAAAATTTTTTTGACCAAAATGGCGGGTGCTCACAGGGAGCTCCCTGTGAGAAATTGTCAATTTTTGACCCCTTTTGAAAAGTGCTTTTCATGGAATCAGTGGATGCGGGCGGCTCTTCGGAGACGTGTCCAACAGACTAGAGGCCCCAACTCGCGTTATTTCGGGAGCTAGCGAGCTTTTCCGGCCATCTTGATGACGTCAGAGTTGACCTAAAAATTGCTATTTGCCCAAATATTGCGAATTGACCCCTTCCCCACACACAAACCCTCTTCAGTGATATCTACTCTATCATTTTCTATCATAAAATCGCATAAAATTTTTTTGACCAAAATGGCGGGTGCTCACAGGGAGCTCCCTGTGAGAAATTGTCAATTTTTGACCCCTTTTGAAAAGTGCTTTTCATGGAATCAGTGGATGCGGGCGGCTCTTCGGAGACGTGTCCAACAAACTAAAGGTCCCAACTCGCGTTATTTCGGGAGCTAGCGAGCTTTTCCGGCCATCTTGATGACGTCAGAGTTGACCTAAAAATTGCTATTTGCCCAAATATTGCGAATTGACCCCTTCCCCACACACAAACCCTCTTCAGTGATATCTACTCTATCATTTTCTATCATAAAATCGCATAAAAAATTTTTGACCAAAATGGCAGGTGCTCACAGGGAGCTCCCTTTGAGAAATTGTCAATTTTTGACCCCTTTTGAAAAGTGCTTTTCATGGAATCAGTGGATGCGGGCGGCTCTTCGGAGACGTGTCCAACAAACTAGAGGCCCCAACTCGCGTTATTTCGGGAGCTAGCGAGCTTTTCCGGCCATCTTGATGACGTCAGAGTTGACCTAAAAATTGCTATTTGCCCAAATATTGCGAATTGACCCCTTCCCCACACACAAACCCTCTTCAGTGATATCTACTCTATCATTTTCTATCATAAAATCGCATAAAAAATTTTTGACCAAAAAGGCGGGTGCTCACAGGGAGCTCCCTGTGAGAAATTTTCAATTTTTGACCCCTTTTGAAAAGTGCTTTTCATGGAATCAGTGGATGCGGGCGGCTCTTCGGAGACGTGTCCAACAAACTAGAGGCCCCAACTCGCGTTATTTCGGGAGCTAGCGAGCTTTTCCGGCCATCTTGATGACGTCAGAGTTGACCTAAAAATTCGGGCGGCTCTTCGGAGACGTGTCCAACAAACTAGAGGTCCCAACTCGCGTTATTTCGGGAGCTAGCGAGCTTTTCCGGCCATCTTGATGACGTCAGAGTTGACCTAAAAATTGCTATTTGCCCAAATATTGCGAATTGACCCCTTCCCCACACACAAACCCTCTTCAGTGATATCTACTCTATCATTTTCTATCATAAAATCGCATAAAAAATTTTTGACCAAAATGGCGGGTGCTCACAGGGAGCTCCCTGTGAGAAATTTTCAATTTTTGACCCCTTTTGAAAAGTGCTTTTCATGGAATCAGTGGATGCGGGCGGCTCTTCGGAGACGTGTCCAACAAACTAGAGGCCCAAACTCGCGTTATTTCGGGAGCTAGCGAGCTTTTCCGGCCATCTTGATGACGTCAGAGTTGACCTAAAAATTGCTATTTGCCCAAATATTGCGAATTGACCCCTTCCCCACACACAAACCCTCTTCAGTGATATCTACTCTATCATTTTCTATCATAAAATCGCATAAAAATTTTTTGACCAAAATGGCGGGTGCTCACAGGGAGCTCCCTGTGAGAAATTGTCAATTTTTGACCCCTTTTGAAAAGTGCTTTTCATGGAATCAATGGATGCGGGCGGCTCTTCGGAGACGTGTCCAACAAACTAGAGGCCCCAACTCGCGTTATTTCGGGAGCTAGCGAGCTTTTCCGGCCATCTTGATGACGTCAGAGTTGACCTAAAAATTGCTATTTGCCCAAATATTGCGAATTGACCCCTTCCCCACACACAAACCCTCTTCAGTGATATCTACTCTATCATTTTCTATCATAAAATCGCATAAAAATTTTTTGACCAAAATGGCGGGTGCTCACAGGGAGCTCCCTGTGAGAAATTGTCAATTTTTGACCCCTTTTGAAAAGTGCTTTTCATGGAATCAGTGGATGCGGGCGGCTCTTCGGAGACGTGTCCAACAAACTAAAGGTCCCAACTCGCGTTATTTCGGGAGCTAGCGAGCTTTTCCGGCCATCTTGATGACGTCAGAGTTGACCTAAAAATTGCTATTTGCCCAAATATTGCGAATTGACCCCTTCCCCACACACAAACCCTCTTCAGTGATATCTACTCTATCATTTTCTATCATAAAATCGCATAAAATTTTTTTGACCAAAATGGCGGGTGCTCACAGGGAGCTCCCTGTGAGAAATTGTCAATTTTTGACCCCTTTTGAAAAGTGCTTTTCATGGAATCAGTGGATGCGGGCGGCTCTTCGGAGACGTGTCCAACAAACTAGAGGCCCCAACTCGCGTTATTTCGGGAGCTAGCGAGCTTTTCCGGCCATCTTGATGACGTCAGAGTTGACCTAAAAATTGCTATTTGCCCAAATATTGCGAATTGACCCCTTCCCTACACACAAACCCTCTTCAGTGAAATCTACTCTATCATTTTCTATCATAAAATCGCATAAAATTTTTTTGACCAAAATGGCGGGTGCTCACAGGGAGCTCCCTGTGAGAAATTGTCAATTTTTGACCCCTTTTGAAAAGTGCTTTTCATGGAATCAGTGGATGCGGGCGGCTCTTCGGAGACGTGTCCAACAAACTAGAGGCCCCAACTCGCGTTATTTCGGGAGCTAGCGAGCTTTTCCGGCCATCTTGATGACGTCAGAGTTGACCTAAAAATTGCTATTTGCCCAAATATTGCGAATTGACCCCTTCCCTACACACAAACCCTCTTCAGTGATATCTACTCTATCATTTTCTATCATAAAATCGCATAAAATTTTTTTGACCAAAATGGCGGGTGCTCACAGGGAGCTCCCTGTGAGAAATTGTCAATTTTTGACCCCTTTTGAAAAGTGCTTTTCATGGAATCAGTGGATGCGGGCGGCTCTTCGGAGACGTGTCCAACAAACTAGAGGCCCCAACTCGCGTTATTTCGGGAGCTAGCGAGCTTTTCCGGCCATCTTGATGACGTCAGAGTTGACCTAAAAATTGCTATTTGCCCAAATATTGCGAATTGACCCCTTCCCTACACACAAACCCTCTTCAGTGATATCTACTCTATCATTTTCTATCATAAAATCGCATAAAATTTTTTTGACCAAAATGGCGGGTGCTCACAGGGAGCTCCCTGTGAGAAATTGTGAATTTTTGACCCCTTTTGAAAAGTGCTTTTCATGGAATCAGTGGATGCGGGCGGCTCTTCGGAGACGTGTCCAACAAACTAGAGGCCCCAACTCGCGTTATTTCGGGAGCTAGCGAGCTTTTCCGGCCGTCTTGATGACGTCAGAGTTGACCTAAAAATTGCTATTTGCCCAAATATTGCGAATTGACCCCTTCCCCACACACAAACCCTCTTCAGTGATATCTACTCTATCATTTTCTATCATAAAATCGCATAAAAAATTTTTGACCAAAATGGCAGGTGCTCACAGGGAGCTCCCTGTGAGAAATTGTGAATTTTTGACCCCTTTTGAAAAGTGCTTTTCATGGAATCAGTGGATGCGGGCGGCTCTTCGGAGACGTGTCCAACAAACTAGAGGCCCCAACTCGCGTTATTTCGGGAGCTAGCGAGCTTTTCCGGCCATCTTGATGACGTCAGAGTTGACCTAAAAATTGCTATTTGCCCAAATATTGCGAATTGACCCCTTCCCCACACACAAACCCTCTTCAGTGATATCTACTCTATCATTTTCTATCATAAAATCGCATAAAAAATTTTTGACCAAAATGGCAGGTGCTCACAGGGAGCTCCCTGTGAGAAATTGTCAATTTTTGACCCCTTTTGAAAAGTGCTTTTCATGGAATCAGTGGATGCGGGCGGCTCTTCGGAGACGTGTCCAACAAACTAGAGGCCCCAACTCGCGTTATTTCGGGAGCTAGCGAGCTTTTCCGGCCATCTTGATGACGTCAGAGTTGACCTAAAAATTGCTATTTGCCCAAATATTGCGAATTGACCCCTTCCCCACACACAAACCCTCTTCAGTGATATCTACTCTATCATTTTCTATCATAAAATCGCATAAAAAATTTTTGACCAAAAAGGCGGGTGCTCACAGGGAGCTCCCTGTGAGAAATTTTCAATTTTTGACCCCTTTTGAAAAGTGCTTTTCATGGAATCAGTGGATGCGGGCGGCTCTTCGGAGACGTGTCCAACAAACTAGAGGCCCCAACTCGCGTTATTTCGGGAGCTAGCGAGCTTTTCCGGCCATCTTGATGACGTCAGAGTTGACCTAAAAATTCGGGCGGCTCTTCGGAGACGTGTCCAACAAACTAGAGGCCCCAACTCGCGTTATTTCGGGAGCTAGCGAGCTTTTCCGGCCATCTTGATGACGTCAGAGTTGACCTAAAAATTGCTATTTGCCCAAATATTGCGAATTGACCCCTTCCCCACACACAAACCCTCTTCAGTGATATCTACTCTATCATTTTCTATCATAAAATCGCATAAAAAATTTTTGACCAAAATGGCGGGTGCTCACAGGGAGCTCCCTGTGAGAAATTTTCAATTTTTGACCCCTTTTGAAAAGTGCTTTTCATGGAATCAGTGGATGCGGGCGGCTCTTCGGAGACGTGTCCAACAAACTAGAGGCCCAAACTCGCGTTATTTCGGGAGCTAGCGAGCTTTTCCGGCCATCTTGATGACGTCAGAGTTGACCTAAAAATTGCTATTTGCCCAAATATTGCGAATTGACCCCTTCCCCACACACAAACCCTCTTCAGTGATATCTACTCTATCATTTTCTATCATAAAATCGCATAAAAATTTTTTGACCAAAATGGCGGGTGCTCACAGGGAGCTCCCTGTGAGAAATTGTCAATTTTTGACCCCTTTTGAAAAGTGCTTTTCATGGAATCAATGGATGCGGGCGGCTCTTCGGAGACGTGTCCAACAAACTAGAGGCCCCAACTCGCGTTATTTCGGGAGCTAGCGAGCTTTTCCGGCCATCTTGATGACGTCAGAGTTGACCTAAAAATTGCTATTTGCCCAAATATTGCGAATTGACCCCTTCCCCACACACAAACCCTCTTCAGTGATATCTACTCTATCATTTTCTATCATAAAATCGCATAAAAATTTTTTGACCAAAATGGCGGGTGCTCACAGGGAGCTCCCTGTGAGAAATTGTCAATTTTTGACCCCTTTTGAAAAGTGCTTTTCATGGAATCAGTGGATGCGGGCGGCTCTTCGGAGACGTGTCCAACAAACTAAAGGTCCCAACTCGCGTTATTTCGGGAGCTAGCGAGCTTTTCCGGCCATCTTGATGACGTCAGAGTTGACCTAAAAATTGCTATTTGCCCAAATATTGCGAATTGACCCCTTCCCCACACACAAACCCTCTTCAGTGATATCTACTCTATCATTTTCTATCATAAAATCGCATAAAATTTTTTTGACCAAAATGGCGGGTGCTCACAGGGAGCTCCCTGTGAGAAATTGTCAATTTTTGACCCCTTTTGAAAAGTGCTTTTCATGGAATCAGTGGATGCGGGCGGCTCTTCGGAGACGTGTCCAACAAACTAGAGGCCCCAACTCGCGTTATTTCGGGAGCTAGCGAGCTTTTCCGGCCATCTTGATGACGTCAGAGTTGACCTAAAAATTGCTATTTGCCCAAATATTGCGAATTGACCCCTTCCCTACACACAAACCCTCTTCAGTGAAATCTACTCTATCATTTTCTATCATAAAATCGCATAAAATTTTTTTGACCAAAATGGCGGGTGCTCACAGGGAGCTCCCTGTGAGAAATTGTCAATTTTTGACCCCTTTTGAAAAGTGCTTTTCATGGAATCAGTGGATGCGGGCGGCTCTTCGGAGACGTGTCCAACAAACTAGAGGCCCCAACTCGCGTTATTTCGGGAGCTAGCGAGCTTTTCCGGCCATCTTGATGACGTCAGAGTTGACCTAAAAATTGCTATTTGCCCAAATATTGCGAATTGACCCCTTCCCTACACACAAACCCTCTTCAGTGATATCTACTCTATCATTTTCTATCATAAAATCGCATAAAATTTTTTTGACCAAAATGGCGGGTGCTCACAGGGAGCTCCCTGTGAGAAATTGTCAATTTTTGACCCCTTTTGAAAAGTGCTTTTCATGGAATCAGTGGATGCGGGCGGCTCTTCGGAGACGTGTCCAACAAACTAGAGGCCCCAACTCGCGTTATTTCGGGAGCTAGCGAGCTTTTCCGGCCGTCTTGATGACGTCAGAGTTGACCTAAAAATTGCTATTTGCCCAAATATTGCGAATTGACCCCTTCCCCACACACAAACCCTCTTCAGTGATATCTACTCTATCATTTTCTATCATAAAATCGCATAAAAATTTTTTGACCAAAATGGTGGGTGCTCACAGGGAGCTCCCTGTGAGAAATTGTCAATTTTTGACCCCTTTTGAAAAGTGCTTTTCATGGAATCAGTGGATGCGGGCGGCTCTTCGGAGACGTGTCCAACAAACTAGAGGCCCCAACTCGCGTTATTTCGGGAGCTAGCGAGCTTTTCCGGCCATCTTAATGACGTCAGAGTTGACCTAAAAATTGCTATTTGCCCAAATATTGCGAATTGACCCCTTCCCCACACACAAACCCTCTTCAGTGATATCTACTCTATCATTTTCTATCATAAAATCGCATAAAATTTTTTTGACCAAAATGGCGGGTGCTCACAGGGAGCTCCCTGTGAGAAATTGTCAATTTTTGACCCCTTTTGAAAAGTGCTTTTCATGGAATCAGTGGATGCGGGCGGCTCTTCGGAGACGTGTCCAACAAACTAGAGGTCCCAACTCGCGTTATTTCGGGAGCTAGCGAGCTTTTCCGGCCGTCTTGATGACGTCAGAGTTGACCTAAAAATTGCTATTTGCCCAAATATTGCGAATTGACCCCTTCCCCACACACAAACCCTCTTCAGTGATATCTACTCTATCATTTTCTATCATAAAATCGCATAAAATTTTTTTGACCAAAATGGCGGGTGCTCACAGGGAGCTCCCTGTGAGAAATTGTCAATTTTTGACCCCTTTTGAAAAGTGGTTTTCATGGAATCAGTGGATGCGGGCGGCTCTTCGGAGACGTGTCCAACAAACTAGAGGTCCCAACTCGCGTTATTTCGGGAGCTAGCGAGCTTTTCCGGCCATCTTGATGACGTCAGAGTTGACCTAAAAATTGCTATTTGCCCAAATATTGCGAATTGACCCCTTCCCTACACACAAACCCTCTTCAGTGATATCTACTCTATCATTTTCTATCATAAAATCGCATAAAAATTTTTTGACCAAAATGGCGGGTGCTCACAGGGAGCTCCCTGTGAGAAATTGTCAATTTTTGACCCCTTTTGAAAAGTGCTTTTCATGGAATCAGTGGATGCGGGCGGCTCCTCGGAGACGTGTCCAACAAACTAGAGGTCCCAACTCGCGTTATTTCGGGAGCTAGCGAGCTTTTCCGGCCATCTTGATGACGTCAGAGTTGACCTAAAAATTGCTATTTGCCCAAATATTGCGAATTGACCCATTCCCCACACACAAACCCTCTTCAGTGATATCTACTCTATCATTTTCTATCATAAAATCGCATACAAATTTTTTGACCAAAATGGCGGGTGCTCACAGGGAGCTCCCTGTGAGAAATTGTCAATTTTTGACCCCTTTTGAAAAGTGCTTTTCATGGAATCAGTGGATGCGGGCGGCTCTTCGGAGACGTGTCCAACAAACTAGAGGTCCCAACTCGCGTTATTTCGGGAGCTAGCGAGCTTTTCCGGCCATCTTGATGACGTCAGAGTTGACCTAAAAATTGCTATTTGCCCAAATATTGCGAATTGACCCCTTCCCCACACACAAACCCTCTTCAGTGATATCTACTCTATCATTTTCTATCATAAAATCGCATAAAAATTTTTTGACCAAAATGGCGGGTGCTCACAGGGAGCTCTCTGTGAGAAATTGTCAATTTTTGACCCCTTTTGAAAAGTGCTTTTCATGGAATCAGTGGATGCGGGCGGCTCTTCGGAGACGTGTCCAACAAACTAGAGGTCCCAACTCGCGTTATTTCGGGAGCTAGCGAGCTTTTCCGGCCATCTTGATGACGTCAGAGTTGACCTAAAAATTGCTATTTGCCCAAATATTGCGAATTGACCCCTTCCCCACACACAAACCCTCTTCAGTGATATCTACTCTATCATTTTCTATCATAAAATCGCATAAAAATTTTTTGACCAAAATGGCGGGTGCTCACAGGGAGCTCCCTGTGAGAAATTGTCAATTTTTGACCCCTTTTGAAAAGTGCTTTTCATGGAATCAGTGGATGCGGGCGGCTCTTCGGAGACGTGTCCAACAAACTAGAGCTCCTAACTCGCGTTATTTCGGGAGCTAGCGAGCTTTTCCGGCCATCTTGATGACGTCAGAGTTGACCTAAAAATTGCTATTTGCCCAAATATTGCGAATTGACCCCTTCCCAACACACAAACCCTCTTCAGTGATATCTACTCTATCATTTTCTATCATAAAATCGCATACAAATTTTTTGACCAAAATGGCGGGTGCTCACAGGGAGCTCCCTGTGAGAAATTGTCAATTTTTGACCCCTTTTGAAAAGTGCTTTTCATGGAATCAGTGGATGCGGGCGGCTCTTCGGAGACGTGTCCAACAAACTAGAGGTCCCAACTCGCGTTATTTCGGGAGCTAGCGAGCTTTTCCGGCCATCTTGATGACGTCAGAGTTGACCTAAAAATTGCTATTTGCCCAAATATTGCGAATTGACCCATTCCCCACACACAAACCCTCTTCAGTGATATCTACTCTATCATTTTCTATCATAAAATCGCATACAAATTTTTTGACCAAAATGGCGGGTGCTCACAGGGAGCTCCCTGTGAGAAATTGTCAATTTTTGACCCCTTTTGAAAAGTGCTTTTCATGGAATCAGTGGATGCGGGCGGCTCTTCGGAGACGTGTCCAACAAACTAGAGGTCCCAACTCGCGTTATTTCGGGAGCTAGCGAGCTTTTCCGGCCATCTTGATGACGTCAGAGTTGACCTAAAAATTGCTATTTGCCCAAATATTGCGAATTGACCCCTTCCCAACACACAAACCCTCTTCAGTGATATCTACTCTATCATTTTCTATCATAAAATCGCATACAAATTTTTTGACCAAAATGGCGGGTGCTCACAGGGAGCTCCCTGTGAGAAATTGTCAATTTTTGACCCCTTTTGAAAAGTGGTTTTCATGGAATCAGTGGATGCGGGCGGCTCTTCGGAGACGTGTCCAACAAACTAGAGGTCCCAACTCGCGTTATTTCGGGAGCTAGCGAGCTTTTCCGGCCATCTTGATGACGTCAGAGTTGACCTAAAAATTGCTATTTGCCCAAATATTGCGAATTGACCCGTTCCCCACACACAAACCCTCTTCAGTGATATCTACTCTATCATTTTCTATCATAAAATCGCATAAAATTTTTTTGACCAAAATGGCGGGTGCTCACAGGGAGCTCCCTGTGAGAAATTGTCAATTTTTGACCCCTTTTGAAAAGTTCTTTTCATGGAATCAGTGGATGCGGGCGGCTCTTCGGAGACGTGTCCAACAAACTAGAGGTCCCAACTCGCGTTATTTCGGGAGCTAGCGAGCTTTTCCGGCCATCTTGATGACGTCAGAGTTGACCTAAAAATTGCTATTTGCCCAAATATTGCGAATTGACCCCTTCCCCACACACAAACCCTCTTCAGTGATATCTACTCTATCATTTTCTATCATAAAATCGCATAAAATTTTTTTGACCAAAATGGCGGGTGCTCACAGGGAGCTCCCTGTGAGAAATTGTCAATTTTTGACCCCTTTTGAAAAGTGCTTTTCATGGAATCAGTGGATGCGGGCGGCTCTTCGGAGACGTGTCCAACAAACTAGAGGTCCCAACTCGCGTTATTTCGGGAGCTAGCGAGCTTTTCCGGCCATCTTGATGACGTCAGAGTTGACCTAAAAATTGCTATTTGCCAAAATATTGCGAATTGACCCCTTCCCCACACACAAACCCTCTTCAGTGATATCTACTCTATCATTTTCTATCATAAAATCGCATAAAAATTTTTTGACCAAAATGGCGGGTGCTCACAGGGAGCTCTCTGTGAGAAATTGTCAATTTTTGACCCCTTTTGAAAAGTGCTTTTCATGGAATCAGTGGATGCGGGCGGCTCTTCGGAGACGTGTCCAACAAACTAGAGGTCCCAACTCGCGTTATTTCGGGAGCTAGCGAGCTTTTCCGGCCATCTTGATGACGTCAGAGTTGACCTAAAAATTGCTATTTGCCCAAATATTGCGAATTGACCCCTTCCCCACACACAAACCCTCTTCAGTGATATCTACTCTATCATTTTCTATCATAAAATCGCATAAAAATTTTTTGACCAAAATGGCGGGTGCTCACAGGGAGCTCCCTGTGAGAAATTGTCAATTTTTGACCCCTTTTGAAAAGTGCTTTTCATGGAATCAGTGGATGCGGGCGGCTCTTCGGAGACGTGTCCAACAAACTAGAGGTCCCAACTCGCGTTATTTCGGGAGCTAGCGAGCTTTTCCGGCCATCTTGATGACGTCAGAGTTGACCTAAAAATTGCTATTTGCCAAAATATTGCGAATTGACCCCTTCCCCACACACAAACCCTCTTCAGTGATATCTACTCTATCATTTTCTATCATAAAATCGCATAAAAATTTTTTGACCAAAATGGCGGGTGCTCACAGGGAGCTCTCTGTGAGAAATTGTCAATTTTTGACCCCTTTTGAAAAGTGCTTTTCATGGAATCAGTGGATGCGGGCGGCTCTTCGGAGACGTGTCCAACAAACTAGAGGTCCCAACTCGCGTTATTTCGGGAGCTAGCGAGCTTTTCCGGCCATCTTGATGACGTCAGAGTTGACCTAAAAATTGCTATTTGCCCAAATATTGCGAATTGACCCCTTCCCCACACACAAACCCTCTTCAGTGATATCTACTCTATCATTTTCTATCATAAAATCGCATAAAAATTTTTTGACCAAAATGGCGGGTGCTCACAGGGAGCTCCCTGTGAGAAATTGTCAATTTTTGACCCCTTTTGAAAAGTGCTTTTCATGGAATCAGTGGATGCGGGCGGCTCTTCGGAGACGTGTCCAACAAACTAGAGGTCCTAACTCGCGTTATTTCGGGAGCTAGCGAGCTTTTCCGGCCATCTTGATGACGTCAGAGTTGACCTAAAAATTGCTATTTGCCCAAATATTGCGAATTGACCCCTTCCCAACACACAAACCCTCTTCAGTGATATCTACTCTATCATTTTCTATCATAAAATCGCATACAAATTTTTTGACCAAAATGGCGGGTGCTCACAGGGAGCTCCCTGTGAGAAATTGTGAATTTTTGACCCCTTTTGAAAAGTGCTTTTCATGGAATCAGTGGATGCGGGCGGCTCTTCGGAGACGTGTCCAACAAACTAGAGGTCCCAACTCGCGTTATTTCGGGAGCTAGCGAGCTTTTCCGGCCATCTTGATGACGTCAGAGTTGACCTAAAAATTGCTATTTGCCCAAATATTGCGAATTGACCCATTCCCCACACACAAACCCTCTTCAGTGATATCTACTCTATCATTTTCTATCATAAAATCGCATACAAATTTTTTGACCAAAATGGCGGGTGCTCACAGGGAGCTCCCTGTGAGAAATTGTCAATTTTTGACCCCTTTTGAAAAGTGCTTTTCATGGAATCAGTGGATGCGGGCGGCTCTTCGGAGACGTGTCCAACAAACTAGAGGTCCCAACTCGCGTTATTTCGGGAGCTAGCGAGCTTTTCCGGCCATCTTGATGACGTCAGAGTTGACCTAAAAATTGCTATTTGCCCAAATATTGCGAATTGACCCATTCCCCACACACAAACCCTCTTCAGTGATATCTACTCTATCATTTTCTATCATAAAATCGCATAAAAATTTTTTGACCAAAATGGCGGGTGCTCACAGGGAGCTCCCTGTGAGAAATTGTCAATTTTTGACCCCTTTTGAAAAGTGCTTTTCATGGAATCAGTGGATGCGGGCGGCTCTTCGGAGACGTGTCCAACAAACTAGAGGTCCCAACTCGCGTTATTTCGGGAGCTAGCGAGCTTTTCCGGCCATCTTGATGACGTCATAGTTGACCTAAAAATTGCTATTTGCCCAAATATTGCGAATTGACCCGTTCCCCACACACAAACCCTCTTCAGTGATATCTACTCTATCATTTTCTATCATAAAATCGCATAAAAATTTTTTGACCAAAATGGCGGGTGCTCACAGGGAGCTCCCTGTGAGAAATTGTCAATTTTTGACCCCTTTTGAAAAGTGCTTTTCATGGAATCAGTGGATGCGGGCGGCTCTTCGGAGACGTGTCCAACAAACTAGAGGTCCCAACTCGCGTTATTTCGGGAGCTAGCGAGCTTTTCCGGCCATCTTGATGACGTCAGAGTTGACCTAAAAATTGCTATTTGCCCAAATATTGCGAATTGACCCGTTCCCCACACACAAACCCTCTTCAGTGATATCTACTCTATCATTTTCTATCATAAAATCGCATAAAATTTTTTTGACCAAAATGGCGGGTGCTCACAGGGAGCTCCCTGTGAGAAATTGTCAATTTTTGACCCCTTTTGAAAAGTGCTTTTCATGGAATCAGTGGATGCGGGCGGCTCTTCGGAGACGTGTCCAACAAACTAGAGGTCCCAACTCGCGTTATTTCGGGAGCTAGCGAGCTTTTCCGGCCATCTTGATGACGTCAGAGTTGACCTAAAAATTGCTATTTGCCCAAATATTGCGAATTGACCCGTTCCCCACACACAAACCTTCTTCAGTGATATCTACTCTATCATTTTCTATCATAAAATCGCATAAAAATTTTTTGACCAAAATGGCGGGTGCTCACAGGGAGCTCCCTGTGAGAAATTGTCAATTTTTGACCCCTTTTGAAAAGTTCTTTTCATGGAATCAGTGGATGCGGGCGGCTCTTCGGAGACGTGTCCAACAAACTAGAGGTCCCAACTCGCGTTATTTCGGGAGCTAGCGAGCTTTTCCGGCCATCTTGATGACGTCAGAGTTGACCTAAAAATTGCTATTTTCCAAAATATTGCGAATTGACCCCTTCCCCACACACAAACCCTCTTCAGTGATATCTACTCTATCATTTTCTATCATAAAATCGCATAAAAATTTTTTGACCAAAATGGCGGGTGCTCACAGGGAGCTCCCTGTGAGAAATTGTCAATTTTTGACCCCTTTTGAAAAGTGCTTTTCATGGAATCAGTGGATGCGGGCGGCTCTTCGGAGACGTGTCCAACAAACTAGAGGTCCCAACTCGCGTTATTTCGGGAGCTAGCGAGCTTTTCCGGCCATCTTGATGACGTCAGAGTTGACCTAAAAATTGCTATTTGCCCAAATATTGCGAATTGACCCCTTCCCCACACACAAACCCTCTTCAGTGATATCTACTCTATCATTTTCTATCATAAAATCGCATAAAAATTTTTTGACCAAAATGGCGGGTGCTCACAGGGAGCTCCCTGTGAGAAATTGTCAATTTTTGACCCCTTTTGAAAAGTGCTTTTCATGGAATCAGTGGATGCGGGCGGCTCTTCGGAGACGTGTCCAACAAACTAGAGGTCCCAACTCGCGTTATTTCGGGAGCTAGCGAGCTTTTCCGGCCATCTTGATGACGTCAGAGTTGACCTAAAAATTGCTATTTGCCCAAATATTGCGAATTGACCCATTCCCCACACACAAACCCTCTTCAGTGATATCTACTCTATCATTTTCTATCATAAAATCGCATAAAAAATTTTTGACCAAAATGGCGGGTGCTCACAGGGAGCTCCCTGTGAGAAATTGTCAATTTTTGACCCCTTTTGAAAAGTGCTTTTCATGGAATCAGTGGATGCGGGCGGCTCTTCGGAGACGTGTCCAACAAACTAGAGGTCCCAACTCGCGTTATTTCGGGAGCTAGCGAGCTTTTCCGGCCATCTTGATGACGTCAGAGTTGACCTAAAAATTGCTATTTGCCCAAATATTGCGAATTGACCCCTTCCCCACACACAAACCCTCTTCAGTGATATCTACTCTATCATTTTCTATCATAAAATCGCATAAAAATTTTTTGACCAAAATGGCGGGTGCTCACAGGGAGCTCCCTGTGAGAAATTGTCAATTTTTGACCCCTTTTGAAAAGTGCTTTTCATGGAATCAGTGGATGCGGGCGGCTTCCATTGTCCCAGCGCCTGTCTATTTTTTGCCATCCAAATAAAACACCCCCGCACTTTTTGTGAAGTCCGCGCATCAATCTACAAAATATCTCTACACCTCTTGTCAAATAGGACCTTTCTTTGCAGGGCCTAGGTCATCCAAAATACTCAAAGTTAGAAGTCAAAAACCCGCAGGTCACAATTGTTCATTGTCTTAACAACTCAACACTCTGTTTTGGCTCTCAAATCTCTATGGTATTAAATATTTTGAGGGCATACAAAATTTTCATGAGCCCGTTGCACTTTTTCCTTCCTATTCTGTGTGATGCGCCAATGTGCAATGTGTTGAATTGTCAAAAACAGAGGGCGCCATCACTGTCACTCACAAACCCACGGACGTAATGTGTGTGCACATACGTGATCCCCGGCCCCAGGAAAGTCTTGGATCATAATTGGTCTTGCTACTTACTTAACCTAGTGTATCAAACCAATATAGCATTTACAATAAACACTTAGTTATAAAATGTCAAAAGGCTGTATATACTGCTTAAAATTACCCGGATGTACACACAAAGTCAATTGACGCCGAGATACGACTTTGTTGCAGAATCGAGTCACTACTTTGTTGCAAGGACAGGACGATATGTAAATTCGAAGGGGGGTTGTTGTTGACCTTTGGCATTATAGAAGGGAGGGAATTCATGCAGTTTGAAATTGTCAAAGGAAAGATATACACATTTATTGACCCAATTAAAACACCTAACATCAAACTTCAAAAAATCTGGCTTGCACTACTTTTAGAGTTATTTTCCCTTTACGAGCTTTTTACGCAACATAAACGCTTTTACATGCGCACTTTATCTGTATGTTCAGTTGGGTTTGTGTGGACTTACAAGATGACAGATCATGGTCAGACAGTAGCCAAGTGTGACGTCAGGGCAAAGGGTCTAGTACAGAGTAATTGATCAAAAGATGTAATTGAGTACAATTGTGGTGCATTCATACTCTGTCATTGTATATAGGGACATTGTCGATAGTGGGAAAAATGTTACCTTGCAGTTTCAGGAGATTTCCATTTGGGCCTTGTATGCTTTTATAGTGCCTTTTGCACATGTTGGAATTGGGAATAGGAGTTGAATTAAATGCAGTGGTTTAACTGTGCCAAAAAATCACAACAATGTTTCATTGATTGTTTATCTGTGAGCTGTCTGAGAATAATTTGAAGCTGCATTTAAGGAAATATTATTTCAACATATGGTAGAAATATAACACTAATTTTACAGACCAAACTCCAATTGGTGTGTTATTTTTACTATAAACTATGCAATAGACATGACCCAAATATGTTAGTTGCATTTGGGGGGAATTAATAAATAACCGAAAAATTACTAATTCTGTTTTCTGAAAAGAAAGATGTCATATAGGTATAATATGGCAATAATATGTATAATATGTACAATATGTCATATGTGAGGATGCCTGGTTAATTTTGAAGCTAAAGATTAAACCTGAAAACAAGGCGAACACTCTTGAAAGAAGGAAAAATAATCAAATCATCTTTATCAAATTTGGGGTTTATTATCATGGTGTGATTATATGCTCTTAAATAATGTAGTAAATACTACCGATGACATTTCCTTTAATTTGCCCCAGGAATAGCTTCTGATTGAGGTAAATATGACATGATGCCAGTAGCCCTTAAAATATCACACCCCATGTCAAAGAAATGTATTAATTTTAATAATAGTTGATCACACTTTAAGCATTGTCAGGACTACGAATATTCTGTGGAAATTCAGATTTATGACTTGGTCGTCTGTAATACAAACTTGTCCAGTGAAGAGGTACATTTTGTATGACCAGCATTAATTAGTTGTCTGTGAAAGACAAATATTATGTATTAAGTTCTTGAACAACAGACATTGCGAACTTATGCTCAACTGGTATAATCCCCTCAAAGTTAATTCAGTTTAATCTCGGCAATCTCGGAACTTATAAAAATTATTTTAAAAAAATTATTTGATTATTAAGGCCTCAGCTCAGAAATCAAGATAAAACCAACCTGTGAGATTGTCAGCTCATTTCGTTGTTTCATTTGCGAGAAAACGGTAAAAATGCATACAACACTTTTGTACGCATTCCTATTGGCAGAGTTTTCGTCTCACTGAGACGAAAACTAATTTTGGAACTTATTTAATTTATTAAATAAGAATAATAACACTTTATGCTGAACTTTGTGAAGGAAACTTTTCTTCCATCATTATCTTTATACCATTTAACGTATATGTAAATCTGTGAACATTTATGTTTTTCCTCTTTACCATCTTTGACCTGGGCTTTATTTAAATTGTCTGAGAAGATTAAGGCTGTCCCGATTCCCACTACAGAGGGCGCTCTAGACACCTTACATCAATGAGCAAGTTCGATCAAGGACCATAGCTAACCATAGTTCGACTAACTCTGTTCGAACCCACGCTAGTTGACGATGGTTGGACTAGTCTAGTCGACTATTCGCGACCAGCCTATCGAGGTTGGTCACATCGCTGGTTACCAATAGCCGTTTCATAAGCACAATGCAGAGGGGACCAGTTATCAGGAAAGTGATCATGCTGATTTCGCCGTTTTCTCATGGTCGCGTTGACGTGACATGACTAGAGTCGTTCGCACTTCAACTTCAGTGCGCATGCACTACGTACGTCACAAACCAACCACTAGTTAACCAGTGGTCCTTGATCGAACTTGCTCAATGTTTACAAGTGCCCGGATTGCGGCCAAGGTTGCAGTTGAAATTACTTATTATTAAGCACAAGGAAAATGGGTAAATACTATTTTAATGTTGTTATAGTAACTAAGTAGAAACTCGTGTGTGCTGGGCTACGGAGGAGGAATTGTAGAGTGGTTGCTCGGTCCGGAGGGGAGCTAAAGATAGCGAAAACTTGTGCACCAAACTAACTGCTAACGCATGCACTTTACTCTGTACCAAAGATTATAGAGCACCGTAGGCGCAAGATGGGGATTTGGGCCTTTATCTACTGTTGCAAAGTGAAATACGCATGGGTGCCATTTCAGCAAGTGAATGTCTGTGTTTCCCATTGATAGCAATTGTCCTTGTCTACACTGATCTGCACGTATCAGTGTTGTATCAAAAGAGAGTCACTTGCCAAATGGTGTCCAGTGAGACTTCACATTTCAGCCAGAGTTCCCAATCTTGCGCCTACGGCGCTCTATAATCTTTGCTCTGGACGGAACAGTGATGCAAGTCAGGGCATCGGCGAACATGCGATTCTTTTTAGAAAAGTTTCTTGTCAGCTGCTGCATAATGCCGTAGTTTAAATGTTTTCCTACATGAAATGCTGTTGTAAAGCCCTTGTTTAGGGATTCCAACAGTATCACACTTGTCCAGATCGTTACATGTTACGGTAGATATGGCAGTTCTAAACTCTTGTTTTCACTCTCTGACAGCTCTGTGTACAAAAATCCCATTGGACAAGCATTTGAAGGGCATTTAGAGCATTCCCACTTAGTTGTCATTTCTGTGTTGGATATCGCTGGCTGGCCGAGAAAGTTTGATTTTCAGATGCAGGACTACTGGTTACTTCTTTCTGGCTGCATTGTTTCTGGAGTTATGAACCGGGAGGCTGCCGAACTAGGGGGATCATATTTTTTCCTTTTCTGTTCAGCACTCTTGCTGGGCCATTGTTCAGATACACACACAACCCCAAATTTATTGGAAGTCCCGGGTGTGGCCTCCTTCTCTGGCCCCTGATATCCTTCCTGTTTATCCCACAAACCTATATATTGCACACTGCCAGAGAGCACTTGAGTACTAAGGACTTTCAAACAGCGTCAACCTTGTCCAGATCTTTCCAAGATTAGTGTAGATATGGCTGTTGTTAACTCTGTTTTCATTCTCTGACAGCTCTTTGAATGAAAATCCCTTTGAACATACATTTGAAAGGCATTCAGAGCATCATCGCTTACTCTTCATTTCAGGGCAGAAGATGCTGCTGGATGGCAGAGAAAGCTTGATTTCCTGATGCAAGACTCCTGGAGCTAACTGCGGGTAAAAACAATTTTTTTTACAACCAATAATTGTGGAATTATGGATCAGGAGGCTGCCAACTTCTTTTTAGGGGTTGTTTTTTTATATATATTTTAATTCTGTCTAGGCCATTGTTCGCAGCCAATGTGGATGTCTTCCCTTTCTGGCCCATGGTATTCTCCCTGTTTATCCCTCAATCCTATACTACACATTGCCAGAGAGCCCTTGGGTAGGACTTTCCAACAGTGTCACACTTGTCCAGATCCTTACAACATTAGAGAAGATATTGCCATTCTTAAAGTCTTGTTTTCACTCTCTGACAGCTCTGTGTACAACAATCCCATTGAACATGTGTTTGATGGGCATTCGAAGCATCACTGCTAACCCGTCGTTCCCAAGTTGAAGATGACAGAGGTATTTGATTTGTGGATGCAAGGCTTCTGGAACTAACAGCAGGTAAAAACAACTTTTTTTAGAACCATTATTTGTGAAGTTATGGATCGGGAGGCTGCTGACTTTTTATGGGGCCAGTCTTTTTTTTGTTTCAATTCAGAACCCTGTCTGGGCCATTGTTCATGGGCACACAGCCCCGTCAAAACTAGGAGTTCTTAGGTGTCCACTTTCCCTGGCCCCTGGCTTTCCCACTGTCTTCCTTGAACCCTATAGTATACATTGTCAAAGAGCCGTTGAGAAGCTCTTAACAACAGTGTCACACTTGTCCTGATCCTTACAACATTGGGAAGATATTTTCATTCTAAAATGCTTGTTTTTACTCTCTGTTAGCTCTGTGTACAACACTCCCATTGAACATGTATTTGAAGGGCATATGGAGCATTACTGCTACCTTGACGTTCCAAGGTTGAAGAATTTGATTTTCGGATGCAAGGTTACTGGAGCTACATGTAACTGCAGGTAGAATCTTTATTTCTGGAGTTAGGAGCTAAAAAACAAAAATGATCTGTGACCCACCCCTTCCCCCCCCCAAAAAAAAAAAAAAATTTCAGTTTTGAACCAAAATTTCAAAGTCGTTTTCGCTCTACCCAGTCAAGAGGGAACCAGTACCAGTGCTCTAATTTACAAGTCCGTATAAATGTAAGTTTGGGAAATATTCACAATTTTTTTGGCTGAAAGTTTTAGGCGCAAAAAAACATAACTTTTACAGTAACCCAGAAAAAAAGTAGGAGTTTAGGACCAAAATGTCAAAGTCGTTTTTGCTCTACCATGTCAAGAGGGAATATCCCCCAGTGCCAGTGCTCTAATTTGCAAGTCCGGATGAGCGTTAGTTCGGCAAACATTCACAAGTTTTGGGGCTCAAATTTTCAATGGTCAAAAAGCACATATTTTTAGTACCCCCCTAAAAAAAATTGGAGTTTTGGACCAAAATGTCAAATACATTTTTGCTCTACCATGTCAAGAGGAAATATCCCCTAGTACCAGTGCTCTAATTTGCAAGTCCGGATAAGCGTTAGTTCAGGAAATATCCATCATTTTGGGGCTGAAAATTTTAGGGTCAAAAAACACAAATTTTTCAGTACCCCCCTGGAAAATATTGGAGTTTTGGACTAAAATTTCAAAGTCGTTTTTGCTCTACCATGTCAAGAGGGAATATCCCCCAGTACCAGTGCTCTAATTTGCAAGTCCGGATGAGCGTTAGTTCGGGAGACAAACACCACTTTTGGGGCTGAAAGTTTTAGGGTCAAAAAGCACATATTTTTTAGTACCCCCCTAAAAAATATTGGAGTTTTGGACCAAAATGTCTATGTCGTTTTTGCTCTACCATGTCAAGTGGGAATATCCCCCAGTACCAGTGCTCTAATTTGCAAGTCCGGATGAGCGTTAGTTCGGGAAAGATCCACAAGTTTTGGGGCTGAAAGTTTTAGGGTCAAAAAGCATGTATTTTTAATACCCCCCTAAAAAAAATTGGAGTTTTGGACCAAAATTTCAAAGTCATTTTTGCTCTACCATGTCAAGAGGGAATATCCCCCAGTACCAGTGCTCTAATTTGCATGTCCGGATAAGCGTTAGTTTGGGAAATATCCGCATTTTTAGGCTGAAAGTTTAATGGGTAAAAAAAAATTGGAGTTTTGGACCAAAATGTCAATGTCGTTTTTGCTGTACCATGTCAAGAGGAATATTCCCCAGTACCAGTGCTCTAATTTGCAAATCCGGATAAGCGTTATTTCGGGAAACATCCACAAGTTTTGGGGCTGAAAGTTTTAGGGTCAAAAAGCACATATTTTTTAGCACCCCTCTAAAAAATATTGGAGTTTTGGACCAAAATGTCATTGTCGTTTTTGCTCTACCATGTCAAGAGGGAATATCCCCCAGTACCAGAGCTCTAATTTGCAAGTCCGGATAAGCGTTAGTTCGGGAAATATCCGCATATTTAGGCTGAAAGTTTTAGGGTCAAAAAACACAAATTTTTCAGTACCCCCCCTAAAAAAAATTGGAGTTTTGGACCAAAATTTCAAAGTCATTTTTGGTCTACCATGTCAAGAGGGAAAAGCCCCCAGTACCAGTGCTCTAATTTGCAAGTCCGGATGAGCGTTAGTTCAGGAAATATCCACCAGTTTTGGGGCTGAAAGTTTTAGGGTCAAAAAGCACATATTTTTTAGTACCCCCCTAAAAAATATTGGAGTTTTGGACCAAAATGTCAATGTCGTTTTCGCTCTACCATGTCAAGAGGGAATATCCCCCAGTACAAGTGCTCTAATTTGCAAGTCCGGATGAGCGTTAGTTCGGGAAACATCCACCAGTTTTGGGGCTGAAAGTTTTAGGGTCAAAAAGCACATATTTTTTAGTACCCCCCTAAAAAAAATTGGAGTTTTGGACCAAAATTTCAAAGTCGTTTTTGCTCTACCATGTCAAGAGGGAATATCCCCCAGTACCAGTGCTCTAATTTGCAAGTCCGGATGAGCGATAGTTCGGGAAATATCCACCATTTTTCGGGTGAAACTTTTAGGGTCAAATTAGCACAAATTTTACAGTACCCCCTAAAAAAATTGGAGTTTTGGACCAAAATGTCAAAGTCGTTTTTGCTCTACCATGTCAAGAGGGAATATCCCCCAGTACCAGTGCTTTAAATTGCCAATCCGGATAAGCGTTAGTTCGGGAAACATCCTCCAGTTTTGGGGCTGAAAGTTTTAGGGTCAAAAAGCACATATTTTTTAGTACCCCCCTTAAAAATACTTGAGTTTTGGACCAAAATGTCAATGTCGTTTTCGCTCTACCATGTCAAGAGGGAATATCCCCCAGTACAAGTGCTCTAATTTGCAAGTCCGGATGAGCGTTAGTTCGGGAAACATCCACCAGTTTTGGGGCTGAAAAGTTTTAGGGTCAAAAAGCACATATTTTTTAGTACCCCCCTAAAAAAAATTGGAGTTTTGGACCAAAATTTCAAAGTCGTTTTTGCTCTACCATGTCAAGAGGGAATATCCCCCAGTACCAGTGCTCTAATTTGCAAGTCCGGATGAGCGATATTTCGGGAAATATCCACAAGTTTTGGGGCTGAAAGTTTTAGGGTCAAAAGCACAAATTTTACAGTACTCCCTAAAAAAATTGGAGTTTTGGACTAAAATTTCAAAGTCGTTTTTGCTCTACCATGTCAAGAGGGAATATCCCCCAGTACCAGTGCTCTAATTTGCAAGTCCGGATGAGCGATAGTTCAGGAAATATCCACCATTTTTCGGGTGAAACTTTTAGGGTCAAATTAGCACAAATTTTACAGTACCCCCTAAAAAAATTTGAGTTTTGGACCAAAATTTCAAAGTCATTTTTGCTCTACCATGTCAAGAGGGAATATCCCCCAGTACCAGTGCTTTAAATTGCCAATCCGGATAAGCGTTAGTTCGGGAAACATCCACAAGTTTTGGGGCTGAAAGTTTTAGGGTCAAAAAGCACACATTTTACAGTACCCCCCTAAAAAAATTTGAGTTTGGACTAAAATTTCAAAGTCATTTTTGCTCTACCATGTCAAGAGGGAATATCCCCCAGTACCAGTGCTCTAATTTGCAAGTCTGGATGAGCGTTAGTTCGGGAAACATCCACAAGTTTTGGGGCTGAAAGTTTTAGGGTCAAAAAGCACATATTTTTTAGTACCCCCCTAAAAAATATTGGAGTTTTGGAGCAAAATGTCATTGTCGTTTTTGCTCTACCATGTCAAGAGGGAATATCCCCCAGAACCAGTGCTCTAATTTGCAAGTACGGATGAGCGTTAGTTCAGGAAACATCCACAAGTTTTGGGGCTGAAAGTTTTAGGGTCAAAAAGCATGTATTTTAATACCCCCCTAAAAAAAATTGGAGTTTTGGACCAAAATTTCAAAGTCATTTTTGCTCTACCATGTCAAGAGGGAATATCCCCCAGTACAAGTGCTCTAATTTGCAAGTCCGGATGAGCGTTAGTTCGGGAAACATCCACCAGTTTTGGGGCTGAAAAGTTTTAGGGTCAAAAAGCACATATTTTTTAGTACC
This sequence comes from Marthasterias glacialis, assembly GCA_911728455.2. NCBI lineage: Eukaryota > Metazoa > Echinodermata > Asteroidea > Forcipulatida > Asteriidae > Marthasterias > Marthasterias glacialis. The sequence continues at coordinate 13,735,277 of OU452223.1, forward strand.
CCCCTAAAAAAAATTGGAGTTTTGGACCAAAATTTCAAAGTCGTTTTTGCTCTACCATGTCAAGAGGGAATATCCCCCAGTACCAGTGCTCTAATTTGCAAGTCCGGATGAGCGATATTTCGGGAAATATCCACATGTTTTGGGGCTGAAAGTTTTAGGGTCAAAAAGCACAAATTTTACAGTACCCCCTAAAAAAATTGGAGTTTTGGACCAAAATGTCAAAGTCGTTTTTGCTCTACCATGTCAAGAGGGAATATCCCCCAGTACCAGTGCTTTAAATTGCCAATCCGGATAAGCGTTAGTTCGGGAAACATCCTCCAGTTTTGGGGCTGAAAGTTTTAGGGTCAAAAAGCACATATTTTTTAGTACCCCCCTTAAAAATATTGGAGTTTTGGACCAAAATGTCAATGTCGTTTTCGCTCTACCATGTCAAGAGGGAATATCCCCCAGTACAAGTGCTCTAATTTGCAAGTCCGGATGAGCGTTAGTTCGGGAAACATCCACCAGTTTTGGGGCTGAAAAGTTTTAGGGTCAAAAAGCACATATTTTTTAGTACCCCCCTAAAAAAAATTGGAGTTTTGGACCAAAATTTCAAAGTCGTTTTTGCTCTACCATGTCAAGAGGGAATATCCCCCAGTACCAGTGCTCTAATTTGCAAGTCCGGATGAGCGATATTTCGGGAAATATCCACAAGTTTTGGGGCTGAAAGTTTTAGGGTCAAAAAGCACAAATTTTACAGTACTTCCTAAAAAAATTGGAGTTTTGGACTAAAATTTCAAAGTCGTTTTTGCTCTACCATGTCAAGAGGGAATATCCCCCAGTACCAGTGCTCTAATTTGCAAGTCCGGATGAGCGATAGTTCAGGAAATATCCACCATTTTTTGGGTGAAACTTTTAGGGTCAAATTAGCACAAATTTTACAGTACCCCCTAAAAAAATTGGAGTTTTGGACCAAAATTTCAAAGTCATTTTTGCTCTACCATGTCAAGAGGGAATATCCCCCAGTACCAGTGCTCTAATTTGCATGTCCGGATGACCGTTAGTTCGGGAAACATCCACAAGTTTTGGGGCTGAAAGTTTTAGGGTCAAAAAGCACACATTTTACAGTACCCCCCTAAAAAAATTTGAGTTTGGACTAAAATTTCAAAGTCATTTTTGCTCTATCATGTCAAGAGGGAATATCCCCCAGTACCAGTGCTCTAATTTGCAAGTCTGGATGAGCGTTAGTTCGGGAAACATCCACCAGTTTTGGGGCTGAAAAGTTTTAGGGTCAAAAAGCACATATTTTTTAGTACCCCCCTAAAAAAAATTGGAGTTTTGGACCAAAATTTCAAAGTCATTTTTGCTCTACCATGTCAAGAGGGAATATCCCCCAGAACCAGTGCTCTAATTTGCAAGTCCGGATGAGCGTTAGTTCGGGAAACATCCACCAGTTTTGGGGCTGAAAAGTTTTAGGGTCAAAAAGCACATATTTTTTAGTACCCCCCTAAAAAAAATTGGAGTTTTGGACCAAAATTTCAAAGTCGTTTTTGCTCTACCATGTCAAGAGGGAATATCCCCCAGTACCAGTGCTCTAATTTGCAAGTCTGGATGAGCGTTAGTTCGGGAAACATCCACCAGTTTTGGGGCTGAAAGTTTTAGGGTCAAAAAGCACATATTTTTTAGTACCCCCCTAAAAAATATTGGAGTTTTGGACCAAAATGTCATTGTCGTTTTTGCTCTACCTTGTCAAGAGGGAATATCCCCCAGTACCAGTGCTCTAATTTGCAAGTCCGGATAAGCGTTAGTTCGGGAAACATCCACAAGTTTTGGGGCTGAAAGTTTTAGGGTCAAAAAGCACAAATTTTACAGTACTCCCTAAAAAAATTGGAGTTTTGGACTAAAATTTCAAAGTCGTTTTTGCTCTACCACGTCAAGAGGGAATATCCCCCTGTACCAGTGCTCTAATTTGCAAGTCCGGATGAGCGTTAGTTCGGGAAACATCCACAAGTTTTTTGGCTGAAAGTTTTAGGGTTAAAAAGCACAAATTTTTAATACCCCCCTAAAAAATATTGGAGTTTTGGACCAAAATGTCATTGTCGTTTTTGCTCTACCACGTCAAGAGGGAATATCCCCCTGTACCAGTGCTCTAATTTGCAAGTCCGGATGAGCGTTAGTTCGGGAAACATCCACAAGTTTTTTGGCTGAAAGTTTTAGGGTTAAAAAGCACAAATTTTTAATACCCCCCTAAAAAATATTGGAGTTTTGGACCAAAATGTCATTGTCGTTTTTGCTCTACCATGTCAAGAGGGAATATCCCCCAGAACCAGTGCTCTAATTTGCAAGTACGGATGAGCGTTAGTTCAGGAAACATCCACAAGTTTTGGGGCTGAAAGTTTTAGGGTCAAAAAGCATGTATTTTTTAGTACCCCCCTAAAAAAAGTTTGAGTTTTGGACCAAAATGTCAAAGTCGTTTTTGCTTTACCATGTCAACAGGGAATATCCCCTAGTACCAGTGCTCTAATTTGCAAATCCGGATGAGCGTTAGTTCGGGAAGTATCCACCATTTTTAGGCTGAAAGTTTTTGGGTCAAAAAACACCAATTTTTCAGTACCCCCCTAAAAAAAATTGGAGTTTTGGTCTAAAATTTCAAAGTCGTTTTCGCTCTACCATGTCAAGAGGGAATATCTCCCAGTACCAGTGCTCTAATTTGCAAATCCGGATAAGCGTTAGTTTGGGAAACATCCACCAGTTTTGGGGCTGAAAGTTTAAGGTTGAAGAAGCACATATTTTTTAGTACCCCCCTAAAAAATATTGGAGTTTTGGACCAAAATATCAATGTCGTTTTTGCTCTACCATGTCAAGAGGGAATATCCCCCAGTACCAGTGCTCTAATTTGCAAGTCAGGATGAGCGTTAGTTCGGGAAACATCCACAAGATTTGGGGCTGAAAGTTTTATGGTGAAAAAGCACATATTTTTTAGTACCCCCCTTAAAAAATATTGGAGTTTTGGACCAAAATGTCAATGTCGTTTTTGCTCTACCATGTCAAGAGGGAATATCCCCCAGTACCAGTGCTCTAATTTGCAAGTCCGGGTGAGCGATAGTTCGGGAAATATCCACCATTTTTCAGGGTGAAACTTTTAGGGTCAAAAAGCACAAATTTTACAGTACCCCCCTAAAAAAAATTGGAGTTTTGGACCAAAATGTCAAAGTCACTTTTGCTCTACTATGTCAAGAGGGAATATCCCCCAGTACCAGTGCTCTAATTTGCAAGTCCGGATGAGCGACAGTTCGGGAAATATCCACCATTTTGGGGGCTGAAAGTTTTAGAATCAAAAAGCACATATTTTTCAGTACCCCCCTAAACAAAATTGGAGTTTTGGACTAAAATTTCAAAGTCGTTTTTGCTCTACCATGTCAAGAGAGAATATTTCCCTGTACCAGTGCTCTAATTTGCAAGTCCGGATGAGCGTTAGTTCGGGAAACATCCACAAGTTTTTTGGCTGAAAGTTTTAGGGTTAAAAAGCACACATTTTTTAGTACCCCCCTAAAAAATATTGGAGTTTGGACCAAAATATCAATGTCGTTTTTGCTCTACCATGTCAAGAGGGAATATCCCCCAGAACCAGTGCACTAATTTGCAAGTACGGATGAGCGTTAGTTCAGGAAACATCCACAAGTTTTGGGGCTGAAAGTTTTAGGGTCAAAAAGCATGTATTTTTTAGTACCCCCCTAAAAAAAGTTTGAGTTTTGGACCAAAATGTCAAAGTCGTTTTTGCTTTACCATGTCAACAGGGAATATCCCCTAGTACCAGTGCTCTAATTTGCAAATCCGGATGAGCGTTAGTTCGGGAAGTATCCACCATTTTTAGGCTGAAAGTTTTTGGGTCAAAAAAAAACCAATTTTTCAGTACCCCCCTAAAAAAATTGGAGTTTTGGACTAAAATTTCAAAGTCGTTTTCGCTCTACCATGTCAAGAGGGAATATCTCCCAGTACCAGTGCTCTAATTTGCAAATCCGGATAAGCGTTAGTTTGGGAAACATCCACAAGTTTTGGGGCTGAAAGTTTAAGGTTGAAGAAGCACATATTTTTTAGTACCCCCCTAAAAAAATTTGAGTTTTGGTTCAAAATTGCAAAGTCATTTTTGCTCTACCATGTCAAGAGGGAATATCCCCCAGTACCAGTACTCTAATTTGCAAATCCGGATAAGCTTTAGTTCGGGAAACTTCCACCAGTTTTGGGGCTGAAAGTTTTAGGGTCAAAAAGCACATATTTTTTAGTACCCCCCTAAAAAATATTGGAGTTTTGGACCAAAATATCAATGTCGTTTTTGCTCTACCATGTCAAGAGGGAATATCCCCCAGTACCAGTGCTCTAATTTGCAAGTCCGGATGAGCGTTAGTTCGGGAAACATCCACAAGTTTTGGGGCTGAAAGTTTTATGGTGAAAAAGCACATATTTTTTAGTACCCCCCTAAAAAAATTTGAGTTTTGGTTCAAAATTGCAAAGTCATTTTTGCTCTACCATGTCAAGAGGGAATATCCCCCAGTACCAGTACTCTAATTTGCAAATCCGGATAAGCGTTAGTTCGGGAAACTTCCACCAGTTTTGGGGCTGAAAGTTTTAGGGTCAAAAAGCACAAATTTTTCAGTACCCCCCTAAACAAAATTGGAGTTTTGGACTAAAATTTCAAAGTCGTTTTTGCTCTACCATGTCAAGAGAGAATATTTCCCTGTACCAGTGCTCTAATTTGCAAGTCCGGATGAGCGTTAGTTCGGGAAACATCCACAAGTTTTTTGGCTGAAAGTTTTAGGGTTAAAAAGCACACATTTTTTAGTACCCCCCTAAAAAATATTGGAGTTTTGGACCAAAATATCAATGTCGTTTTTGCTCTACCATGTCAAGAGGGAATATCCCCCAGAACCAGTGCTCTAATTTGCAAGTACGGATGAGCGTTAGTTCAGGAAACATCCACAAGTTTTGGGGCTGAAAGTTTTAGGGTCAAAAAGCATGTATTTTTTAGTACCCCCCTAAAAAAAGTTTGAGTTTTGGACCAAAATGTCAAAGTCGTTTTTGCTTTACCATGTCAACAGGGAATATCCCCTAGTACCAGTGCTCTAATTTGCAAATCCGGATGAGCGTTAGTTCGGGAAGTATCCACCATTTTTAGGCTGAAAGTTTTTGGGTCAAAAAACACCAATTTTTCAGTACCCCCCTAAAAAAAATTGGAGTTTTGGACTAAAATTTCAAAGTCGTTTTCGCTCTACCATGTCAAGAGGGAATATCTCCCAGTACCAGTGCTCTAATTTGCAAATCCGGATAAGCGTTAGTTTGGGAAACATCCACAAGTTTTGGGGCTGAAAGTTTAAGGTTGAAGAAGCACATATTTTTTAGTACCCCCCTAAAAAAATTTGAGTTTTGGTTCAAAATTGCAAAGTCATTTTTGCTCTACCATGTCAAGAGGGAATATCCCCCAGTACCAGTACTCTAATTTGCAAATCCGGATAAGCGTTAGTTCGGGAAACTTCCACCAGTTTTGGGGCTGAAAGTTTTAGGGTCAAAAAGCACATATTTTTTAGTACCCCCCTAAAAAATATTGGAGTTTTGGACCAAAATATCAATGTCGTTTTTGCTCTACCATGTCAAGAGGGAATATCCCCCAGTACCAGTGCTCTAATTTGCAAGTCCGGATGAGCGTTAGTTCGGGAAACATCCACAAGTTTTGGGGCTGAAAGTTTTATGGTGAAAAAGCACATATTTTTTAGTACCCCCCTTAAAAAATATTGGAGTTTTGGACCAAAATGTCAATGTCGTTTTTGCTCTACCATGTCAAGAGGGAATATCCCCCAGTACCAGTGCTCTAATTTGCAAGTCCGGATGAGCGTTAGTTCGGGAGACATCCACAAGTTTTAGGGCTGAAAGTTTTATGGTCAAAAAGCACAAATTTTACAGTACTCCCTAAAAAAATTGCAGTTTTGGACTAAAATCTCAAAGTGGTTTTTGCTCTACCATGTCAAGAGGGAATATCCCCCAGTACCAGTGCTCTAATTTGCAAGTCCGGGTGAGCGATAGTTCGGGAAATATCCACCATTTTTCAGGGTGAAACTTTTAGGGTCAAAAAGCACAAATTTTACAGTACCCCCCTAAAAAAAATTGGAGTTTTGGACCAAAATGTCAAAGTCGCTTTTGCTCTACTATGTCAAGAGGGAATATCCCCCAGTACCAGTGCTCTAATTTGCAAATCCGGATGAGCGTTAGTTCGGGAAGTATCCACCATTTTTAGGCTGAAAGTTTTTGGGTCAAAAAACACCAATTTTTCAGTACCCCCCTAAAAAAAATTGGAGTTTTGGACTAAAATTTCAAAGTCGTTTTCGCTCTACCATGTCAAGAGGGAATATCTCCCAGTACCAGTGCTCTAATTTGCAAATCCGGATAAGCGTTAGTTTGGGAAACATCCACCAGTTTTGGGGCTGAAAGTTTAAGGTTGAAGAAGCACATATTTTTTAGTACCCCCCTAAAAAAATTTGAGTTTTGGTTCAAAATTGCAAAGTCATTTTTGCTCTACCATGTCAAGAGGGAATATCCCCCAGTACCAGTACTCTAATTTGCAAATCCGGATAAGCGTTAGTTCGGGAAACTTCCACCAGTTTTGGGGCTGAAAGTTTTAGGGTCAAAAAGCACATATTTTTTAGTACCCCCCTAAAAAATATTGGAGTTTTGGACCAAAATATCAATGTCGTTTTTGCTCTACCATGTCAAGAGGGAATATCCCCCAGTACCAGTGCTCTAATTTGCAAGTCCGGATGAGCGTTAGTTCGGGAAACATCCACAAGTTTTGGGGCTGAAAGTTTTATGGTGAAAAAGCACATATTTTTTAGTACCCCCCTTAAAAAATATTGGAGTTTTGGACCAAAATGTCAATGTCGTTTTTGCTCTACCATGTCAAGAGGGAATATCCCCCAGTACCAGTGCTCTAATTTGCAAGTCCGGATGAGCGTTAGTTCGGGAAACATCCACAAGTTTTAGGGCTGAAAGTTTTATGGTCAAAAAGCACAAATTTTACAGTACTCCCTAAAAAAATTGTAGTTTTGGACTAAAATCTCAAAGTGGTTTTTGCTCTACCATGTCAAGAGGGAATATCCCCCAGTACCAGTGCTCTAATTTGCAAGTCCGGGTGAGCGAAAGTTCGGGAAATATCCACCATTTTTCAGGGTGAAACTTTTAGGGTCAAAAAGCACAAATTTTACAGTACCCCCCTAAAAAAAATTGGAGTTTTGGACCAAAATGTCAAAGTCGCTTTTGCTCTACTATGTCAAGAGGGAATATCCCCCAGTACCAGTGCTCTAATTTGCAAGTCCGGATGAGCGACAGTTCGGGAAATATCCACCATTTTGGGGGCGGAAAGTTTTAGAATCAAAAAGCACAAATTTTTCAGTACCCCCCTAAACAAAATTGGAGTTTTGGACTAAAATTTCAAAGTCGTTTTTGCTCTACCATGTCAAGAGAGAATATTTCCCTGTACCAGTGCTCTAATTTGCAAGTCCGGATGAGCGTTAGTTCGGGAAACATCCACAAGTTTTTTGGCTGGAAGTTTTAGGGTTAAAAAGCACACATTTTTTAGTACCCCCCTAAAAAATATTGGAGTTTTGGACCAAAATGTCAAAGTCGTTTTTGCTCTACCATGTCAAGAGGGAATATCCCCCAGTACCAGTGCTCTAATTTGCAAGTCCGGATGAGCGACAGTTCGGGAAATATCCACCATTTTGGGGGCGGAAAGTTTTAGGGTAAAAAAACACAAATTTTTCAGTACCCCCCTAAACAAAAATTGGAGTTTTGGACTTAAATGTCAAAGTCGTTTTTGCTCTACCATGTCAAGAGGGAATATCCCCCAGTACCAGTGCTCTAATTTGCAAGTACGGATGAGCGTTAGTTCAGGAAACATCCACAAGTTTTGGGGCTGAAAGTTTTAGGGTCAAAAAGCATGTATTTTTTAGTACCCCCCTAAAAAAAGTTTGAGTTTTGGACCAAAATGTCAAAGTCGTTTTTGCTTTACCATGTCAACAGGGAATATCCCCTAGTACCAGTGCTCTAATTTGCAAATCCGGATGAGCTTTAGTTCGGGAAGTATCCACATTTTTAGGCTGAAAGTTTTTGGGTCAAAAAACACAAATTTTTCAGTACCCCCCTAAAAAAAATTGGAGTTTTGGACTAAAATTTCAAAGTCGTTTTCACTCTACCATGTCAAGAGGGAATATCTCCCAGTACCAGTGCTCTAATTTGCAAATCAGGATAAGCGTTAGTTTGGGAAACATCCACCAGTTTGGGGGCTGAAAGTTTAAGGGTGAAAAAGCACATATTTTTTAGTACCCCCCTAAAAAAATTGGAGTTTTGGTTCAAAATTGCAAAGTCATTTTTGCTCTACCATGTCAAGAGGGAATATCCCCCAGTACCAGTACTCTAATTTGCAAATCCGGATAAGCGTTAGTTCGGGAAACTTCCACCAGTTTTGGGGCTGAAAGTTTTAGGGTCAAAAAGCACATATTTTTTAATACCCCCCTAAAAATATTGGAGTTTTGGACCAAAATATCAATGTCGTTTTTGCTCTACCATGTCAAGAGGGAATATCCCCCAGTACCAGTGCTCTAATTTGCAAGTCCGGATGAGCGTTAGTTCGGGAAACATCCACAAGTTTTGGGGCTGAAAGTGTTAGGGTCAAAAAGCATGTATTTTTTAATACCCCCCTAAAAAAATTGGAGTTTTGGACCAAAATGTCAAAGTCGTTTTTGCTCTACCATGTCAAGAGGGAATATCCCCCAGTACCAGTGCTCTAATTTGCAAGTCCGGATGAGCGATAGTTCTGGAAATATCCACCATTTTGGGGGCTGAAAGTTTTAGAATCAAAAAGCACAAATTTTACAGTACCCCCTTAAACAAAATTGGAGTTTTGGACTAAAATCTCAAAGTGGTTTTTGCTCTACCATGTCAAGAGGGAATATCCCCCAGTACCAGTGCTCTAATTTGCAAGTCCGGGTGAGCGATAGTTCGGGAAATATCCACCATTTTTCGGGTGAAACTTTTAGGGTCAAAAAGCACAAATTTTACAGTACCCCCCTAAAAAAAATTGGAGTTTTGGACCAAAATGTCAAAGTTGCTTTTGCTCTACCATGTCAAGAGGGAATATCCCTTAGTACCAGTGCTCTAATTTGCAAGTCCGGATGAGCGTTAGTTCGGGAAATATCCACCATTTTTGGGGCTGAAAGTTTTAGAATCAAAAAGCACAAATTTTACAGTACTCCCCTAAACAAAATTGGAGTTTTGGACTAAAATTTTAAAGTTGTTTTTGCTCTACCATGTCAAGAGGGAATATCCCCCAGTACCAGTGCTTTAATTTGCCAATACGGATAAGCGTTAGTTCGGGAAACATCCTCCAGTTTTGGGGCTGAAAGTTTTAGGGTCAAAAAGCACATATTTTTTAGTACCCCCCTAAAAAAAATGGGATTTTTGGACTAAAATTTCAAAGTCGTTTTTGCTCTACCATGTCAAGAGGGAAAAGCCCCCAGTACCAGTGCTCTAATTTGCAAGTCCGGATGAGCGTTAGTTCGGGAAACATCCACCAGTTTTGGGGCTGAAAGTTTTAGGGTCAAAAAGCACATATTTTTTAATACCCCCCTAAAAAATATTGGAGTTTTGGACCAAAATGTCAATGTCGTTTTCGCTTTACCATGTCAAGAGGGAATATCCCCCAGTACAAGTGCTCTAATTTGCAAGTCCGGATGAGCGTTAGTTCGGGAAACATCCACCAGTTTTGGGGCGGAAAGTTGTAGAATCAAAAAGCACAAATTTTTCAGTACCCCCCTAAACAAAATTGGAGTTTTGGACTAAAATTTCAAAGTCGTTTTTGCTCTACCATGTCAAGAGGGAATATCCCCCAGTACCAGTGCTCTAATTTGCAAGTCCGGATGAGCGTTAGTTCGGGAAACATCCACAAGTTTTGGGGCTGAAACTTTTAGGGTCAAAAAGCACAAATTTTACAGTACCCCCCTAAAAAAAATTGGAGTTTTGGACCAAAATGTCAAAGTCGCTTTTGCTCTACTATGTCAAGAGGGAATATCCCCCAGTACCAGTGCTCTAATTTGCAAGTCCGGATGAGCGATAGTTCTGGAAATATCCACCATTTTGGGGGCTGAAAGTTTTAGAATCAAAAAGCACAAATTTTACAGTACCCCCTTAAACAAAATTGGAGTTTTGGACTAAAATCTCAAAGTCGTTTTTGCTCTACCATGTCAAGAGGGAATATCCCCCAGTACCAGTGCTCTAATTTGCAAGTCCGGGTGAGCGATAGTTCGGGAAATATCCACCATTTTTCGGGTGAAACTTTTAGGGTCAAAAAGCACAAATTTTACAGTACCCCCCTAAAAAAAATTGGAGTTTTCGACCAAAATGTCAAAGTTGCTTTTGCTCTACCATGTCAAGAGGGAATATCCCTTAGTACCAGTGCTCTAATTTGCAAGTCCGGATGAGCGTTAGTTCGGGAAATATCCACCATTTTTGGGGCTGAAAGTTTTAGAATCAAAAAGCACAAATTTTACAGTACTCCCCTAAACAAAATTGGAGTTTTGGACTAAAATTTTAAAGTCGTTTTTGCTCTACCATGTCAAGAGGGAATATCCCCCAGTACCAGTGCTTTAATTTGCCAATCCGGATAAGCGTTAGTTCGGGAAACATCCTCCAGTTTTGGGGCTGAAAGTTTTAGGATCAAAAAGCACATATTTTTTAGTACCCCCCTAAAAAAAATTGGATTTTTGGACTAAAATTTCAAAGTCTTTTTTGCTCTACCATGTCAAGAGGGAAAAGCCCCCAGTACCAGTGCTCTAATTTGCAAGTCCGGATGAGCGTTAGTTCGGGAAACATCCACCAGTTTTGGGGCTGAAAGTTTTAGGGTCAAAAAGCACATATTTTTTAATACCCCCCTAAAAAATATTGGAGTTTTGGACCAAAATGTCAATGTCGTTTTCGCTTTACCATGTCAAGAGGGAATATCCCCCAGTACAAGTGCTCTAATTTGCAAGTCCGGATGAGCGTTAGTTCGGGAAACATCCACCAGTTTTGGGGCGGAAAGTTTTAGAATCAAAAAGCACAAATTTTTCAGTACCCCCCTAAACAAAATTGGAGTTTTGGACTAAAATTTCAAAGTCGTTTTTGCTCTACCATGTCAAGAGGGAATATCCCCCTGTACCAGTGCTCTAATTTGCAAGTCCGGATGAGCGTTAGTTCGGGAAACATCCACCATTTTTCAGGGTGAAACTTTTAGGGTCAAAAAGCACAAATTTTACAGTACCCCCCTAAAAAAAATTGGAGTTTTGGACCAAAATGTCAAAGTCGCTTTTGCTCTACTATGTCAAGAGGGAATATCCCCCAGTACCAGTGCTCTAATTTGCAAGTCCGGATGAGCGACAGTTCGGGAAATATCCACCATTTTGGGGGCGGAAAGTTTTAAAATCAAAAAGCAAAAATTTTTCAGTACCCCCCTAAACAAAATTGGAGTTTTGGACTAAAATTTCAAAGTCGTTTTTGCTCTACCATTTCAAGACGGATTATCCCCCAGTACCAGTACTCTAATTTGCAAGTCCGGATGAGCGTTAGTTCGGGAAACATCCACAAGTTTTGGGGCTGAAAGTTTTAGGGTCAAAAAGCACAAAGTTTACAGTACTCCCTAAAAAAATTGGAGTTTTGGACTAAAATTTCAAAGTCGTTTTTGCTCTACCATGTCAAGAGGGAATATCCCCCAGTACCAGTGCTCTGCTTTGCAAGTCCGGATGAGCGATAGTTCAGGAAATATCCACCATTTTTCGGGTGAAACTTTTAGGGTCAAATTAGCACAAATTTTACAGTACCCCCTAAAAAAATTTGAGTTTTGGACCAAAATTTCAAAGTCATTTTTGCTCTACCATGTCAAGAGGGAATATCCCCCAGTACCAGTGCTCTAATTTGCATGTCCGGATGAGCGTTAGTTCGGGAAACATCCACAAGTTTTGGGGCTGAAAGTTTTAGGGTCAAAAAGCACACATTTTACAGTACCCCCCTAAAAAAATTTGAGTTTGGACTAAAATTTCAAAGTCATTTTTGCTCTACCATGTCAAGAGGAAATATCCCCCAGTACCAGTGCTCTAATTTGCAAGTCCGGATGAGCGTTAGTTCGGGAAACATCCACCAGTTTTGGGGCTGAAAGTTTTAGGGTCAAAAAGCACATATTTTTTAGTACCCCCCTAAACAAAATTGGAGTTTTGGACTAAAATTTCAAAGTCGTTTTTGCTCTACCATGTCAAGAGGGAATATCCCCCTGTACCAGTGCTCTAATTTGCAAGTCCGGATGAGCGTTAGTTCGGGAAACATCCACAAGTTTTTTGGCTGAAAGTTTTAGGGTTAAAAAGCACACATTTTTTAATACCCCCCTAAAAAATATTGGAGTTTTGGACCAAAATGTCAAAGTCGTTTTTGCTCTACCATGTCAAGAGGGAATATCCCCTAGTACCAGTGCTCTAATTTGCAAATCCAGATGAGCGTTAGTTCGGGAAACATCCACAAGTTTTTTGGCTGAAAGTTTTAGGGTCAAAAAGCACATATTTTTTAGTACCCCCCTAAAAATTATTGGAGTTTTGGACCAAAATGTCATTGTCGTTTTTGCTCTACCATGTCAAGAGGGAATATCCCCCAGAACCAGTGCTCTAATTTGCAAGTACGGATGAGCGTTACTTCAGGAAACATCCACAAGTTTTGGGGCTGAAAGTTTTAGGGTCAAAAAGCTCGTATTTTTTAGTACCCCCCTAAAAAAAGTTTGAGTTTTGGACCAAAATGTCAAAGTCGTTTTTGCTGTACCATGTCAACAGGGAATATCCCCTAGTACCAGTGCTCTAATTTGCAAATCCGGATAAGCGTTATTTCGGGAAGTATCCACCATTTTTAGGCTGAAAGTTTTTGGGTCAAAAAACACAAATTTTTCAGTACCCCCCTAAAAAAAATTGGAGTTATGGACTAAAATGTCAATGTCGTTTTTGCTCTACCATGTCAAGAGGGAATATCTCCCAGTACCAGTGCTCTAATTTGCAAATCCGGATAAGCGTTAGTTCGGGAAACATCCACCAGTTTTGGGGCTGAAAGTTTAAGGGTGAAAAAGCACATTTTTTTTAGTACCCCCCTAAAAAAATTTGAGTTTTGGTTCAAAATTGCAAAGTCATTTTTGCTCTACCATGTCAAGAGGGAATATCCCCCAGTACCAGTACTCTAATTTGCAAATCCGGATAAGCGTTAGTTCGGGAAACTTCCACCAGTTTTGGGGCTGAAAGTGTTAGGGTCAAAAAGCACATATTTTTTAGTACCCCCCTAAAAAATATTGGAGTTTTGGACCAAAATATCAATGTCGTTTTTGCTCTACCATGTCAAGAGGGAATATCCCCCAGTACCAGTGCTCTAATTTGCAAGTCCGGATGAGCGTTAGTTCGGGAAACATCCACAAGTTTTGGGGCTGAAAGTGTTAGGGTCAAAAAGCATTTTTTTTTTTTAATACCCCCCTAAAAAAATTGGAGTTTTGGACCAAAATGTCAAAGTCGTTTTTCCTCTACCATGTCGAGGGAATATCCCCTAGTACAAGTGCTCTAATTTGCAAGTCCGGATGAGCGATAGTTCTGGAAATATCCACCATTTTGGGGGCTGAAAGTTTTAGAATCAAAAAGCACAAATTTTTCAGTACCCCCTTAAACAAAATTGGGGTTTTGGACTAAAATGTCAAAGTCGTTTTTGCTCTACCATGTCAAGAGGGATTATCCCCCAGTACCAGTGCTCTAATTTGCAAGTCCGGATGAGCGTTAGTTCGGGAAACATCCACAAGTTTTGGGGCTGAAAGTGTTAGGGTCAAAAAGCATGTATTTTTTAATACCCCCCTAAAAAATTTGGAGTTTTGGACCAAAATGTCAAAGTCGTTTTTGCTCTACCATGTCAAGAGGGAATATCCCCTAGTACCAGTGCTCTAATTTGCAAGTCCGGATGAGCGATAGTTCTGGAAATATCCACCATTTTTGGGGCTTAAAGTTTTAGAATCAAAAAGCACAAATTTTACAGTACCCCCTTAAACAAAATTGGAGTTTTGGACTAAAATTTCAAAGTCGTTTTTGCTCTACCATGTCAAGAGGAAATATCCCCCAGTACCAGTGCTCTAATTTGCAAGTCCGGATGAGCGATAGTTCTGGAAATATCCACCATTTTTGGGGCTGAAAGTTTTAGGGTGAAAAAGCACATATTTTTTAGTACCCCCCTAAAAGAAATGGGAGTTTTGGACCAAAATGTCAAAGTCGTTTTTGCTCTACCATGTCAAGAGGGAATATCCCCCAGTACCAGTGCTCTAATTTGCGAGTCCAGATGAGCGTTAGTTCGGGAAACATCCACAAGTTTTGGAGCTGAAAGTTTTATGGTGAAAAAGCACATATTTTTTAGTACCCCCCTTAAAAAATATTGGAGTTTTGGACCAAAATGTCAATGTCGTTTTTGCTCTACCATGTCAAGAGGGAATATCCCCCAGTACCAGTGCTCTAATTTGCAAGTCCGGATAAGCGTTAGTTCAGGAAACATCCACAAGTTTTGGGGCTGAAAGTGTTAGGGTCAAAAAGCATGTATTTTTTAGTACCCCATAAAAAAAATTGGAGTTTTGGACTAAAATGTCAAAGTCGTTTTTGCTTTACCATGTCAAGAGGGACTATCCCCCAGTACCAGTGCTCTAATTTGCAAGTCCGGATGAGCGATAGTTCGGGAAATATCCACCATTTTTGGGGTTGAAAGTTTTAGAATTAAAAAGCACAAATTTTACAGTACCCCCCTAAACAAAATTGGAGTTTTGGACCAAAATGTCAATGTCGTTTTTGCTCTTCCATGTCAAGAGGGAATATCCCCCAGTACCAGTGCTCTAATTTGCAAATCCAGATAAGCGTTAGTTCGGGAAATATTAACCATTTTTAGGCTGAAAGTTTTAGGGCCAAAAAACACACATTTTTCAGTACCCCCTAAAAAAAATTGGAGTATTGGACTAAAATGTCAAAGTCGTTTTTGCTCTACCATGTCAAAAGGGACTATCCCCCAGTACCTGTGCTTTAGTTTGCAAATCCGGATAAGCGTTAGTTCGGGAAACATCCACCAGTTTTGGGGCTGAAAGTTTTAGGGTGAAAAAGCACATATTTTTTAGTACCCCCCTAAAAAAAATGGGAGTTTTGGACCTAAATGCAAAGTCGTTTTTGCTCTACCATGTGAAGAGGGAATATCCCCCAGTACCAGTGCTTTAATTTGCAAGTCCGGATGAGCGTTAGTTTGGGAAACATCCACCAGTTTTGGGGCTGAAAGTTTTAGGGTCAAAAAGAATGTATTTTTTAGTAACCCCTAAAAAAAATTGGAGTTTTGGACTAAAATGTCAAAGTCGTTTTTGCCCTACCATGTCAAGAGGGAATATCCCCCAGTACCAGTGCTCTAATTTGCAAGTCCGGATGAGCGTTAGTTGGGGAAACATCCACCAGTTTTAGGGCTGAAAGTTTTAGGGTCAAAAAGCACATATTTTTTAGTACCCCCCTAAAAATATTGAAGTTTTGGACCAAAATCTCAATGTCGTTTTTGCTCTACCATGTCAAGAGGGAATATCCCCCAGTACCAGTGCTTTAATTTGCAAGTCCGGATGAGCGTTAGTTCGGGAAACATCCACAAGTTTTGGTGCTGAAAATTTTAGGGTCAAAAAGCATGTATTTTTTAGTACCCCCCTAAAAAAATTTGAGTTTTGGACTAAAATTTCAAAGTCGTTTTTGCTCTACCATGTCGAGAGGGAATATCCCCCGGTACCAGTGCTCTAATTTGCAAGTCCGGATGAGCGTTAGTTGGGGAAACATCCACCAGTTTTGGGGCTGAAAGTTTTATGGTCAAAAAGCATGTATTTTTTAGTACCCCCCTAAAAAATATTGGAGTTTTGGACCAAAATGTCAAAGTCGTTTTTGCTCTACCATGTCAAGAGGGAATATCCCCTAGTACCAGTGCTCTAATTTGCAAATCCGGATAAGCTTTAGTTCGGGAAATATTCACCATTTTTAGGCTGAAAGTTTTAGGGTCAAAAAACACAAATTTTTCAGTACCCCCCTAAAAAAAATTGAGTTTTGGACTAAAATTTCAAAGTCGTTTTTGCTCTACCATGTCAAGAGGGAATATCCCTCTGTGCCAGTGCTCTAATTTGCAAGTCCAGATGAGCGTTAGTTCGGGAAATATCCACCATTTTTGGGGCTGAAAGTGTTAGGGTCAAAAAGCACAAATTTTACAGTACCCCCCTAAACAAAATTGGAGTTTTGGACCAAAATTTCAAAGTCGTTTTTGCTCTACCATGTCAAGAGGTAATATCCCCCAGTACCAGTGCTCTAATTTGCAAATCCGGATGAGCGTTAGTTCGGGAAACATCCACAAGTTTTGGGGCTGAAAGTTTTAGGGTCAAAAAGCACAAATTTTACAGTACCCCCTAAAAAAATTTGAGTTTTGGACTAAAATTTCAAAGTCGTTTTTGCTCTATCATGTCAAGAGGGAATATCCCCCAGTACCAGTGCTCTAATTTGCAAGTCCGGATGAGCGTTAGTTCGGGAAACATCCACAAGTTTGGGGGCTGAAAGTGTTAGGGTCAAAAAGCATGTATTTTTTAGTACCCCTCTAAAAAAAATTGGAGTTTTGGACCAAAATGTCTAAGTCGTTTTTGCTCTACCATGTCAAGAGGGAATATCCCCTAGTACCAGTGCTCTAATTTGCAAGTCCGGATGAGCGATAGTTCGGGAAATATCCACCATTTTTGGGGTTGAAAGTTTAAGAATTGAAAAGCACAAATTTTACAGTAACCCCCTAAACAAAATTGGAGTTTTGGACCAAAATGTCAATATCGTTTTTGCTCTTCCATGTCAAGAGGAAATATCCCTCAGTACCAGTGCTCTAATTTGCAAATCCGGATAAGCTTTAGTTCGGGAAATATTCACCATTTTTAGGCTGAAATTTTTAGGGCCAAAAAACACACATTTTTCAGTACCCCCTAAAAATATTGGAGTTTTGGACCAAAATGTCAATGTCGTTTTTTCTCTACCATGTCAAGAGGGAATATCCCCCAGTACCAGTGCTCTAATTTGCAAGTCCGGATGAGCGTTAGTTGGGGAAACATCCACAAGTTTTGGTGCTGAAAGTTTTAGGGTCAAAAAGCATGTATTTTTTAGTACCCCCCTAAAAAAATAGGAGTTTTGGACTAAAATTTCAAAGTCGTTTTTGCTCTACCATGTCAAGAGGGAATATCCCCCAGTACCAGTGCTCTAATTTGCAAATCCGGATGAGCGTTACTTCGTGAAACATCCACCAGTTTTGGGGCTGAAAGTTTTAGGGTCAAAAAGCACAAATTTTACAGTACCCCCTAAAAAAATTTGAGTTTTGGACTAAAATTTCAAAGTCGTTTTTGCTCTACCATGTCAAGAGGGAATATCCCCCAGTACCAGTGCTCTAATTTGCAAGTCCGGATGAGCGTTAGTTCAGGAAACATCCACAAGTTTGGGGGCTGAAAGTGTTAGGGTCAAAAAGCATGTATTTTTTAGTACCCCCCTAAAAAAAATTAGAGTTTTGGACCAAAATGTCAAAGTCGTTTTTGCTCTACCATGTCACGAGGGTATATCCCCTAGTACCAGTGCTTTAATTTGCAAGTCCGGATGAGCGATAGTTCGGGAAATATCCACCATTTTTGGGGTTGAAAGTTTTAGAATTAAAAAGCACAAATTTTACAGTACCCCCTAAAAAAATTTGAGTTTTGGACTAAATTTTCAAAGTCGTTTTTGCTCTACCATGTCAAGAGGGAATATCCCCCAGTACCAGTGCTCTAATTTGCAAGTCCGGATGAGCGTTAGTTCGGGAAACATCCACAAGTTTGGGGGCTGAAAGTGTTAGGGTCAAAAAGCATGTATTTTTTAGTACCCCCCTAAACAAAATTGGAGTTTTGGACCAAAATGTCAATGTCGTTTTTGCTCTTCCATGTCAAGAGGGAATATCCCTGAGTACCAGTGCTCTAATTTGCAAGTCCGGATGAGCGTTAGTTGGGGAAACATCCACCAGTTTTGGGGCTGAAAGTTTTAGGGTCAAAAAGCACATATTTTTTAGTACCCCCCTAAAAAATATTGGAGTTTTAACCAAAATGTCAAAGTCGTTTTAGCTCTACCATGTCAAGAGGGAATATCCCCTAGTACCAGTGCTCTAATTTGCAAATCCGGATAAGCGTTAGTTCGGGAAATATTCACCATTTTTAGGCTGAAAGTTTTAGGGTCAAAAAACACAAATTTTTCAGTACCCCCCTAAAAAAATTTGAGTTTTGGACTAAAATTTCAAAGTCGTTTTTGCTCTACCATGTCAAGAGGGAATATCCCCCTGTGCCAGTGCTCTAATTTGCAAGTCCGGATGAGCGTTAGTTCGGGAAACATCCACAAGTTTTGGGGCTGAAAGGTTTAGGGTGAAAAAGCACATATTTTTTAGTACCCCCCTAAAAAATATTGGAGTTTTGGACCAAAATGTCAATGTCGTTTTTGCTCTACCATGTCAAGAGGGAATATCCCCCAGTACCAGTGCTCTAATTTGCAAGTCCGGATGAGCGATAGTTCGGGAAATATCCACCATTTTTGGGGCTGAAAGTGTTAGGGTCAAAAAACACAAATTTTTCAGTACCCCCCTAAAAAAATTTGAGTTTTGGACTAAAATTTCAAAGTCGTTTTTGCTCTACCATGTCAAGAGGGAATATCCCCCTGTGCCAGTGCTCTAATTTGCAAGTCCGGATGAGCGTTAGTTCGGGAAACATCCACAAGTTTTGGGGCTGAAAGGTTTAGGGTGAAAAAGCACATATTTTTTAGTACCCCCCTAAAAAATATTGGAGTTTTGGACCAAAATGTCAATGTCGTTTTTGCTCTACCATGTCAAGAGGGAATATCCCCCAGTACCAGTGCTCTAATTTGCAAGTCCGGATGAGCGATAGTTCGGGAAATATCCACCATTTTTGGGGCTGAAAGTGTTAGGGTCAAAAAGCACAAATTTTACAGTACCCCCCTAAACAAAATTGGAGTTTTGGACCAAAATTTCAAAGTCGTTTTTGCTCTACCATGTCAAGAGGTAATATCCCCCGGTACCAGTGCTCTAATTTGCAAATCCGGATGAGCGTTAGTTCGGGAAACATCCACAAGTTTTGGGGCTGAAAGTTTTAGGGTCAAAAAGCACAAATTTTACAGTACCCCCCTAAAAAAATTTGAGTTTTGGACTAAAATTTCAAAGTCGTTTTTGCTCTACCATGTCAAGAGGGAATATCCCCCTGTGCCAGTGCTCTAATTTGCAAGTCCGGATGAGCGTTAGTTCGGGAAACATCCACAAGTTTTGGGGCTGAAAGTGTTAGGGTGAAAAAGCACATATTTTTTAGTACCCCCCTAAAAAATATTGGAGTTTTGGACTAAAATGTCAAAGTCGTTTTTGCTCTACCATTTCAAGACGGATTATCCCCCAGTACGAGTACTCTAATTTGCAAGTCCGGATGAGCAATAGTTCGGGAAATATCCACCATTTTTGGGGCTGAAAGTGTTAGGGTCAAAAAGCACAAATTTTACAGTACCCCCCTAAACAAAATTGGAGTTTTGGACCAAAATTTCAAAGTCGTTTTTGCTCTACCATGTCAAGAGGTAATATCCCCCAGTACCAGTGCTCTAATTTGCAAAACCGGATGAGCGTTAGTTCGGGAAACATCCACCATTTTTGGGGTTGAAAGTTTAAGAATTGAAAAGCACAAATTTTACAGTAACCCCCTAAACAAAATTGGAGTTTTGGACCAAAATGTCAATATCGTTTTTGCTCTATCATGTCAAGAGGGAATATCCCCCAGTACCAGTGCTCTAATTTGCAAGTCCGGATGAGCGTTAGTTCGGGAAACATCCACAAGTTTGGGGGCTGAAAGTGTTAGGGTCAAAAAGCATGTATTTTTTAGTACCCCCCTAAACAAAATTGGAGTTTTGGACCAAAATGTCAATGTCGTTTTTGCTCTTCCATGTCAAGAGGGAATATCCCTCAGTACCAGTGCTCTAATTTCCAAAGCCGGATAAGCGTTAGTTCGGGAAATATTCACCATTTTTAGGCTGAAAGTTTTAGGGCCAAAAAACACACATTTTTCAGTACCCCCTAAAAAAAATGGAGTTTTGGACTAAAATGTCAAAGTTGTTTTTGCTCTACCATGTCAAGAGGGAATATCCCCCAGTACCAGTGCTCTAATTTGCAAGTCCGGTCAAGAGGGACTATCCCCCAGTACCAGTGCTTTAATTTGCAAATCCGGATCAGCAGTAGTTCGGGAAACATCCACCAGTTTTGGGGCTGAAAGTTTTAGGGTGAAAAAGCACAAATTTTACAGTACCCCCCTAAAAAAAATGGGAGTTTTGGACTAAAATTTCAAAGTCGTTTTTGCTCTACCATGTCAAGAGGGAATATCCCCCAGTACCAGTGCTCTAATTTGCAAGTCCAGATGAGCGTTAGTTCGGGAAACATCCACCAGTTTTGGGGCTGAAAGTTTTAGGGTCAAAAAGCACATATTTTTTAGTACCCCCCTAAAAAATATTGGAGTTTTGGACCAAAATGTCAATGTCGTTTTTGCTCTACCGTGTCAAGAGGGAATATCCCCCAGTACCAGTGCTCTAATTTGCAAGTCCGGATGAGCGTTAGTTGGGGAAACATCCACCAGTTTTGGGGCTGAAAGTTTTAGGGTCAAAAAGCACATATTTTTATAGTACCCCCCTAAAAAATATTGGAGTTTTAACCAAAATGTCAAAGTCGTTTTTGCTCTGCCATGTCAAGAGGGAATATCCCCTAGTACCAGTGCTCTAATTTGCAAATCCGGATAAGCGTTAGTTCGGGAAATATTCACCATTTTTAGGCTGAAAGTTTTAGGGTCAAAAAACACAAATTTTTCAGTACCCCCCTAAAAAAATTTGAGTTTTGGACTAAAATTTCAAAGTCGTTTTTGCTCTACCATGTCAAGAGGGAATATCCCCCTGTGCCAGTGCTCTAATTTGCAAGTCCGGATGAGCGTTAGTTCGGGAAACATCCACAAGTTTTGGGGCTGAGAGGTTTAGGGTGAAAAAGCACATATTTTTTAGTACCCCCCTAAAAAATATTGGAGTTTTGGACTAAAATGACAAAGTCGTTTTTGCTCTACCATTTCAAGACGGATTATCCCCCAGTACCAGTACTCTAATTTGCAAGTCCGGATGAGCGATAGTTCGGGAAATATCCACCATTTTTGGGGCTGAAAGTGTTAGGGTCAAAAAGCACAAATTTTACAGTACCCCCCTAAACAAAATTGGAGTTTTGGACCAAAATTTCAAAGTCGTTTTTGCTCTACCATGTCAAGAGGTAATATCCCCCAGTACCAGTGCTCTAATTTGCAAATCCGGATGAGCGTTAGTTCGGGAAACATCCACAAGTTTTGAGGCTGAAAGTTTTAGGGTCAAAAAGCACAAATTTTACAGTACCCCCTAAAAAAATTTGAGTTTTGGACTAAAATTTCAAAGTCGTTTTTGCTCTATCATGTCAAGAGGGAATATCCCCCAGTACCAGTGCTCTAATTTGCAAGTCCGGATGAGCGTTAGTTCGGGAAACATCCACAAGTTTGGGGGCTGAAAGTGTTAGGGTCAAAAAGCATTTATTTTTTAGTACCCTTCTAAAAAAAATTTGAGTTTTGGACCAAAATGTCTAAGTCGTTTTTGCTCTACCATGTCAAGAGGGAATATCCCTTAGTACCAGTGCTCTAATTTGCAAGTCCGGATGAGCGATAGTTCGGGAAATATCCACCATTTTTGGGGTTGAAAGTTTAAGAATTGAAAAGCACAAATTTTACAGTACCCCCTAAACAAAATTGGAGTTTTGGACCAAAATGTCAATATCGTTTTTGCTTTTCCATGTCAAGAGGAAATATCCCTCAGTACCAGTGCTCTAATTTGCAAATCCGGATAAGCTTTAGTTCGGGAAATATTCACCATTTTTAGGCTGAAATTTTTAGGGCCAAAAAACACACATTTTTCAGTACCCCCTAAAAATATTGGAGTTTTGGACCAAAATGTCAATGTCGTTTTTTCTCTACCATGTCAAGAGGGAATATCCCCCAGTACCAGTGCTCTAATTTGCAAGTCCGGATGAGCGTTAGTTCAGGAAACATCCACAAGTTTGGGGGCTGAAAGTTTTAGGGTCAAAAAGCATGTATTTTTTAGTACCCCCCTAAAAAAAATTGGAGTTTTGGACCAAAATGTCAAAGTCGTTTTTGCTCTACCATGTCACGAGGGTATATCCCCTAGTACCAGTGCTTTAATTTGCAAGTCCGGATGAGCGATAGTTTGGGAAATATCCACCATTTTTGGGGTTGAAAGTTTTAGAATTAAAAAGCACAAATTTTACAGTACCCCCTAAAAAAATTTGAGTTTTGGACTAAAATTTCAAAGTCGTTTTTGCTCTACCATGTCAAGAGGGAATATCCCCCAGTACCAGTGCTCTAATTTGCAAGTCCGGATGAGCGTTAGTTCAGGAAACATCCAAAAGTTTGGGGGCTGAAAGTTTTAGGGTCAAAAAGCATGTATTTTTTAGTACCCCCCTAAAAAAAATTGGAGTTTTGGACCAAAATGTCAAAGTCGTTTTTGCTCTACCATGTCACGAGGGTATATCCCCTAGTACCAGTGCTTTAATTTGCAAGTCCGGATGAGCGATAGTTTGGGAAATATCCACCATTTTTGGGGTTGAAAGTTTTAGAATTAAAAAGCACAAATTTTACAGTACCCCCTAAAAAAATTTCAGTTTTGGACTAAATTTTCAAAGTCGTTTTTGCTCTACCATGTCAAGAGGGAATATCCCCCAGTACCAGTGCTCTAATTTGCAAGTCCGGATGAGCGTTAGTTCGGGAAACATCCACAAGTTTGGGGGCTGAAAGTGTTAGGGTCAAAAAGCATGTATTTTTTAGTACCCCCCTAAACAAAATTGGAGTTTTGGACCAAAATGTCAATGTCGTTTTTGCTCTTCCATGTCAAGAGGGAATATCCCTCAGTACCAGTGCTCTAATTTCCAAAGCCGGATAAGCGTTAGTTGGGGAAATATTCACCATTTTTAGGCTGAAAGTTTTAGCGCCAAAAAACACACATTTTTCAGTACCCCCTAAAAAAAATGGAGTTTTGGACTAAAATGTCAAAGTTGTTTTTGCTCTACCATGTCAAGAGGGAATATCCCCCAGTACCAGTGCTCTAATTTGCAAGTCCGGTCAAGAGGGACTATCCCCCAGTACCAGTGCTTTAATTTGCAAATCCGGATAAGCGTTAGTTCGGGAAACATCCACCAGTTTTGGGGCTGAAAGTTTTAGGGTGAAAAAGCACAAATTTTACAGTACCCCCCTAAAAAAAATGGGAGTTTTGGACTAAAATTTCAAAGTCGTTTTTGCTCTACCATGTCAAGAGGGAATATCCCCCAGTACCAGTGCTCTAATTTGCAAGTCCGGATGAGCGTTAGTTCGGGAAACATCCACCAGTTTTGGGGCTGAAAGTTTTAGGGTCAAAAAGCACATATTTTTTAGTACCCCCCTAAAAAATATTGGAGTTTTGGACCAAAATGTCAATGTCGTTTTTGCTCTACCATGTCAAGAGGGAATATCCCCAAGTACCAGTGCTCTAATTTGCAAGTCCGGATGAGCGTTAGTTGGGGAAACATCCACCAGTTTTGGGGCTGAAAGTTTTAGGGTCAAAAAGCACATATTTTTTAGTACCCCCCTAAAAAATATTGGAGTTTTAACCAAAATGTCAAAGTCGTTTTTGCTCTGCCATGTCAAGAGGGAATATCCCCTAGTACCAGTGCTCTAATTTGCAAATCCGGATAAGCGTTAGTTCGGGAAACATCCACAAGTTTTGGGGCTGAAAGTTTTAGGGTCAAAAAGCACAAATTTTACAGTACCCCCTAAAAAAATTTGAGTTTTGGACTAAAATTTCAAAGTCGTTTTTGCTCTATCATGTCAAGAGGGAATATCCCCCAGTACCAGTGCTCTAATTTGCAAGTCCGGATGAGCGTTAGTTCGGGAAACATCCACAAGTTTGGGGGCTGAAAGTGTTAGGGTCAAAAAGCATTTATTTTTTAGTACCCTTCTAAAAAAAATTGGAGTTTTGGACCAAAATGTCTAAGTCGTTTTTGCTCTACCATGTCAAGAGGGAATATCCCCTAGTACCAGTGCTTTAATTTGCAAGTCCGGATGAGCGATAGTTTGGGAAATATCCACCATTTTTGGGGTTGAAAGTTTTAGAATTAAAAAGCACAAATTTTACAGTACCCCCTAAAAAAATTTGAGTTTTGGACTAAAATTTCAAAGTCGTTTTTGCTCTACCATGTCAAGAGGGAATATCTTCCAGTACCAGTGCTCTAATTTGCAAGTCCGGATGAGCGTTAGTTCAGGAAACATCCACAAGTTTGGGGGCTGAAAGTGTTAGGGTCAAAAAGCATGTATTTTTTAGTACCCCCCCTAAAAAAAATTGGAGTTTTGGACCAAAATGTCAAAGTCGTTTTTGCTCTACCATGTCACGAGGGTATATCCCCTAGTACCAGTGCTTTAATTTGCAAGTCCGGATGAGCGATAGTTTGGGAAATATCCACCATTTTTGGGGTTGAAAGTTTTAGAATTAAAAAGCACAAATTTTACAGTACCCCCTAAAAAAATTTCAGTTTTGGACTAAATTTTCAAAGTCGTTTTTGCTCTACCATGTCAAGAGGGAATATCCCCCAGTACCAGTGCTCTAATTTGCAAGTCCGGATGAGCGTTAGTTCGGGAAACATCCACAAGTTTGGGGGCTGAAAGTGTTAGGGTCAAAAAGCATGTATTTTTTAGTACCCCCCTAAACAAAATTGGAGTTTTGGACCAAAATGTCAATGTCGTTTTTGCTCTTCCATGTCAAGAGGGAATATCCCTCAGTACCAGTGCTCTAATTTCCAAAGCCGGATAAGCGTTAGTTCGGGAAATATTCACCATTTTTAGGCTGAAAGTTTTAGGGCCAAAAAACACACATTTTTCAGTACCCCCTAAAAAAAATGGAGTTTTGGACTAAAATGTCAAAGTTGTTTTTGCTCTACCATGTCAAGAGGGAATATCCCCCAGTACCAGTGCTCTAATTTGCAAGTCCGGTCAAGAGGGACTATCCCCCAGTACCAGTGCTTTAATTTGCAAATCCGGATAAGCGTTAGTTCGGGAAACATCCACCAGTTTTAGGGTGAAAAAGCACAAATTTTACAGTACCCCCCTAAAAAAAATGGGAGTTTTGGACTAAAATTTCAAAGTCGTTTTTGCTCTACCATGTCAAGAGGGAATATCCCCCAGTACCAGTGCTCTAATTTGCAAGTCCGGATGAGCGTTAGTTCTGGAAACATCCACCAGTTTTGGGGCTGAAAGTTTTAGGGTCAAAAAGCACATATTTTTTAGTACCCCCCTAAAAAATATTGGAGTTTTGGACCAAAATGTCAATGTCGTTTTTGCTCTACCATGTCAAGAGGGAATATCCCCAAGTACCAGTGCTCTAATTTGCAAGTCCGGATGAGCGTTAGTTCGGGAAACATCCACAAGTTTGGGGGCTGAAAGTGTTAGGGTCAAAAAGCATGTATTTTTTAGTACCCTTCTAAAAAAAATTGGAGTTTTGGACCAAAATGTCTAAGTCGTTTTTGCTCTACCATGTCAAGAGGGAATATCCCCTAGTACCAGTGCTCTAATTTGCAAGTCCGGATGAGCGATAGTTCGGGAAATATCCACCATTTTTGGGGTTGAAAGTTTTAGAATTGAAAAGCACAAATTTTACAGTACCCCCTAAACAAAATTGGAGTTTTGGACCAAAATGTCAATGTCGTTTTTGCTCTTCCATGTCAAGAGGGAATATCCCTCAGTACCAGTGCTCTAATTTGCAAATCCGGATAAGCGTTAGTTCGGGAAATATTCACCATTTTTAGGCTGAAAGTTTTAGGGCCAAAAAACACACATTTTTCAGTACCCCCTAAAAATATTGGAGTTTTGGACCAAAATGTCAATGTCGTTTTTTCTCTACCTGGTCAAGAAGGAATATCCCCCAGTACCAGTGCTCTAATTTGCAAGTCCGGATGAGCGTTAGTTGGGGAAACATCCACAAGTTTTGGTGCTGAAAGTTTTAGGGTCAAAAAGCATGTATTTTTTAGTACCCCCCCTAAAAAAAATGGGAGTTTTGGACCAAAATGTCAAAGTCGTTTTTGCTCTACCATGTCAAGAGGGAATATCCCCCAGTACCAGTGCTTTAATTTGCAAATCCGGATGAGCGTTAGTTCGTGAAACATCCACCAGTTTTGGGGCTGAAAATTTTAGGGTCAAAAAGCACATATTTTTTAGTACCCCCCTAAAAAATATTGGAGTTTTGGACCAAAATGTCAATGTCGTTTTTGCTCTACCATGTCAAGAGGGAATATCCCCCAGTACCAGTGCTCTAATTTGCAAGTCCGGATGAGCGTTAGTTCGGGAAACATCCACAAGTTTTGGGGCTGAAAATTTTAGGGTCAAAAAGCATGTATTTTTTAGTACCCCCCTAAAAAAAATGGGAGTTTTGGACCAAAATGTCAAAGTCGTTTTTGCTCTACCATGTCAAGAGGGAATATCCCTCAGTACCAGTGATTTAATTTGCAAATCCGGATGAGCGTTAGTTCGTGAAACATCCACCAGTTTTGGGGCTGAAAATTTTAGGGTCAAAAAGCACATATTTTTTAGTACCCCCCTAAAAAATATTGGAGTTTTGGACCAAAATGTCAAAGTCGTTTTTGCTCTACCATGTCAAGAGGGAATATCCCCCAGTACCAGTGCTCTAATTTGCAAGTCCGGATGAGCGTTAGTTCGGGAAACATCCACAAGTTTTGGGGCTGAAAATCTTAGGGTCAAAAAGCATGTATTTTTTAGTACCCCCCTAAAAAATATTGGAGTTTTGGACCAAAATGTCAAAGTCGTTTTTGCTCTACCATGTCAAGAGGGAATATCCCCTAGTACCAGTGCTCTAATTTGCAAGTCCGGATAAGCGTTAGTTCGGGAAATATTCACCATTTTTAGGCTGAAAGTTTTAGGGTCAAAAAACACACATTTTTCAGTACCCCCTAAAAAAAAATGGAGTTTTGGACTAAAATATCAAAGTCGTTTTTGCTCTACCATGTCAAGAGGGAATATCCCCTAGTACCAGTGCTCTAATTTGCAAGTCCGGTCAAGAGGGACTATCCCCCAGTACCAGTTCTTTAATTTGCAAATCCGGATAAGCGTTAGTTCGGGAAACATCCACCAGTTTTGGGGCTGAAAGTTTTAGGGTGAAAAAGCACAAATTTTACAGTACCCCCCTAAAAAAAATGGGAGTTTTGGACTAAAATTTCAAAGTCGTTTTTGCTCTACCATGTCAAGAGGGAATATCCCCCAGTACCAGTGCTCTAATTTGCAAGTCCGGATGAATGTTAGTTGGGGAAACATCCACAAGTTTGGGGGCTGAAAGTGTTAGGGTCAAAAAGCATGTATTTTTTAGTACCCCCCTAAAAAAAATTGGAGTTTTGGACCAAAATGTCAAAGTCGTTTTTGCTCTACCATGTCAAGAGGGTATATCCCCTAGTACCAGTGCTTTAATTTGCAAGTCCGGATGAGCGATAGTTCGGGAAATATCCACCATTTTGGGGGTTGAAAGTTTTAGAATTAAAAAACACAAATTTTACAGTACCCCCTAAAAAAATTTGAGTTTTGGACTAAATTTTCAAAGTCGTTTTTGCTCTACCATGTCAAGAGGGAATATCCCCCAGTACCAGTGCTCTAATTTGCAAGTCCGGATGAGCGTTAGTTCGGGAAACATCCACAAGTTTGGGGGCTGAAAGTGTTAGGGTCAAAAAACATGTATTTTTTAGTACCCCCCTAAACAAAATTGGAGTTTTGGACCAAAATGTCAATGTCGTTTTTGCTCTTCCATGTCAAGAGGGAATATCCCTCAGTACCAGTGCTCTAATTTCCAAATCCGGATAAGTGTTAGTTCGGGAAATATTCACCATTTTTAGGCTGAGAGGTTTTGGGCCAAAAAACACACATTTTTCAGTACCCCCTAAAAAAAAATGGAGTTTTGGACTAAAATATCAAAGTCGTTTTTGCTCTACCATGTCAAGAGGGAATATCCCCTAGTACCAGTGCTCTAATTTGCAAGTCCGGTCAAGAGGGACTATCCCCCAGTACCAGTTCTTTAATTTGCAAATCCGGATAAGCGTTAGTTCGGGAAACATCCACCAGTTTTGGGGCTGAAAGTTTTAGGGTGAAAAAGCACAAATTTTACAGTACCCCCCTAAAAAAAATGGGAGTTTTGGACTAAAATGTCCAAGTCGTTTTTGCTCTACCATGTCAAGAGGGATATCCCCTAGTACCAGTGCTCTAATTTGCAAGTCCGGATAAGCGTTAGTTCGGGAAATATTCACCATTTTTAGGCTGAAAGTTTTAGGGTCAAAAAACACAAATTTTTTAGTACCCCCCTAAAAAATATTGGAGTTTTGGACTAAAATGTCAATGTCGTTTTTGCTCTACCATGTCAAGAGGGAATATCCCCCAGTACCAGTGCTCTAATTTGCAAGTCCGGATGAGCGTTAGTTGGGGAAACATCCACAAGTTTTGGGGCTGAAAGTTTTAGAATCAAAAAGCACATATTTTTTAGTACCCCCCTAAAAAATATTGGAGTTTTGGACTAAAATGTCAAAGTCGTTTTTGCTCTACCATTTCAAGACGGAATATCCCCCAGTACCAGTACTCTAATTTGCAAGTCCGGATGAGCGATAGTTCGGGAAATATCCACCATTTTTGGGGCTGAAAGTGTTAGAGTCAAAAAGCACAAATTTTACAGTACCCCCCTAAAAAAAATTGGAGTTTTGGACCAAAATTTCAAAGTCGTTTTTGCTCTACCATGTCAAGAGGTAATATACCCCAGTACCAGTGCTCTAATTTGCAAATCCGGATGAGCGTTAGCTCGGGAAACATCCACAAGTTTTGGGGCTGAAAGTTTTAGGGTCAAAAAGCATGTATTTTTTAGTACCCCCCTAAAAAATATTGGAGTTTTGGACCAAAATGTCAAAGTCGTTTTTGCTCTACCATGTCAAGAGGGAATATCCCCCAGTACCAGTGCTCTAATTTGCAAATCCGGATAAACGTTAGTTCGGGAAATATTCACCTTTTTTAGGCTGAAAGTTTTAGGGTCAAAAAACACAAATTTTTCAGTACCCCCCTAAAAAAATGGGAGTTTTGGACTAAAATTTCAAAGTCGTTGTTGCTCTACCATGTCAAGAGGGAATATCTCCCTGTACCAGTGCTCTAATTTGCAAGTCCGGATGAGCGTTAGTTGGGGGAAACATCCACAAGTTTTGGGGCTGAAAGTTTTAGGGTCAAAAAGCATGTATTTTACAGTACCCCCCTAAACAAATTTGGAGTTTTGGACCAAAATTTCAAAGTCGTTTTTGCTCTACCATTTCAAGAGGGAATATCCCCTAGTACTAGTACTCTAATTTGCAAGTCCGGATGAGCGGTAGTTCGGGAAATATCCACCATTTTTGCGGCTGAAAGTTTTAGAATCAAAAAGCACAACTTTTACAGTACCCCCCTAAACAAAATTGGAGTTTTGGACTAAAATTTCAAAGTCGTTTTTGCTCTACCATGTCAAGAGGGAATATCCCCCAGTACCAGTGCTCTAATTTGCAAGTCCGGATGAGCGATAGTTCGGGAAATATCCACCATTTTTGGGGCTGAAAGTTTTAGAATCAAAAAGCACAAATTTTACAGTACCCCCCTAAACAAAATTGGAGTTTTGGACTAAAATTTCAAAGTCGTTGTTGCTCTACCATGTCAAGAGGGATTATCCCCCAGTACCAGTGCTTTAGTTTGCAAGTCCGAATGAGCGTTAGTTCGGGAAACATCCACAAGTTTTGGGGCTGAAAGTTTTAGGGTCAAAAAGCATGTATTGTTTAGTACCCCCCTAAAAAATATTGGAGTTTTGGACCAAAACGTCAATGTCGTTTTTGCTCTACCATGTCAAGAGGGAATATCCCCCAGTACCAGTGCTCTAATTTGCAAGTCCGGATGAGCGTTAGTTGGGGAAACATCCACAAGTTTGGGGGCTGAAAGTTTTAGGGTGAAAAGCACATTTTTTAGTACCCCTTAAAAAATATTGGAGTTTTGGACCAAAATGTCAAAGTCGTTTTTGCTCTACCATGTCAAGAGGGAATATCCCCTAGTACCAGTGGTCTAATTTGCGAATCCGGATGAGCGTTAGTTCGGGAAATATTCACCATTTTTAGGCTGAAAGCTTTAGGGTCAAAAAACACAAATTTTTCAGTACCCCCCTAAAAAAATTTGAGTTTTGGACTAAAATTTCAAAGTCGTTTTTGCTCTACCATGTCAAAAGGGAATATCCCCCAGTACCAGTGCTTTAATTTGCAAATCCGGATAAGCGTTAGTTTTGGAAACATCCACCAGTTTTGGGGCTGAAAGTTTTAGGGTCAAAAAGCACAAATTTTACAGTAACTCCTAAACAAAATTGGAGTTTTGGACCAAAATGTCAATGTCGTTTTTGCTCTACCATGTCAAGAGGGAATATCCCCCAGTACCAGTGCTCTAATTTGCAAGTACGGATGAGCGTTAGTTCGGGAAACATCCACAAGTTTTGGGGCTGAAAGTTTTAGGGTCAAAAAGCATGTATTTTTTAGTACCCCCCCTAAAAGAAATTGGAGTTTTGGACTAAAATTTCAAAGTCGTTTTTGCTCTACCATGTCAAAAGGAAATATCCCCAAGTACCAGTGCTCTAATTTGCAAGTCCGGAAGAGCGTTAGTTCGGGAAATATTCACCATTTTTAGGCTGAAAGTGTTAGGGTCAAAAAACACAAATTTTTCAGTACCCCCCTAAAAAAATTGGAGTTTTGGATCAAAATTTCAAAGTCGTTTTTGCTCTACCATGTCAAGAGGGAATATCCCCCAGTACCAGTGCTTTAATTTGCAAATCCGGATAAGCGTTAGTTCGGGAAACATCCACCAGTTTTGGGGCTGAAAGTTTTAGGGTCAAAAAGCACAAATTTTACAGTACCCCCTAAAAAAATTTGAGTTTTGGACTAAAATTTCAAAGTCGTTTTTGCTCTACCATGTCAAGAGGGAATATCCCCCAGTACCAGTGCTCTAATTTGCAAGTCCGGATGAGCGATAGTTCGGGAAATATCCACAAGTTTTGGGGCTGAAAGTTTTAGAATCAAAAAGCACAAATTTTACAGTACCCCCTAAACAAAATTGGAGTTTTGGACCAAAATTTCAATGTCGTTTTTGCTCTACCATGTCAAGAGGAAATATCCCCCAGTACCAGTGCTCTAATTTTCTAGTCCGGATGAGCGTTAGTTCGGGAAACATCCACAAGTTTTGGGGCTGAAAGTGTTAGGGTCAAAAAGCATGTATTTTTTAGTACCCCCCTAAACAAATTTGGAGTTTTGGACCAAAATTTCAAAGTCGTTTTTGCTCTACCAAGTCAATAGGGAATATTCCCCCAGTACCAGTGCTCTAATTTGCAAGGCCGGATGAGCGTTAGTTGGGGAAACATCCACAAGTTTTGGGGCTGAAAGTTTTAGGGTCAAAAAGCACATATTTTTTAGTACCCCCCTAAAAAATATTGGAGTTTTGGACCAAAATGTCAAAGTCGTTTTTGCTCTACCATGTCAAGAGGGAATATCCCCTAGTACCAGTGCTCTAATTTGCAAGTCCGGATGAGCGATAATTCTGGAAATATCCACCATTTTTGGGGCTGAAAGTTTTAGAATCAAAAAGCACAAATTTTACAGTACCCCCCTAAACAAAATTGGAGTTTTGGACTAAAATTTCGAAGTCGTTGTTGCTCTACCATGTCAAGAGGGATTATCCCCCAGTACCAGTGCTTTAATTTGCAAGTCCGGATGATCGTTAGTTCGGGAAACATCCACCAGTTTTGGGGCTGAAAGTTTTAGGGTCAAAAAGCACATATTTTTTAGTACCCCCCTAAAAAATATTGGAGTTTTGGACCAAAACGTCAATGTCGTTTTTGCTCTACCATGTCAAGAGGTAATATCCCCAAGTACCAGTGCTCTAATTTGCAAGTACGGATGAGCGTTAGTTGGGGAAACATCCACAAGTTTTGGGGCTGAAAGTTTTAGGGTGAAAGAAACATTTTCTAGTACCCCCCTAAAAATTTTTGGAGTTTTGGACCAAAATGTCAAAGTCGTTTTTGCTCTACCATGTCAAGAGGGAATATCCCCTAGTACCAGTGCTCTAATTTGCAAATCCGGATGAGCGTTAGTTCGGGAAATATTCACCATTTTTAGGCTGAAAGTTTTAGGGTCAAAAAACACAAATTTTTCAGTACCCCCCTAAAAAAATTTGGAATTTTGGACTAAAATTTCAAAGTCGTTTTTGCTCTACCATGTCAAGAGGGAATATCCCCTAGTACCAGTGCTCTAATTTGCAAGTCCGGTCAAGAGGGACTATCCCCCAGTACCAGTTCTTTAATTTGCAAATCCGGATAAGCGTTAGTTCGGGAAACATCCACCAGTTTTGGGGCTGAAAGTTTTAGGGTGAAAAAGCACAAATTTTACAGTACCCCCCTAAAAAAAATGGGAGTTTTGGACTAAAATGTCCAAGTCGTTTTTGCTCTACCATGTCAAGAGGGAATATCCCCCAGTACCAGTGCTCTAATTTGCAAGTCCAGATGAGCGTTAGTTCGGGAAACATCCACCAGTTTTGGGGCTGAAAGTTTTAGGGTCAAAAAGCACATATTTTTTATTACCCCCTAAAAAATATTGGAGTTTTGGACCAAAATGTCAATGTTGTTTTTGCTCTACCATGTCAAGAGGGAATATCCCCCAGTACCAGTGCTCTAATTTGCAAGTCCGGATGAGCGTTAGTTCGGGAAACATCCACCAGTTTTGGGGCTGAAAATTTTAGGGTCAAAAAGCATGTATTTTTTAGTACCCCCCTAAAAAATATTGGAGTTTTGGACCAAAATGTCAAAGTCGTTTTTGCTCAACCATGTCAAGAGGGATATCCCCTAGTACCAGTGCTCTAATTTGCAAGTCCGGATAAGCGTTAGTTCGGGAAATATTCACCATTTTTAGGCTGAAAGTTTTAGGGTCAAAAAACACAAATTTTTTAGTACCCCCCTAAAAAATATTGGAGTTTTGGACTAAAATGTCAATGTCGTTTTTGCTCTACCATGTCAAGAGGGAATATCCCCCAGTACCAGTGCTCTAATTTGCAAGTCCGGATGAGCGTTAGTTGGGGAAACATCTACAAGTTTTGGGGCTGAAAGTTTTAGAATCAAAAAGCACATATTTTTTAGTACCCCCCTAAAAAATATTGGAGTTTTGGACTAAAATGTCAAAGTCGTTTTTGCTCTACCATTTCAAGACGGAATATCCCCCAGTACCAGTACTCTAATTTGCAAGTCCGGATGAGCGATAGTTCGGGAAATATCCACCATTTTTGGGGCTGAAAGTGTTAGAGTCAAAAAGCACAAATTTTACAGTACCCCCCTAAACAAAATTGGAGTTTTGGACCAAAATTTCAAAGTCGTTTTTGCTCTACCATGTCAAGAGGTAATATACCCCAGTACCAGTGCTCTAATTTGCAAATCCGGATGAGCGTTAGCTCGGGAAACATCCACAAGTTTTGGGGCTGAAAGTTTTAGGGTCAAAAAGCATGTATTTTTTAGTACCCCCCTAAAAAATATTGGAGTTTTGGACCAAAATGTCAAAGTCGTTTTTGCTCTACCATGTCAAGAGGGAATATCCCCCAGTACCAGTGCTCTAATTTGCAAATCCGGATAAACGTTAGTTCGGGAAATATTCACCTTTTTTAGGCTGAAAGTTTTAGGGTCAAAAAACACAAATTTTTCAGTACCCCCCTAAAAAAATGGGAGTTTTGGACTAAAATTTCAAAGTCGTTGTTGCTCTACCATGTCAAGAGGGAATATCTCCCTGTACCAGTGCTCTAATTTGCAAGTCCGGATGAGCGTTAGTTGGGGAAACATCCACAAGTTTTGGGGCTGAAAGTTTTAGGGTCAAAAAGCATGTATTTTACAGTACCCCCCTAAACAAATTTGGAGTTTTGGACCAAAATTTCAAAGTCGTTTTTGCTCTACCATTTCAAGAGGGAATATCCCCTAGTACTAGTACTCTAATTTGCAAGTCCGGATGAGCGGTAGTTCGGGAAATATCCACCATTTTTGCGGCTGAAAGTTTTAGAATCAAAAAGCACAACTTTTACAGTACCCCCCTAAACAAAATTGGAGTTTTGGACTAAAATTTCAAAGTCGTTTTTGCTCTACCATGTCAAGAGGGAATATCCCCCAGTACCAGTGCTCTAATTTGCAAGTCCGGATGAGCGATAGTTCGGGAAATATCCACCATTTTTGGGGCTGAAAGTTTTAGAATCAAAAAGCACAAATTTTACAGTACCCCCCTAAACAAAATTGGAGTTTTGGACTAAAATTTCAAAGTCGTTGTTGCTCTACCATGTCAAGAGGGATTATCCCCCAGTACCAGTGCTTTAGTTTGCAAGTCCGAATGAGCGTTAGTTCGGGAAACATCCACAAGTTTTGGGGCTGAAAGTTTTAGGGTCAAAAAGCATGTATTTTTTAGTACCCCCCTAAAAAATATTGGAGTTTTGGACCAAAACGTCAATGTCGTTTTTGCTCTACCATGTCAAGAGGGAATATCCCCCAGTACCAGTGCTCTAATTTGCAAGTCCGGATGAGCGTTAGTTGGGGAAACATCCACAAGTTTGGGGGCTGAAAGTTTTAGGGTGAAAAGCACATTTTTTAGTACCCCTTAAAAAATATTGGAGTTTTGGACCAAAATGTCAAAGTCGTTTTTGCTCTACCATGTCAAGAGGGAATATCCCCTAGTACCAGTGGTCTAATTTGCGAATCCGGATGAGCGTTAGTTCGGGAAATATTCACCATTTTTAGGCTGAAAGCTTTAGGGTCAAAAAACACAAATTTTTCAGTACCCCCCTAAAAAAATTTGAGTTTTGGACTAAAATTTCAAAGTCGTTTTTGCTCTACCATGTCAAAAGGGAATATCCCCCAGTACCAGTGCTTTAATTTGCAAATCCGGATAAGCGTTAGTTTTGGAAACATCCACCAGTTTTGGGGCTGAAAGTTTTAGGGTCAAAAAGCACAAATTTTACAGTAACTCCTAAACAAAATTGGAGTTTTGGACCAAAATGTCAATGTCGTTTTTGCTCTACCATGTCAAGAGGGAATATCCCCCAGTACCAGTGCTCTAATTTGCAAGTACGGATGAGCGTTAGTTCGGGAAACATCCACAAGTTTTGGGGCTGAAAGTTTTAGGGTCAAAAAGCATGTATTTTTTAGTACCCCCCCTAAAAGAAATTGGAGTTTTGGACTAAAATTTCAAAGTCGTTTTTGCTCTACCATGTCAAAAGGAAATATCCCCAAGTACCAGTGCTCTAATTTGCAAGTCCGGAAGAGCGTTAGTTCGGGAAATATTCACCATTTTTAGGCTGAAAGTGTTAGGGTCAAAAAACACAAATTTTTCAGTACCCCCCTAAAAAAATTGGAGTTTTGGATCAAAATTTCAAAGTCGTTTTTGCTCTACCATGTCAAGAGGGAATATCCCCCAGTACCAGTGCTTTAATTTGCAAATCCGGATAAGCGTTAGTTCGGGAAACATCCACCAGTTTTGGGGCTGAAAGTTTTAGGGTCAAAAAGCACAAATTTTACAGTACCCCCTAAAAAAATTTGAGTTTTGGACTAAAATTTCAAAGTCGTTTTTGCTCTACCATGTCAAGAGGGAATATCCCCCAGTACCAGTGCTCTAATTTGCAAGTCCGGATGAGCGATAGTTCGGGAAATATCCACAAGTTTTGGGGCTGAAAGTTTTAGAATCAAAAAGCACAAATTTTACAGTACCCCCTAAACAAAATTGGAGTTTTGGACCAAAATTTCAATGTCGTTTTTGCTCTACCATGTCAAGAGGAAATATCCCCCAGTACCAGTGCTCTAATTTTCTAGTCCGGATGAGCGTTAGTTCGGGAAACATCCACAAGTTTTGGGGCTGAAAGTGTTAGGGTCAAAAAGCATGTATTTTTTAGTACCCCCCTAAACAAATTTGGAGTTTTGGACCAAAATTTCAAAGTCGTTTTTGCTCTACCAAGTCAATAGGGAATATTCCCCCAGTACCAGTGCTCTAATTTGCAAGGCCGGATGAGCGTTAGTTGGGGAAACATCCACAAGTTTTGGGGCTGAAAGTTTTAGGGTCAAAAAGCACATATTTTTTAGTACCCCCCTAAAAAATATTGGAGTTTTGGACCAAAATGTCAAAGTCGTTTTTGCTCTACCATGTCAAGAGGGAATATCCCCTAGTACCAGTGCTCTAATTTGCAAGTCCGGATGAGCGATAATTCTGGAAATATCCACCATTTTTGGGGCTGAAAGTTTTAGAATCAAAAAGCACAAATTTTACAGTACCCCCCTAAACAAAATTGGAGTTTTGGACTAAAATTTCGAAGTCGTTGTTGCTCTACCATGTCAAGAGGGATTATCCCCCAGTACCAGTGCTTTAATTTGCAAGTCCGGATGATCGTTAGTTCGGGAAACATCCACCAGTTTTGGGGCTGAAAGTTTTAGGGTCAAAAAGCACATATTTTTTAGTACCCCCCTAAAAAATATTGGAGTTTTGGACCAAAACGTCAATGTCGTTTTTGCTCTACCATGTCAAGAGGTAATATCCCCAAGTACCAGTGCTCTAATTTGCAAGTACGGATGAGCGTTAGTTGGGGAAACATCCACAAGTTTTGGGGCTGAAAGTTTTAGGGTGAAAGAAACATTTTCTAGTACCCCCCTAAAAATTTTTGGAGTTTTGGACCAAAATGTCAAAGTCGTTTTTGCTCTACCATGTCAAGAGGGAATATCCCCTAGTACCAGTGCTCTAATTTGCAAATCCGGATGAGCGTTAGTTCGGGAAATATTCACCATTTTTAGGCTGAAAGTTTTAGGGTCAAAAAACACAAATTTTTCAGTACCCCCCTAAAAAAATTTGGAATTTTGGACTAAAATTTCAAAGTCGTTTTTGCTCTACCATGTCAAGAGGGAATATCCCCTAGTACCAGTGCTCTAATTTGCAAGTCCGGTCAAGAGGGACTATCCCCCAGTACCAGTTCTTTAATTTGCAAATCCGGATAAGCGTTAGTTCGGGAAACATCCACCAGTTTTGGGGCTGAAAGTTTTAGGGTGAAAAAGCACAAATTTTACAGTACCCCCCTAAAAAAAATGGGAGTTTTGGACTAAAATGTCCAAGTCGTTTTTGCTCTACCATGTCAAGAGGGAATATCCCCCAGTACCAGTGCTCTAATTTGCAAGTCCAGATGAGCGTTAGTTCGGGAAACATCCACCAGTTTTGGGGCTGAAAGTTTTAGGGTCAAAAAGCACATATTTTTTATTACCCCCTAAAAAATATTGGAGTTTTGGACCAAAATGTCAATGTTGTTTTTGCTCTACCATGTCAAGAGGGAATATCCCCCAGTACCAGTGCTCTAATTTGCAAGTCCGGATGAGCGTTAGTTCGGGAAACATCCACCAGTTTTGGGGCTGAAAATTTTAGGGTCAAAAAGCATGTATTTTTTAGTACCCCCCCTAAAAAATATTGGAGTTTTGGACCAAAATGTCAAAGTCGTTTTTGCTCAACCATGTCAAGAGGGATATCCCCTAGTACCAGTGCTCTAATTTGCAAGTCCGGATAAGCGTTAGTTCGGGAAATATTCACCATTTTTAGGCTGAAAGTTTTAGGGTCAAAAAACACAAATTTTTTAGTACCCCCCTAAAAAATATTGGAGTTTTGGACTAAAATGTCAATGTCGTTTTTGCTCTACCATGTCAAGAGGGAATATCCCCCAGTACCAGTGCTCTAATTTGCAAGTCCGGATGAGCGTTAGTTGGGGAAACATCTACAAGTTTTGGGGCTGAAAGTTTTAGAATCAAAAAGCACATATTTTTTAGTACCCCCCTAAAAAATATTGGAGTTTTGGACTAAAATGTCAAAGTCGTTTTTGCTCTACCATTTCAAGACGGAATATCCCCCAGTACCAGTACTCTAATTTGCAAGTCCGGATGAGCGATAGTTCGGGAAATATCCACCATTTTTGGGGCTGAAAGTGTTAGGGTCAAAAAGCACAAATTTTACAGTACCCCCCTAAACAAAATTGGAGTTTTGGACCAAAATTTCAAAGTCGTTTTTGCTCTACCATGTCAAGAGGTAATATACCCCAGTACCAGTGCTCTAATTTGCAAGTCCGGATGAGCGTTAGCTCGGGAAACATCCACAAGTTTTGGGGCTGAAAGTTTTAGGGTCAAAAAGCATGTATTTTTTAGTACCCCCCTAAAAAATATTGGAGTTTTGGACCAAAATGTCAAAGTCGTTTTTGCTCTACCATGTCAAGAGGGAATATCCCCCAGTACCAGTGCTCTAATTTGCAAATCCGGATAAACGTTAGTTCGGGAAATATTCACCTTTTTTAGGCTGAAAGTTTTAGGGTCAAAAAACACAAATTTTTCAGTACCCCCCTAAAAAAATGGGAGTTTTGGACTAAAATTTCAAAGTCGTTGTTGCTCTACCATGTCAAGAGGGAATATCTCCCTGTACCAGTGCTCTAATTTGCAAGTCCGGATGAGCGTTAGTTGGGGAAACATCCACAAGTTTTGGGGCTGAAAGTTTTAGGGTCAAAAAGCATGTATTTTACAGTACCCCCCTAAACAAATTTGGAGTTTTGGACCAAAATTTCAAAGTCGTTTTTGCTCTACCATTTCAAGAGGGAATATCCCCTAGTACTAGTACTCTAATTTGCAAGTCCGGATGAGCGGTAGTTCGGGAAATATCCACCATTTTTGCGGCTGAAAGTTTTAGAATCAAAAAGCACAACTTTTACAGTACCCCCCTAAACAAAATTGGAGTTTTGGACTAAAATTTCAAAGTCGTTTTTGCTCTACCATGTCAAGAGGGAATATCCCCCAGTACCAGTGCTCTAATTTGCAAGTCCGGATGAGCGATAGTTCGGGAAATATCCACCATTTTTGGGGCTGAAAGTTTTAGAATCAAAAAGCACAAATTTTACAGTACCCCCCTAAACAAAATTGGAGTTTTGGACTAAAATTTCAAAGTCGTTGTTGCTCTACCATGTCAAGAGGGATTATCCCCCAGTACCAGTGCTTTAGTTTGCAAGTCCGAATGAGCGTTAGTTCGGGAAACATCCACAAGTTTTGGGGCTGAAAGTTTTAGGGTCAAAAAGCATGTATTTTTTAGTACCCCCCTAAAAAATATTGGAGTTTTGGACCAAAACGTCAATGTCGTTTTTGCTCTACCATGTCAAGAGGGAATATCCCCCAGTACCAGTGCTCTAATTTGCAAGTCCGGATGAGCGTTAGTTGGGGAAACATCCACAAGTTTGGGGGCTGAAAGTTTTAGGGTGAAAAGCACATTTTTTAGTACCCCTTAAAAAATATTGGAGTTTTGGACCAAAATGTCAAAGTCGTTTTTGCTCTACCATGTCAAGAGGGAATATCCCCTAGTACCAGTGGTCTAATTTGCGAATCCGGATGAGCGTTAGTTCGGGAAATATTCACCATTTTCAGGCTGAAAGCTTTAGGGTCAAAAAACACAAATTTTTCAGTACCCCCCTAAAAAAATTTGAGTTTTGGACTAAAATTTCAAAGTCGTTTTTGCTCTACCATGTCAAAAGGGAATATCCCCCAGTACCAGTGCTTTAATTTGCAAATCCGGATAAGCGTTAGTTTTGGAAACATCCACCAGTTTTGGGGCTGAAAGTTTTAGGGTCAAAAAGCACAAATTTTACAGTAACTCCTAAACAAAATTGGAGTTTTGGACCAAAATGTCAATGTCGTTTTTGCTCTACCATGTCAAGAGGGAATATCCCCCAGTACCAGTGCTCTAATTTGCAAGTACGGATGAGCGTTAGTTCGGGAAACATCCACAAGTTTTGGGGCTGAAAGTTTTAGGGTCAAAAAGCATGTATTTTTTAGTACCCCCCCTAAAAGAAATTGGAGTTTTGGACTAAAATTTCAAAGTCGTTTTTGCTCTACCATGTCAAAAGGAAAAATCCCCAAGTACCAGTGCTCTTATTTGCAAGTCCGGAAGAGCGTTAGTTCGGGAAATATTCACCATTTTTAGGCTGAAAGTGTTAGGGTCAAAAAACACAAATTTTTCAGTACCCCCCTAAAAAAATTTGAGTTTTGGACTAAAATTTCAAAGTCGTTTTCGCTCTACCATGTCAAGAGGGAATATCCCCCAGTACCAGTGCTTTAATTTGCAAATCCGGATAAGCGTTAGTTCGGGAAACATCCACCAGTTTTGGGGCTGAAAGTTTTAGGGTCAAAAAGCACAAATTTTACAGTACCCCCTAAAAAAATTTGAGTTTTGGACTAAAATTTCAAAGTCGTTTTTGCTCTACCATGTCAAGAGGGAATATCCCCCAGTACCAGTGCTCTAATTTGCAAGTCCGGATGAGCGATAGTTCGGGAAATATCCACAAGTTTTGGGGCTGAAAGTTTTAGAATCAAAAAGCACAAATTTTACAGTACCCCCTAAACAAAATTGGAGTTTTGGACCAAAATTTCAATGTCGTTTTTGCTCTACCATGTCAAGAGGAAATATCCCCCAGTACCAGTGCTCTAATTTGCAAGTACGTATGAGCGTTAGTTCGGGAAACATCCACAAGTTTTGGGGCTGAAAGTGTTAGGGTCAAAAAGCATGTATTTTTTAGTACCCCCCTAAACAAATTTGGAGTTTTGGACCAAAATTTCAAAGTCGTTTTTGCTCTACCAAGTCAAGAGGGAATATTCCCCCAGTACCAGTGCTCTAATTTGCAAGTACGTATGAGCGTTAGTTCGGGAAACATCCACAAGTTTTGGGGCTGAAAGTGTTAGGGTCAAAAAGCATGTATTTTTTAGTACCCCCCTAAACAAATTTGGAGTTTTGGACCAAAATTTCAAAGTCGTTTTTGCTCTACCAAGTCAAGAGGGAATATTCCCCCAGTACCAGTGCTCTAATTTGCAAGGCCGGATGAGCGTTAGTTGGGGAAACATCCACAAGTTTTGGGGCTGAAAGTTTAAGGGTCAAAAAGCACATATTTTTTAGTACCCCCCTAAAAAATATTGGAGTTTTGGACCAAAATGTCAAAGTCGTTTTTGCTCTACCATGTCAAGAGGGAATATCCCCTAGTACCAGTGCTCTAATTTGCAAGTCCGGATGAGCGATAATTCTGGAAATATCCACCATTTTTGGGGCTGAAAGTTTTAGAATCAAAAAGCACAAATTTTACAGTACCCCCCTAAACAAAATTGGAGTTTTGGACTAAAATTTCGAAGTCGTTGTTGCTCTACCATGTCAAGAGGGATTATCCCCCAGTACCAGTGCTTTAATTTGCAAGTCCGGATGATCGTTAGTTCGGGAAACATCCACCAGTTTTTGGGCTGAAAGTTTTAGGGTCAAAAAGCACATATTTTTTAGTACCCCCCTAAAAAATATTGGAGTTTTGGACCAAAACGTCAATGTCGTTTTTGCTCTACCATGTCAAGAGGTAATATCCCCAAGTACCAGTGCTCTAATTTGCAAGTACGGATGAGCGTTAGTTGGGGAAACATCCACAAGTTTTGGGGCTGAAAGTTTTAGGGTGAAAGAAACATTTTCTAGTACCCCCCTAAAAATTTTTGGAGTTTTGGACCAAAATGTCAAAGTCGTTTTTGCTCTACCATGTCAAGAGGGAATATCCCCTAGTACCAGTGCTCTAATTTGCAAATCCGGATGAGCGTTAGTTCGGGAAATATTCACCATTTTTAGGCTGAAAGTTTTAGGGTCAAAAAACACAAATTTTTCAGTACCCCCCTAAAAAAATTTGGAATTTTGGACTAAAATTTCAAAGTCGTTTTTGCTCTACCATGTCAAGAGGGAATATCCCCCAGTACCAGTGCTTTAATTTGCAAATCCGGATAAGCGTTAGTTCGGGAAACATCCACTAGTTTTGGGGCTGAAAGTTTTAGGGTCAAAAAGCACAAATTTTACAGTACCCCCTAAAAAAATTTGAGTTTTGGACTAAAATTTCAAAGTCGTTTTTGCTCTACCATGTCAAGAGGGAATATCCCCCAGTACCAGTGCTCTAATTTGCAAGTCCGGATGAGCGATAGTTAGGGAAATATCCACAAGTTTTGGGGCTGAAAGTTTAAGGGTCAAAAAGCATGTATTTTTTAGTACCCCCCTAAAAAAAATTGGAGTTTTGGACTAAAATTTCAAATTCGTTTTTGCTCTACCATGTCAAGAGGGAATATCCCCTAGTACAAGTGCTCCAATTTGCAAGTCCGGAAGAGCGATAATTTGGGAAACATGCACCATTTTGGGGGCTGAAAGTTTTATATCTAAAAGCACAAATTTTACAGTACCCCCCTAAAAAATATTGGAGTTTTGGAATAAAATTTCAAAGTCGTTTTTGCTCTACCATGTCAAGAGGGAATATCCCCCAGTACCAGTGCTTTAATTTGCAAACCCGGATAAGCGTTAGTTCGGGAAACATCCACCAGTTTTGGGGCTGAAAGTTTTAGGGTCAAAAAGCACATATTTTTTAGTACCCCCCTAAAAAATATTGGGAGTTTTGGACCAAAACGTCAAAGTCGTTTTTGCTCTACCATGTCAAGAAGGAATATCCCCCAGTACCAGTGCTCTAATTTGCAAGTCCGGATGAGCGTTATTTGGGGAAACATCCACAAGTTTTGGGGCTGAAAGTTTAAGGGTGAAAAAGCATATATTTTAGTACCCCCCTAAAAAATATTGGTGTTTTGGACCAAGATGTCAAAGTCGTTTTTGCTCTACCATGTCAAGAGGGAATATCCCCCAGTACCAGTGCTCTAATTTGCAAATCCGGATAAACGTTAGTTCGGGAAATATTCACCTTTTTTAGGCTGAAAGTTTTAGGGTCAAAAAACACATATTTTTCAGTACCCCCCTAAAAAAATGGGAGTTTTGGACTAAAATTTCAAAGTCGTTTTTGATCTACCATGTCAAAAGGAAATATCCCCAAGTACCAGTGCTCTAATTTGCAAGTCCGGATGAGCGTTAGTTCGGGAAATATTCACCATTTTTAGGCTGAAAGTGTTAGGGTCAAAAAACACAAATTTTTCAGTACCCCCCTAAAAAAATTTGAGTTTTTGACTAAAATTTCAAAGTCGTTTTTGCTCTACCATGTCAAGAGGGAATATCCCCCAGTACCAGTGCTTTAATTTGCAAATCCGGATAAGCGTTAGTTCGGGAAACATCCACCAGTTTTGGGGCTGAAAGTTTTAGGGTCAAAAAGCACAAATTTTACAGTACCCCCTAAAAAAATTTGAGTTTTGGACCATAATTTCAAAGTCGTTTTTGCTCTACCATGTCAAGAGAGAATATCCCCTAGTACCAGTGCTCTAATTTGCAAATCCGGACAAGCGTTAGTTCGGGAAATATTTACCATTTTTAGGCTGAAAGTTTTAGGGTCAAAAAACACAAATTTTTCAGTAAACCCTAAAAAAAATTGGAGTTTTGGACTAAAATTTCAAAGTTGTTTTTGCTCTACCATGTCAAGAGGGAATATCCCGTAGTACCAGTGCTTTAATTTTCCAGTTCGGATGATCATTAGTTCGGGAAACATCCACAAGTTTTGGGGCTGAAAGTTTTAGGGTCAAAAAGCATGTATTTTTTAGTACCCCCCTAAAAAAAATTGGAGTTTTGGATCAAAA
This sequence comes from Marthasterias glacialis, assembly GCA_911728455.2. Lineage (NCBI taxonomy): Eukaryota > Metazoa > Echinodermata > Asteroidea > Forcipulatida > Asteriidae > Marthasterias > Marthasterias glacialis. Next base: position 13,779,181 of record OU452223.1, read on the forward strand.
TGTCAAAGTTGTTTTTGCTCTACCATGTCAAGAGGGAATATCCCCCAGTAACAGTGCTCTAATTTGCAAGTCCGGATGAGCGATAATTCTGGAAATATCCACCATTTTTGGGGCTGAAAGTTTTAGAATCAAAAAGCACAAATTTTACAGTACCCCCCTAAACAAAATTGGAGTTTTGGACTAAAATTTCAAAGTCGTTGTTGCTCTACCATGTCAAGAGGGATTATCCCCCAGTACCAGTGCTTTAATTTGCAAGTCCGGATCAGCGTTAGTTCGGGAAACATCCACAAGTTTTGGGGCTGAAAGTGTTAGGGTCAAAAAGCATGTATTTTTTAGTACCCCCCTAAAAAATATTGGAGTTTTGGACCAAAACGTCAATGCGTTTTTGCTCTACCATGTCAAGAGGGAATATCCCCCAGTACCAGTGCTCTAATTTGCAAGTCCGGATGAGCGTTAGTTGGGGAAACATCCACAAGTTTGGGGGCTGAAAGTTTTAGGGTGAAAAGCACGATTTTTAGTACCCCTTAAAAAATATTGGAGTTTTGGACCAAAATGTCAGAGTCGTTTTTGCTCTACCATGTCAAGAGGGAATATCCCCTAGTACCAGTGCTCTAATTTGCGAATCCGGATGAGCGTTAGTTCGGGAAATATTCACCATTTTTAGGCTGAAAGCTTTAGGGTCAAAAAACACAAATTTTTCAGTACCCTCCTAAAAAAATTTCAGTTTTGGACTAAAATTTCAAAGTTGTTTTTGCTCTACCATGTCAAAAGGGAATATCCCCCAGTACCAGTGCTTTAATTTGCAAATCCGGATAAGCGTTAGTTCGGGAAACATCCACCAGTTTTGGGGCTGAAAGTTTTAGGGTCAAAAAGCACAAATTTTACAGTACCCCCTAAACAAAATTGGAGTTTTGGACCAAAATGTCAATGTCGTTTTTGCTCTACCATGTCAAGAGGGAATATCCCCCAGTACCAGTGCTCTAATTTGCAAGTACGGATGAACGTTAGTTCGGGAAACATCCACAAGTTTTGGGGCTGAAAGTTTTAGGGTCAAAAAGCATGTATTTTTTAGTATCCCCCTAAAAGAAATTGGAGTTTTGGACCAAAATTTCAAAGTCGTTTTTGCTCTACCATGTCAAGAGGGAATATCCCCTAGTACCTGTGCTCTAATTTGCAAATCCGGATAAGCGTTAGTTCGGGATATATTCACTATTTTTAGGCTGAAAGTTTTAGGGTCAAAAAACACAAATTTTTCAGTACCCCCTCAAAAAAAATTTGAGTTTTGGACTAAAATTTCAAAGTCGTTTTTGCTCTACCATGTCAAGAGGGAATATCCCCCAGTACCAGTGCTCTAATTTGCAAGTCCGGATGAGCGTTAGTTCGGGAAATATCCACCATTTTTCGGCTGAAAGTTTTAGGTTCAAAAAGCAGAAATGTTAAAGTACCCCCCTAAAAAATAAATGGAGTTTTGGACAAAAATCTCAAAGTTCTTTTTGCTCTAGCATGTCTAGAGGGAATATCCCCCAGTACCAGTGCTCTAATTTGCAAGTCTGGATGAGCGTTTGTTTGGGAAATATCCACCATTTTTCGGCTGAAACTTTTAGGGTCAAAAAACACAAATTGTACATTACCCCCCCACCCCTAAAAAACCTGAAGTTTTGGACCAAAGTTTCAAAGTTGTTTTTGCTCCACCATGTAAAAAGGGCAAATATCCAGGTACCAGTTCTATAATTGTCAAGTCGGGATCTGCGTTTGTTTTGGAAATATCCACCATTTTTCGGCGAAACTTTTCGGGTAAAAAAACACAAATTTTACATTACCCCTCTGAAAATTATCGATTTTGGACCAAAATTTCAAAGTCGTTTTCGCTCTACCATGTACAGAGGGCATTTCCCCCGGTACCAAGGCTTTAATTTGCAAGTCCGAATCTGCGTTAGTTATCCACCATTTTTGGGCTGAAACCTTTCTCAAAACCCTTTATTATACATTATCAGGGAGCCCTTGAGTATGGCTTTCCAATAGTATCATACTTAGCCAGTTTCTTACAAAATTAGTGGAGGTATAGCCATTGTTAACACGTTGACTGCCGACTACGAATATCCTCGTACTAACAGGTGTACTGGAGTCTGCCACTACGAATGTACTCGTGGAAAATGAAAGGTATTTGCATTGTAACTTGAATACATTGGCACCACTGAAGGCGCATCCAATAAGCTGCTTGCAAATGGGAACGCCATGTGAAATTATGCACGGCAGTCAACGTGTTAACTCTTGTTTTGTTTCTTTGACAGCTCTGTGAAGAAAAATTTCATTGAACAAGTATAAGAAGGGCATTGGAAGCATCACCACTTACTCAACGATTCTGGAATGAAGGTGCCATTGGTTGTCCCGGAAAGTTTAATTCATGGATGCAAGACTAAATAAGCTAACTGCAGGTAAAAAGAAGTTATTTCTAGCACCATTATTGCTGGAGTCATGGACCGGGAGGCTGCCAAATGTTTTGGGGCCGGTATTTTTATTTTAGTTGGAGTTCAGCATCCTCACTGGGCCATTGTTCACAAACACACACAGCCCTGTAAATATTATTTATAAGTTTTTGGGTTGCCTTCTTGTCTAGCCCCTGGTACCCTGTTTCTTTTAATTCACAACTTTTAGATCTGCATTGCCAGAGAACCTTTGATTGGGGCTTTCCAACTGTCACATTTGTCCAGATCCTTGTAACATTCGGGAAGATATTGCCATTCTAAAATTCTTGTTTTTCCCTCCCTGACAGCTCTATTGACAACAATCCCATTAAACATATGTTTGAAGGGCATTTGGAGCATTACCACTTACTCGTCATTTTCAGGGTGAAGATGTCACTGGATTGTCAGAAATTTTGATGTTTGGATGCAAGACTACTGAAGCTAACTGCTGGTAAAACCTTTTTTTATTTGGACCCATTACTTCTTGAGTTGTGAGGCTACTGGCTTGTTTTAGCGGGTCAAATATTCATAAATTCCCCAGGCAGTTTATGCAGTGCCTTGGTTGAAAGTTGGTCACATAGCCATGTTTACTTGGTATTAAATGAATGATAAATGCATAGCAAGGGTAGATTAAGACCTGTCAGCTATTGCACATTCAGCACTAACAGCCATACGTGTGTTGGCATGCAAGCTTACATGGGCACTAATTTACTCAGTACACAATCACTACATGCCAGTACTCAATGTCAATTCTATTAGTACTAGTGCAACAGCACAACCTTTGAGTGTCACATGCTATTGACCCTTTGCAAAATTTTACCTGAGGACAGGAAGTGAAATTATTAAAAAGCAGATAAGTTCAGTATTTGAGAAAAATTAAATTGGCTGTTCCAACTGCTTACCGATCAAAAGGACCTGTTGTAAAATTACCTCAAGGCTAGAAAATTCAAGGAAAGTTACCCTCCTGCCTGAGTGGGTCTGAGCTGCAGCGCAGTTAGTGAACAAACTTCTTACATAAATTTTGAGAGAATGGGGAGCAAGTTGAGCACCTTGCTTCAGGCACAGTGAGATGCATAATTATCTTTAGGACATATTGTGATCAGAGAAATTAACCACCATTGTTTGAAACTCCTCATTGGTATACTTTGCTCATGATTTTGTGTTGGGGCAAGTCACACAGGTTGTACCCAGAAATGGACATTCAAAGCAAGTCAACTTAATCCTAACTGAACAGTCAGGTCACTAGGTCAAAAGTTCAAGTCACTGCAGAGTGGTAGATCCAAGATACAAGATTCCATGCAACCACTTTGATATGACAATGTCAATATTTCCTAGTATTTGTAATAATCTATTTAGTGTATGCTTATTCTTTTTTTTTCTAAGGGTATGCATTCAGACGTCTGCTGAGGATCCTGAATGGAAATAACCCTCCCTGATGGCAGGCAGACCTAGTACCCTTTCTGACAGCACATCAGATGGAGTTGTACCACAGGAACTTCATAATTATACATTGTACATGTACATATGGAAGCCCAACATGCACATTGAACATCTACTACATTGATGTAATGTCATAGTCTACCAAGCTGCACATGAAAAGTGCTATTTTACTGTCAGCAAAGTGACTTTTTTAAGGACCTACATGGACAAGTTCAATGGACAGGTCATTGAGGATACCAACTACTTTGATATTAACCACAGAATGACATTTTTGTTAACGTTAGGGACATACATACTGCAATGTCACATCAATATGCACTTCATACAGGGATTATAACTTTCAGTCAAGAGTGGTACAAAGAAAATAAATCAAAATGGAGAAAACTTTCCAAGAACAAGAACCAGCTAGAGAATTATAACTACTTTACAAAATGAATCACACAGGAAAGGTTGAAAATGAAGACAATCTTCATGTAATCTCTGTTAATACTGCAAGGCCAACAGTTTCTAAGATGAGAAGACCTGGGAGAGAATGTTTAAGTTGATGATAAAAGACAAATTTTCAGAATGAATTTTGGAAGCTTTGAAGGATTTATAATTAAATGTGTACAAAATACATTTGTGAAGGAAATAAAACCAAAATGGTTTGACTGTGAAATGAATTATCAGTTTCATGACATTTGTTTTCCTAATAGGTTTTGACCAATCACTTAATTCAACAAATAAGATGGTTTGAAATATAACCTGTGTCTTTTGATTTCAGATAATTATTATCATTTTGGTCAAACAAATGGTGCACAACCCTCTAAACTTACGGTATGTTAAAAAGGTGTAAAATGCCATTTTTGTATTATCTTTCCAAATAGAATTTTGTCAAAATCCCAAAAGTCTAATGACGTCACAAATTATGGATCTGTACCTTTCATACAGATTTTTTTTCTCTTCAATTTTGATTTATTTTAATAAAAAAAAGGACCAATTTACTGAAGCATAAATTCCTCTTTGGAACTGTTTTGAATGTACAAACCCGTTGTTGATATTCAATTACTTCAAGTTTCATATTTATTTCGCTCAGAAAGAATATAAAATAAAATGACATTTTACACCATTTTAACATGAGATCAGAGACTTCCCCCTCCCCGCTTTCATACGGACTCTATTGAAGAATGAGTGCCTCACAATACTGAACTTGACCTTGGAATCCATCGTTTTGATGCACCCAAATGATATGCCCCCAGGTGACCCCCCATTTGAAATCTGGTCTTTGAGATTAAAAATTAAATGCTGTAAGCTTTTATATAGTAATTTCATTTCAAGTTTTTTTTGTTTTGTTTTTTCTACTTACATGCAGACAATGTATTTGTTTTTACCTCCACTTCAGATCATCATGACAAAGGCACTAAAAGGAGGCTTGTTTAATAAAAATGCTAACACAAACTTCAGTTTTAATAGACCGATTGCACAACTTAGGTCAAGTTACCTGCAGTGGGTTGAAATGTAAACAAACACGACATCCTCCATAGGAAAGTGCGGTACAGTACATGATGATTGTTTCATTTGTTTGTTCGATCGAGGCTTTTATTAGTTCACATTTGTGAGATATTCTTGAGTTTATACCAGAGACCTTGGATTGGCTGAAATGAAAATTCTACAGGGAATTTCTGTTCATGATGTTGCATATCGGAACGTTTGGGCAGACGACTGCAATCGGATGCTTTTCAATGCAAGAAAGTCATAGTTTTGAAGCTGAAATTATCCAAAGAAAGGGCTTTCAAAACTGAGTGGTTTTTTTGTCTACTTAAAATTCCGCAAGCCTAGGTATAAATGCTCACTTTTCCAACAATCGTTACTGCCCCCCTTTTTATACAGTGATTTACATTGCAAATAAAGAAACACGCGGGTTGCTATATATACATCGTCGTCCAATGGCAGTAGTCCATCACTCAAAAGAAACCTCTTTTATAGTAGAATACTGGTAGTTTATAAAACAGCAATGTGATTGAAATCAATGTCATGACATACAACTGTTACAAAATGGCTTTTAAAGGAAGGATTAGGTGCATACTTAATCGCGCTTATGGAACACGTGACTTCTGCGCTGTTTACAAAAAGGAAATACAAAATGCAGCTTGGTTTTGCAATGCAATTCCTGAGTATCCAGGTTCGGGACATGGTTGGTGTTCATTGGCTCTAGTGAACAGCGCCACAATGCTGTCGCCTCTGATTGGTTGAAAGTTCCCTACATAGCAACAGCATTGTATGTGCGCCTAACTCATAGAGTTAGCTTTGCCTTTATTGTAGCAACAAGCAAATAAGCACATGCAGTTACATTGGCCTTTTTGTTATTCCTCACCCGCCTCCACCCCGTCTAAAACCGCCCAGTTCCTTTCTTGTTGTTTTTCTCCATCTTTGCGGGTTTGGGATGTCTGATTGTTTCTGATTTGTTTTGTTCTGTGTTTCCCCCTCAAAAACAGTACATTTAGTTAGATAAGTAACTCATTTTAGCCACTTGTTGAAAGTGAGGCTTACAATTATTGATATTGTAATGAAAATGTGGGTTCTTTTTGCATAATTAGAGTGGGATTGGAGATCAAGGCGCAAATGAGGCAAATTTCCACAGTGGATTTAAGTGGATTTTCAGTAGGTCATTCTGGGGACCTTACCAATATGCTCTGTAGTGAAAAAATAAGTCTGTTGCAACTTGTTTGAAGTTTATATAAAAAATGAGGGATTTGTCCTGGACTATTGTTATAATAGACATATCGAAACAGTTGTTACTTGGACACTGTATTGTAAACATGAAGTGTTGATGAGTTTTGCCGTGCTGTTTTGCCATTAGACAGTTACTTCCGCAATGTAGACACAGTGTGGTAAACAGCAAGCCAACATGGGTTAATTATGGTGGCCCTGAAGAGACATTGCATATCGCAAATGTGTTCACTTATATATGAGATGTCGTGAAATTTATAGCAAATATGTGCACACATGTATGCGATGTTGTGAATTTATCACAAACAAGTGGCATACGTATTCGATTTTGCCAAATTTATTACAAACTTGTGCGCATACGTATGCGATGTTGCAAAATTTATTGCCAAAAAATGTGCGTACACGTATGCAATGTCGTGAAACAGTTCGGGAATATATGCGTATACATGTGTCCTTTTATTAGTAATGTCGTGACATTTTTTGCATACTTTTGTTGCATACTTTTCAATAAAATTCCTAATGAACTGGGGAGTTGTAGCAGCTAGTCTGGAATCTAGACATACAGATAGAAAAAATGAGGGTCTGACTAATTTAACTTCGCGTGCACTGTTCCTCATGCTTTTCTCATGGTCATGTATTACATTACTGTACCATCACCCATATGTGGCTGGCTAGAGATGTTCACGCTAACAGTACCTGCCTGGTACCCAGGTTCCAGCCTTGTAGTATCTTTGGTATACAAAATGAGACCAGGGCCACTTGCGTTACTCCCTCGGTCACTAAAAAAATGCCCCCAAATATGACATCACCCCAAAGGTATGTGACAGAGGTATGCAATAAAATTCACGACATTGCTAATAAATTTGCAAACGTATGCGCACATATTCGCGATAAATTTTACGACATCATATATATGTACGCACATATTCGCGATAAATTTCACAACATCACATACTTTTTCGCACATAATCGCAATAAAGTTTGCAACATCGCATACGTATGCGCACACGTTTGCGATATACGATGTCTCTTCAGGTCCACCACAGTTGATCCAATCTGTGATCAGAGTCTATTGTCAAACATTATACATATGTATCAAGCAACAAACCAAAAGGGAAACTGACTTGGAAAATTTTAAATCAATGTAGGAGTGGAAAAGAAAATTGACTGGAGCAGGATTTGAATCAGCGACCACCGGTTTAAGGTTAAACCGGTGGTTGCAGGTTCAAATCCTGTTTTTTTGTTCACCTCCCAAATTGATTATACGTATGTGTGACGTACAGCTAGCCTGGTTTTACGGGGCGTGTCTTTACAACCGTGGTATAATACACGCGAACGTGTGCACACCTTGCATGTACACAGACAAAGCCTATAAAAACAAACCAGGCTGCTGCTCGTGCACTCCGCTGTTTTAGTGTAATATCTAAGTTGTCTGTATTTTATATGGTCAAGTGTCTTTCAAATTTATGCAATTATACTTTGTTGTTTCATTCCAAACACAAATAATGATGAATTCTTAAAGAAAAACCTTCAAGGTAAACATTGTTTTGGGTTCAAAATCTAGCTCAATTAGAAGTAATTCACACGGAAAAACTGCCAAGGGACAATCTTCAAGCCTTCAGAGTCAACGCACGGTGTGGATTCAAATACCGCGGGCTGTACATGAGACGTGGGTGGTCTGTGCATAATGCCCGGGGGACATTGCTTGGATGTGAAGGCAGGCTGTGTTGTACTTTGACCGAACGGAACTCGAATATCTAGTCGGAAACAACGGCGAAACAAAGTTGAAATACTCAGGTAAAACTTGTCAAACTTTTATTAAAAGTGTCTGAACATTATGGCAAAACTTGTCATGGGTCGTTTGTCTGCATAAGGCCAAATGTTTATCTGATAAATACGAAGGGTTGTAACAATGTTTTTAATTTCAATTTTTCTCTTGAAACGTTTTCCCAAGACGTGTCGGAAATTCTTCCTAATTTCGGCCAAGAAGATCCCTCCATCCAAATTTTTAAATCTTTTAAAATTTGATTATTTGCTTGTTAATGAAGGGACATTCCTCAATCTGATAGAACGGGTTTTGCTAAACACTGGGTCAGGCATTCCAATCTTATCCAAGTCCAAACATGTTTCGGAGGATTTAGGCCACTTGTTGCTTGTGGGCAACTGGGTTTGTGGAGTTTGTAATACCTATTAATGTGTCCATGATCAAACTTGATGTGAGGTCGATACTTTTCCGGCTATGTTAAATGTTATAATTCTAGGCTATTATTCACGCACACGGACCAATGGAAGCGATACCTTAGTTACTTGAGGCAAACTACGCATCCTCTCAGCTAGTCCCACAAGCACAAACCGTATAATCGTTTTAGAGCCCTTCAGCTCAAACACTGTAAAATTTAACGCAATCTGCAAACAATTAAGGGTGCTATTACTGTTCTTTCCAAAGTTTTCTCTGTTTATTTTTTATTTTTATTATTATTGACCGTTTTAGATTCTTGTACATAGTTCCAGAAATGTGTATTTAACAGATGCTGAGTTAATCAACCTCTCCTCTGTTGGGCCGCAATCCTCCCTGTTTTCCCCACATCACATTTCAACAGAGGGCTTTTATTCAGTGTCGCACTATGCAACCCCACCCCCGCCCCCATAAAATAAAAAGGGAGTAAGGTATGGCCGTAGATAACCGGCGTTTTCTTTCCCTGACAGCATCATGTACAGAAGTCATATTGAGGGAGATCTCTGCATGCTCGTCGTTTCTTGCTAAAGATGCCGCAGGATGACCGTATAAAGGTTGGATTTTCGGATGCATAACTCTAGAGTTAATTGCAGGTAAAATGATTTGTGTTTCGCATAACTAATCCAATTTCATTTTAGTCTAACGTCCATTAATATTTTTATTTTGCGATAAAAATATGAAGTTCGATTTGATGGTATCATATCAAGCGGGCACCAATAACTAATGCAATTCATTCGCAATAAACATTCCCCGGTATATCATCGCTCTAGTTTGCAAGCCCGGATCTGGCTTGGTTCGGAAAATATCCAGATTTTTTCGGCACAAACTTTTAGTGCCATTAACACCCATAAAAACAGCCTTGACTAAAATTTCAAATTCTTTTTCGCTCTGCCTAGTCAAAAGGGCATATCCCCGGCACCAGCGCTCTAGTTAGCAAGACTGAATCTGCCTTAGTTCAGAAAATATCCACGATTTTTGGGCACTTTAGCAAAAAAAAAATTAAAATCTATTCCCTCCCCCCCCCCCGTTTAAAAACAATATCAGTTTTGAATCCATATTTCAGTCATTTTCGCTCTACCAAATCCAGAGGAAATATCCCCCAGTATCAGCGCTCTAATTTGCACGCCAGGATCTGCCTTAGTTGGAAAATATCCAAGATTTTTGGGCAAAAACCTTTAGGGCGAAAACACAAAAAAATTATCCGTTACCCCCCCCCCCCCTCCCACTTTAAAAAAAAACGCCCGGACACACGGTAAGGGCAGTGCATGAACTATCCGAGGGTGCCCTCATATTATGACGTCATAAGTATATGGTTCACAACATAATATTAACGGGTGTGTTGCTGTAGTCGTATACTCTCCAGTTTATTTATTAATGCAATTTAAGAAAACATATTTGACAAACGTACATCTGTTGAACAATTACATATAGTTTCATTTTTTTTCTTTCAAATTTAACAGAAATAATGTGTACTTAGTTCCGTGCTCTTTTGACATCAACCCCTATAAAAATGGTATAAACTCTTTGGGGTCATTCTGGTGTTTGGCGCGCAAAGGTCAACCACAATACGAATCAATAGTACATGACGCACTATACGTACTTCTTTGCATTGGTTGTTTTTTATGGCAATTTGAGTTCTCTGATTTTGTCGTTTTCTCAAGACATTGGAAGAAGGTGAATTAATTTACATCTATAGGTACAGCAGGCGTAGTTTCAGTTGACTGTGAATGTAAGTGTATTGTATTTTTGTATTTCAGTTGAACGTAACACTGGGTGTTAAATGGATTCTTAATTATCGGTATCTATATCATGTGACATGATCGACACGGTGTTAATTTTACACACTATAAAGCAATTGGGATAATTATCACCATGTCGGTTTTGTCACATAGGTACCAATAGAATTAACTTAACACCCTAGTTTTGACAGTTAAGTTGTAGTTGTAGTAATTGTAAATTCAGCTTCAGTTTGTGGTTGCAAGCTCGGCAAAAATACCATATCTAGCTGCCATTTTATCTACCTTATGAGGTCAAATTATATCTTTACCTACATGACCTACCCAGTAGACCCAGTAACGTGGGTGCTAGACTCCTGTTTTTGAGGTGATGTCAAAATCTCCAGATAGACCCAGTTAAGGGGGCGCTGTACTCCTTTTTAAAACATTTGACACTAGCACCCCAGCGTTGAGTAAAGTACTATAGCCCCCAGCAAAGTATACGTAAGTTCTCTTAATAGCTCTTATGATGAGGTGGATTTACAATAATAAATATGATACCCTGTTCAAAAAGTGGCAAAAATTACAACAAAGACTCAACAGAAATTGTTTTGCTGGCGAATCACCTACTCCTACTACGGAGTACTACTGGCTTCTCAAGATATCAAGAATGAAATGAAATGCATTTAATTGTACTCACGTTCACTGTCTGCCCTCCAAATCGATGACGTTTTAGCCCATTAAAACTGCAGCCATTACAATCGCCATTTTACTACTGATAGTCATGTGATACTCAGCGACTGTTTTCTTACGTGTAAAAAGTTGTATTAACACAACTAGTACTAGGAATGCACGTTCACTGATGCCCTGCTTGCATATTGTTTAGCGCAGTCAATACAGAATACCTGTGTAGTGTTTTTGCACATAAGAAAACAGTTGGACAATATCTCAATGACAATGAGATCTCACATCTAATAACATATTTAGTGTTAAGATGAGACAATAAGGTTATGTCTTGATGATATCATCAAGAGTCAAATTACAAGGTTTTCAAGCCACTATCTTAGCAACTGCCTAGCTAGTTGCGATGGTCATAACCCTCCATCCTCCCGTTTGTGGGAGGTTATGATTATTGCAACTACTGCAGAGCAACAGCACAAGGTGTGACTTTTTTGCCAAGATTGCACCGTTGGTTCGCGACCACACACACATATAGGATACACACGCGTACAGGTTACACACACGTACATAGTTTTCGTGAATGGTATTGATTTACTTTGGTAGCCTTTTGAGCAGTGCTTGATTCCAAAGAACAATTCAGATGGGAACACTATTAAAGCACTTTTATACAACTGTACAGGGACCACTGCTAAAGTTAGTACATTTGTGTGTGTTGTTTTGTGTCAGAACAATGACGGCAATTTGTTTACTTTACTAAAGGGATTTTATCGTGTCAGACTTTTGTCTGACTTTCAGTGGCATTGTCAAGGCTGTAATTGGTTAGTAGGTTAGAAGGTGGGGTTCAAGGGATCGGTTCATTATCTTTGCCATGTTTTCCACTTAATACCATTAGTAACGAGAGCAAGCTAGAAAGAAAGAAACCAAGTTATTCCTACCGGTATTCCCATAGGTGGGCTCATAAAAGAATTGAGTGTGTTTCATCGAAAATCCTGTAGTAAGGCAGCTATGTTTGTTAACAAGAACTTTCTCTGCATTTTTGTTTCCTTCTGGCTTTTAGATTTCAAAGATGGACTGTCTCAAAACATCAGCAATGTGTCTAAGGTGCCTTGGATGGATGCTTGTACTTTTAGTCATTTCTGCCAGAGCAGAAATCAAACGTGTCCTTGGTGGACAATGGATGCTGACAATTGCAAACAAAAGTAAGTGTTCTTTCTAACACTGCACAGCCACCCTGCTGATTGTGTTGGGATCAATTAAACAAATTTGTGCGTCAAAAGAGATCCCTCAGTTTAACTGTAGTGTTTTATAAAACTTAAACAATCAAAACCATTGACTATGGCTGAACTCAGACTTGATTATGTCTGCCTAGTGACACAGAAATTGCTAATATTTCTTTAGATATAGAAATCTTGCTTTTTGATCTGCTTCTCTGGTGTTGAGGGTGCTGTTCCCAGAAACTTCCTTGAAATATTGTATTCCATGGGTTATGAAATTGTGGAAATGCCATCATTTCAACATAAAATTTGGATATAGTTCCAGACCTTTATATCAGTAATGACTCACATTACTGAGATTTAGATGTTCGTAATACTGGAAATTTGCCAGTGTTTTGATATTTAATTGATGTTGTGTTGGATTTAATTTTGTAGTATTTTACCCGTCTATTAAATTGCTCGAGCTATTTTTACTGCAATCTTGATCTTTTAAACTTGTGTTTTATTTAAGTGTAAAAGCAAACACAATGTGTTCATCAGGCTGCAAAGCTTGAAATGTTTTTTAATTTTAAACCATAACAATAATTGATATCACTTTAACACGTACATCCAACTTGATTGCAGGTGTTTCAATACCGGCAACAGTTCCTGGTGGTGTCAACACAGCCCTACAGGCAGCTGGCAAAATCAACGACCCATATACAGAGAACAACGCCATCTTGTTCCGCTGGATGGCCAATGACATTTGGAATTACTCTTACACATTCAGTGGTAAGACAATAATATAGCTAATCTTGATTGCTGTCTTCTAATTTTCCCAACTCCCATTTGTAATCTGGCTAGTCAAAGTACCCAATCCTTCAAAATACTTGACTCTTTGTTGGCTGTGGTTATTGCACCCCGTCCATTTTCAAAAACAGTAAGTAGGGCTTCAGGAACTAGCCACAGGTAACTCCTGTTAACCAATGCTAATGTAGTTTGGGTGACCATGGCTAACTCTGTGGTAACCACAGCTAACTCTGTGGTAACCACAGCTAACTCTGTGGTAACCACAGCTAACTCTGTAAATTGCTGTACAAGTCTATGAAAAAGTTGCCCTAACCTTATTATTACACTTCCTTTAAATTTATTTTAAACATCAAAGCAGCTCATTAAGGACACAATTGTCACAAGCAGGACTTGAACCCACACTCTGCCTATCAGAAACACCCAAGCCTGAGTCCGGTGTTCTCATCCACTCGACCACGACACGCAAAATTGGTGCCCTCATTGGGCGGGTTCTTTTTGCATTTGTAATGATTTCAAATCAACAAAGTATTTTTTACCTGACTTGTTTCAGTTAAAGGTTGATTCTAAATCATTTTATTTTTGGTTTTGTTTATCTTTTTCCAGAATCCTATGTGAACCCCTGTTCCATTGAGGTGACAGCTTTCTCTGATCTTGGCACCTCTAGCTCTTGTCGGGGAAACTTACAGGCTGATTTGAAAGCCTTAAATGTCAGCCAGAAAGCATCAGTCAAACTTTCTAGAGGAAATATCAAGTTCACAATGAAGTTTCAAGTTCCAAAGGTAGAACAAGTTTTTTTCAGCCAAATAGTGCAATGTGTTCTGTTCCGGCAAATAGTCAGTTCAGTTGAATGTCTTAAACCAGACTCTTCTCTCAACCATCCCCCGTTGTCTCCCTCTCCTTTGTTCATCCCTTGCATCTTCTGACTGCATCCTCAGTTACCCCAGTATACTTGTATGTGTGTCTTGTGTTGACATTTAGCCTTTGGGCAAGACTTTGCTAGGGTCAAAACAGGAGGCCATTTACAATTTGTTTACGTTTAAAAATGTCTCGCAAGCTAACAATTTGGTCCAGAATGTGCTATATAAACAAGTATAAGCCAGAAGACCTGTAAACATGCAAGCATTATTGTCCGGGGTCTTGTAAGTACATCATTGTGTAAATTTGAATACGGCCGAGGTTTTGCAATTCAAAGTGCGTGAATTTGACATTTCCTCTATACAGAAAACAAAAATCCCAGTGCTTCAAAAATGTTTGTTTTCTTGGCTTTGTCAAGTTGAGGTTTCTTTGTGCCAGCTGTACTCTGAAATAATTCCGACAAGTCTAAGAAATAATTGTTAGGCTGGACCAGAAAGATTTCCAGCAGGAACTGGTTAAAACACTGCATTGCATTAGGTTCATGGGTGCAGTCAAACTCTTCGTTTTGCTGGATCTATAATGAATATTCCATGTGTTGGTCAATGTTTGTCGTCTGCTCTTGAAACATAAGCTAATTTCATCATGAATTTGATCAACAGCTTTTAAAGAGTTACAATTGAACATAATTTACACTTTTCGACACATTCTCTTAAAAACATTTTTTGAAACATGCCTATGGATTTTTGTTTTATCCTTCATGCAAATTTAACATTTAAACTACTTGCTGAGTTTCGCATTGTTGATTGTTTTTAATGCCCAGCGCATTCAGGTTTAAAAACTTGCGATTCCATCGGCTAATGTTTGCATTGTTTGCCAGAGAGGAACCCACCACAAGAAGACTCTACTCCACTTGCCGATTAATATCCACATTTTCTGTCAGGTTTCATGACATTCTGTCAAAAATTGTGAAATCTTTTGGGGTTATTTGTTCAGTTTCCTCAAAGCAAATTTTGAAAATTTTAAGGCTGCCAGAAACACAATACCCTACATTTTTTAATAAATGGATTGACCATGAATTTCTTACAGGCAAAGACATGGTGGCCAGTAGGCTTTCGGGACCAGTCACTTTATCAACTGCAAGTTTCGTTCTCTGACATGGGTCAACAAGAGTCATCCACAAATTCACTTCAGTTTGCGTTCTGTCATTTAGAACTTGTAGAGGAAGAGGTGCCAAATTTTAAAGGTGAGTCACTGGAATAACAAAGCTGTGTTAATGGACGTCTTTGGAACAACTTTATTAAATGCCCTATGATTTGGAAGTTTTGTTTGTTTTGATTCACTTTTTAACATATATTATATTGGTTTATATTACATATAACATTGGTTCTCTTCACCCAGGGGTATAAATGGGTACCTGCGAGGGTAAAGGTTGATGTTGTATTTGAAAAAGCCTTTGGAGCGTCACTGCAGCACAGGGCTGTGTACTCCCACAAGAGCTGAGAAATATTACAGGAATTTATTGGCCCAATGACCAGGGCACTAACGTATATGGCAATGAAACATTGTTGTAAAATGCACTATGTAAGAACTAATTATTATTATTATCTCCTTCTAATTTAATGTAAATATTCATCAAGTATTGCTATCCAACAGGTCTGCAATTCTTCGTCAAGATCAACTACCAACTCACCTTCATCAAAGGGGCCAATTGTATATCTGCAGATCCCTTCAAGAAGTGTGTGTCTCGTACACAGCTGAATCGTCTTCTCCAATCTCTCGAAGACGCTGACAAGCATGCCACCAGGGTGTGGGGAGCCAGGGCATATGAGCAAGAAGCTTTCTATGAAATCTGTGATGTTGACAATAAAAAAGAAGTCACCCTCAGTCAAAACTGGTATGTATAAGACCCTTTTTAAAATTGGCTGTGGCTGTAGGTATTGGCTGATGCCACTGAAAAGGCCGTAGCCATAGCCAAATCAATTTAAGACATTGGGACAGTAGGTGGCAGCAGACATACCAGGCAAATTTGTGCTGGTTACGTAGTTCGAAGCATGTGTATTTCCAAGATCATCTGATTTAAAGACCATGTAACCCTGTGACATCACATTAAAAAAAGCCAAGCAGTCTGTACTGCGAGCACAATTTGTAGCTCAATGAAAAAACACATAATACTTATTTATGGAGATTGCACTGTCTGTTTTTAATTTATTATTAATGTGAAAGAAAGGAGGCACATTTCAAAACTTGTTCCGCTGTTATTTTGATTACTTTTGAATTTATGTGGAAATTATGCCATGAAATTTACCATCATGAGCAGTGTAGTATCTCGCTTTCCATGAAATGCTCTGTAATATTCAAGGTCATTCTTTTGTAAACAAAGGTTTCATGATCTACACCTGAGTTAGTCTGTTGCCACCTGTCCTTCCAGATCGTCTTCATAGCCATTGTTTGCTAGAAATGGGCAGGCCTGTGAATCATTTGTCTGGATGTTTTCCAAATTTTAGGACTTTTCATAGATCTCCATGTACTTTGAGATTTTCTTAACACGTTGACTGCCGACTACGAATATCCTCGTACTAACAGGTGTACTGGAGTCTGCCACTACGAATATACTCGTAGAAAATGAAAGGTCTTTGCATTGTAACTTGAATACACTGGCACCACTGATGGCGCAGCCAATAAGCTGCTGGCAGTGGTGAGGACATGCTTCTATAAAATGTACATGTTTAAACTATTTAAGTAAGTACCGGTACCTATTAAGTATGCGCGCATGCACATAGGCCCTAACGCTTGGCAAATGGGAACGCCATGTGAAATTATGCACGGCAGTCAACGTGTTAAAATGAGCGAAATTACTATCACCAGAGAGGAACATAGATGGAAAGCAGAGTGGGTACTTCCTATGCCACCCTGTGTAACCGCATTGTCTCAAAGTGTACCCTCGAAAAACAAGACATTTGCCAAAATCGATCAGTACATCAAAAAAGTGTTCCTGAAAAAGATGGCATTTTTTCTCTGCATGATCTTCAGTACTTGCCCATGTCCAGGGCAATCATGAAAGTGCTTGGCCAGATTGCAGTGCATGAGTCATGCCATTCCATTTTTGTTTTTGTTTTTGAACACTTTCACGGCAATAGTAGCCAACAAATTTGGCACAGACAACAACCCTAGGTGTATGAGGTCTCTTTGGTCAAGGGGGAGCAGAGAGGTTGATTTGTTGGAAGTTTTACACAGATAAAAACACAAGCCTATGCACTTTTTCCTTCTTGCTTTGCCCAAATTTTCCTCACTGTTTTGCAAGAATTATGGAGTCAACTGTGCCCGGCTCAAACGCCTGTGACAACAGCAATGGCTGTGAAGTCCAGGTTCTCTGGTTCATTTTTATGGTGATGAAATACTATAACCTTGTTCTTACTGAAACCCCAAATGATGGTAGAAAGTCTTGAAACCTCGAAAATGTTTCCTCTTAAAAAACAAAATCCAGAGGCATATTATTTGGATGGGATTCAAACCCTCAACATTTACCATTCATGCCATTCTGATATAACTATCATTATTATTACTGTGACTACATGTATCATTGTTATAATGGACAAATCAATATGCAATGATTTGTTATATTTGCAGGTATGGGACAGGCAATAACTTCCCATTGTATCAGAAAGATTTTGTCACCCTGTACATCGACAAAATCTTGGAAGCTGTGAGAAAGAACTCCAAGTTGCCGGCTGTGAGTTCAAGTCCTTTCAACGGACCTGAGAGTAAAGCAGAAGGATGGGTCGTGCAGAACACTACAGACCCTCATTATGGCGATGGTGAGACCAATTATATTTTTGAATGGGTCAAATTTTGACAAATCTTAGAACTATAGTCTGTTGTCGCCGGTATTACCAGAAACTGGCATAAAGGAACCCTGAGTTAACCATGCCAAAAGAAAAAAAGATTCTCTTTGTTAGATCGTCCATTTTGTTTCTCGACCGAGAATATGTCAAATTCACACAGTGTAACTTTGTAAAACATTGGCCGTTGCCTAAGGCCTAGGGGATGGCTTGATTGCTGGCTCACTCTGACTTACCGCCATTTAGCCGAAATACAATGAATGAACAATGGTGGAAGCCTCTCTATGCCTTGTAATTACATAGGTATGACACTATACTTGTGGTTTTTGTTTGTCTAGTTCCTTGTTTTTCTTCTCCTTTTTTCTGACAAACATCATTTCTTGCAAATATATCAATAATGCAATACCATCAGACAATGAAACTTTACATGTAATAACATTAATACTAAAACTAGAATTTAGTGTTTGTCACCTGACAAACACTAGGTGTTTGGGACTCAAAAGATGGAATTAAGTGAGATAAATTTCAAATTCATAACAATAAAGATATTTTGCCTAGTGGAGGTTGTTTTGTTCTCAAACTATTTATTAAGTGGTCCCAAATGTTAAAAAGTAAGAAATCATCACATGACGTCATCATGACATCACTCCACATTTTTGCAATATTATTCATTGTCTAACAACATACCAAGTTGTAAGTCATACATCTATTACTTCACACATATGTTATACATAAAATGGAGATGGAAGAGCATGCAGCCAATGTTTCTTTGCCAAATAGTATTTGTTACAATCACATTCAGTCTTTTTGGACCCTGTACTGAATTATACTACATACTCAAGCAACAACATGAAAAAATAAAGGATATACAACATACTTGAAACATCAAAATGATTTACTTATTAAAAATAGCCATCAGAAAAGAAAAATAAATCTAAAAGCACAGCGGAAACTCGAGCGCAGGGCCATTACTTGCTTCAGGCCTTTTATAGTTATGAATTTTAAAACCGCTGAAATTTCATCACAACTTCTCCTGAAACTTCAAGTTATAGTCTGTAGCAGTGGACAAAGTTAGTGAGAAGAAAAACTAAACTAGATTATGTGTTCGTGGACAAACACATAGCTGTTCTGAAGTTGTTTGATCATTGATTAAACACTCCAGACCTTGAAATGGTCCTACACAGTACAAAGATTACGACCTTATGACAATTGGCTCAGGAGATGTGAACCCTAATAATACTGCAAAGTTACGTGACAATCGAACATACGGTTTATGAGATGTTGTTTATTAAATCTAGAAACTTCAACTTCGGTTCGACTGGAAAATTGACCTTGGACTTTAACAATCTATACATCAAAATAAACAAGAGTCACACAAAGATGACCTAAATTTGACCTCGTGTTTTGATTAAAATAGGAAATTGAAGCAAAAAACTATGAAAAAGACATAATTTCAGGTCCAAATGTATAATTGTGTCATTTTGGATAATTTCAACCTTTGATGACATTCACAAACACCTTGTCTTTGTAATGTAAGAAATTGTTATATTTGTTCATTTTAGTTTTACTTCTCCATCCTAATAATTCTCCACACAGAAAGTCAACCCAATTTTACAAATTCTATTTCAAAAATCATAACCCTTGATTGAACCACACAATGGATTTTCACAATCTGCACATCATTGGAAAGGTCTTCAAAAACTACATAAACGCCTCACAGATGTGACCTCAATGTAACCTCGTCTTCTGTTTCAAAATGCTGGTTGAGGCAATAACAAATTTAAAATTTCAGCTCTGCATACTATTTAAAATGGAATTCTTACCTGGCTTCAGTGCATGCAATTTCATTTTATTCAAGACCTTTTTTTTAATAGAACGTGGTAACGTCATGAAAATTTTACACGGACAAGTTTAAAAAAGAAATTATTTTCAATTTCACAATTTTTCAAACTAATGTCGACCTGAATTTGTAGATAATATCAATAAATCGACCATTGCATTAAGAAAATATGGTCCAAAGAAGGTGCTATTTTTCGAGTGATCGGCAAAGCACATGTTACAGTGTCCGGGAAAGACCATTGTGTTTCACTGTCAATAGTCATTTAAACTATTCTCTACAGCATAAATCCTTCACACCCTGCAAAGCTTTAAACATCACCTATAGCAGGGACTGTTTCAGTTGGCTGTGTTCGATCAGTAAAATTTACGTTATGTAACATTACTTACTGCCACACCTGCCATGTGATTTAACGCTTTGTCACCTACTTACATGTGTTATTGTTCAAGTTTAAATATATGTCGGAGGTTAATGCAAAGTTTCAAACATCACCTATAGCAGGGACTGCTTTAGCTGGCTATGTTCGATCATTGAACTTTATTTCCTGTATATGTAGTGACTTAATAATCTAAATTTCTTTGTACAGATCCTGTGCTGTTTCCACATCGAACATCCGTACATGCAACCACTAAGTTAACACCATTGTTCCTAATGTACCCCGGAGAAGCAAGATTGCCCTGTGAGGTTAGTTACTGCCATATTTGCCATCACCTTGTCATTCTGTCACCTACTTACATGTGTTTTCATTAAGGAGAAGATCTGTGTCAAAGGTTGAATTTAATCGTTATAATATTAATTCATTTAAAATTTTAGCTGAACAAAGATGACCACCAACCGGAAGAACCTGCTTCTCCAAATTTTGAAACTCTTGGAGAATTTTGCAGTATAGACAGAGAGCAAGCGAAAGGCTGTGAAACAACATGTAAGTTCTGATTAATTGTCTATTTATTTTCCCATCTTGAATTCAAATGTTTCTGTGATTCTCATCAAACCCATAATGACTTTGGAGCGTTTTTTGAAAGGAGTGGTGTTTTGGAAAGGACTGGTCTGAATTGTTCTAGGATTTCTTGAAGTAAAATCACTGTATGTAATATTGTTTCTTGTTGATATTCAGACAAAAAACAGCCCGGATGACTAGATTCCAGGGAAGGAAGACTTTACAAGATGCTTGCCAGGAAGACTGTACCAGATGCTTGTCTATCTAATCAGTTCAAAGTTGTAGGTTGAGATGTAGGCTGAGATGTAGGCTGTGATGTAGGCTGTGTTGTAGGCTGTGATGTAGGCTGTGATGTAGGCTGTGATGTAGGCTGTGATGTAGGCTGTGATGTAGGCTGTGATGTAGGCTGAGATGTAGGCTGTGATGAAGGCTGTGATGTAGGCTGTGATGTAGGCTGTGATGTAGGCTGAGATGTAGGCTGAGATGTAGGCTGTGATGTAGGCTGTGATGTAGGCTGAGATGCAGGCTGTGATGTAGGCTGTGATGTAGGATGAGATGTAGGCTGAGATGTAGGCTGAGATGTAGGCTGAGATGTAGGCTGAGATGTAGGCTGAGATGTAGGCTGAGATGTAGGCTGAGATGTTGGCTGAGATGTAGGCTGAGATGTAGGCTGAGATGTAGGCTGAGATGTAGGCTGAGATGTAGGCTGAGATGTAGGCTGAGATGTAGGCTGAGATGTAGGCTGAGATGTAGGCTGTGATGAAGGCTGAGATGTAGGATGAGATGTAGGCTGTGAGGTAGGCTGAGATGTAGGATGAGATGTAGGCTGAGATGTAGGCTGAGATGTAGGCTGAGATGTAGGCTGAGATGTAGGCTGAGATGTAGGCTGAGATGTAGGCTGAGTTGTAGGCTGAGATGTAGGCTGAGATGTAGGCTGAGATGTAGGCTGAGATGTAGGCTGTGATGTAAGTTAGATGTAGGCTGAGATGTAGGCTGAGTTGTAGGCTGAGATGTAGGCTGAGATGTAGGCTGAGATGTAGGCTGAGATGTAGGCTGAGATGTAGGCTGAGATGTAGGCTGAGATGTAGGCTGAGATGTAGGCTGAGATGTAGGCTGAGATGTAGGCTGAGATGTAGGCTGAGATGTAGGCTGAGATGTAGGCTGAGATGTAGGATGAGATGTAGGCTGTGATGTAGGCTGAGATGTAGGATAAGATGTAGGCTGTGATGTAGGCTGAGATGTAGGCTGAGAGGTAGGCTGAGATGTAGGCTGAGATGTAGGCTGAGATGTAGGCTGAGTTGTAGGCTGAGATGTAGGCTGAGATGTAGGCTGAGATGTAGGCTGAGATGTAGGCTGAGATGTAGGCTGAGATGTAGGCTGAGATGTAGGCTGTGATGTAGGCTGAGATGTAGGCTGAGATGTAGGCTGTGATGTAGGCTGAGATGTAGGCTGAGATGTAGGCTGAGATGTAGGCTGAGATGTAGGCTGAGTTGTAGGCTGAGATGTAGGCTGAGATGTAGGCTGAGATGTAGGCTGAGATGTAGGCTGAGTTGTAGGCTGAGATGTAGGCTGAGATGTAGGCTGAGATGTAGGCTGAGATGTAGGCTGAGATGTAGGCTGAGATGTAGGCTGTGATGTAGGCTGAGATGTAGGATGAGATGTAGGCTGTGAGGTAGGCTGAGATGTAGGATGAGATGTAGGCTGTGATGTAGGCTGAGATGTAGGCTGAGATGTAGGCTGAGATGTAGGCTGAGATGTAGGCTGAGATGTAGGCTGAGATGTAGGCTGAGATGTAGGCTGAGATGTAGGCTGAGATGTAGGCTGAGATGTAGGCTGAGATGTAGGCTGAGATGTAGGCTGAGATGTAGGCTGTGATGTAGGCTGTGATGTAGGCTGTGATGTAGGCTGTGATGTAGGCTGAGATGTAGGCTGAGATGTAGGCTGAGATGTAGGCTGAGTTTTAGGCTGAGATGTAGGCTGAGATGTAGGCTGAGATGTAGGCTGAGATGTAGGCTGAGATGTAGGCTGAGATGTAGGCTGAGATGTAGGCTGAGATGTAGGCTGAGATGTAGGCTGAGATGTAGGCTGAGATGTAGGCTGTGATGTAGGCTGAGATGTAGGATGAGATGTAGGCTGTGAGGTAGGCTGAGATGTAGGATGAGATGTAGGCTGTGATGTAGGCTGAGATGTAGGCTGAGATGTAGGCTGAGATGTAGGCTGAGATGTAGGCTGAGATGTAGGCTGAGTTGTAGGCTGAGATGTAGGCTGAGATGTAGGCTGAGATGTAGGCTGAGATGTAGGCTGAGATGTAAGTTAGATGTAGGCTGAGATGTAGGCTGAGATGTAGGCTGTGATGTAAGTTAGATGTAGGCTGAGATGTAGGCTGAGTTGTAGGCTGAGATGTAGGCTGAGATGTAGGCTGAGATGTAGGCTGAGATGTAGGCTGAGATGTAGGCTGAGATGTAGGCTGAGATGTAGGCTGAGATGTAGGCTGAGATGTAGGCTGAGATGTAGGCTGAGATGTAGGATGAGATGTAGGCTGTGATGTAGGCTGAGATGTAGGATGAGATGTAGGCTGTGATGTAGGCTGAGATGTAGGCTGAGATGTAGGCTGAGATGTAGGCTGAGATGTAGGCTGAGTTGTAGGCTGAGATGTAGGCTGAGATGTAGGCTGAGATGTAGGCTGAGATGTAGGCTGAGATGTAGGCTGAGATGTAGGCTGTGATGTAGGCTGAGATGTAGGCTGAGATGTAGGCTGTGATGTAGGCTGAGATGTAGGCTGTGATGTAGGCTGAGATGAAGGCTGAGATGTAGGCTGAGATGTAGGCTGAGATGTAGGCTGAGATGTAGGCTGAGTTGTAGGCTGAGATGTAGGCTGAGATGTAGGCTGAGATGTAGGCTGAGATGTAGGCTGAGATGTAGGCTGAGATGTAGGCTGTGATGTAGGCTGAGATGTAGGCTGAGATGTAGGCTGTGATGTAGGCTGTGATGTAGGTTAGATGTAGGCTGAGATGTAGGCTGAGTTGTAGGCTGAGATGTAGGCTGAGATGTAGGCTGAGATGTAGGCTGAGATGTAGGCTGAGATGTAGGCTGACATGTAGGCTGAGATGTAGGCTGAGATGTAGGCTGAGATGTAGGCTGAGATGTAGGCTGAGATGTAGGCTGAGATGTAGGCTGAGATGTAGGCTGAGATGTAGGCTGTGATGTAGGCTGAGATGTAGGCTGAGATGTAGGCTGTGATGTAGGCTGTGATGTAGGCTGTGATGTAGGCTGTGATGTAGGCTGAGATGTAGGCTGAGATGTAGGCTGAGATGTAGGCTGAGATGTAGGCTGAGTTGTAGGCTGAGATGTAGGCTGAGATGTAGGCTGAGATGTAGGCTGAGATGTAGGCTGAGTTGTAGGCTGAGATGTAGGCTGAGATGTAGGCTGAGATGTAGGCTGTGATGTAGGCTGAGATGTAGGCTGAGATGTAGGCTGTGATGTAGGCTGAGATGTAGGCTGAGATGTAGGCTGTGATGTAGGCTGAGATGTAGGCTGTGATGTAGGCTGTGATGTAGGCTGAGATGTAGGCTGAGATGTAGGCTGAGATGTAGGCTGAGATGTAGGCTGTGATGTAGGCTGAGATGTAGGCTGAGATGTAGGTTAGATGTAGGCTGAGATGTAGGCTGAGTTGTAGGCTTAGATGTAGGCTGAGATGTAGGCTGAGTTGTAGGCTGTGATGTAGGCTGAGATGTAGGCTGAGATGTAAGCTGTGATGTAGGCTGAGATGTAGGCTGAGATGTAGGCTGAGATGTAGGCTGAGATGTAGGCATAGAACTGAGAACTGATGGAATGATCAGACTGAAAGAACAGACAGAAAGGTTGAAGAGGAAAGAGGAAAAAGTTGGTCGAGGTAAGTTCAAAATGGAGATATCCAAATAACTTTAAAACCATATACATTATTGATTTTCACTGTTTTTATCAGATTTTGTTGTTGCTTTGTCTTCCATTGTCCTGCACTACAGGTAAACTAATGATGCCTAATTACTATCTTTGAAAACTTGAAGTTTAATTACTGTATGTAATATTTTTTCACGTTTATATGCAGACCAAAGAGCAACCCCAGTGACTTGATTCCTCAACCAGTGAATTGAGTAATGAAGATCCTAAAGGATGCTCGCACTGAAGAAAACTATGTTGAGGTAATTTTAAAATTAATATGTCTAAGCACAGTAACTTTTGTGAAATTATTTAGTGAAAAGATTACTTGAATGACTCAATAGGACAAAAACGTAAAAACCATGTACATTATTGTTGTTCAATGTACATGTAATTTATTGTTTTTGCATTGTCCTCCATTATCCTACCTTACAGGTAACCCAGTGATGCAGTGTGATAAAGGTATCAACGATGATAAAGTTGAATTTTTGGAGATCGGTTAGGGATGATCTTATCTTCTTTTGGAAAGGAGTGGTCTTAATTACTACCCTCGAATATCTTGAAGTTTAATAACTGTATGTATTATTGTTTCATGTTTATACGCAGACAAAATAACAGCCCTGATGACTTGATGCTTAGCCAGTGAAGCGAGTAATGAAGATCTTAAGGAATGCTAGCACAGAACACATCTCGGAGAGGTAGAGGAGGTCAAAGAGGAAAAGGAAAAGCTATGCGGAGGTAAGTTTAGAATAAAGATGTCATAGTACAGTAAGTTTTGTGGAATTATTCAGTAAAAAGATGACTTGGATGACTCATCAAGACAAAAACTTCAAAACCATGAACGTAATTGATGTTTAGTGTACATGAAAGTTAATGTTTTTGCATTGTCTTCCATTAACCTACACTACAGATAAGTAAGGAGTGGACTTAATTACTACCCTGGAACATCTTGAAGTTTAATTACTGTATGTATTATTGTTTCTCGTTTATACGCAGACAAAAGAACAGCCCCGATGATTTGATGCTTAGCCGGTGAAGCGAGTCATGAAGATCTTAAGGAATGCTAGCACAGAAGACATCACGGCCGGATAATGGTAGTTGCATGTTGTAGCCACCCACTGATAGTACAGACGGAGAGGTAGAAGAGGTCAAAGAGGAAAAGGAAAAGCTATGTGGAGGTAAGTTTAGAATTAAGATGTCATAGTACAGTAAGTTTTGTGAAATTATTCAGTAAAAAGATGACTTGGATGACTCATCAAGACAAAAACTTAAAAACCATGATTGTAATTGATGTTTAGTGTACATGTAAGTTAATGTTTTTGCATTGTCTTCCATTATTCTACACTACAGGTAACCCATCGATGCAGTGTGATGAAGGCATCAGTGGTGATAATGCTGAACTTTTCAAGATCGGTAAGGGGTTATCTTCTATTCGTTTAAAAAGGAGTCGATTTAATTACTATCCTGGAATCTCTTGAAATTAAATTACTGTATGTTTTGTTGTTTCTATGCAGACAAGAGAACAGCCCTGATGAGATGATTCCTTAACCAGCGAAGCAAGTCGAGAAGGATGCTAGCACAGGAGACATCAGTGCCGGATCATGGTTAAGTTATAAATGTTGTAGTCGAATGTTGTGTGGTGGACATAATTTGTTATCCTGTCTATAATGAATACCTTGATCCATGTCTCTTCCTCAATTCAGAGTTACTAAGTGGACGAAGGCTGAAGGACGAGAATTGTTTCGGAGGAAGTACATCAACTCTGAAGTATCTTTGATGTAGGAGGGTAACGGTTGGACGATAGACAGAACTGAATCAAAATAGTACACAACAAGCTCAGTAGGACAGGCAGAAGTCAATGTGATGGGGCAACTGGGATTGTTAGGTTTGTGAATCTTGGGGAGGAAGTAGAAACGAGCAGCACGCAGTGCAGAAACTATGAGTTTCTTAGCATTGCGAGTTAGTGAACCATGTCTTATAAACTTATTCTCTGTTTGGGTGACTTCTTTCTGGTACTCCGATGTAAGATCATGATCCATCAGACAACGTTCAGCTTTATTGACAACAAAAGGGTTCTTACGAAGGGACTGGAGTGCATTGCAATTATCCATGGTGATATTAAAGAAAGCAGGCTTACTGACTTCAAGATGGTTGACATCAAGATGGTTAACTTCTTGTCGGCAACTGTCGATAACAAAGTCCAACATTTTGTTAAGTTCAGGATTAGGGAGCCACCTAGACTTCTTTGGGCAAAGTATGGAAACTGGATCAACGGGTCAGAATGAGACAAAGGTGAATCAACAGACTGAGAAACTGGCGAGGATGTAGAGCTCTGAGTGTGTAAATCATCCTTATGGAAGAATTGTTTCAAGAGTAAACGAGGGAAGGATTCATCAACATCTCTATTCAGTGAAAACTCATCCACACAACAAATAGTAGGCACAAGATTTAGGTCAAGTCGAGGAACATCACACTCAGAAAGTCGAGGATACAAGGCTTAGTCAAAACCATCTTCTTTGGGGGCTGATGTGATGAGCTAAGTACCAGCGGACACTGGTTGACTAACGGAGATGAACGTCTGAAGGAGCACAGCTTAGAATCCTTAGAATGCTTTCAACCTTGAAACAGTTTGCATCAAGCGTGTGAATGATTCCTCTGATGTCATAAACAGTTGAATGGTCAACAAGGTTATAGAATGTAGTACTCTTGTAATGGAAAGTATAGCAAATAAGACGACTGAATAAAGCACGGACTACACTGCAAACTTCACAAGAGTACAGATGACTACCCGACAACAGACTGTACGAGTGGAACTTAAGTTTAAATCCTTTTACGTATACATCCAGTCCGTCAGCAGGTGATGAGGAATCTCCAATGACTGCAGACTTTTGTTGTTGTGATATTAGCTGTGGCGAGGGCAAGGGAAGTACCCATGACCGGCTCAGGCCAGAAAAATGACATGCTAGATGATGTCCCGGGATGTTTAGCCATACACTTCTGAGGTGCTCAGTGAAGCCAGTCAACCCATCATCTCACCAATGTGGTGGACACCGCATTGTTTGCAAGATATACAATACACCAGGTTGGCAGAATACAGGAGAGTTGTCCTGCGGACGTGAAACCTTCTTTGGGGCCGTCAAGTATGGAAGGACTGTGGATATGCCTGCACGTGTTGAAACAGGGACGATTGCAGGCAAACATGCCTAGGACAGTGGTATCATTGGAGACTATTTGTGGAAGGGTGGAGGGAACAAAGTTTTGTCCAATTGATTGGGCGGAACAGAAAGCACACAAGGGTGTAGAAGTCATATTAAATATGAAGTTCATCAATGGATCTGTCTGCAGCGTGCGATACTGTTTCTGGACAATGGCACAAACTCTCAGATTGAATGGGTGGTAAGTAAGAACTAAGGGAATGGGGTTCTGATTTTGTCTCAAAGATGCGACTAGGGCTTCTTCAATGCTCAACGCTGATATTCGACCAAGTGCAGCTGACAGAACATCCGCAGGGGTAACCTTTGTGTTGGAAGAAATTAGTCACATCCAGACCCTGCTTCAAAAAATCCTCATCATTGCTACAAATGACTTCGA
Organism: Marthasterias glacialis; assembly: GCA_911728455.2. NCBI lineage: Eukaryota > Metazoa > Echinodermata > Asteroidea > Forcipulatida > Asteriidae > Marthasterias > Marthasterias glacialis. The sequence continues at coordinate 13,807,407 of OU452223.1, forward strand.
CAAATTTGTAGCGATGATGAGGATTTAATGTATCAGGTTTTGAATGTGACTAATTTCTTCTTAGACAGACTGAAGAAATAAGTCACATTCATAGCCTGCCTCGTAAAATCCTCATCATCGCTACTAATGACTTCAACAAATCTGTAGCGATGATGAGGATTTTACGTAGCAGGTTCGATTGTGACTAATTTCTTCTGAGACAGACTGAAGAAATAAGTCACATCCGAAGCCTGCTAGGTAAAATCCTCATCATCTCTACAAATTTGTCGAAGTCGTTTGTAGCGATGATGAGGATTTTACGTAACAGGCTTCGGATGTGACTAATTTCTTCAGTCTGTCTCGGACAAAATTAGTCACATTCTAAGATTGGTACGTAAAATCCTCATCATCCCTACAGATTTGTCGAAGTCATTTGTAGCGATGATGAGGGTTTTACGTAGCAGGCTTTGGATGTGACTAATTTTTTCCGACACAAAGGTTACCCTGCGGATGTTCTGTCAGCTGTACTTAGTCGAATATCTGCGTTGAGCCTTGAGGAAGCCCTAGTCTCATCTTTGAGACAAAATCAGAACCCCATCCCCTTAGTTTTTACTTACCACCCATTCAATGTGAGAGTTTGTGCCATTGTCCAGAAACACTATCGCACGCTGCATACAGATCCATTGATGAACTTCATATTTAATATGACTTCTACACCCTTGTGTGCTTTCTGTTCCGCCCAATCAATCGGACTAAACTTTGTTCCCTCCACCCTTCCACACATAGTCTCCAATGATACCACTGTCCTAGGCATGTTTGCCTGCAATCGTCCCTGTTGCAACACGTGCAGGCATATCCACAGTCCTTCCATACTTGATTGCCCCAAGGAAGGTTTCACGTCCGCAGGACAATTCTCTTGTGTTTTGCCAACCTGCTGCATTGTATATCCTGCAAGCAATGCGGTGTCCACCACATTGGCAAGATGATGGGTTGACTGGCTGACCACTTCACTGAGCACCTCAGAAGTGTATGGCTAAACATCCTGGGACATCATGTAGCATGTAATTTTTCTGGCCTGACGCACACATGCATGAACATGTGCCTGTGTGTCTTGAAACTGACTTCATATACTACACAGGGCCAGAACATGGAACAGCGCATCGTACACAAGTTGGAAACATTGAATCCGGGTGGCTCGACTACAGATTTTTTGCACTCAAACTACCACTGGAACGAGACGCAGTTTGGTCGGAATTTCTGCCTTCCAAATGTTTTGTTTTGGTAAGCACTGCACAAACCTTTCATTTTGATTCTAAGGATGAATATTTCCCAAACAAAGGCAGATCAAGGCTTGCAAATAAGAGTACTGCTGGTACCAGGGGATTTGCCCTCTAGACTTGGTAGAGCGAAAATGACTTTGAAATTTTGGTCAAAGACTCAAAATGTTTTGAGTTGGGGGTACTCAAAGCATTTTGGATTTAGACCCTAAAATTTTCAGCAAAAAAATTGTGGATATTTCCCAAACTAAGGCAGATCCAGGCTTGCAAATTAGAGTGCTGGTACCAGTGGATTTGCCCTCTTGACTTGGTAGAGCAAAAATGACTTTAAAATTTTGGTCAAAAACTCAAAATGTTTTGAGTTGGGGGTACTCAAAGCATTTTGGTTTTTGACCCCAAAAGTTTCAGCCAAAAAACTAAGGAAAGTTTGTCAGTGCTATGCCCGGATTTATGGTCATGTGTCAAGCTAACCTTGCCCTCGCCTAAGCTTATTTCATGAAAACAAGATTTTGCAGTCATTGGAGATTCCTCATCACCTGCTGATGGACCGGACGTATACCAAGAGGATTTGAACTTAAGTTCCACTCTTCCAATCTGTTGCCGGGTAGTCATCTGTACTCTTGTAAGGTTTGCAGTGTCGTCCACGCTTCATCCTGTCGTCTTATTTGGTGAACTCTTCAGTCCCATTTCAAGAGGATTGTTCAGCTTGTTCATGAGATACATGATTTGTGTACTACATTTTATAACTTGGTTGACCAATTAACTGTTTGGAATGATTTGCTGGCTTAATGTGGAACTGTTTCAAGGTTGAAAGCATTCTAAGGATTCTAAGCTGTGCTCCTTAAGACATTCATCTTCGGTAGTCAACCAGCATCCAACCGTACTTAGCTCTTCACATCAGCCCCGCCCCAAGAATATGGTCATGACTATACCATGCAATCTTCCACTTTCAGAAGCAGAGTGTGATTTTCATCAATTTGGTCTGAATTTTGTGCCTAATATTTGGTGTGTGGATGAGTTTTCAATGAATAGAGATGTTGATAAATTCTTCCATCAGTTATGCTTCAAACAAGTTCTACTACAAGGATGATCTACACACACGCAGCTCTATATCCTCGCCTGTTCTTCAGTCTGTTGATTCCAAGCCACATATCACTACTTACTCACCTGTGTCTCATTGTGACGTTTCATTTCAGCCAGCTGATTTTCTACCTGTTGATCGATTTGACAAGTTTAGCCCAAAGAAGTCTAGGTGGTGCCCTAACCCTGAACTTAACAGAACGTTGGACTTTGTTATCGACAGTTCCCAACGAGAGTTAAACCGTCTTGATTTCAGTAAGCCTGCCTTCTGTAACATCATCAAGGATAATTGCAGTGCACTCCAGTCCCTTCGTGGGAACCCTTCTTTTGTCATTAAGAGAACGGACAAAGGTGGAGCTACCGTGGTTTGGTGATGTGATCTTTACATCAAAGAAGCTGAGTGTTAATTGTCTGGTGGAATGTCTTACAGGGAAGTACATAAAGATTTTACATCTGAGCACCAGAAAGAAGTCACCAAAACTAAGAATAAGTTTATAAGACATGGTTTACTGCCTAGCAATGCTAAGAAACTCAAAGTTTCTGCACCCTATACTGCTCTTTTGTACCTTGTCCTCAAGATACACAAACCTAACAATTCCATCATGTTGACTTGTGCCTGTCCTACTGAGGTTTTTTTGTGCTATCTTGATTCAGTTCTTTCTCGTATTGTCCAATTAGCATTACAATTGTTCCACGTCTGACATCACATGTAGATTAACAGTTATCCTGTCATTGATTTTTAACTTGATCTTTGTCTCTTTCTTCCTCAAGTTAGAGCCACTTAGCGGACTTGAAGCTGAGGGATGAGAATGGTTCGGAGGAAGTATACCGCAAATTATATTTAATTCTGAACCTCCCTGTCAGAATATAAACAGATTGATTCAACCTTGACCATAATTTAAATTATCTGAAACAAGCAGTGTGAAAGGAGACTACAGTTATTCACAATTACTGCTATATCAGTATAATGTGAATGGCAGCCCCCATCAACAAAACAAATAACTATTTGTTGGAGAATGTTTTTCAGTTTCTTTCAGGAGGATGTTGCCCTGTTGAAATGAGTGGATAGCATCAGCGAAGTGTTCCAAGATTTGCAAGCAGCTTCAGATTAGAAGGTATGATGCCAAAAAAATTATGTGTTACATCTTTATCTTCTATTAAAAATATATTCTTTTTTTATAAACCACACTTTTACAATGATGTTTGGAACTACAGTTACAATGTATTTGTAGTTGCTGGTTACAAACTTTTCAGAAAACATTTTGGGAAAAAACTAAACTTGGAAATCATGAAAACTTCCCATTTCATGAAATGATCTCATGAAATGATTCCAAACTTTTTTTTCTCAAGTTACACTGTGCACGAGTTGTTACATAAATGTGATGAGTTACTGTTTGCTGTCTTCACCAAATAGATTGGAAGAAAATGAACCTGCTCAAGAAACAGAAATTTGCCAGAAAGTGCTAGATCTCACCAAGAAGTTCTAGCCCTGTTTAATGCAACCGTGACCTGGGCCTGAAGCCTTGACTGAGCTCCTGATTGTCCAATTGCATCCACCTAATGCTGGGCTTGTTTGGACCGCCTAGTTCCCAGACCGACAAACATGATGGGTGACATGTGACTGACCCTGGATCCAGTGCCAAGAACGACCTTCGAGCCCCCATCAGCTGATTTTTGTCTTCTTCATCCATCCCCTGGCAGAACTGTTGAACATTTCCACCATCATCATCAACCTTGGACTAACATTTTTGCGAAGAATTTTTTTCGTCTGGTGGACTTAAACCGTAACGGCTCGGTCAAAGGACATTCACTACCTCGGAACTGAGATATACGTTTGTTCACGGACTCTCACAAAATCAAAGCTACGATAGCATAGATCACACCAGCAGTTTGTACTTCATCCAGATAGATCAAGACTGCACACAGCTAATACAAGATGCTCTGTAAGTTACTCTAGCTTATTCCAATTGACTTTGAACACTTGTGGCTCTTATGCCCTCTAGTTTATTTTGATTTCCAATTAAGCATTGTTTGGGTATTTTTGCCAGGTGTCCCTAAATTGGATTAATTAGTTGTAGTTTCAAACAGCTGTAGAGTACCCAGTTTTAGAAATCCACTCAGGCATATCTGCCACCCAGTTCAAGAGACAAAAGAACACGACAGTTCTTGAGACAAAAGAACAGATTAGAAGTAGATTTTTTTCTTATGTGTTAAACATTTAATCGTTCTGATGTGTTCCGATTTGCATTTAGTATTCATAGTATTTTTTTTTTTCGCTGATATACTTTTGCTCTTCTTTTTAATTTTTGTTTGTTTTACTTTAACATGATTGAGATCCAGAAAATTGCCAGAAATTGCTTGATCTCACCAAGAAGTTCCAGCCCTGTCTACTGCAACAGTGACCTGGGTGTGAAGCCTTGACTGAGCTCCTGATTGACCAGTAGCATCCACCTAATGCTGGGCTTGTTTGGACCGCCTAGTTCCCAGACCAACAAACATGATCGGTGACATGTGACTGACCCTGGACCCAGTGCCAAGAACTACCTTCGAGCCCCCATCAGCCGATTTTGGTGTTCTTCATCCATCCTCTGGCAGAACTGTTGAACATTTCCATCATCATCATCAACCGTGGACTAACATTTTTGGCATGTTTTAATACAAGATGCTCTGTAAGTTACTCTAGCTTATTCCAATTGACTTTGAACACTTGTGGCTCTTATGCCCTCTAGTTTATTTTGATTTCCAATTAAGCATTGTTTGGGTATTTTTCCCAGGTGTCCCTAAATTGGATTAATTAGTTGTAGTTTCAAAGAGCTGTACAGTACCCAGTTTTAGAAATCCACTCAGGCATATCTGCCAACCAGTTCAAGAGACAAAAGAACACGACAGTTCTGGAGACAAAAGAACAGATTAGAAGTAGATTTTTTTCTTGTGTGTTAAACATTTAATCGTTCCGATGTGTTCCGATTTGCATTTAGTATTCATAGTATTTTTTTTTTCGCTGATATACTTTTGCTCTCCTTTTTAATTTTTGTTTGTTTTACTTTAATATGATTGAGATCCAGAAAATTGCCAGAAATTGCCTGATCTCAACAAGAAGTTCCAGCCCTGTCTACTGCAACAGTGACCTGGGTCTGAAGCCTTGACTGAGCTCCTGATTGTCCAGTAGCATCCACCTAATGCTGGGCTTGTTTGGACCGCCTAGTTCCCAGACCGACAAACATGATGGGTGACATGTGACTGACCCTGGATCCAGTGCCAAGAACGACCTTCGAGCCCCCATCAGCCGATTTTGGTGTTCTTCATCCATCCTCTGGCAGAACTGTTGAACATTTCCATCATCATCATCAACCGTGGACTAACATTTTTGGCAAGAATTTTTTTCTTCTGGTGGACTTAAATTGTAACGACTCGGCCAAAGGACATTCACTACCTCGGAACTGAGATATACGTTTGTTCACGGACTCTCACAAAATCAAAACTACGATAGCATAGATCACACCAGCAGTTTGTACTTCATCCAGATAGATCAAGACTGCACACAGCTAATACAAGATGCTCTGTAAGTTACTCTAGCTTATTCCAATTGACTTTGAACACTTGTGGCTCTTAAGCCCTCTAGTTTATTTTGATTTCCGATTTGGCATTGTTTGGGTATTTTTGCCAGGTGTCCATAAATTGGATTAATTAGTTGTAGTTTCAAACAGCTGTAGAGTACCCAGTTTGAGAAATCCACTCAGGCATATCTGCCACTCAGTTCTAGGGACAAAAGAAAACTACAGTTCTGGAGACAAAAGAACAGATTAGAAGTAGGTTTTTTTCTTGTGTGTTAAACATGTAATCGTTCTAGTGTGTTCCGATTTGCGTTTAGTATTTACAGTATTTTTTTTATCGCTGAAATACTATTGCTCTTCTTTTTAATTTGTGTTTGTTTTACTTTAATATGACTGAGATCCAGAAAATTGCCAGAAAGTGCTAGATCTCACCAAGAAGTTCCACCCCTGTTTAATGCAACAGTGACCTGGGCGTGAAGCCTTGACTGAGCTCCTGATTGTCCAGTAGCATCCACCTAATGCTGGGCTTGTTTGGACCGCCTAGTTCCCAGACCGACAAACATGATGGGTGACATGTGACTGACCCTGGATCCAGTGCCAAGAACGACCTTCGAGCCCCCATCAGCCGATTTTTGTCTTCTTCATCCATCCCCTGGCAGAACTGTTGAACATTTCCACCATCATCATCAACCTTGGACTAAGATTTTTGTGAAGAATTTGTTTCTTCTGGTGGACTTAAATTGTAACGACTCGGCCAAAGGACATTCACTACCTGGGAACTGAGATATACGTTTGTTCACGGACTTTCACAAAATCAAAGCTACGATAGCATAGATCACACCAGCAGTTTGTACTTCATCCAGATAGATCAAGACTGCACACAGCTAATACAAGATGCTCTGTAAGTTACTATAGCTTATTCCAATTGACTTTAAACACTTGTGGCTCTTAAGCCCTCTAGTTTATTTTGATTTCCGATGTGGCATTGTGTGGGTATTTTTCCCTGGTGTTCATAAATTGGATTAATTAGTTGTGGTTTCAAACAGCTGTAGAGTACCCAGTTTTAGAAATCCATTCAGGCATATCTGCCACTCAGTTCTAGGGACAAAAGAACACGACAGTTCTGGAGACAAAAGAACGGATTAGAAGTAGATTTTTTTATTGTGTGTTAAACATTTAATCGTTCCGATTTGCATTGAGTATTCATAGTATTTTTTTATCGCTGATATACTATTGCTCTCCTTTTTATATTTTGTTTGTTTTACTTTATTATGATTGAGATCCAGAAAATTGCCAGAAAGTGCTAGATCTCACCAAGAAGTTCCACCCCTGTTGAATGCAACAGTGACCTGGGCATGAAGCCTTGACTGAGCTCCTGATTGCCCAGCAGCATCCACCTAATGCTGGGCTTGTTTGGACCGCCTATTTCACAGACTGACAATTATGATGGGTGACATGTGACTGACCCTGGATCCAGTGCCAAGAACGACCTTCGAGCCCCCATCAGCCGATTTTTGTCTCCTTCATCCATCCCCTGGCAGAACTGTTGAACATTTCCACCATCATCATCCACCTTGGACTAACATTTTTGTGAAGGATTTTTTCTTCTGGTGGACTTAAAACGTAACGGCTCGGTCAAAGGACATTCACTACCTTGCTATTTTTCTGCACTTTGTTCTCCTGCATATTAGTTCTCTTTGTATCCCTCTTTTGACTATGTTCTTTGCAAGCCCAGATTGTCTGCTTTAAAGCCAAATTACTACTTCCAGAGATCACCTGTCTGACATAGAACTCTTCCCATCATCCATCGCAGCAAATGGTGACAGATCATCTCGTCACATTCAATTGAACCTATCCTCAATCCACTTGAAGTGAAGCAAGATGCATCCCTCAAGCTACCTTTCCCTTCCAAGAGATCTTGTCAACATGCAAGATGAAATATTGCATCAAAACCACATCCATGCCTACAGAACTCCAATTTTCTACCGTTGTGCGTTATTTTGGTGGTACTGCAAGAAAACTTGTTCTCAATCTCCGTCCAGTAAATCAAACGCTTAGCCATGCTTTTGCTGAACTTAAGGCACAGTTTGGAGACATATACCTGTCTGGTTATTCACTGGCCAGTTTTTTATGTTGGTATGAGACTTCCCAATAAAGTACTAAGCATCTTTGCTTTAGAACCTGAAGCTACGCTGAGAACCATAAAAGACAATTCAACTCCATTTCCAAACAGAAACAGCATGCTCACACAGCAATTCATGAGAGGTGTTGTAGATGAGAAGGTAACGCAGACACTTAAACCAATGAAACAAAGGGAGATGACTTTCAGGCAACTTCAGATTGAACTTTATCTAGTGGAATGACGGTCTCAGATGACAGCTTTTGCAAAGACCGGAACCAAGCTAAAAATCAAGCAATTACAGCAGATCAGTCCACTATACAACCAGCTGAATTCATCCTTGTTACCTGATACGAGGGTCCTTGATCAAAACCAGCACATGGCCCAGATCTCCAAGCAGAACACTGACCACAATGTGTTTGAAAAAATCTCTTGCCACTGTCAACCAACTACATGCTGCTCTGAAGATTGAGCACCATGCCCATCTAAACAATCGAGAAAAGACCAGTTACCTTCTAGTCATTGAGTTTTCATTTGACAGAGTTGTGGCAAGGAAGGACAGCACATCACCAAATGCTGCAGAAGTGCACCTTCAAACCTCAATGGCTCGCTGCCAATGGGCAAGCCGTCAGAGGCCAAGAATCAACAAGCCCAGTACTATCTCCTTCAAACAACGCATCCTAGCCGTCTTCAATATACCAAGGTGATACCAAGCCTCTCCATCATCAGCAGTCAATTAAACAATTATAATGTACTGTACTGCAATTTTCTACGGAGGACGTCGTGTTACTGCAGAGGAACTGTCATGTGATAATAACCTTCAAATTTCATAACATTTAAGTTGACAATCAGTTACTTTAATGTTGAACTGGTAAAGTTTCGTTTGAAAAATTTTCGATGTTGAAATGACTTGCTGGCAACGAGCTCTTCTACTAAAGCTGTAAAGGAGCAGAAACACAACTAGTCATCTTTGATAAGGGATGAAATGATAACTTCTGGGAGTGCCAAAACTTGACCTTTAGGAGTCATTTTGGGCAAAAAAGACCCATCTAAAGATTGAGGTGTGGTTCTACTGGCAGACTATAGTGAAAGATGTGAATGAGTGGTAGGTAATGTGACAGTGTTGACAGGTGTAACTGAAATTTAACTAAATACCCCAAAAAAGTAATCTGGAATAAAAGGGATAAAACAAACGTAATGTCTCTTTTTCTTTGGTATGGACAGCAATTTCTTGCCACTGCCATCAAATAATATTTTTTGTCCTAATGAACTATTTGTTATTGTAGATTCAACAGTGCACCAGATGCCTGGAGACGGAGAAGATCAAATTTGCTGCCTCTGAACTTCAACCCATCCCTGTGGTCGAGCCCTGGGTGATGATTGGTATTAATCTGATTGGCCCATCCAAGGAATCGAAGGCTAGCAATCGATAAGTCCTAACTGCTACAGAATATTACACCAAGTGGCCTGAGGTGATGCCGATCAGGAGAAAGGATGCCAAGAGTGTGTCAAAGTGCCTCAAAAGATTTTTATTGCTGGTGGGGTCATTTCCAAGACGTAACTTTTGTGTGTATCTATTTATATTTTTGTATGGGTTTAAACCTTCAATGCTTTGTTAATTTGGTATCATTTCAATGTGTAACATCAGCTCACTTTTTCTCATTGCAGGAATGGTGCACCAACAGACTGCCTTTCTGATCATGGGAGAGAATTCTGTAACCAGGTAAAGTTATACACATGTACACACCCAAAACTAGGATGGGAAAAAACAGTCTCTTTTTACAATTTCATTTAGTCTTAACCTTTGAATGTTTTTTTTCCCAAAGCTGTCTGAGGACTTGTACCAGCAATGGGGTATCTGCCATCGTGTGAGTTCAGCTGCACACCACCCCAGACAAATGGCATTGATGAGTGGTTGAATCAGACACTCAAGGCCTCCAATGCCAAGTTGGTAAATGACAAGCAGGACGATTGGGAGAACTATATTAAGGTAATACCATAACACACTGCTACATCAATTAAGGATGATGACAAGGAAGACATTATACAATCCATTAATGTGATTCTACTGACTACTACAGTTGATAAAGCAGACCTACAACAAGCTGTTCTAGCCGATGATACACTTCAGCAAGTGATTTCATAATATTTGGATAATGATTGGCCAAACAAGAAAAAGATTAGGCAAGCATTATAGTCATACTCGATGATTCTTGATGAATTTTGGATTGTAGATATTGTTTCATGCTTGTGATCATTTTGTGATATCTGAGACGATGAAACGCAATCTAATTCCCCTCGCTCATGAAGCACATCAAGGCACTGTACAATGTAAGCAAGGACTCTGGGAATGCTGTATATGGTGGCCTTGCATGGACCGTATGGTAGAGGATGTCACTTGCAGCTGTTACGCATGGTAAACAAGTGATAAAACTGCATGCAACCAGAACACTCCATTACAGCCCATACCACTTCCAGAAGGGCCATGGCAAAAGATTGTGATTGACATAACTGGCCCCTTTTAACACGGTTCACTATAGTTGCCATTGACTTCTACAGCAAATGACTGGAGGTAGCTTTTGCTTCAGACTTTACTTCACGAACAATAGTTTCCATGATGCCTTCAATTTTTGCTTTTGTTAATTCCCAGGTTAAGCAAACTGCAAGTGAAGGTGTAAAGCAGATATCAGTAGTTGACATCTTCTTCTTTTGCATGCAATCAGAAGGACTGGATGACAGAGTGGTGCAGTGTCAGTAGTGCAAGGAATGGTTTCACAAACCTGTCACACTTTGCCCTCCATACTTTTCTCAGATAAGTCTGCCATATTCTTTTGCTTGAAGTGTACTTGGTCTTTTCCGCTTCCTTTCTGTTTCAGATGAGCGAAGGAGCTGTGCAGAAGTTGATTACTTCAGTGTAAAACATCTATGTTATATTATTTTAATCTCTTTTTTTTATTATTAAATAATTAAATTTTGTATTTCTTATGGAACAAGTACCTTGCCCTTTTAGGTTACTGTTGGGTTATTTATTCTGTAAATATAGCTGTAAATAATTTGTCAAGGGGGTCAGTCTTTACTCTCGCATATTTCTTGCCTTTTTGGATGTTACTTAATTGTTCTGTACATATTATTTAGTTCATTTTTAAATGGTATATTTCGGTAATAATTTTTCGAGGGGTCACTCAACTTACAATGTTCTTGCCTTTTTAAATGTTATTTATTTTGTATGTTATTTATTTTTAAATGTTATACTTTGATAATTGTTTGTGGTGGTCACTCTTTACACATTTTTGCCTTTTTAAAAATCAATCTAACATAAATTCAGTTCAATGCAAGTTCAACTGATGAGTCATGAATTTGACGAAAGGGCAATTAGCAGCATTTAAACTAAAAACAAAAAGAGGTTTGATGCCTCTTGCAATATTTCAAAAGTAAAAACATCAACTAAAAGTTTTTATAATTTGAAGAAATTAAAGTGTACCTTAGTGTTAAGGGGTTTAACATTACAAGCTGCTGATTGGCCTCTTGAACAATGCATATGCTTTAAAGATGATCTGTGCTGATGTGATTTGTGCTCGAAAAATAATTTTGACATTAAGTACTCTGTAAATGTTGCTTGATTTTTTTATTTGGAAGTAAATAACTTTGGCCATCTGACAAAAATTATTTCAACATTTGGATTAATTTTCAAGGTCAAATTGGCTTGAGCATGGATCATACATCTTTAATGTGTTTAACAAAATGAATAAATCAATTTATAATTACATAGGAACAATCAAAGATGAATAAACAGGCACTTAATTAGGCTAAAATGTTGTATCTGATCTGCCTTGTAAACTCCATGAGTAACTTAGGTATCATTCTATACTTACCTATCTGAAAATTTTGATAATAAACATTGACATAATACATCCAAAAAGTGGTAGTCAGATACAAAAACTTTCCCTTAACTGTACTCACGATCATCTTTTGTCCTCCCAACTGATGCTTTTTAGGCCCAAAGCAAAACCATGCAGTCATCAGGTTCAGCAGCACTTCACAGCAGTGTAGGCAGGGATCTATACAGAAGTAAAGTGTGGTTGTTGCACTACATGTATGGTATGGTCTGATCACTCACAAGAATAATCTAGAAGTTAAAGAGGAGCTATTTTATTCTGAAGTGAACTTTCACAACATCAAAGCGGTAAGCAACTTCAGTACATTTCTCATTAATTTGCCTCTTCAGTGCATGCATAATGCCATAATTATAATATCATTGCAATGATGCAAAGTCTCCAAAAGTCGGCTGATCATATTTGTTTTCAGTCATGGCCTTGTCGTCTGGCAGGAAACAGGTCAACTCATCATAGTACTCCAACCAATTCATACTCTATACATGGATGAGATTCCTTCCTCCATGCTTTAACCAACTCCTGCTCATTTTGGTCAATTCGTACTCCAACCAACTCGCTCATTCTCCAAACAACTCAAATCCTAGTGAAACCAGTTTCCAATCAGCTAATGGTAAAGTTGTTTATACTTAATGTAAACTAACCTGAAATATGCAGGGGATGATGCCGGTTAATATAGTGGTACAATTGTGTCAGATATGATTTTGGAAAAGGGAGAAATATTTAGGATACTGTTCCCATCAAGTGCCGTCTTTTCAACATACCTCCTAATAGTTGGATTCAAGTCTCAGACCTTTTTAACCTGTAAATATAATTTGAAACTACTGGCTTTTTATTCCAGCAATTACACCATGCTATTGATCCTTAACTTGCATATTTTTGGATCATATGAGTGGGTTTACTTGTAGTTTGGAATTTTTTTTTAAATTTACAATGTCATTGTCATGTTTCAGGTAATGATTACATTTCTAATAATGAAATAATGTATACATTATTCTTTATAACCCAGCTCCAGATGGATGTTGTTAGCTGTTTGAGTGACATGCTCATTGAGACAACCAGAAAATATGGAGATTCAAATTAGTCCAGGTCAGTCACACTACACTTTTTCATCTCCATCACATTAATCATCTCGTGACTCTAGGAAATCGCTGATTCTAACCGAAAACATTGAAAAGTCTTTCCCCTTGCCGGTTCCAAAGTAGGGTGGCCCACTCTCTCTCCATTCTAGGCTTTCAGGTTTTTCTGAGCCTGAACAGAAGAAAACCTGCATTTCTCAAAGATTCTCATCCACCTTCTTTTGAAACAGCACACATGAATTACAAGGCTTCAAGGGTTTTTTTAATTTTTTTTTCAAAAGACCGAACTTGGAAACTCTGTGTTTCACAAAGATCCTAATCTGGATATTTTTAAATTACCAGGCTTCCAGGTTTTTCCCAAGCCTGACAACCTGCCTTTTGCAAAAGATCCTTATTTGTTTGTAAAGAAAAAAAGTGATAGTTTACAATCCTGAACCAGGAACCATAGATATCACTGACTGTAGCTGGGTGCACTACACAAAATAGACAGAAAACCTTGCGCTGAGCTTCTTTAAGAAAATATAAAACCACAATTTTCTCTTTAAATCCACCATTCGAAGGTCACTGCTTTTATGGATTGTTGAAAAATGGTCTAATATCAAGGCCCAGGGGTTGTTGACTCCCAACCTGGTGTATTTGTTGTACACTAGCCCTCTAAAAATGACCCCATTTTGCCCAAAAGCACGGTCATTTTTCCAAGATGGTGTCTGGTCAGTTTACTTGTTCATCTAGAATTCTATCTTGTCTATTGTCAGAGTCTACTCAATCTTTTAGCGACCACTTCATAATGGAGTGGGTGGACGGGATTTAACATTATTGCATTAAGCTTAGGTAAAATAGCTTATTCAAAAATATCATGCAGATTCTTAACAACAAATCCAATCCTTTTGGATGCTACTCATCATTGAATTTCCTTGTAGTTTCAAAGAAATAACATTTTTTGAAGATTATACTTTGTTTTTGTGATTTTTTGCAACTGATCAATGTAGATAATAGAATAATGTAAAATCTTTATAACCCAGCTCCAGATTGATGCAGTTAGCTGTCTGAGCAACATGCTCCTTGAGAGAGACTGAGACTCAAATCAGTGGAGGCCAGTCACGATACACTTTCATCTTTGTGCTGTTTGATCGCATTAAATGTCTCCTGACTCTGAGAAATCAACGATTCAACTGAAATCATTGAGTAGTGTTTCCCTCCTGCAAATAATGACTTTACTAAGGGGGTGCACGGACAGGGGGCGGGGGGGGGGGGGGATATGTGCATCATCAACTGATGTCTGTGCCCCCTATTTGAATCCTGGACTTTTGAAATTAAAATTAGCGGAATAAAGTGTTGCGTTTTATGAGCTTTTAGGTAGAAGTTTCAGTGTTTTTAGAACTATTTTGAATTATTTACACACAGAATGTATTTTGAAAACACTGAAAAGGGGCTAGTTTATTAAAGTTTTATTTGGCCAAAAGTGCCCCCTAGAAAACAAATGATGCCCTCATGTGCCTCCTATGATTTTTCCCTAGTTAAAGCACTGCCTGCACTTCCAAGAGTGAGGCAACCCAACTTGCTCATTTGAGTGACCACCCATCTCCTTTGAGTGACCACCTCTCTTGTCTTAAAGGAAATAATATTGGCAAAAACGTTAATGTTGTTTCATTTATGAGCTTTTTCTTTGACCTCCATGCATCAACAAGTCACAATTTGGATTGTGTAGATGGAATCATCAGGCATTTGTGTGAGTGCTGCATTCTTGTCAGTTTCCAGGCTGCATCAATTTGAATTCTTACTAGATCTCTCAGCTCAACAGCCAGGGGAAATACTGATCAATGATGATTGTGAATGGTCTTTAATACTTACTGTCTATACTTTATGGTTTGGGCCTTATGCTTTGGTTGTATCAGGGAATTATTTAGATGTAGTTGAGGGATTCTAAAGAATGTCATTATACTTGGCATATTGCATAGAGCTGTTATGCGTATTATACACTTTTTTATGATGATCCATTGTATTTTACAAATAGATGAAGTTATTGAGTTCCACGTACAGTCTGTTCAACATGGTTGATCCCCCATGCTCAACCTAGTGTATCAAACCAATATATCGTTATGTCTGTGTAACAAGGTCGTATCTACTAAAATAGCATTTACAATAAACATGAGTTAAAGCGATGACTCTCAACCAACCCTATCCTGCCCTGTGTTTTGACTTTAATTAACAACACCATTTATACAAGTTAATGCTTTTATAGTGCCTATAATGCTTTTATGTTGGAATAGGCAATAAGAGTTGAATTAAATGCAGTGGTTTAACTGTGCCAAAAAATTTCAACAATGTTTCATTGACTGTTTTTCTGTGAGCTGTCTGAGAATCACTAGAGGCTGCATCTAGGGAACTATTATTTCAATATGTGGGGGAAATATGACATTAATGTTACCCCAAAATTACAAATGTGTGCGGGTTATTTTTACTATGAAATATGCAATAGGCAAGTCATATGAAATCTCGTCAGTCAGGACGCTCTCGCTTCATTCATAAAATCGAACTTAAAAATGAGGTCAGTCAAAATATTTGAAATTCTTAAGGGGTGGCAAGGCCAGCATGTTTTAATAAAATTTAAGTTAAATATTCACGTGCAAATTTATGCTCTCAAATTATGCAGTAGACACTACTCACTGATGCCTTTTTATCCAACTTGAGACAGGATATTAGCTGTATATTGGGGGTAAACAACAGTTTTCTGCAAAGAAAGATGTCATAGGTATCATCATACAATATGGCATTACTGAAGATGCCTGCTTAATTTTTAAGCCTGAAAACAAGGCAAACACATGAAAGAAAGAAAAAATCAAATCCATTTTATCAAATTATGGGTCCATTACCAGGGTTTAAATTTATGCTCTTAAATAACTCAGTAAAGAGCCTACACCGATTCCTTTATATTTAACTTGACCCCGGATATTAGCTTCTTGAGGGAAATACTGAGATTTTGGAGGTAAATATGACATTGTCAGTAGCCCTTATAGGCGCAGGTAAAGAAAAAACTTTAAGCTACAACAACTTAAATTTATTATTTTTTCCCGTTAATTATTATTTGTGTTTTTCGCTTGGTTTTATAATAAAGTTTTGAGGCGGCTGTCAGATTTTTTTGTTGCGGCAGAATGTGGCCGCCAAATAACCGTCAGATAAACAAAATATCACACCCCATGTGAAAGAACTGTATCAATTTAGAACTAACTGGGGTCGGTATAATAATTGATCACACTTTCAGGATGATCAGGACTACGATTATTCTGTGGAAATTGTATTTTATTTTCAGATCTTGCTTCAGATTTAAGACTTGGTCATCTGTAATACAGACTGTGCAGGTATTTGTCCAATGTAGAGGTACCTTTATATGAACATTAAGTTGGCCGTGAAGAGGGACAATGATGTCTGAAATTCTTGAACAACAGACATTACGAACTAATGCTCAATTGGTATAATCCCCTCAAAGTTAATTCAGTTCGATCTCGGCACCTATAAAAACATGTGATTTTTTAATTGATTGTTAAAATTCCAGCTCAACATTGGTAAACTGACTGAACATTTTTGCACAAATCAAGATACTTGTAATGAAACCAACCAGTGAATTTGTTAGCTCATTTGGCATTGTTTCATTTGCGAGAAAGCGGTAAAAATGCATTGAGCAATTTTGTTCGCATTTTTATAGATAGGCCTAGAGCTTTCATTTCACCGAAACAAAAAACTATTGTTGGAACTTATTTCATTTATTAAATTAAAGAGGTCAACACTTTAGGCAGACCTATTTCAAGGAAACTTTTCTACCATCATTATCTTGATACCATGTAAGGTATATGTGAATCTGTGAACATTTATGTTTTTCCTCTTTACAAAAGTGTTGAGCTGGGGTTTTAAATTCTCTGAGAAGATTAAAGCTGCCCCTATTCCCACTACAGAGGGCGCTCTTTATCCATTTGTATAAGTGCCCAGGTATACCATGCCGGCCAAGGTTGCTGTTGAAATGACTGATCATTAAGCACAAAGAAAAATGGTAAATATTATTTTAATGTTATTATAGTAACTAATTTATAACTCGTGTGTGCTTGGCTGACGGAGGAGGAATTGTAGAGCGGTTGCTCGGTCCGGAAGGGAGCTAAAAACAGCGAAAACACTGACTACTGAAACACGTAAGTTATGTTGATTGCACATTAGAAGCACGCACGACCAAGGCCGAAACAACGACCTGACTAGACATGTACTTCACTCTGTGTGTATCGAACTGTGATGAAAGTCGGCATGGTCGATGGTGGTTTTGAGCGGCGGCACTGACATATTTTTACTATGGCCGTATCATCGTTGTTTGCAGTACCTACATTTAAACACAGAAAGGCTAAAATGCCGTATCCGGCTGTCACTTTATATCCGGCTGTCACTTTATATCCATGGAATTTAAGTAAACTTTGATCTTGTCACCCAACGCAAACAGACGATGTGACCATTTTGTACCTCCATGATGTCATTCACTCATCTCTCTCGGGTAATGCACACAATCAGTCAGCACATCCAAGAAAGTTTACTGCTACTCGAAACTTTCATGTCCCCACTTTCAGGTGGTTGTCGCAAGAAGACTGCTGGAATAAAGACTAGCATAGGAGTCTGACCCTCTCTCGCTGTACAGTGCAACAGCACCCATCATGGCTTCGATGACGTCATTGACATGGGCTTCTAAAATATACCAGCATGGAGATTTGTCATAAAATTCTACCAAAAGCCTTGGAGTTATCGCACCAGGGGTGGGGGGAGGGGCTTGCAGAAATGTTCTCCAGACGCTTCCAGCAAAGACCAACCGATCATTTAGGAAAACATTTGCCAAAAAAGTAAGTTTCGATTCGAAAGTGGATGTCTGGTTTTGGAGAATTGGGTTCGTTGGGCAAAGAAGCGGAGGTAGTCCAGCGTATTGGCACAATGTATGGGGCTAATAATGTAACCATGCTATCTAATGTGGTTCTGAACTGTCAAAGCTGACATAGTGACAGTGACCCTGATGGAGCTGTACGAAAACTAGTTGCGATAATCGTAACCCTCCATCCTCCCGACGGTCGGAGACCAGAGGTTTACGAGACAAGACTGATACTATCCACGTAATGGGCAGTTTTGACCAATTTTTGCCAGACTCGTGATCAGAATCATCCTTTTTTTCCACTTTCCAAAATCCTGACAGACATTCTAAAAACATGGAGTTGATCTTATTTGTATGAGACTGTCATCTGGAACCCTTAAAACAACATCATGAAAATATTTGGCAGAAAAAACGATAAAAACTTACCAAAAGACTGACCGAATATATCCATAATCCATAGCGGGGCCAACTAGTGATTTTAAACGTCACACTTGCTTGGCTACAACCAATCAGCGTGACCCAACCAAACATGCATCTGGATGAGCCATGGCCGTCGTGTGCGTATCGGCTTTTCCAGCTTGCAAACTCACCGCCTGTGTGTGTAAGCATCGATCCCTGGACATTGTACATGTACATGTACATGTACAATGTATTGTGTACACTTGCATGCTACACGCACACACAGTCAGTGTGTGTGGCTGTGTTGGCGTGAGGAAGCACCACACGGCGGTACTACGAGGTGTGTAGTTTGTGCACGCACTATGTTCATACGTACATGCATGCTGCTCACACGGTCCGGGGATCGATGCTTACACACACAGGCGGTGAATTTGCAAGCTGGAAAAGCCGGTACGCACATGACAGCCATGGCTCGTCCGGATGCGTGTTTAGTTGTATATTATGCCAAATATTTTCATGATTTTGTTTTATACAATGTCATACAACAAAGATCAACTCCACGTTTTTAGAATGTCTGTCATGATTTTTGTAAGTGTAAAAAAATGGACGAATCTGATAACGAGTTTGGCAAAAACTGGTCAAAACTTCTGGTTAGCGCAATCCAAGCGATAAACTACCACTGGCTCTCTGCTGCAAACACACGGGGCGGGTTAGTAGGAGCAGGCCGCTGCTGGTCAAAAAAACAAACAGAAAACTTGACTTTGAAACAGAACTTTTGTCATTTGAGATTTATAATGGAACTTTGTTTGTTGGAGATTTGTAATTGAACTTTGTTTGTTATTACCCTCTTAATCTTTCAAGGGGCTGCGTTTTTATTGTGTTATTACTTTGGACTAAGATGTGCTAGTTTCAATTCAACTTGGAGAGGGATGTAATAGGCTAAGTGCATTATTCAATAAAACACCCGCAAGTGCATTATGGGTAAAAGCACATGAACAATTTGGGACAGAAATAAATACACATTGATTATACAGCAGAAGTTACGTTTTGCTTGCTTCCCTTTAATCACTCCAGTGTCATGCTTGTCCAGATCCTGACAACATTAGGGAAGATGTTGCTATTCTAACACTCTTGTTTTCCCTCTTTGACAGCCCTGTGTACAAAAATCCCTTGCAGATGTGTTTAAAGGGTATTTGCAGCATCACCGCTACCTTGTCATTTCTGGGTTGAAAATGTTGTTAGATGTCCAAGAATTTTGATTTTTTGATGCAAGACTACTGGAGATAACTCACAGGTAAAAACATTTTTTTTCACAACCTTTATAATTGGAGTTATGGAGTTAATTTGCAAGCCACCTATTTTGTGCTAAAAGTTTAAGGGCCAAGAACCACAAATTTTCTATTACCCCCTCCCCCAGAAAAAAAGTTTTGGACCAAAAATTCATAGTTGTTCATGGTTGTTACCGAAATATCTAGTTGCAATAATCATTACCCTAAATCCTCCCGACGGTCAGAGACCGGAGGATTACGACCCAGGACGGGTATTATCCATGTAAATAGAAGTTTTGACCAGTTTTTGCCAAACTCGTGATCAGATTTGTCCATTTTTTTCCACTTTCAAAAACCATGACAAACATTCTAAAAACATGGAGTTGATCATTGTATGACAACCCCATCTGGAACCCTTAAAACAAAATCATGAAAATATTTGGCACAAAAAAACGACAAAAACTTACCAAAAGACTGACCAAAATATCCATTGACCACATCCATTGACTACAACTAATCAGCGTGACCCAACTAAACACGCATCCGGACGAGCCATGGCTGTCATGTGCGTATCGGCTTTTCCAGCTAGCAAACTCAGCGCCTGTGTGTGTAAGCATCGATCCTTGGACCGTGTGAGCAGCATGCAGGTACGTATGAACTGCCCACAACGTCGATAATATCAATCTTGTCTCGTAACCCTGCGGTTTCCGACCGGCGGGAGGATGGAGGGTTACGATTATCGCAACTACGAAATATCCACCATTTTCAGCTGAAACCTTAAGGTCCAAAAACCAGAAATATTCCATTATCTCCCCGCCCCCCCCCCAAAAAAAAAAAAAAACCTTGGAGATTTGGACAAAAATTTCAATGTCGTTTTTTGCTCTGCCAAGTCAAGAGGGCATATCTTCCGGTACCTAAGCTATAATTTGCAAGCCCTGATCTGCACTTAGTTCCGGAAATATCAACCATTTTTCGGCTGGAACTTTCAGGGCCCAAAACAACAAATTTTCCGTTAATAACAAATTTTCCCCTTTAAAAAATTGGAGTTTGGGATTTAAATTTCAAAGTCATTTTCGCTCTACCAAGTCAAAAGGGTATATCTCCCTTACCAGCGCCCTAATTTGTTAGCCCAGATCTGCCTTAGTTCGGGAAATATCCACCATTTTTGGGCTGAATCTTTTAGGGCTAAAAACAACAATTTTTTTTTCATTAACACCCTGAATTTGTTTTTTTGAGTTTTTGACCAAAATGTTTAATTTGTTTTCGCACTACCAAGTCAAGAGGGCATATCCCTCAGTACCAACAATCTAATTTGCAAACCCAGATCTGCCTAAGTTTGGGAAATATCCACCATTTTAGGGCTGAAACTTTTACTGCCAAAAACCACAAATTTCTTTTACCACCCCCTGAAAAAGCAGGAGTTTTGGACCAAAATTTTGAAAGTTGTTTTTGCTCTACCAAGTCAAGAGGGCCTATCCTTCGGTACCAGTGCTCTAATTTGCATGCTACGATCTGCTTTAGTTCGGGAAATATCCACCATTTTTCAGCTGAAACATTTGGGGCAAAAAACCAGAAATTTTCCATTACCCCGCTCCCCCTTATAAAATTGGATGTTTGGACCAAAAGTCGTTTTCGCTCTACCAAGTCAAGAGGGCATATATCTCCCGGTACCAACACCCTAATTTTGCAAGCCCCAATCTGCCTTAGTTCGGGATATATCTGCTATTTTTCGGCTGGACCTTTTAAGGCCGAAGAAAAAAGAAATTTCCCACTTCTCCCCTCCCTAAAAAAATTGGAGTTTTGGGCCAAAATTTCAAAGTCTTTTTTGCTCTACCAAAAACAAGAGGGCAAGAATTTTCCATTGCCCCCAATAAAAAAATTGTGACTTTTAGACCAATATTTCAAAGTTGTTTTCGCTCTTCTAAGTCAAGATTGCATATTCCCCAGTACCAGGGCTCTAACTTTCAAGTGCGAATTTTTTGGCCCAAACTATTAGTTCCAAAAACCACAAATTTTGCTGTAACCCCACTTCGAACATTGGAGTTTTGGACCAAAATTTCAAAGTCATTTTCGCTTTACCAAGTCAAGTGGGCTTCTCCCCCGGTACCAGCACTCTAATTTGCAAGCCCAGATCTGCCTTAGTTCGGAAAGTGTCCATCATTTTTTAGCCCAAACTTTTAGGTCCAAAAAACCATAAATACCCCCGGTACCAGAGCTGTAATTTGCAAGCCCAGATCTGCCTTATTTCTTGAAGAATCCACCATTTTTTGGCCCAAACTTTTAGGTCCAAATAATCCAAAGTTTGCAGTTACCTCACTTCAAAAATTTTTAGTTTTTGACCAAATTTCAAGATTGTTTTCCTTCTACCAAGTCAAGCGGGCATATCGCTCATTACCAGCGCTCTTATTTTCCAGCCGGGATCTGCCTTTGTTCAGAGAGTATCCACCATTTTTCAGCCCAAACCTTGAGGTCCTAAAAAACCCAAAAATTTTTGCTGTTACACCACCTCAAAAATTGGAGTTTTGGACCAAACTTTCCAAGTTGTTTTCGCTCTACCAAGTCAAGCGTACATATCGCTCTGTACCAGCGCTCTTATTTGCAAGCCCAGATCTGCCTTATTTCGGGAAGTATCCAGCTTTTTTCGGCCCAAACTTTAAGGTCAAAAAAATCCATAATTTGCTGTTACCCCACCTCAAAAAATTGCAGTTTGGGACCAAAATTTCAAAGTTGTTTTCCCTCTACCAAGTGAAGCGGGCATATTGCTCGGTACCAGCGCTCTTATTTGCTAGCCTAATCTGCCTTGATTAGGGAAGTATCCACCATTTTTCGGCCCAAACTTTTAGGTCCAAAAACCCACAAATTTTGCTACCGCACTTCAAAAAGTTGGAGTTTTGGACCAAACTTTCAAAGTTGTTTTCGCTCTACCAAGTCAAGCGGGCATATCACTCGGTACCAGCACTCTAACTTGCAAGTCCAGATCTGCCTTAGTTCGGGAAGTATCCAACATTTTTCAGCCCAAACCTTTAGGTCCAAAAAATCAAAAATTTGCTGTTACCACACCTCAAAATTGCAGTTTTGGACCAAAATTTCAAAAACGTTTTCGTTCTACCAAGTCAAGTGGGCATATGCCCTGGTACCAGCGCTTTAAATTGCAAGCCCAGATCTGCCTTAGTTCGTGAAGTATCCACCATTTTTCGACCCAAACTTTTAGGTCCAAAAAACCCAAAATTTGCTGTTACACTGCCTTAAAAAATTTGAATTTTGGACCAAACTTTCAAAAAATGTTTTTGCTTTATCAAGTCAAGCGGGCATATCGCTCGGTACCAGCGTTCTTATTTGATAGTCGGGATCTGCCTTAGTTCAGGAAATATCAAGCATTTTTTGGCCCATACTTTTAGTTCCAAAAAACCACAAATTTTGCTGTAACCCCACTTCAAAAAATTGGAGTTTTGGACCACAAATTCAAAGTCATTTTCGCTCTACCAAGTCAAGTGGGCATATCCCTTGGTACCAGCGCTCTTATTTGCAAGCCCAGATCTACCTGAATTTGGGAAACATCCACCATTTTTGGCCAAAACTTTTAGGTCCAAAAAACCACACATTTGCTGTTACCCCACTTCAAAAATTTAGAGTTTTGGACCAAAATTTAAAGGTCGTTTTTGCTCTATTTAGTCAAGAGGGCATATCGCTCGGTACCAGCGCTCTTATTTGCATATCCGGATTTGCCTTAGTTCAGTAAATGTCCACCATTTTTCATCTGAAAAATTTCAGGGCCAAAACCACAAATTTTCCATTACCCATAGTAAAAACAATTGGAGTTTTGGACCATAATTTCAAAGTTGTTTTTGCTCTACTAAGTCAAGAGGCGATATATCTCGCTGTACCAGCGCTATAATTTGCAAGCCCTTATTTGGCTTAGTTCAGGAAATATCTGTCATTTTTCGGCTTTAACTGTTTGGGCATAAAACCAAACATTCTCCTTTACCACCCCCCCCCCATAAAATAACCCTGAGTTTTTGACCAAGCGTTCAAAGTTGTTTCGTCCTACTGAGTCAAGATGACAAATCCCTTGTTACCAGTGCTCTATTTTGCAAGCCCTTATCTGGCTTAGTTCAGGAAATACCAGCCAATTTTCGGCTTTAACTTTAAGGCATAAAACCAAACATTTTTTTTTGTTACTCCCCCCCCCCCATAAAATAAATCGAGTTTTGGACCAAAACTTCAAAGTCGTTATTACTCCACCAAGTCAAGAGGGCTTATCCCCCGGTACCAGCCGTCTAAACTTCAGTATTAGACCAACTACATGGGATGCTGTACTCCTTTTCAATTTTTTTTTTACTGTAATGGTCGTACTTCTAGGGCCCCAGGGAAGCATGTTGGTGTATGCTGTGATGAAATCGATTGACTATGACTGTGTGATACCCTGTTCCAAAAAATTGCCCAAATTACAATTACAACAAAGACAATATAATTGCTGAAAATCACCTTCTGGCTTCTCAAGATATAAAAGATGAAATAGCAGGCACTTAATTGGGCTAAAATGTCGTATCCGACTGCCACTCTAATTCCATGATTAATTTAGGTAAAACTCTATCCTCACCTATCTGGAACGGGTGAAAAAAACATTGCAAAAATATGTCCAAAAAGTGGTTGATGGATACAAAAACTTTCCCTTAACTTTACTTTACGATCCCAGGCCTTAATTATAAGAAACATGAGGCCGATGGCCTCGGTTAAGATCAAGGCCTGCGATCCTCTTCTGTCCTCCAAATCGATGTTTTTTAAGCCCAAAGCAAAACCATCCAGCCATTAGGTTCACTTTCTTACTGAACGGTCATGTGACACTACATTATCATCAACAACTGTTTCCTCATAATGTAAAAGGTTGTATCATCACTGATGCCCTGAGTTGAGTATTGTTTTGTACAGTCAAGGCAGGATACCAGCTGTGGAGTGTCAATGACCCCCCCCCCCCCCCCCGACAATGAATACAGAGAGAGCATGTTTTAAACAGCCACTACTACACGGCTGGTATCCTATGTTGACTGTACAAAAACAATGTAACTCATCTCAGGGCATCAGCGAACATGCAATCTGCGTAGTGAATACAACTTTTGACATGAGAAATTAGTCATTGATGAATAACCAAATCCCAAATTTAAAGGTTGCATGGCGGGCCCTAATTTTACTTTGGGTTTCAAAAACATCGATTTGGAGGACAAGAATTGATTGTAAGTACAATTAAGTGCCTGTTATTTCTTCTTTGATATCTTTGTTGAATCTTCGTCATGGGCAATTTGTTTTAATAGGGTATCACACCGGCATATCAAATTACCTTCATTACAGTGTATACCCCCAATGGTTCACATGAGTGATAGTATACCCATCCAAGTCACCAAAAAAGGAACTACCCAGTTACTGGGTCTACTTCAGTATGTTTCTCATTCATTGTAGTTTTGCCATGGCCAAAACAAACCTCCTAAAACGGATGTTAGTCTTTGTTAGTGCCAGCATAATGCCATAATTCAAATGTTTTGCCCACATGGAAATGTTGCCAGAGAGCCCTTGCTTAGGGCTTACCGACATTGTCACACTTATCCAAATCCTTACAATATTAAGAGGATATGACAGTTCTTAACTCTTGTTTTCACTCTTTGACAGCTCTGTGAACAAATATCCCATTGAACGTGTGTTAGAAGGGCATTGGGAGCAGCAGCATCACCGCTTACTAAATGATTCAGGGCTGAAGATGCTGATTGAAGGCTGGGAAAGTTTGTTTAATGGATGCAGGACTGCTGGACCTACCTGCAGGTAAAATCAATTTTTCTACTGCCATTATTTCTGGATTTATGAACAGGAGGCTATCGACGTGTTCGGAGCAGGTCTGTTTTTCGATTCATTGCAGCACCCTTGTTGGGTCATTGTTTACGTACACACACAGCCATGTAAATATTTGAACTCCTGGGGGTGGCCTCATTCTCTGGCCCATTGTATCCTCCCTGTTTATCCCTCAACCCTAGACTACACATTGCCAGAGAGCCCTTGAGTAAGACATTCCAACAGTGGCACATTTGTCCAGATCCTTGCAACATTTGGGAAGATATTGCCATTCTAAAAGTCTTGTTTTCCCTCTCTGACAGCTCTGTGTGCAAAACATTCTGTTGAACATGCATTTGAAGGGCATTTGGAGCATTACTGCTTACTCAACATTTTCAGGGTGAAGATGTTATTGGATTGTCAGAAATTTGATGTTCGGATGCAAGACTGCTGGAGCTAACTGCTTTTTGTTTGTTTATACCCATTACTTCTGGAGTTATGGATTGTGAGGCTGCTGGCTTGTTTGGGGGGGGGGTCAAACATTTGTAAATTCCCCAGGCAGTTTATGCAGTCCTTTTGGTTGGAAGGTGGTCACATGACCATGTTTACCTGGTATTAAATGACTGATAAATTCATAGCTGGAGCAGATTAAGACCGGTCGGCTATTGCACACTCAGCGCTAACAGCCATACGTGTGTTGGCATGCAAGCTTACATGAGCACTAATTTACTCAGTACACAATCAATATATGCCAGTACTCAATGTCAATTCTATAAGTACTAGTGCAACAGCACAACCTTTGAGTGTCACATGCTATTGACCCTTTGCAAAAAATGTACCTGAGGACAGAAATTGGAAATATTAAAAAGCAGGCAAGTTTGATATTTGAGAAAATTAAATTAGCTGTTCAACTGCTTACCGATTGAAAGGACCTGTTGTAAAAATACCTCAAGGGTCAAAACATGAAGGAAATTTACCCTCCTGCCTGAGTGGGTCTCAGCTGCAGCGCAGTTGGTGTACAAACCTTTTACACAAATTTTGAGAGAATGGGGAGTAATTTAAGCACCTTGCTTCAGGCATGGTGAGATGCAGAATTTCTCTTTAGGACAGATTGTGATCAGAGAAATAAACCACCATTGTTTGAAACTCCTCATTTTTATACTTTGCTCATGATTTTGTGTTGGTGCAAGTCACACAGGTTGTATCCAAAAATGGCCATTCAAAGCAAGTCAACTTAAGCCTAACTGAACATTCAAGTCACTAGGTCCACAGTTCAAGTCACTGCAGAGTGGTAGATCCAAGATCCAAGATTCCATGCAACCACTTTGAAATCATTGTCAATATTTTGTAATACTTGTGATCATCTATTTAGTGTTTGTTTCTTCTTTTTTTCTGAGGGTATGCATTCAGACGTCTGCTGAGGATCCTGAATGGAAATAACCCTCCCTGATAGTAGACCTACGCAGCACATCAGATGGAGTTGTACCACAGGAACTTGTACATATGGAAGCCCAACAAGCACCTTGAGTAATTACCTTGAGTAATGTCATAGTCTACCAAGCTGCACATGAAAAGTGCTCTTTTACTGTGAGCAAAGTGACTTTTTTATCAGATAGGACCTACATGTAGTTCAATGGACAAGTCTTTGAGGATACCAACTTCTTTGAATTTAACCACTCAATGACATTCTGGTAAACATTGAGGACATACGTGCAACAAGTTCACATCAATATAAACTTCATAAAGGGATTATAAATTTAAGTCAACTTTTTTGTTCAGAGAAAATAAACCACCTGGTTAGTCTTTTTGAAGACATCAACATTGAGAAAACCTTTCCAGAACAAAAGCCAGCTAGACAAATACAACTACTTTACAAAATAAATCAGACAGAATTGGTTGAAAATGAAGACAATCTTCATGTCATCTCTGTTAATACTGCGGGGCCAATATTTGCTAAGATGTGAAGACCAGGGAGAGAATGTTGAACTTGATGATAAAAGAACAGTTTTCTGAACACATTTTGAAAGCTTTGAAGGATTTATATTTCAATGTGTACAAAGTGAATCATTTGTGAAGGAAATAAAACCAACATGGTTTCGCTGTATAATGAGCAATCAGTTTCATGACATTTGTTTTCCAAATCACTTGAATCAACATAATAGATGTTTTAAATTGTAACATGTGACTTTTGATTTCAGATAATTATTATCATTTGGGGCAAACAAATGGTGTTGTGCACAACCCTCCCTGTAATGAACAGAGGTTTGAAAAACCACTGGTGTAACAGTTGATTTATCGATTAAGGTATAATTCTCTGCTTTAAATGATGCTATAGACACTACTGAAGCCTTTTTATTTTAAGGTCCTGTGAAGCGATAGTTTCAGCCCGTCCATTGTGTTCTTGAACCATCCGGGGGTCATCCTGACCTGCAAATCCAAAACATAACACCTTAAATTGGCACAGTTCAGACTGTTCTGTGAAACACTGTGCATGTTGTGCATTATTGGTGTCGCCTTTAAACCATGGAGGCTGTATAGAAGATGAATGAAAATGGAACTCAGGACAGGCACAAAAATATCATCATAGGGATCAAACCAAAAATACTATGTTGGAAAATGTTTTGGCGAGAGGTTGAGGTTTTCTCCCAGTGTTTTTAGAACAAAAATCAGCTAGTTTATCGCTAATGTGAAAATTAATATGCCAAACGAATAGGGGGAAACTTGAAGAATTACTGACTGTTTCCTGATGTGTCGCGAAACCCGATGGGAAATATAGAGCGGCAGTATAGAGGGGTTCAAAAGTCGAATTCAGTTTTGTGATGCACTCATTTTCCAATGGATAGAGTCTTCATGAAAGGGTAAAACAAGTCTCTAACCTTAAGTTATAACAGTTTAAAATTTTATGTCACATCCTTCCAGTGCAAATTTTGTCAAAATCCAAAAACGTCAAAGTGATGTCACTAAGTGAATTTATGAGTCTGTACATTTTCAAACAGGAATTATTTTGTTTCCCTTACCTGACTATCAATCATATTTAATGAAGAAGGCATTGAATTTGACCTTTTTCCTGACGCATAAATTCCTCTTTGGAATGTACAGACCCATCAAACGATATTTTACACCATTTTAAAGGGAGGTCATAGACTTGCTCCC
The DNA here is from genome assembly GCA_911728455.2 of Marthasterias glacialis. NCBI lineage: Eukaryota > Metazoa > Echinodermata > Asteroidea > Forcipulatida > Asteriidae > Marthasterias > Marthasterias glacialis. Next base: position 13,835,916 of record OU452223.1, read on the forward strand.
ACCCCCTCTCCCCCCTCCCCTCCGCTTTCATAAGGACTTGACTATTGAAAAATGAGTGCCTCACAAAATTGAACTTGACCTTGGAGTCCATCATTTTGATGTCCATGCCACCAGGTGAACCCCCACCCCCCTGTGATGCACCCCCCTCATTTGAAATCTGGTCTTTTGAGATTAAAATTTAAGAGTAAAATGGTAATATTTTATCAGCTTTTTATAATAATTTCAGTGCTAAAAAAACAAAACAATTTTTTTCACTTAGACACAGACAGAGCAATTAATTTTACATCCTCGTCAGATTATCTTGAACGGAGTAATAATAGTAACTGACATAACACAAGCGCTAAAAGGGGCTCGTTTAACAGAAATGCTATTGCAAACTACATTTTGAATCGTCCAGAAGTGCCCATAGAAAATGGGTGCCCCCTTTTGTGTCCCCCTAAAATTTTAGCCATTTGTGTCGCTGCTGATTTCACTGATCCTGGTTTGGTGTAAAGATAACCTACTCTACAAAGTCAAGAGACAGCAATGTCCCGGTTGGCAGACACTGTTATTTCGAGTCACAAGAATTCAGATAAACAAAACCAGTGACCCATATTTGTAGTCAATGGGATCCGTACAACAAGTTCCACTCAAAGCAACATTAATTTGTGTCTTTAAAAGGCAATGGGCAAATAATTCTTGTAGTAAATACTTGCCTATTGAGGGCGCTATGTGACACCAGAGCAACACACCAAATGTTCGTGTTCTGAATTCGAGAACAGTGCACTCCCAGGTATTTTGCAGCATACCATTTTGCTGCACTTGGTCACGAAGCCCATTATTCTTTGTCATGCTTTGTGAACTGCTGAACGAGCGCCTAGTTCTTATACATTGATAAGTGGTCACGCTTGATTGCTTTTCATGTGTTCGTGTGGTGTAAAGAGCGGGTTTTAGTGTCATGGCGGCAAAGAGGAAAACTTAACGAATTATGGTTGAAAAATGATAGAACCACGGTGATACTCGATAAGACAATATTGCAGGGCAAACGATGATGTGTTTGGAAAATTAAAAAGAGCATCTTGCTTGACAAACTGAAAGAAAACATGAGGAGATGGCCAGCAACATCTTGTTGGTCATTGGACATTTACACGTGAGCGTGGCAAGACCTGCAACAACAGCAGAAAGATACAGTGTGGCCAGTGGCGGCACAGCAGCACATCAAGCGCCAAGTGACAGGAGAAAAGAAGAAATGTACTGTATTGGTCAACTCTGGCCTCGTCTTAACACGCTATAGTATGTAGAAACGGCATACAGACCGAGGCTTCCCAGACCTGCACTGCCACATCGAGGACTGCATGCCGAGAGTAACTTGTACGAGACGATATTTGGGTGCGGTCGCCCGGGAGGTGGCAGCGGGGAGACTGCAGCAGGGAGACGGCACACACTCCGGGCTACTAACTGGTGCAAGCGCTGTACTTCCCGGTACCTTGAGTCCGGGTCGACCAAGAAAACTGAGTCGTTTCGTTATGGTATGTACTACGTAATGGAATCGCCCAAATTCACTGAATTTCAACCGTTTCTTATGTGTTATTTCATAAATTCCACAGGGCCGTTTGACCTAAATATTTCTGTTCAATGATCAGTGTTCTTTATTAAACCATGAGAGCAATGTCCTTGCGCTAGGATAATACCAGGATAAGATTGGATTTTAATTGGTGTTAAGTATTGAAGGTCTGATATCATACGGCACTCTTATTCGCACAAAAAGTCCAAAGAAATAAAAGCTATAGTGTTCAAATTAAAATAAACAACAGTAATATAAAATCCACAAGTAAACTACCCAAACACTAATGAAACAACAAAGTTCCTGTCATTGATGCTGTGAAAGACCACCCATGCAGCCCCTCGTTATTGCAACCTCTCCAATCTAATCAGAAACCGTAACCTAGCAAGTCCCGTTTAGTCCATGAGCGAGCAATTTACTCAAATGGTGCCAATCAAACAATATTCCAATATCAATTTTATTGCTATAAAAATAAACAACTTAGCGTACACTTGAACTTGTTTAATCCCTTGATATAGGGTGTCGTAATTTGCATAAATCCAACATGGTTGCCAACGGTTTCCCATTGATGAGGTCATTACTCTTTTATTTTAACTAGTATTTTCTGTACTGTAAATGCCTCAAATGCAGGTCATGGTAGGTAATCGATACTTTGGACACTGTTTCGTAAACATCAATGTGTTGACATGTTTTGTCATGCTGTTTCCTACGAAAACCCAGTCGTTCAACGAAATCATATAATTATTATCCGTGAGAAAATAGTCCGTTATTACGAATCAGTAAACCGTTATTACGAATAAGTAATTCGTTATTACGAATCAGTAAACCGTTATTACGAATAAGTAATTCGTTATTACGAATTAAATACTTTTTAATTACTAATTAGTAATTCGTTATTATGAATTAGTAATTGGTTATTATGAATTAGTAATTCGTTGTTACAAATTAGTAATTCATTATTACAAATTAATAACGCATTATGACAAATTAAATAATTCGTTACTACAAAGTAGTAATTAGTAAGTTATGAAAAACACCATGGCATGCACCAATAGCTACAACTCATGTGAATTAGATACTATCTTTTATAAGAGGTGTTTATAAGCCATGACAAAGACAGTGACACGTTGTACTGTAACTCGCGTACCACCACTGGAGCCATGGTTCGATTCTAGGCTAGGGCCATAATAGAGTTGTACGTTGACTCTCTCCTGTGCCACGAGAGTTTTTCTCTGGGCCGTCCGGCTTTCTTCTCCCGAGCAAAACAAACAAATAAACAAACAAACCAACAAACCATTAACCCAACAAACAGAAAAAAAAACAAACAAACAAACAAACAAACAAACAAAACATTAACCAACCCAACACATAAACAAACAAACAACCCAACAACCCAACAAACAAGCAAATGAACGACCTAACAAGCAAACGAAGAAACAAACAACACAACAACCCAACAAATAAACAAAGAATCAAACAACCCAACAACCTGACGGGTTAAATATTGCCATAGATAACTGATGTTTTTACTCCCTGGCAGCTTCGTGTACTAAAGTCCCATTGAAGATGCTTTTGAAGAGCATTCGGAGTATCTGGGCTTGCTCGTGGTTTCAGGCTAAAGATGCCGCATGGCCGTAAAAGTTTGATTTTCAGATGCAAGACTACTTCAGCTAATTGCAGGTAAAACGATTCTGTCTATCATTGTGATTTAATTACGTCTTGCATAATTCTGTCTAACATAATTGGAGTTGCTTGTTCTTTTTTTAAATACTTTTATAAAATGTGCGTTTGATAATTTTCGGGGACGCGCGCAATACAAATCCATAATTATTATTTTAACTATCAATATTAATAGTGATATTTGAAAATTCGACACAAATTTAAATGTTGATTGTTGGCCCATAAATATAAAAAGTCATCCTACCCCCCACCCCCTTCGCGCCCCCAGGTTGAAATTTTAGATTTGCTATCAAAATATCTGAGTCGAATTGACGCTACCAGGCGAAGCGGGCAGCTGAACTGACGCCACAGAATCTCACTTGAACTTAAAAGTGAATCTCACTTGGCTTAAAATTTTGCCCACACAAAACTGAAAACCTAAATTATGAAATGATGAAAGAGTCGACATGTAACCCCCCGCCACACCCTTCCAAAATGTTAAGTTTTTGACCCCCACAAATCACGCTAGCAATAAAGAGTGCCCCTCCACCGGATATGGTAATTTTCATCACGATAAATAGCCCCACAACTTTAAACCAAAATTGCCGCCATATCTGGCAGCCAACTTCGATTTTGTATTTTCAGCCTGTAATTAGGGGCGAACATCTATCATTTTTTTAACATTAGAATAGTTTCAGAATTGTAAATTCTTCTTTGTCAGACCGAAATAATAGTTAAGATTTTTCAACCAAGCCTTTTCAATGTTCCCGATCTCTGACCATTTTGATTTTTTTGTGAAAAAGGCAAACAGTCAATCGTTTTTCAACGAAAACGGGATACATTAATGGATTAACCCCCTTCTTCGGTTATTAAAGTCGTTAAATTAGGTTGAAATATGAATATTGCCCTTATTAAATTATCAAATATCAAATTGACCCTTTCCAATACACAAACCAACTTACGTGATATCTACTGTAGTATCAATTTCTGTTATAAAATTGCATTAACAGTAACATTTTTTTGTCTAAATATGCACATGGTCAAAGGTCGAATAATTAAATTTTGACCCATTTTGAAAAGTGCTTTTCATGGAATCAGTGGATGCGGGCGGCTCTTCCGAGACGTGTCCAACAAACTAGAGGTCCCAACTCGCGTTATTTCGGGAGCTAGCGAGCTTTTCCGGCCATCTTGATGACGTCAGAGTTGACCTAAATATTGCTATTTGCCCAAATATTGCGAATTGACCCCTTCCCCACACACAAACCCTCTTCAGTGATATCTACTCTATCATTTTCTATCATAAAATCGCATTAAAATTTTTTGACCAAAATGGCGGGTGCTCACAGGGAGCTCCCTGTGAGAAATTTGTAATTTTTGACCCCTTTTGAAAAGTGCTTTTCATGGAATCAGTGGATGCGGGCGGCTCTTCGGAGACTTGTCCAACAAACTAGAGGTCCCAACTCGCGTTATTTCGGGAGCTAGCGAACTTTTCCGGCCATCTTGATGACGTCAGAGTTGACCTAAATATTGCTATTTGCCCAAATATTGCGAATTGACCCCTTCCCCACACACAAACCCTCTTCAGTGATATCTACTCTATCATTTTCTATCATAAAATCGCATAACATTTTTTTGACCAAAATGGCGGGTGCTCACAGGGAGCTCCCTGTGAGAAATTTGTAATTTTTGACCCCTTTTGAAAAGTGCTTTTCATGGAATCAGTGGATGCGGGCGGCTCTTAAGAGACGTGTCCAACAAACTAGAGGTCCCAACTCGCGTTATTTCGGGAGCTAGCGAACTTTTCCGGCCATCTTGATGACGTCAGAGTTGACCTAAATATTGCTATTTGCCCAAATATTGCGAATTGATCCCTTCCCCACACACAAACCCTCTTCAGTGATATCTACTCTATCATTTTCTATCATAAAATCGCATTAAAATTTTTGACCAAAATGGCGGGTGCTCACAGGGAGCTCCCTGTGAGAAATTTGTAATTTTTGACCCCTTTTGAAAAGTGCTTTTCATGGAATCAGTGGATGCGGGCGGCTCTTCGGAGACGTGTCCAACAAACTAGAGGTCCCAACTCGCGTTATTTCGGGAGCTAGCGAACTTTTCCGGCCATCTTGATGACGTCAGAGTTGACCTAAATATTGCTATTTGCCCAAATATTGCGAATTGACCCCTTCCCCACACACAAACCCTCTTCAGTGATATCTACTCTATCATTTTCTATCATAAAATCGCATAAAACTTTTTTGACCAGTGGATGCGGGCGGCTCTTCGGAGACGTGTCCAACAAGCTAGAGGTCCGAACTCGCGTTATTTTGGGAGCTAGCGAACTTTTCCGGCCATCTTGATGACGTCAGAGTTGACCTAAAGATTGCTATTTGCCCAAATATTGCGAATTGACCCCTTCCCCACACACAAACCCTCTTCAGTGATATCTACTCTATCATTTTCTATCATAAAATCGCATAAAAATTTTTTGACCAAAATGGCGGGTGCTCACAGGGAGCTCCCTGTGAGAAATTTGTAATTTTTGACCCCTTTTGAAAAGTGCTTTTCATGGAATCAGTGGATGCGGGCGGCTCTTCGGAGACGTGTCCAACAAACTAGAGGTCCCAACTCGCGTTATTTCGGGAGCTAACGAGCTTTTCCGGCCATCTTGATGACGTCAGAGTTGACCTAAATATTGCTATTTGCCCAAATATTGCGAATTGACCCCTTCCCCACACACAAACCCTCTTCAGTGATATCTACTCTATCATTTTCTATCATAAAATCGCATAAAATTTTTGACCAAAATGGCGGGTGCTCACAGGGAGCTCCCTGTGAGAAATTTGTAATTTTTGACCCCTTTTGAAAAGTGCTTTTCATGGAATCAGTGGATGCGGGCGGCTCTTCGGAGACGTGTCCAACAAACTAGAGGTCCAAACTCGCGTTATTTCGGGAGCTAACGAGCTTTTCCGGCCATCTTGATGACGTCAGAGTTGACCTAAATATTGCTATTTGCCCAAATATTGCGAATTGACCCCTTCCCCACACACAAACCCTCTTCAGTGATATCTACTCTATCATTTTCTATCATAAAATCGCATAAAATTTTTGACCAAAATGGCGGGTGCTCACAGGGAGCTGCCTGTGAGAAATTTGTAATTTTTGACCCCTTTTGAAAAGTGCTTTTCATGGAATCAGTGGATGCGGGCGGCTCTTCGGAGACGTGTCCAACAAACTAGAGGTCCCAACTCGCGTTATTTCGGGAGCTAGCCAACTTTTCCGGCCATCTTGATGACGTCAGAGTTGACCTAAATATTGCCATTTGCCCAAATATTGCGAATTGACCCCTTCCCCACACACAAACCCTCTTCAGTGATATCTACTCTATCATTTTCTATCATAAAATCGCATAAAAATTTTTTGACCAAAATGGCGGGTGCTCACAGGGAGCTCCCTGTGAGAAATTTGTAATTTTTGACCCCTTTTGAAAAGTGCTTTTCATGGAATCAGTGGATGCGGGCGGCTCTTCGGAGACGTGTCCAACAAACTAGAGGTCCCAACTCGCGTTATTTCGGGAGCTAGCCAACTTTTCCGGCCATCTTGATGACGTCAGAGTTGACCTAAATATTGCTATTTGCCCAAATATTGCGAATTGACCCCTTCCCCACACACAAACCCTCTTCAGTGATATCTACTCTATCATTTTCTATCATAAAATCGCATAAAAATTTTTTGACCAAAATGGCGGGTGCTCACAGGGAGCTCCCTGTGAGAAATTTGTAATTTTTGACCCCTTTTGAAAAGTGCTTTTCATGGAATCAGTGGATGCGGGCGGCTCTTCGGAGACGTGTCCAACAAACTAGAGGTCCCAACTCGCGTTATTTCGGGAGCTAGCCAACTTTTCCGGCCATCTTGATGACGTCAGAGTTGACCTAAATATTGCTATTTGCCCAAATATTGCGAATTGACCCCTTCCCCACACACAAACCCGCTTCAGTGATATCTACTCTATCATTTTCTATCATAAAATCGCATAAAAATTTTTGACCCAAATGGCGGGTGCTCACAGGGAGCTCCCTGTGAGAAATTTGTAATTTTTGACCCCTTTTGAAAAGTGCTTTTCATGGAATCAGTGGATGCGGGCGGCTCTTCGGAGACGTGTCCAACAAACTAGAGGTCCCAACTCGCGTTATTTCGGGAGCTAGCCAACTTTTCCGGCCATCTTGATGACGTCAGAGTTGACCTAAATATTGCTATTTGCCCAAATATTGCGAATTGACCCCTTCCCCACACACAAACCCTCTTCAGTGATATCTACTCTATCATTTTCTATCATAAAATCGCATAAAATTTTTTTGACCCAAATGGCGGGTGCTCACAGGGAGCTCTCTGTGAGAAATTTGTAATTTTTGACCCCTTTTGAAAAGTGCTTTTCATGGAATCAGTGGATGCGGGCGGCTCTTCGGAGACGTGTCCAACAAACTAGAGGTCCCAACTCGCGTTATTTCGGGAGCTAGCCAACTTTTCCGGCCATCTTGATGACGTCAGAGTTGACCTAAATATTGCTATTTGCCCAAATATTGCGAATTGACCCCTTCCCCACACACAAACCCTCTTCAGTGATATCTACTCTATCATTTTCTATCATAAAATCGCATAAAAATTTTTTGACCAAAATGGCGGGTGCTCACAGGGAGCTCCCTGTGAGAAATTTGTAATTTTTGACCCCTTTTGAAAAGTGCTTTTCATGGAATCAGTGGATGCGGGCGGCTCTTCGGAGACGTGTCCAACAAACTAGAGGTCCCAACTCGCGTTATTTCGGGAGCTAGCCAACTTTTCCGGCCATCTTGATGACGTCAGAGTTGACCTAAATATTGCTATTTGCCCAAATATTGCGAATTGACCCCTTCCCCACACACAAACCCTCTTCAGTGATATCTACTCTATCATTTTCTATCATAAAATCGCATAAAAATTTTTTGACCAAAATGGCGGGTGCTCACAGGGAGCTCCCTGTGAGAAATTTGTAATTTTTGACCCCTTTTGAAAAGTGCTTTTCATGGAATCAGTGGATGCGGGCGGCTCTTCGGAGACGTGTCCAACAAACTAGAGGTCCCAACTCGCGTTATTTCGGGAGCTAGCCAACTTTTCCGGCCATCTTGATGACGTCAGAGTTGACCTAAATATTGCTATTTGCCCAAATATTGCGAATTGACCCCTTCCCCACACACAAACCCTCTTCAGTGATATCTACTCTATCATTTTCTATCACAAAATCGCATAAAAAATTTTTGACCAAAATGGCGGGTGCTCACAGGGAGCTCCCTGTGAGAAATTTGTAATTTTTGACCCCTTTTGAAAAGTGCTTTTCATGGAATCAGTGGATGCGGGCGGCTCTTCGGAGACGTGTCCAACAAACTAGAGGTCCCAACTCGCGTTATTTCGGGAGCTAGCCAACTTTTCCGGCCATCTTGATGACGTCAGAGTTGACCTAAATATTGCTATTTGCCCAAATATTGCGAATTGACCCCTTCCCCACACACAAACCCTCTTCAGTGATATCTACTCTATCATTTTCTATCATAAAATCGCATAAAAATTTTTTTGACCAAAATGGCGGGTGCTCACAGGGAGCTCCCTGTGAGAAATTTGTAATTTTTTACCCCTTTTGAAAAGTGCTTTTCATGGAATCAGTGGATGCGGGCGGCTCTTCGGAGACGTGTCCAACAAACTAGAGGTCCCAACTCGCGTTATTTCGGGAGCTAGCCAACTTTTCCGGCCATCTTGATGACGTCAGAGTTGACCTAAATATTGCTATTTGCCCAAATATTGCGAATTGACCCCTTCCCCACAAACAAACCCTCTTCAGTGATATCTACTCTATCATTTTCTATCATAAAATCGCATAAAATTTTTTTGACCAAAATGGCGGGTGCTCACAGGGAGCTCCCTGTGAGAAATTTGTAATTTTTGACCCCTTTTGAAAAGTGCTTTTCATGGAATCAGTGGATGCGGGCGGCTCTTCGGAGACGTGTCCAACAAACTAGAGGTCCCAACTCGCGTTATTTCGGGAGCTAGCCAACTTTTCCGGCCATCTTGATGACGTCAGAGTTGACCTAAATATTGCTATTTGCCCAAATATTGCGAATTGACCCCTTCCCCACACACAAACCCTCTTCAGTGATATCTACTCTATCATTTTCTATCATAAAATCGCATAAAATGTTTTTGACCAAAATGGCGGGTGCTCACAGGGAGCTCCCTGTGAGAAATTTGTAATTTTTGACCCCTTTTGAAAAGTGCTTTTCATGGAATCAGTGGATGCGGGCGGCTCTTCGGAGACGTGTCCAACAAACTAGAGGTCCCAACTCGCGTTATTTCGGGAGCTAGCCAACTTTTCCGCCATCTTGATGACGTCAGAGTTGACCTAAATATTGCTATTTGCCCAAATATTGCGAATTGACCCCTTCCCCACACACAAACCCTCTTCAGTGATATCTACTCTATCATTTTCTATCATAAAATCGCATAAAATTTTTTTGACCAAAATGGCGGGTGCTCACAGGGAGCTCCCTGTGAGAAATTTGTAATTTTTGACCCCTTTTGAAAAGTGCTTTTCATGGAATCAGTGGATGCGGGCGGCTCTTCGGAGACGTGTCCAACAAACTAGAGGTCCCAACTCGCGTTATTTCGGGAGCTAGCCAACTTTTCCGGCCATCTTGATGACGTCAGAGTTGACCTAAATATTGCTATTTGCCCAAATATTGCGAATTGACCCCTTCCCCACACACAAACCCTCTTCAGTGATATCTACTCTATCATTTTCTATCATAAAATCGCATAAAAATTTTTTTGACCAAAATGGCGGGTGCTCACAGGGAGCTCCCTGTGAGAAATTTGTAATTTTTTACCCCTTTTGAAAAGTGCTTTTCATGGAATCAGTGGATGCGGGCGGCTCTTCGGAGACGTGTCCAACAAACTAGAGGTCCCAACTCGCGTTATTTCGGGAGCTAGCCAACTTTTCCGGCCATCTTGATGACGTCAGAGTTGACCTAAATATTGCTATTTGCCCAAATATTGCGAATTGACCCCTTCCCCACAAACAAACCCTCTTCAGTGATATCTACTCTATCATTTTCTATCATAAAATCGCATAAAATTTTTTTGACCAAAATGGCGGGTGCTCACAGGGAGCTCCCTGTGAGAAATTTGTAATTTTTGACCCCTTTTGAAAAGTGCTTTTCATGGAATCAGTGGATGCGGGCGGCTCTTCGGAGACGTGTCCAACAAACTAGAGGTCCCAACTCGCGTTATTTCGGGAGCTAGCCAACTTTTCCGGCCATCTTGATGACGTCAGAGTTGACCTAAATATTGCTATTTGCCCAAATATTGCGAATTGACCCCTTCCCCACACACAAACCCTCTTCAGTGATATCTACTCTATCATTTTCTATCATAAAATCGCATAAAATGTTTTTGACCAAAATGGCGGGTGCTCACAGGGAGCTCCCTGTGAGAAATTTGTAATTTTTGACCCCTTTTGAAAAGTGCTTTTCATGGAATCAGTGGATGCGGGCGGCTCTTCGGAGACGTGTCCAACAAACTAGAGGTCCCAACTCGCGTTATTTCGGGAGCTAGCCAACTTTTCCGCCATCTTGATGACGTCAGAGTTGACCTAAATATTGCTATTTGCCCAAATATTGCGAATTGACCCCTTCCCCACACACAAACCCTCTTCAGTGATATCTACTCTATCATTTTCTATCATAAAATCGCATAAAATTTTTTTGACCAAAATGGCGGGTGCTCACAGGGAGCTCCCTGTGAGAAATTTGTAATTTTTTACCCCTTTTGAAAAGTGCTTTTCATGGAATCAGTGGATGCGGGCGGCTCTTCGGAGACGTGTCCAACAAACTAGAGGTCCCAACTCGCGTTATTTCGGGAGCTAGCCAACTTTTCCGGCCATCTTGATGACGTCAGAGTTGACCTAAATATTGCTATTTGCCCAAATATTGCGAATTGACCCCTTCCCCACACACAAACCCTCTTCAGTGATATCTACTCTATCATTTTCTATCATAAAATCGCATAAAAATTTTTTGACCAAAATGGCGGGTGCTCACAGGGAGCTCCCTGTGAGAAATTTGTAATTTTTGACCCCTTTTGAAAAGTGCTTTTCATGGAATCAGTGGATGCGGGCGGCTCTTCGGAGACGTGTCCAACAAACTAGAGGTCCCAACTCGCGTTATTTCGGGAGCTAGCCAACTTTTCCGGCCATCTTGATGACGTCAGAGTTGACCTAAATATTGCTATTTGCCCAAATATTGCGAATTGACCCCTTCCCCACAAACAAACCCTCTTCAGTGATATCTACTCTATCATTTTCTATCATAAAATCGCATAAAATTTTTTTGACCAAAATGGCGGGTGCTCACAGGGAGCTCCCTGTGAGAAATTTGTAATTTTTGACCCCTTTTGAAAAGTGCTTTTCATGGAATCAGTGGATGCGGGCGGCTCTTCGGAGACGTGTCCAACAAACTAGAGGTCCCAACTCGCGTTATTTCGGGAGCTAGCCAACTTTTCCGGCCATCTTGATGACGTCAGAGTTGACCTAAATATTGCTATTTGCCCAAATATTGCGAATTGACCCCTTCCCCACACACAAACCCTCTTCAGTGATATCTACTCTATCATTTTCTATCATAAAATCGCATAAAAATTTTTTGACCAAAATGGCGGGTGCTCACAGGGAGCTCCCTGTGAGAAATTTGTAATTTTTGACCCCTTTTGAAAAGTGCTTTTCATGGAATCAGTGGATGCGGGCGGCTCTTCGGAGACGTGTCCAACAAACTAGAGGTCCCAACTCGCGTTATTTCGGGAGCTAGCCAACTTTTCCGCCATCTTGATGACGTCAGAGTTGACCTAAATATTGCTATTTGCCCAAATATTGCGAATTGACCCCTTCCCCACACACAAACCCTCTTCAGTGATATCTACTCTATCATTTTCTATCATAAAATCGCATAAAATTTTTTTGACCAAAATGGCGGGTGCTCACAGGGAGCTCCCTGTGAGAAATTTGTAATTTTTGACCCCTTTTGAAAAGTGCTTTTCATGGAATCAGTGGATGCGGGCGGCTCTTCGGAGACGTGTCCAACAAACTAGAGGTCCCAACTCGCGTTATTTCGGGAGCTAGCCAACTTTTCCGGCCATCTTGATGACGTCAGAGTTGACCTAAATATTGCTATTTGCCCAAATATTGCGAATTGACCCCTTCCCCACACACAAACCCTCTTCAGTGATATCTACTCTATCATTTTCTATCATAAAATCGCATAAAAATTTTTTGACCAAAATGGCGGGTGCTCACAGGGAGCTCCCTGTGAGAAATTTGTAATTTTTGACCCCTTTTGAAAAGTGCTTTTCATGGAATCAGTGGATGCGGGCGGCTCTTCGGAGACGTGTCCAACAAACTAGAGGTCCCAACTCGCGTTATTTCGGGAGCTAGCCAACTTTTCCGGCCATCTTGATGACGTCAGAGTTGACCTAAATATTGCTATTTGCCCAAATATTGCGAATTGACCCCTTCCCCACACACAAACCCTCTTCAGTGATATCTACTCTATCATTTTCTATCATAAAATCGCATAAAATTTTTTTGACCAAAATGGCGGGTGCTCACAGGGAGCTCCCTGTGAGAAATTTGTAATTTTTGACCCCTTTTGAAAAGTGCTTTTCATGGAATCAGTGGATGCGGGCGGCTCTTCGGAGACGTGTCCAACAAACTAGAGGTCCCAACTCGCGTTATTTCGGGAGCTAGCCAACTTTTCCGGCCATCTTGATGACGTCAGAGTTGACCTAAATATTGCTATTTGCCCAAATATTGCGAATTGACCCCTTCCCCACACACAAACCCTCTTCAGTGATATCTACTCTATCATTTTCTATCATAAAATCGCATAAAATTTTTTTGACCAAAATGGCGGGTGCTCACAGGGAGCTCCCTGTGAGAAATTTGTAATTTTTGACCCCTTTTGAAAAGTGCTTTTCATGGAATCAGTGGATGCGGGCGGCTCTTCGGAGACGTGTCCAACAAACTAGAGGTCCCAACTCGCGTTATTTCGGGAGCTAGCCAACTTTTCCGGCCATCTTGATGACGTCAGAGTTGACCTAAATATTGCTATTTGCCCAAATATTGCGAATTGACCCCTTCCCCACACACAAACCCTCTTCAGTGATATCTACTCTATCATTTTCTATCATAAAATCGCATAAAAATTTTTTGACCAAAATGGCGGGTGCTCACAGGGAGCTCCCTGTGAGAAATTTGTAATTTTTGACCCCTTTTGAAAAGTGCTTTTCATGGAATCAGTGGATGCGGGCGGCTCTTCGGAGACGTGTCCAACAAACTAGAGGTCCCAACTCGCGTTATTTCGGGAGCTAGCCAACTTTTCCGGCCATCTTGATGACGTCAGAGTTGACCTAAATATTGCTATTTGCCCAAATATTGCATATTGACCCCTTCCCCACACACAAACCCTCTTCAGTGATATCTACTCTATCATTTTCTATCATAAAATCGCATAAAAATTTTTTGACCAAAATGGCGGGTGCTCACAGGGAGCTCCCTGTGAGAAATTTGTAATTTTTTACCCCTTTTGAAAAGTGCTTTTCATGGAATCAGTGGATGCGGGCGGCTCTTCGGAGACGTGTCCAACAAACTAGAGGTCCCAACTCGCGTTATTTCGGGAGCTAGCCAACTTTTCCGGCCATCTTGATGACGTCAGAGTTGACCTAAATATTGCTATTTGCCCAAATATTGCGAATTGACCCCTTCCCCACACACAAACCCTCTTCAGTGATATCTACTCTATCATTTTCTATCATAAAATCGCATAAAATTTTTTTGACCAAAATGGCGGGTGCTCACAGGGAGCTCCCTGTGAGAAATTTGTAATTTTTGACCCCTTTTGAAAAGTGCTTTTCATGGAATCAGTGGATGCGGGCGGCTCTTCGGAGACGTGTCCAACAAACTAGAGGTCCCAACTCGCGTTATTTCGGGAGCTAGCCAACTTTTCCGGCCATCTTGATGACGTCAGAGTTGACCTAAATATTGCTATTTGCCCAAATATTGCGAATTGACCCCTTCCCCGCACACAAACCCTCTTCAGTGATATCTACTCTATCATTTTCTATCATAAAATCGCATAAAATTTTTTTGACCAAAATGGCGGGTGCTCACAGGGAGCTCCCTGTGAGAAATTTGTAATTTTTGACCCCTTTTGAAAAGTGCTTTTCATGGAATCAGTGGATGCGGGCGGCTCTTCGGAGACGTGTCCAACAAACTAGAGGTCCCAACTCGCGTTATTTCGGGAGCTAGCCAACTTTTCCGGCCATCTTGATGACGTCAGAGTTGACCTAAATATTGCTATTTGCCCAAATATTGCGAATTGACCCCTTCCCCACACACAAACCCTCTTCAGTGATATCTACTCTATCATTTTCTATCATAAAATCGCATAAAAATTTTTTGACCAAAATGGCGGGTGCTCACAGGGAGCTCCCTGTGAGAAATTTGTAATTTTTGACCCCTTTTGAAAAGTGCTTTTCATGGAATCAGTGGATGCGGGCGGCTCTTCGGAGACGTGTCCAACAAACTAGAGGTCCCAACTCGCGTTATTTCGGGAGCTAGCCAACTTTTCCGGCCATCTTGATGACGTCAGAGTTGACCTAAATATTGCTATTTGCCCAAATATTGCGAATTGACCCCTTCCCCACACACAAACCCTCTTCAGTGATATCTACTCTATCATTTTCTATCATAAAATCGCATTAAAAAATTTTTGACCAAAATGGCGGGTGCTCACAGGGAGCTCCCTGTGAGAAATTTGTAATTTTTGACCCCTTTTGAAAAGTGCTTTTCATGGAATCAGTGGATGCGGGCGGCTCTTCGGAGACGTGTCCGACAAACTAGAGGTCCCAACTCGCGTTATTTCGGGAGCTAGCCAACTTTTCCGGCCATCTTGATGACGTCAGAGTTGACCTAAATATTGCTATTTGCCCAAATATTGCGAATTGACCCCTTCCCCACACACAAACCCTCTTCAGTGATATCTACTCTATCATTTTCTATCATAAAATCGCATAAAAATTTTTTGACCAAAATGGCGGGTGCTCACAGGGAGCTCCCTGTGAGAAATTTGTAATTTTTGACCCCTTTTGAAAAGTGCTTTTCATGGAATCAGTGGATGCGGGCGGCTCTTCGGAGACGTGTCCAACAAACTAGAGGTCCCAACTCGCGTTATTTCGGGAGCTAGCCAACTTTTCCGGCCATCTTGATGACGTCAGAGTTGACCTAAATATTGCTATTTGCCCAAATATTGCGAATTGACCCCTTCCCCACACACAAACCCTCTTCAGTGATATCTACTCTATCATTTTCTATCATAAAATCGCATAAAATTTTTTTGACCAAAATGGCGGGTGCTCACAGGGAGCTCCCTGTGAGAAATTTGTAATTTTTGACCCCTTTTGAAAAGTGCTTTTCATGGAATCAGTGGATGCGGGCGGCTCTTCGGAGACGTGTCCAACAAACTAGAGGTCCCAACTCGCGTTATTTCGGGAGCTAGCCAACTTTTCCGGCCATCTTGATGACGTCAGAGTTGACCTAAATATTGCTATTTGCCCAAATATTGCGAATTGACCCCTTCCCCACACACAAACCCTCTTCAGTGATATCTACTCTATCATTTTCTATCATAAAATCGCATAAAATTTTTTTGACCAAAATGGCGGGTGCTCACAGGGAGCTCCCTGTGAGAAATTTGTAATTTTTGACCCCTTTTGAAAAGTGCTTTTCATGGAATCAGTGGATGCGGGCGGCTCTTCGGAGACGTGTCCAACAAACTAGAGGTCCCAACTCGCGTTATTTCGGGAGCTAGCCAACTTTTCCGGCCATCTTGATGACGTCAGAGTTGACCTAAATATTGCTATTTGCCCAAATATTGCGAATTGACCCCTTCCCCACACACAAACCCTCTTCAGTGATATCTACTCTATCATTTTCTATCATAAAATCGCATAAAAATTTTTGACCAAAATGGCGGGTGCTCACAGGGAGCTCCCTGTGAGAAATTTGTAATTTTTGACCCCTTTTGAAAAGTGCTTTTCATGGAATCAGTGGATGCGGGCGGCTCTTCGGAGACGTGTCCAACAAACTAGAGGTCCCAACTCGCGTTATTTCGGGAGCTAGCCAACTTTTCCGGCCATCTTGATGACGTCAGAGTTGACCTAAATATTGCTATTTGCCCAAATATTGCGAATTGACCCCTTCCCCACACACAAACCCTCTTCAGTGATATCTACTCTATCATTTTCTATCATAAAATCGCATAAAAAATTTTTGACCAAAATGGCGGGTGCTCACAGGGAGCTCCCTGTGAGAAATTTGTAATTTTTGACCCCTTTTGAAAAGTGCTTTTCATGGAATCAGTGGATGCGGGCGGCTCTTCGGAGACGTGTCCAACAAACTAGAGGTCCCAACTCGCGTTATTTCGGGAGCTAGCCAACTTTTCCGGCCATCTTGATGACGTCAGAGTTGACCTAAATATTGCTATTTGCCCAAATATTGCGAATTGACCCCTTCCCCACACACAAACCCTCTTCAGTGATATCTACTCTATCATTTTCTATCATAAAATCGCATAAAATTTTTTTGACCAAAATGGCGGGTGCTCACAGGGGAGCTCCCTGTGAGAAATTTGTAATTTTTGACCCCTTTTGAAAAGTGCTTTTCATGGAATCAGTGGATGCGGGCGGCTCTTCGGAGACGTGTCCAACAAACTAGAGGTCCCAACTCGCTATTTGACCAAAATGGCGGGTGCTCACAGGGAGCTCCCTGTGAGAAATTTGTAATTTTTGACCCCTTTTGAAAAGTGCTTTTCATGGTTTGTCCAACAAACTAAAGGTCCCAACTCGCGTTATTTCGGGAGCTAGCCAACTTTTCCGGCCATCTTGATGACGTCAGAGTTGACCTAAATATTGCTATTTGCCCAAATATTGCGAATTGACCCCTTCCCCACACACAAACCCTCTTCAGTGATATCTACTCTATCATTTTCTATCATAAAATCGCATAAAAATTTTTTGACCAAAATGGCGGGTGCTCACAGGGAGCTCCCTGTGAGAAATTTGTAATTTTTGACCCCTTTTGAAAAGTGCTTTTCATGGAATCAGTGGATGCGGGCGGCTCTTCGGAGACGTGTCCAACAAACTAGAGGTCCCAACTCGCGTTATTTCGGGAGCTAGCCAACTTTTCCGGCCATCTTGATGACGTCAGAGTTGACCTAAATATTGCTATTTGCCCAAATATTGCGAATTGACCCCTTCCCCACACACAAACCCTCTTCAGTGATATCTACTCTATCATTTTCTATCATAAAATCGCATAAAAAATTTTTGACCAAAATGGCGGGTGCTCACAGGGAGCTCCCTGTGAGAAATTTGTAATTTTTGACCCCTTTTGAAAAGTGCTTTTCATGGAATCAGTGGATGCGGGCGGCTCTTCGGAGACGTGTCCAACAAACTAGAGGTCCCAACTCGCGTTATTTCGGGAGCTAGCCAACTTTTCCGGCCATCTTGATGACGTCAGAGTTGACCTAAATATTGCTATTTGCCCAAATATTGCGAATTGACCCC
Source organism: Marthasterias glacialis (assembly GCA_911728455.2). NCBI lineage: Eukaryota > Metazoa > Echinodermata > Asteroidea > Forcipulatida > Asteriidae > Marthasterias > Marthasterias glacialis. Next base: position 13,853,812 of record OU452223.1, read on the forward strand.
TTCCCCACACACAAACCCTCTTCAGTGATATCTACTCTATCATTTTCTATCATAAAATCGCATAAAATTTTTTTGACCAAAATGGCGGGTGCTCACAGGGAGCTCCCTGTGAGAAATTTGTAATTTTTGACCCCTTTTGAAAAGTGCTTTTCATGGAATCAGTGGATGCGGGCGGCTCTTCGGAGACGTGTCCAACAAACTAGAGGTCCCAACTCGCGTTATTTCGGGAGCTAGCCAACTTTTCCGGCCATCTTGATGACGTCAGAGTTGACCTAAATATTGCTATTTGCCCAAATATTGCGAATTGACCCCTTCCCCACACACAAACCCTCTTCAGTGATATCTACTCTATCATTTTCTATCATAAAATCGCATAAAATTTTTTTGACCAAAATGGCGGGTGCTCACAGGGGAGCTCCCTGTGAGAAATTTGTAATTTTTGACCCCTTTTGAAAAGTGCTTTTCATGGAATCAGTGGATGCGGGCGGCTCTTCGGAGACGTGTCCAACAAACTAGAGGTCCCAACTCGCGTTATTTCGGGAGCTAGCCAACTTTTCCGGCCATCTTGATGACGTCAGAGTTGACCTAAATATTGCTATTTGCCCAAATATTGCGAATTGACCCCTTCCCCACACACAAACCCTCTTCAGTGATATCTACTCTATCATTTTCTATCATAAAATCGCATAAAAATTTTTTGACCAAGATGGCGGGTGCTCACAGGGAGCTCCCTGTGAGAAATTTGTAATTTTTGACCCCTTTTGAAAAGTGCTTTTCATGGAATCAGTGGATGCGGGCGGCTCTTCGGAGACGTGTCCAACAAACTAGAGGTCCCAACTCGCGTTATTTCGGGAGCTAGCCAACTTTTCCGGCCATCTTGATGACGTCAGAGTTGACCTAAATATTGCTATTTGCCCAAATATTGCGAATTGACCCCTTCCCCACACACAAACCCTCTTCAGTGATATCTACTCTATCATTTTCTATCATAAAATCGCATAAAAATTTTTTGACCAAAATGGCGGGTGCTCACAGGGAGCTCCCTGTGAGAAATTTGTAATTTTTGACCCCTTTTGAAAAGTGCTTTTCATGGAATCAGTGGATGCGGGCGGCTCTTCGGAGACGTGTCCAACAAACTAGAGGTCCCAACTCGCGTTATTTCGGGAGCTAGCCAACTTTTCCGGCCATCTTGATGACGTCAGAGTTGACCTAAATATTGCTATTTGCCCAAATATTGCGAATTGACCCCTTCCCCACACACAAACCCTCTTCAGTGATATCTACTCTATCATTTTCTATCATAAAATCGCATAAAAAATTTTTGACCAAAATGGCGGGTGCTCACAGGGAGCTCCCTGTGAGAAATTTGTAATTTTTGACCCCTTTTGAAAAGTGCTTTTCATGGAATCAGTGGATGCGGGCGGCTCTTCGGAGACGTGTCCAACAAACTAGAGGTCCCAACTCGCGTTATTTCGGGAGCTAGCCAACTTTTCCGGCCATCTTGATGACGTCAGAGTTGACCTAAATATTGCTATTTGCCCAAATATTGCGAATTGACCCCTTCCCCACACACAAACCCTCTTCAGTGATATCTACTCTATCATTTTCTATCATAAAATCGCATAAAATTTTTTTGACCAAAATGGCGGGTGCTCACAGGGGAGCTCCCTGTGAGAAATTTGTAATTTTTGACCCCTTTTGAAAAGTGCTTTTCATGGAATCAGTGGATGCGGGCGGCTCTTCGGAGACGTGTCCAACAAACTAGAGGTCCCAACTCGCGTTATTTCGGGAGCTAGCCAACTTTTCCGGCCATCTTGATGACGTCAGAGTTGACCTAAATATTGCTATTTGCCCAAATATTGCGAATTGACCCCTTCCCCACACACAAACCCTCTTCAGTGATATCTACTCTATCATTTTCTATCATAAAATCGCATAAAAATTTTTTGACCAAGATGGCGGGTGCTCACAGGGAGCTCCCTGTGAGAAATTTGTAATTTTTGACCCCTTTTGAAAAGTGCTTTTCATGGAATCAGTGGATGCGGGCGGCTCTTCGGAGACGTGTCCAACAAACTAGAGGTCCCAACTCGCGTTATTTCGGGAGCTAGCCAACTTTTCCGGCCATCTTGATGACGTCAGAGTTGACCTAAATATTGCTATTTGCCCAAATATTGCGAATTGACCCCTTCCCCACACACAAACCCTCTTCAGTGATATCTACTCTATCATTTTCTATCATAAAATCGCATAAAATTTTTTTGACCAAGATGGCGGGTGCTCACAGGGAGCTCCCTGTGAGAAATTTGTAATTTTTGACCCCTTTTGAAAAGTGCTTTTCATGGAATCAGTGGATGCGGGCGGCTCTTCGGAGACGTGTCCAACAAACTAGAGGTCCCAACTCGCGTTATTTCGGGAGCTAGCCAACTTTTCCGGCCATCTTGATGACGTCAGAGTTGACCTAAATATTGCTATTTGCCCAAATATTGCGAATTGACCCCTTCCCCACACACAAACCCTCTTCAGTGATATCTACTCTATCATTTTCTATCATAAAATCGCATAAAAATTTTTTGACCAAAATGGCGGGTGCTCACAGGGAGCTCCCTGTGAGAAATTTGTAATTTTTGACCCCTTTTGAAAAGTGCTTTTCATGGAATCAGTGGATGCGGGCGGCTCTTCGGAGACGTGTCCAACAAACTAGAGGTCCCAACTCGCGTTATTTCGGGAGCTAGCCAACTTTTCCGGCCATCTTGATGACGTCAGAGTTGACCTAAATATTGCTATTTGCCCAAATATTGCGAATTGACCCCTTCCCCACACACAAACCCTCTTCAGTGATATCTACTCTATCATTTTCTATCATAAAATCGCATAAAAAATTTTTGACCAAAATGGCGGGTGCTCACAGGGAGCTCCCTGTGAGAAATTTGTAATTTTTGACCCCTTTTGAAAAGTGCTTTTCATGGAATCAGTGGATGCGGGCGGCTCTTCGGAGACGTGTCCAACAAACTAGAGGTCCCAACTCGCGTTATTTCGGGAGCTAGCCAACTTTTCCGGCCATCTTGATGACGTCAGAGTTGACCTAAATATTGCTATTTGCCCAAATATTGCGAATTGACCCCTTCCCCACACACAAACCCTCTTCAGTGATATCTACTCTATCATTTTCTATCATAAAATCGCATAAAAAATTTTTGACCAAAATGGCGGGTGCTCACAGGGAGCTCCCTGTGAGAAATTTGTAATTTTTGACCCCTTTTGAAAAGTGCTTTTCATGGAATCAGTGGATGCGGGCGGCTCTTCGGAGACGTGTCCAACAAACTAGAGGTCCCAACTCGCGTTATTTCGGGAGCTAGCCAACTTTTCCGGCCATCTTGATGACGTCAGAGTTGACCTAAATATTGCTATTTGCCCAAATATTGCGAATTGACCCCTTCCCCACACACAAACCCTCTTCAGTGATATCTACTCTATCATTTTCTATCATAAAATCGCATAAAAAATTTTTGACCAAAATGGCGGGTGCTCACAGGGAGCTCCCTGTGAGAAATTTGTAATTTTTGACCCCTTTTGAAAAGTGCTTTTCATGGAATCAGTGGATGCGGGCGGCTCTTCGGAGACGTGTCCAACAAACTAGAGGTCCCAACTCGCGTTATTTCGGGAGCTAGCCAACTTTTCCGGCCATCTTGATGACGTCAGAGTTGACCTAAATATTGCTATTTGCCCAAATATTGCGAATTGACCCCTTCCCCACACACAAACCCTCTTCAGTGATATCTACTCTATCATTTTCTATCATAAAATCGCATAAAATTTTTTTGACCAAAATGGCGGGTGCTCACAGGGGAGCTCCCTGTGAGAAATTTGTAATTTTTGACCCCTTTTGAAAAGTGCTTTTCATGGAATCAGTGGATGCGGGCGGCTCTTCGGAGACGTGTCCAACAAACTAGAGGTCCCAACTCGCGTTATTTCGGGAGCTAGCCAACTTTTCCGGCCATCTTGATGACGTCAGAGTTGACCTAAATATTGCTATTTGCCCAAATATTGCGAATTGACCCCTTCCCCACACACAAACCCTCTTCAGTGATATCTACTCTATCATTTTCTATCATAAAATCGCATAAAAATTTTTTGACCAAGATGGCGGGTGCTCACAGGGAGCTCCCTGTGAGAAATTTGTAATTTTTGACCCCTTTTGAAAAGTGCTTTTCATGGAATCAGTGGATGCGGGCGGCTCTTCGGAGACGTGTCCAACAAACTAGAGGTCCCAACTCGCGTTATTTCGGGAGCTAGCCAACTTTTCCGGCCATCTTGATGACGTCAGAGTTGACCTAAATATTGCTATTTGCCCAAATATTGCGAATTGACCCCTTCCCCACACACAAACCCTCTTCAGTGATATCTACTCTATCATTTTCTATCATAAAATCGCATAAAATTTTTTTGACCAAAATGGCGGGTGCTCACAGGGAGCTCCCTGTGAGAAATTTGTAATTTTTGACCCCTTTTGAAAAGTGCTTTTCATGGAATCAGTGGATGCGGGCGGCTCTTCGGAGACGTGTCCAACAAACTAGAGGTCCCAACTCGCGTTATTTCGGGAGCTAGCCAACTTTTCCGGCCATCTTGATGACGTCAGAGTTGACCTAAATATTGCTATTTGCCCAAATATTGCGAATTGACCCCTTCCCCACACACAAACCCTCTTCAGTGATATCTACTCTATCATTTTCTATCATAAAATCGCATAAAAATTTTTTGACCAAAATGGCGGGTGCTCACAGGGAGCTCCCTGTGAGAAATTTGTAATTTTTGACCCCTTTTGAAAAGTGCTTTTCATGGAATCAGTGGATGCGGGCGGCTCTTCGGAGACGTGTCCAACAAACTAGAGGTCCCAACTCGCGTTATTTCGGGAGCTAGCCAACTTTTCCGGCCATCTTGATGACGTCAGAGTTGACCTAAATATTGCTATTTGCCCAAATATTGCGAATTGACCCCTTCCCCACACACAAACCCTCTTCAGTGATATCTACTCTATCATTTTCTATCATAAAATCGCATAAAAAATTTTTGACCAAAATGGCGGGTGCTCACAGGGAGCTCCCTGTGAGAAATTTGTAATTTTTGACCCCTTTTGAAAAGTGCTTTTCATGGAATCAGTGGATGCGGGCGGCTCTTCGGAGACGTGTCCAACAAACTAGAGGTCCCAACTCGCGTTATTTCGGGAGCTAGCCAACTTTTCCGGCCATCTTGATGACGTCAGAGTTGACCTAAATATTGCTATTTGCCCAAATATTGCGAATTGACCCCTTCCCCACACACAAACCCTCTTCAGTGATATCTACTCTATCATTTTCTATCATAAAATCGCATAAAAAAATTTTGACCAAAATGGCGGGTGCTCACAGGGAGCTCCCTGTGAGAAATTTGTAATTTTTGACCCCTTTTGAAAAGTGCTTTTCATGGAATCAGTGGATGCGGGCGGCTCTTCGGAGACGTGTCCAACAAACTAGAGGTCCCAACTCGCGTTATTTCGGGAGCTAGCCAACTTTTCCGGCCATCTTGATGACGTCAGAGTTGACCTAAATATTGCTATTTGCCCAAATATTGCGAATTGACCCCTTCCCCACACACAAACCCTCTTCAGTGATATCTACTCTATCATTTTCTATCATAAAATCGCATAAAATTTTTTTGACCAAAATGGCGGGTGCTCACAGGGGAGCTCCCTGTGAGAAATTTGTAATTTTTGACCCCTTTTGAAAAGTGCTTTTCATGGAATCAGTGGATGCGGGCGGCTCTTCGGAGACGTGTCCAACAAACTAGAGGTCCCAACTCGCTATTTGACCAAAATGGCGGGTGCTCACAGGGAGCTCCCTGTGAGAAATTTGTAATTTTTGACCCCTTTTGAAAAGTGCTTTTCATGGTTTGTCCAACAAACTAGAGGTCCCAACTCGCGTTATTTCGGGAGCTAGCCAACTTTTCCGGCCATCTTGATGACGTCAGAGTTGACCTAAATATTGCTATTTGCCCAAATATTGCGAATTGACCCCTTCCCCACACACAAACCCTCTTCAGTGATATCTACTCTATCATTTTCTATCATAAAATCGCATAAAAATTTTTTGACCAAAATGGCGGGTGCTCACAGGGAGCTCCCTGTGAGAAATTTGTAATTTTTGACCCCTTTTGAAAAGTGCTTTTCATGGAATCAGTGGATGCGGGCGGCTCTTCGGAGACGTGTCCAACAAACTAGAGGTCCCAACTCGCGTTATTTCGGGAGCTAGCCAACTTTTCCGGCCATCTTGATGACGTCAGAGTTGACCTAAATATTGCTATTTGCCCAAATATTGCGAATTGACCCCTTCCCCACACACAAACCCTCTTCAGTGATATCTACTCTATCATTTTCTATCATAAAATCGCATAAAAAATTTTTGACCAAAATGGCGGGTGCTCACAGGGAGCTCCCTGTGAGAAATTTGTAATTTTTGACCCCTTTTGAAAAGTGCTTTTCATGGAATCAGTGGATGCGGGCGGCTCTTCGGAGACGTGTCCAACAAACTAGAGGTCCCAACTCGCGTTATTTCGGGAGCTAGCCAACTTTTCCGGCCATCTTGATGACGTCAGAGTTGACCTAAATATTGCTATTTGCCCAAATATTGCGAATTGACCCCTTCCCCACACACAAACCCTCTTCAGTGATATCTACTCTATCATTTTCTATCATAAAATCGCATAAAAATTTTTTGACCAAAATGGCGGGTGCTCACAGGGAGCTCCCTGTGAGAAATTTGTAATTTTTGACCCCTTTTGAAAAGTGCTTTTCATGGAATCAGTGGATGCGGGCGGCTCTTCGGAGACGTGTCCAACAAACTAGAGGTCCCAACTCGCGTTATTTCGGGAGCTAGCCAACTTTTCCGGCCATCTTTATGACGTCAGAGTTGACCTAAATATTGCTATTTGCCCAAATATTGCGAATTGACCCCTTCCCCACACACAAACCCTCTTCAGTGATATCTACTCTATCATTTTCTATCATAAAATCGCATAAAAATTTTTTGACCAAAATGGCGGGTGCTCACAGGGAGCTCCCTGTGAGAAATTTGTAATTTTTGACCCCTTTTGAAAAGTGCTTTTCATGGAATCAGTGGATGCGGGCGGCTCTTCGGAGACGTGTCCAACAAACTACAGGTCCCAACTCGCGTTATTTCGGGAGCTAGCCAACTTTTCCGGCCATCTTGATGACGTCAGAGTTGACCTAAATATTGCTATTTGCCCAAATATTGCGAATTGACCCCTTCCCCACACACAAACCCTCTTCAGTGATATCTACTCTATCATTTTCTATCATAAAATCGCATAAAAATTTTTTGACCAAAATGGCGGGTGCTCACAGGGAGCTCCCTGTGAGAAATTTGTAATTTTTGACCCCTTTTGAAAAGTGCTTTTCATGGAATCAGTGGATGCGGGCGGCTCTTCGGAGACGTGTCCAACAAACTAGAGGTCCCAACTCGCGTTATTTCGGGAGCTAGCCAACTTTTCCGGCCATCTTGATGACGTCAGAGTTGACCTAAATATTGCTATTTGCCCAAATATTGCGAATTGACCCCTTCCCCACACACAAACCCTCTTCAGTGATATCTACTCTATCATTTTCTATCATAAAATCGCATAAAAATTTTTTGACCAAAATGGCGGGTGCTCACAGGGAGCTCCCTGTGAGAAATTTGTAATTTTTGACCCCTTTTGAAAAGTGCTTTTCATGGAATCAGTGGATGCGGGCGGCTCTTCGGAGACGTGTCCAACAAACTAGAGGTCCCAACTCGCGTTATTTCGGGAGCTAGCCAACTTTTCCGGCCATCTTTATGACGTCAGAGTTGACCTAAATATTGCTATTTGCCCAAATATTGCGAATTGACCCCTTCCCCACACACAAACCCTCTTCAGTGATATCTACTCTATCATTTTCTATCATAAAATCGCATAAAAATTTTTTGACCAAAATGGCGGGTGCTCACAGGGAGCTACCTGTGAGAAATTTGTAATTTTTGACCCCTTTTGAAAAGTGCTTTTCATGGAATCAGTGGATGCGGGCGGCTCTTCGGAGACGTGTCCAACAAACTACAGGTCCCAACTCGCGTTATTTCGGGAGCTAGCCAACTTTTCCGGCCATCTTGATGACGTCAGAGTTGACCTAAATATTGCTATTTGCCCAAATATTGCGAATTGACCCCTTCCCCACACACAAACCCTCTTCAGTGATATCTACTCTATCATTTTCTATCATAAAATCGCATAAAAATTTTTTGACCAAAATGGCGGGTGCTCACAGGGAGCTCCCTGTGAGAAATTTGTAATTTTTGACCCCTTTTGAAAAGTGCTTTTCATGGAATCAGTGGATGCGGGCGGCTCTTCGGAGACGTGTCCAACAAACTAGAGGTCCCAACTCGCGTTATTTCGGGAGCTAGCCAACTTTTCCGGCCATCTTGATGACGTCAGAGTTGACCTAAATATTGCTATTTGCCCAAATATTGCGAATTGACCCCTTCCCCACACACAAACCCTCTTCAGTGATATCTACTCTATCATTTTCTATCATAAAATCGCATAAAAATTTTTTGACCAAAATGGCGGGTGCTCACAGGGAGCTCCCTGTGAGAAATTTGTAATTTTTGACCCCTTTTGAAAAGTGCTTTTCATGGAATCAGTGGATACGGGCGGCTCTTCGGAGACGTGTCCAACAAACTAGAGGTCCCAACTCGCGTTATTTCGGGAGCTAGCCAACTTTTCCGGCCATCTTGATGACGTCAGAGTTGACCTAAATATTGCTATTTGCCCAAATATTGCGAATTGACCCCTTCCCCACACACAAACCCTCTTCAGTGATATCTACTCTATCATTTTCTATCATAAAATCGCATAAAAATTTTTTGACCAAAATGGCGGGTGCTCACAGGGAGCTCCCTGTGAGAAATTTGTAATTTTTGACCCCTTTTGAAAAGTGCTTTTCATGGAATCAGTGGATGCGGGCGGCTCTTCGGAGACGTGTCCAACAAACTAGAGGTCCCAACTCGCGTTATTTCGGGAGCTAGCCAACTTTTCCGGCCATCTTGATGACGTCAGAGTTGACCTAAATATTGCTATTTGCCCAAATATTGCGAATTGACCCCTTCCCCACACACAAACCCTCTTCAGTGATATCTACTCTATCATTTTCTATCATAAAATCGCATAAAAATTTTTTGACCAAAATGGCGGGTGCTCACAGGGAGCTCCCTGTGAGAAATTTGTAATTTTTGACCCCTTTTGAAAAGTGCTTTTCATGGAATCAGTGGATGCGGGCGGCTCTTCGGAGACGTGTCCAACAAACTAGAGGTCCCAACTCGCGTTATTTCGGGAGCTAGCCAACTTTTCCGGCCATCTTGATGACGTCAGAGTTGACCTAAATATTGCTATTTGCCCAAATATTGCGAATTGACCCCTTCCCCACACACAAACCCTCTTCAGTGATATCTACTCTATCATTTTCTATCATAAAATCGCATAAAAATTTTTTGACCAAAATGGCGGGTGCTCACAGGGAGCTCCCTGTGAGAAATTTGTAATTTTTGACCCCTTTTGAAAAGTGCTTTTCATGGAATCAGTGGATGCGGGCGGCTCTTCGGAGACGTGTCCAACAAACTAGAGGTCCCAACTCGCGTTATTTCGGGAGCTAGCCAACTTTTCCGGCCATCTTGATGACGTCAGAGTTGACCTAAATATTGCTATTTGCCCAAATATTGCGAATTGACCCCTTCCCCACACACAAACCCTCTTCAGTGATATCTACTCTATCATTTTCTATCATAAAATCGCCTAAAAAAATTTTGACCAAAATGGCGGGTGCTCACAGGGAGCTCCCTGTGAGAAATTTGTAATTTTTGACCCCTTTTGAAAAGTGCTTTTCATGGAATCAGTGGATGCGGGCGGCTCTTCGGAGACGTGTCCAACAAACTAGAGGTCCCAACTCGCGTTATTTCGGGAGCTAGCCAACTTTTCCGGCCATCTTGATGACGTCAGAGTTGACCTAAATATTGCTATTTGCCCAAATATTGCGAATTGACCCCTTCCCCACACACAAACCCTCTTCAGTGATATCTACTCTATCATTTTCTATCATAAAATCGCATAAAAAATTTTTGACCAAAATGGCGGGTGCTCACAGGGAGCTCCCTGTGAGAAATTTGTAATTTTTGACCCCTTTTGAAAAGTGCTTTTCATGGAATCAGTGGATGCGGGCGGCTCTTCGGAGACGTGTCCAACAAACTAGAGGTCCCAACTCGCGTTATTTCGGGAGCTAGCCAACTTTTCCGGCCATCTTGATGACGTCAGAGTTGACCTAAATATTGCTATTTGCCCAAATATTGCGAATTGACCCCTTCCCCACACACAAACCCTCTTCAGTGATATCTACTCTATCATTTTCTATCATAAAATCGCATAAAATTTTTTTGACCAAAATGGCGGGTGCTCACAGGGGAGCTCCCTGTGAGAAATTTGTAATTTTTGACCCCTTTTGAAAAGTGCTTTTCATGGAATCAGTGGATGCGGGCGGCTCTTCGGAGACGTGTCCAACAAACTAGAGGTCCCAACTCGCGTTATTTCGGGAGCTAGCCAACTTTTCCGGCCATCTTGATGACGTCAGAGTTGACCTAAATATTGCTATTTGCCCAAATATTGCGAATTGACCCCTTCCCCACACACAAACCCTCTTCAGTGATATCTACTCTATCATTTTCTATCATAAAATCGCATAAAAATTTTTTGACCAAAATGGCGGGTGCTCACAGGGAGCTCCCTGTGAGAAATTTGTCATTTTTGACCCCTTTTGAAAAGTGCTTTTCATGGAATCAGTGGATGCGGGCGGCTCTTCGGAGACGTGTCCAACAAACTAGAGGTCCCAACTCGCGTTATTTCGGGAGCTAGCCAACTTTTCCGGCCATCTTGATGACGTCAGAGTTGACCTAAATATTGCTATTTGCCCAAATATTGCGAATTGACCCCTTCCCCACACACAAACCCTCTTCAGTGATATCTACTCTATCATTTTCTATCATAAAATCGCATAAAAATTTTTTGACCAAAATGGCGGGTGCTCACAGGGAGCTCCCTGTGAGAAATTTGTAATTTTTGACCCCTTTTGAAAAGTGCTTTTCATGGAATCAGTGGATGCGGGCGGCTCTTCGGAGACGTGTCCAACAAACTAGAGGTCCCAACTCGCGTTATTTCGGGAGCTAGCCAACTTTTCCGGCCATCTTGATGACGTCAGAGTTGACCTAAATATTGCTATTTGCCCAAATATTGCGAATTGACCCCTTCCCCACACACAAACCCTCTTCAGTGATATCTACTCTATCATTTTCTATCATAAAATCGCATAAAAATTTTTTGACCAAAATGGCGGGTGCTCACAGGGAGCTCCCTGTGAGAAATTTGTAATTTTTGACCCCTTTTGAAAAGTGCTTTTCATGGAATCAGTGGATGCGGGCGGCTCTTCGGAGACGTGTCCAACAAACTAGAGGTCCCAACTCGCGTTATTTCGGGAGCTAGCCAACTTTTCCGGCCATCTTGATGACGTCAGAGTTGACCTAAATATTGCTATTTGCCCAAATATTGCGAATTGACCCCTTCCCCACACACAAACCCTCTTCAGTGATATCTACTCTATCATTTTCTATCATAAAATCGCATAAAAATTTTTTGACCAAAATGGCGGGTGCTCACAGGGAGCTCCCTGTGAGAAATTTGTAATTTTTGACCCCTTTTGAAAAGTGCTTTTCATGGAATCAGTGGATGCGGGCGGCTCTTCGGAGACGTGTCCAACAAACTAGAGGTCCCAACTCGCGTTATTTCGGGAGCTAGCCAACTTTTCCGGCCATCTTGATGACGTCAGAGTTGACCTAAATATTGCTATTTGCCCAAATATTGCGAATTGACCCCTTCCCCACACACAAACCCTCTTCAGTGATATCTACTCTATCATTTTCTATCATAAAATCGCATAAAAATTTTTTGACCAAAATGGCGGGTGCTCACAGGGAGCTCCCTGTGAGAAATTTGTAATTTTTGACCCCTTTTGAAAAGTGCTTTTCATGGAATCAGTGGATGCGGGCGGCTCTTCGGAGACGTGTCCAACAAACTAGAGGTCCCAACTCGCGTTATTTCGGGAGCTAGCCAACTTTTCCGGCCATCTTGATGACGTCAGAGTTGACCTAAATATTGCTATTTGCCCAAATATTGCGAATTGACCCCTTCCCCACACACAAACCCTCTTCAGTGATATCTACTCTATCATTTTCTATCATAAAATCGCATAAAAATTTTTTGACCAAAATGGCGGGTGCTCACAGGGAGCTCCCTGTGAGAAATTTGTAATTTTTGACCCCTTTTGAAAAGTGCTTTTCATGGAATCAGTGGATGCGGGCGGCTCTTCGGAGACGTGTCCAACAAACTAGAGGTCCCAACTCGCGTTATTTCGGGAGCTAGCCAACTTTTCCGGCCATCTTGATGACGTCAGAGTTGACCTAAATATTGCTATTTGCCCAAATATTGCGAATTGACCCCTTCCCCACACACAAACCCTCTTCAGTGATATCTACTCTATCATTTTCTATCATAAAATCGCATAAAAATTTTTTGACCAAAATGGCGGGTGCTCACAGGGAGCTCCCTGTGAGAAATTTGTAATTTTTGACCCCTTTTGAAAAGTGCTTTTCATGGAATCAGTGGATGCGGGCGGCTCTTCGGAGACGTGTCCAACAAACTAGAGGTCCCAACTCGCGTTATTTCGGGAGCTAGCCAACTTTTCCGGCCATCTTGATGACGTCAGAGTTGACCTAAATATTGCTATTTGCCCAAATATTGCGAATTGACCCCTTCCCCACACACAAACCCTCTTCAGTGATATCTACTCTATCATTTTCTATCATAAAATCGCATAAAAATTTTTTGACCAAAATGGCGGGTGCTCACAGGGAGCTCCCTGTGAGAAATTTGTAATTTTTGACCCCTTTTGAAAAGTGCTTTTCATGGAATCAGTGGATGCGGGCGGCTCTTCGGAGACGTGTCCAACAAACTAGAGGTCCCAACTCGCGTTATTTCGGGAGCTAGCCAACTTTTCCGGCCATCTTGATGACGTCAGAGTTGACCTAAATATTGCCATTTGCCCAAATATTGCGAATTGACCCCTTCGCCACACACAAACCCTCTTCAGTGATATCTACTCTATCATTTTCTATCATAAAATCGCATAAAAATTTTTTGACCAAAATGGCGGGTGCTCACAGGGAGCTCCCTGTGAGAAATTTGTAATTTTTGACCCCTTTTGAAAAGTGCTTTTCATGGAATCAGTGGATGCGGGCGGCTCTTCGGAGACGTGTCCAACAAACTAGAGGTCCCAACTCGCGTTATTTCGGGAGCTAGCCAACTTTTCCGGCCATCTTGATGACGTCAGAGTTGACCTAAATATTGCTATTTGCCCAAATATTGCGAATTGACCCCTTCCCCACACACAAACCCTCTTCAGTGATATCTACTCTATCATTTTCTATCATAAAATCGCATAAAAATTTTTTGACCAAAATGGCGGGTGCTCACAGGGAGCTCCCTGTGAGAAATTTGTAATTTTTGACCCCTTTTGAAAAGTGCTTTTCATGGAATCAGTGGATGCGGGCGGCTCTTCGGAGACGTGTCCAACAAACTAGAGGTCCCAACTCGCGTTATTTCGGGAGCTAGCCAACTTTTCCGGCCATCTTGATGACGTCAGAGTTGACCTAAATATTGCTATTTGCCCAAATATTGCGAATTGACCCCTTCCCCACACACAAACCCTCTTCAGTGATATCTACTCTATCATTTTCTATCATAAAATCGCATAAAAATTTTTTGACCAAAATGGCGGGTGCTCACAGGGAGCTCCCTGTGAGAAATTTGTAATTTTTGACCCCTTTTGAAAAGTGCTTTTCATGGAATCAGTGGATGCGGGCGGCTCTTCGGAGACGTGTCCAACAAACTAGAGGTCCCAACTCGCGTTATTTCGGGAGCTAGCCAACTTTTCCGGCCATCTTGATGACGTCAGAGTTGACCTAAATATTGCTATTTGCCCAAATATTGCGAATTGACCCCTTCCCCACACACAAACCCTCTTCAGTGATATCTACTCTATCATTTTCTATCATAAAATCGCATAAAAATTTTTTGACCAAAATGGCGGGTGCTCACAGGGAGCTCCCTGTGAGAAATTTGTAATTTTTGACCCCTTTTGAAAAGTGCTTTTCATGGAATCAGTGGATGCGGGCGGCTCTTCGGAGACGTGTCCAACAAACTAGAGGTCCCAACTCGCGTTATTTCGGGAGCTAGCCAACTTTTCCGGCCATCTTGATGACGTCAGAGTTGACCTAAATATTGCTATTTGCCCAAATATTGCGAATTGACCCCTTCCCCACACACAAACCCTCTTCAGTGATATCTACTCTATCATTTTCTATCATAAAATCGCATAAAAATTTTTTGACCAAAATGGCGGGTGCTCACAGGGAGCTCCCTGTGAGAAATTTGTAATTTTTGACCCCTTTTGAAAAGTGCTTTTCATGGAATCAGTGGATGCGGGCGGCTCTTCGGAGACGTGTCCAACAAACTAGAGGTCCCAACTCGCGTTATTTCGGGAGCTAGCCAACTTTTCCGGCCATCTTGATGACGTCAGAGTTGACCTAAATATTGCTATTTGCCCAAATATTGCGAATTGACCCCTTCCCCACACACAAACCCTCTTCAGTGATATCTACTCTATCATTTTCTATCATAAAATCGCATAAAAATTTTTGGACCAAAATGGCGGGTGCTCACAGGGAGCTCCCTGTGAGAAATTTGTAATTTTTGACCCCTTTTGAAAAGTGCTTTTCATGGAATCAGTGGATGCGGGCGGCTCTTCGGAGACGTGTCCAACAAACTAGAGGTCCCAACTCGCGTTATTTCGGGAGCTAGCCAGCTTTTCCGGCCATCTTGATGACGTCAGAGTTGACCTAAATATTGCTATTTGCCCAAATATTGCGAATTGACCCCTTCCCCACACACAAACCCTCTTCAGTGATATCTACTCTATCATTTTCTATCATAAAATCGCATAAAAATTTTTTGACCAAAATGGCGGGTGCTCACAGGGAGCTCCCTGTGAGAAATTTGTAATTTTTGACCCCTTTTGAAAAGTGCTTTTCATGGAATCAGTGGATGCGGGCGGCTCTTCGGAGACGTGTCCAACAAACTAGAGGTCCCAACTCGCGTTATTTCGGGAGCTAGCCAACTTTTCCGGCCATCTTGATGACGTCAGAGTTGACCTAAATATTGCTATTTGCCCAAATATTGCGAATTGACCCCTTCCCCACACACAAACCCTCTTCAGTGATATCTACTCTATCATTTTCTATCATAAAATCGCATAAAAATTTTTTGACCAAAATGGCGGGTGCTCACAGGGAGCTCCCTGTGAGAAATTTGTAATTTTTGACCCCTTTTGAAAAGTGCTTTTCATGGAATCAGTGGATGCGGGCGGCTCTTCGGAGACGTGTCCAACAAACTAGAGGTCCCAACTCGCGTTATTTCGGGAGCTAGCCAACTTTTCCGGCCATCTTGATGACGTCAGAGTTGACCTAAATATTGCTATTTGCCCAAATATTGCGAATTGACCCCTTCCCCACACACAAACCCTCTTCAGTGATATCTACTCTATCATTTTCTATCATAAAATCGCATAAAAATTTTTTGACCAAAATGGCGGGTGCTCACAGGGAGCTCCCTGTGAGAAATTTGTAATTTTTGACCCCTTTTGAAAAGTGCTTTTCATGGAATCAGTGGATGCGGGCGGCTCTTCGGAGACGTGTCCAACAAACTAGAGGTCCCAACTCGCGTTATTTCGGGAGCTAGCCAACTTTTCCGGCCATCTTGATGACGTCAGAGTTGACCTAAATATTGCTATTTGCCCAAATATTGCGAATTGACCCCTTCCCCACACACAAACCCTCTTCAGTGATATCTACTCTATCATTTTCTATCATAAAATCGCATAAAAATTTTTTGACCAAAATGGCGGGTGCTCACAGGGAGCTCCCTGTGAGAAATTTGTAATTTTTGACCCCTTTTGAAAAGTGCTTTTCATGGAATCAGTGGATGCGGGCGGCTCTTCGGAGACGTGTCCAACAAACTAGAGGTCCCAACTCGCGTTATTTCGGGAGCTAGCCAACTTTTCCGGCCATCTTGATGACGTCAGAGTTGACCTAAATATTGCTATTTGCCCAAATATTGCGAATTGACCCCTTCCCCACACACAAACCCTCTTCAGTGATATCTACTCTATCATTTTCTATCATAAAATCGCATAAAAATTTTTTGACCAAAATGGCGGGTGCTCACAGGGAGCTCCCTGTGAGAAATTTGTAATTTTTGACCCCTTTTGAAAAGTGCTTTTCATGGAATCAGTGGATGCGGGCGGCTCTTCGGAGACGTGTCCAACAAACTAGAGGTCCCAACTCGCGTTATTTCGGGAGCTAGCCAACTTTTCCGGCCATCTTGATGACGTCAGAGTTGACCTAAATATTGCTATTTGCCCAAATATTGCGAATTGACCCCTTCCCCACACACAAACCCTCTTCAGTGATATCTACTCTATCATTTTCTATCATAAAATCGCATAAAAATTTTTTGACCAAAATGGCGGGTGCTCACAGGGAGCTCCCTGTGAGAAATTTGTAATTTTTGACCCCTTTTGAAAAGTGCTTTTCATGGAATCAGTGGATGCGGGCGGCTCTTCGGAGACGTGTCCAACAAACTAGAGGTCCCAACTCGCGTTATTTCGGGAGCTAGCCAACTTTTCCGGCCATCTTGATGACGTCAGAGTTGACCTAAATATTGCTATTTGCCCAAATATTGCGAATTGACCCCTTCCCCACACACAAACCCTCTTCAGTGATATCTACTCTATCATTTTCTATCATAAAATCGCATAAAAATTTTTTGACCAAAATGGCGGGTGCTCACAGGGAGCTCCCTGTGAGAAATTTGTAATTTTTGACCCCTTTTGAAAAGTGCTTTTCATGGAATCAGTGGATGCGGGCGGCTCTTCGGAGACGTGTCCAACAAACTAGAGGTCCCAACTCGCGTTATTTCGGGAGCTAGCCAACTTTTCCGGCCATCTTGATGACGTCAGAGTTGACCTAAATATTGCTATTTGCCCAAATATTGCGAATTGACCCCTTCCCCACACACAAACCCTCTTCAGTGATATCTACTCTATCATTTTCTATCATAAAATCGCATAAAAAATTTTTGACCAAAATGGCGGGTGCTCACAGGGAGCTCCCTGTGAGAAATTTGTAATTTTTGACCCCTTTTGAAAAGTGATTTTAATGGAATCAGTGGATGCGGGCGGCTCTTCGGAGACGTGTCCAACAAACTAGAGGTCCCAACTCGCGTTATTTCGGGAGCTAGCCAACTTTTCCGGCCATCTTGATGACGTCAGAGTTGACCTAAATATTGCTATTTGCCCAAATATTGCGAATTGACCCCTTCCCCACACACAAACCCTCTTCAGTGATATCTACTCTATCATTTTCTATCATAAAATCGCATAAAATTTTTTGACCAAAATGGCGGGTGCTCACAGGGAGCTCCCTGTGAGAAATTTGTAATTTTTGACCCCTTTTGAAAAGTGCTTTTCATGGAATCAGTGGATGCGGGCGGCTCTTCGGAGACGTGTCCAACAAACTAGAGGTCCCAACTCGCGTTATTTCGGGAGCTAGCCAACTTTTCCGGCCATCTTGATGACGTCAGAGTTGACCTAAATATTGCTATTTGCCCAAATATTGCGAATTGACCCCTTCCCCACACACAAACCCTCTTCAGTGATATCTACTCTATCATTTTCTATCATAAAATCGCATAAAAATTTTTTGACCAAAATGGCGGGTGCTCACAGGGAGCTCCCTGTGAGAAATTTGTAATTTTTGACCCCTTTTGAAAAGTGCTTTTCATGGAATCAGTGGATGCGGGCGGCTCTTCGGAGACGTGTCCAACAAACTAGAGGTCCCAACTCGCGTTATTTCGGGAGCTAGCCAACTTTTCCGGCCATCTTGATGACGTCAGAGTTGACCTAAATATTGCTATTTGCCCAAATATTGCGAATTGACCCCTTCCCCACACACAAACCCTCTTCAGTGATATCTACTCTATCATTTTCTATCATAAAATCGCATAAAAATTTTTTGACCAAAATGGCGGGTGCTCACAGGGAGCTCCCTGTGAGAAATTTGTAATTTTTGACCCCTTTTGAAAAGTGCTTTTCATGGAATCAGTGGATGCGGGCGGCTCTTCGGAGACGTGTCCAACAAACTAGAGGTCCCAACTCGCGTTATTTCGGGAGCTAGCCAACTTTTCCGGCCATCTTGATGACGTCAGAGTTGACCTAAATATTGCTATTTGCCCAAATATTGCGAATTGACCCCTTCCCCACACACAAACCCTCTTCAGTGATATCTACTCTATCATTTTCTATCATAAAATCGCATAAAAATTTTTTGACCAAAATGGCGGGTGCTCACAGGGAGCTCCCTGTGAGAAATTTGTAATTTTTGACCCCTTTTGAAAAGTGCTTTTCATGGAATCAGTGGATGCGGGCGGCTCTTCGGAGACGTGTCCAACAAACTAGAGGTCCCAACTCGCGTTATTTCGGGAGCTAGCCAACTTTTCCGGCCATCTTGATGACGTCAGAGTTGACCTAAATATTGCTATTTGCCCAAATATTGCGAATTGACCCCTTCCCCACACACAAACCCTCTTCAGTGATATCTACTCTATCATTTTCTATCATAAAATCGCATAAAAATTTTTTGACCAAAATGGCGGGTGCTCACAGGGAGCTCCCTGTGAGAAATTTGTAATTTTTGACCCCTTTTGAAAAGTGCTTTTCATGGAATCAGTGGATGCGGGCGGCTCTTCGGAGACGTGTCCAACAAACTAGAGGTCCCAACTCGCGTTATTTCGGGAGCTAGCCAACTTTTCCGGCCATCTTGATGACGTCAGAGTTGACCTAAATATTGCTATTTGCCCAAATATTGCGAATTGACCCCTTCCCCACACACAAACCCTCTTCAGTGATATCTACTCTATCATTTTCTATCATAAAATCGCATAAAAATTTTTTGACCAAAATGGCGGGTGCTCACAGGGAGCTCCCTGTGAGAAATTTGTAATTTTTGACCCCTTTTGAAAAGTGCTTTTCATGGAATCAGTGGATGCGGGCGGCTCTTCGGAGACGTGTCCAACAAACTAGAGGTCCCAACTCGCGTTATTTCGGGAGCTAGCCAACTTTTCCGGCCATCTTGATGACGTCAGAGTTGACCTAAATATTGCTATTTGCCCAAATATTGCGAATTGACCCCTTCCCCACACACAAACCCTCTTCAGTGATATCTACTCTATCATTTTCTATCATAAAATCGCATAAAAATTTTTTGACCAAAATGGCGGGTGCTCACAGGGAGCTCCCTGTGAGAAATTTGTAATTTTTGACCCCTTTTGAAAAGTGCTTTTCATGGAATCAGTGGATGCGGGCGGCTCTTCGGAGACGTGTCCAACAAACTAGAGGTCCCAACTCGCGTTATTTCGGGAGCTAGCCAACTTTTCCGGCCATCTTGATGACGTCAGAGTTGACCTAAATATTGCTATTTGCCCAAATATTGCGAATTGACCCCTTCCCCACACACAAACCCTCTTCAGTGATATCTACTCTATCATTTTCTATCATAAAATCGCATAAAAATTTTTTGACCAAAATGGCGGGTGCTCACAGGGAGCTCCCTGTGAGAAATTTGTAATTTTTGACCCCTTTTGAAAAGTGCTTTTCATGGAATCAGTGGATGCGGGCGGCTCTTCGGAGACGTGTCCAACAAACTAGAGGTCCCAACTCGCGTTATTTCGGGAGCTAGCCAACTTTTCCGGCCATCTTGATGACGTCAGAGTTGACCTAAATATTGCTATTTGCCCAAATATTGCGAATTGACCCCTTCCCCACACACAAACCCTCTTCAGTGATATCTACTCTATCATTTTCTATCATAAAATCGCATAAAAATTTTTTGACCAAAATGGCGGGTGCTCACAGGGAGCTCCCTGTGAGAAATTTGTAATTTTTGACCCCTTTTGAAAAGTGCTTTTTATGGAATCAGTGGATGCGGGCGGCTCTTCGGAGACGTGTCCAACAAACTAGAGGTCCCAACTCGCGTTATTTCGGGAGCTAGCCAACTTTTCCGGCCATCTTGATGACGTCAGAGTTGACCTAAATATTGCTATTCGCCCAAATATTGCGAATTGACCCCTTCCCCACACACAAACCCTCTTCAGTGATATCTACTCTATCATTTTCTATCATAAAATCGCATAAAATTTTTTGGACCAAAATGGCGGGTGCTCACAGGGAGCTCCCTGTGAGAAATTTGTAATTTTTGACCCCTTTTGAAAAGTGCTTTTCATGGAATCAGTGGATGCGGGCGGCTCTTCGGAGACGTGTCCAACAAACTAGAGGTCCCAACTCGCGTTATTTCGGGAGCTAGCCAACTTTTCCGGCCATCTTGATGACGTCAGAGTTGACCTAAATATTGCTATTTGCCCAAATATTGCGAATTGACCCCTTCCCCACACACAAACCCTCTTCAGTGATATCTACTCTATCATTTTCTATCATAAAATCGCATAAAAAATTTTTGACCAAAATGGCGGGTGCTCACAGGGAGCTCCCTGTGAGAAATTTGTAATTTTTGACCCCTTTTGAAAAGTGCTTTTCATGGAATCAGTGGATGCGGGCGGCTCTTCGAAGACGTGTCCAACAAACTAGAGGTCCCAACTCGCGTTATTTCGGGAGCTAGCCAACTTTTCCGGCCATCTTGATGACGTCAGAGTTGACCTAAATATTGCTATTTGCCCAAATATTGCGAATTGACCCCTTGCCCACACACAAACCCTCTTCAGTGATATCTACTCTATCATTTTCTATCATAAAATCGCATAAAAATTTTTTGACCAAAATGGCGGGTGCTCACAGGGAGCTCCCTGTGAGAAATTTGTAATTTTTGACCCCTTTTGAAAAGTGCTTTTCATGGAATCAGTGGATGCGGGCGGCTCTTCGGAGACGTGTCCAACAAACTAGAGGTCCCAACTCGCGTTATTTCGGGAGCTAGCCAACTTTTCCGGCCATCTTGATGACGTCAGAGTTGACCTAAATATTGCTATTTGCCCAAATATTGCGAATTGACCCCTTCCCCACACACAAACCCTCTTCAGTGATATCTACTCTATCATTTTCTATCATAAAATCGCATAAAAATTTTTTGACCAAAATGGCGGGTGCTCACAGGGAGCTCCCTGTGAGAAATTTGTAATTTTTGACCCCTTTTGAAAAGTGCTTTTCATTGAATCAGTGGATGCGGGCGGCTCTTCGGAGACGTGTCCAACAAACTAGAGGTCCCAACTCGCGTTATTTCGGGAGCTAGCCAACTTTTCCGGCCATCTTGATGACGTCAGAGTTGACCTAAATATTGCTATTTGCCCAAATATTGCGAATTGACCCCTTCCCCACACACAAACCCTCTTCAGTGATATCTACTCTATCATTTTCTATCATAAAATCGCATAAAAAATTTTTGACCAAAATGGCGGGTGCTCACAGGGAGCTCCCTGTGAGAAATTTGTAATTTTTGACCCCTTTTGAAAAGTGCTTTTCATGGAATCAGTGGATGCGGGCGGCTCTTCGAAGACGTGTCCAACAAACTAGAGGTCCCAACTCGCGTTATTTCGGGAGCTAGCCAACTTTTCCGGCCATCTTGATGACGTCAGAGTTGACCTAAATATTGCTATTTGCCCAAATATTGCGAATTGACCCCTTCCCCACACACAAACCCTCTTCAGTGATATCTACTCTATCATTTTCTATCATAAAATCGCATAAAAATTTTTTGACCAAAATGGCGGGTGCTCACAGGGAGCTCCCTGTGAGAAATTTGTAATTTTTGACCCCTTTTGAAAAGTGCTTTTCATGGAATCAGTGGATGCGGGCGGCTCTTCGGAGACGTGTCCAACAAACTAGAGGTCCCAACTCGCGTTATTTCGGGAGCTAGCCAACTTTTCCGGCCATCTTGATGACGTCAGAGTTGACCTAAATATTGCTATTTGCCCAAATATTGCGAATTGACCCCTTCCCCACACACAAACCCTCTTCAGTGATATCTACTCTATCATTTTCTATCATAAAATCGCATAAACAATTTTTGACCAAAATGGCGGGTGCTCACAGGGAGCTCCCTGTGAGAAATTTGTAATTTTTGACCCCTTTTGAAAAGTGCTTTTCATGGAATCAGTGGATGCGGGCGGCTCTTCGGAGACGTGTCCAACAAACTAGAGGTCCCAACTCGCGTTATTTCGGGAGCTAGCCAACTTTTCCGGCCATCTTGATGACGTCAGAGTTGACCTAAATATTGCTATTTGCCCAAATATTGCGAATTGACCCCTTCCCCACACACAAACCCTCTTCAGTGATATCTACTCTATCATTTTCTATCATAAAATCGCATAAAAAATTTTTGACCAAAATGGCGGGTGCTCACAGGGAGCTCCCTGTGAGAAATTTGTAATTTTTGACCCCTTTTGAAAAGTGCTTTTCATGAAATCAGTGGATGCGGGCGGCTCTTCGGAGACGTGTCCAACAAACTAGAGGTCCCAACTCGCGTTATTTCGGGAGCTAGCCAACTTTTCCGGCCATCTTGATGACGTCAGAGTTGACCTAAATATTGCTATTTGCCCAAATATTG
This sequence comes from Marthasterias glacialis, assembly GCA_911728455.2. Lineage (NCBI taxonomy): Eukaryota > Metazoa > Echinodermata > Asteroidea > Forcipulatida > Asteriidae > Marthasterias > Marthasterias glacialis. Next base: position 13,876,698 of record OU452223.1, read on the forward strand.
CGAATTGACCCCTTCCCCACACACAAACCCTCTTCAGTGATATCTACTCTATCATTTTCTATCATAAAATCGCATAAAAAATTTTTGACCAAAATGGCGGGTGCTCACAGGGAGCTCCCTGTGAGAAATTTGTAATTTTTGACCCCTTTTGAAAAGTGCTTTTCATGGAATCAGTGGATGCGGGCGGCTCTTCGGAGACGTGTCCAACAAACTAGAGGTCCCAACTCGCGTTATTTCGGGAGCTAGCCAACTTTTCCGGCCATCTTGATGACGTCAGAGTTGACCTAAATATTGCTATTTGCCCAAATATTGCGAATTGACCCCTTCCCCACACACAAACCCTCTTCAGTGATATCTACTCTATCATTTTCTATCATAAAATCGCATAAAATTTTTTTGACCAAAATGGCGGGTGCTCACAGGGAGCTCCCTGTGAGAAATTTGTAATTTTTGACCCCTTTTGAAAAGTGCTTTTCATGGAATCAGTGGATGCGGGCGGCTCTTCGGAGACGTGTCCAACAAACTAGAGGTCCCAACTCGCGTTATTTCGGGAGCTAGCCAACTTTTCCGGCCATCTTGATGACGTCAGAGTTGACCTAAATATTGCTATTTGCCCAAATATTGCGAATTGACCCCTTCCCCACACACAAACCCTCTTCAGTGATATCTACTCTATCATTTTCTATCATAAAATCGCATAAAAATTTTTTGACCAAAATGGCGGGTGCTCACAGGGAGCTCCCTGTGAGAAATTTGTAATTTTTGACCCCTTTTGAAAAGTGCTTTTCATGGAATCAGTGGATGCGGGCGGCTCTTCGGAGACGTGTCCAACAAACTAGAGGTCCCAACTCGCGTTATTTCGGGAGCTAGCCAACTTTTCCGGCCATCTTGATGACGTCAGAGTTGACCTAAATATTGCTATTTGCCCAAATATTGCGAATTGACCCCTTCCCCACACACAAACCCTCTTCAGTGATATCTACTCTATCATTTTCTATCATAAAATCGCATAAAAATTTTTTGACCAAAATGGCGGGTGCTCACAGGGAGCTCCCTGTGAGAAATTTGTAATTTTTGACCCCTTTTGAAAAGTGCTTTTCATGGAATCAGTGGATGCGGGCGGCTCTTCGGAGACGTGTCCAACAAACTAGAGGTCCCAACTCGCGTTATTTCGGGAGCTAGCCAACTTTTCCGGCCATCTTGATGACGTCAGAGTTGACCTAAATATTGCTATTTGCCCAAATATTGCGAATTGACCCCTTCCCCACACACAAACCCTCTTCAGTGATATCTACTCTATCATTTTCTATCATAAAATCGCATAAAAATTTTTTGACCAAAATGGCGGGTGCTGACAGGGAGCTCCCTGTGAGAAATTTGTAATTTTTGACCCCTTTTGAAAAGTGCTTTTCATGGAATCAGTGGATGCGGGCGGCTCTTCGGAGACGTGTCCAACAAACTAGAGGTCCCAACTCGCGTTATTTCGGGAGCTAGCCAACTTTTCCGGCCATCTTGATGACGTCAGAGTTGACCTAAATATTGCTATTTGCCCAAATATTGCGAATTGACCCCTTCCCCACACACAAACCCTCTTCAGTGATATCTACTCTATCATTTTCTATCATAAAATCGCATAAAAATTTTTTGACCAAAATGGCGGGTGCTCACAGGGAGCTCCCTGTGAGAAATTTGTAATTTTTGACCCCTTTTGAAAAGTGCTTTTCATGGAATCAGTGGATGCGGGCGGCTCTTCGGAGACGTGTCCAACAAACTAGAGGTCCCAACTCGCGTTATTTCGGGAGCTAGCCAACTTTTCCGGCCATCTTGATGACGTCAGAGTTGACCTAAATATTGCTATTTGCCCAAATATTGCGAATTGACCCCTTCCCCACACACAAACCCTCTTCAGTGATATCTACTCTATCATTTTCTATCATAAAATCGCATAAAATTTTTTTGACCAAAATGGCGGGTGCTCACAGGGAGCTCCCTGTGAGAAATTTGTAATTTTTGACCCCTTTTGAAAAGTGCTTTTCATGGAATCAGTGGATGCGGGCGGCTCTTCGGAGACGTGTCCAACAAACTAGAGGTCCCAACTCGCGTTATTTCGGGAGCTAGCCAACTTTTCCGGCCATCTTGATGACGTCAGAGTTGACCTAAATATTGCTATTTGCCCAAATATTGCGAATTGACCCCTTCCCCACACACAAACCCTCTTCAGTGATATCTACTCTATCATTTTCTATCATAAAATCGCATAAAATTTTTTTGACCAAAATGGCGGGTGCTCACAGGGAGCTCCCTGTGAGAAATTTGTAATTATTGACCCCTTTTGAAAAGTGCTTTTCATGGAATCAGTGGATGCGGGCGGCTCTTCGGAGACGTGTCCAACAAACTAGAGGTCCCAACTCGCGTTATTTCGGGAGCTAGCCAACTTTTCCGGCCATCTTGATGACGTCAGAGTTGACCTAAATATTGCTATTTGCCCAAATATTGCGAATTGACCCCTTCCCCACACACAAACCCTCTTCAGTGATATCTACTCTATCATTTTCTATCATAAAATCGCATAAAAATTTTTTGACCAAAATTGGCGGGTGCTCACAGGGAGCTCCCTGTGAGAAATTTGTAATTTTTGACCCCTTTTGAAAAGTGCTTTTCATGGAATCAGTGGATGCGGGCGGCTCTTCGGAGACGTGTCCAACAAACTAGAGGTCCCAACTCGCGTTATTTCGGGAGCTAGCCAACTTTTCCGGCCATCTTGATGACGTCAGAGTTGACCTAAATATTGCTATTTGCCCAAATATTGCGAATTGACCCCTTCCCCACACACAAACCCTCTTCAGTGATATCTACTCTATCATTTTCTATCATAAAATCGCATAAAAATTTTTTGACCAAAATGGCGGGTGCTCACAGGGAGCTCCCTGTGAGAAATTTGTAATTTTTGACCCCTTTTGAAAAGTGCTTTTCATGGAATCAGTGGATGCGGGCGGCTCTTCGGAGACGTGTCCAACAAACTAGAGGTCCCAACTCGCGTTATTTCGGGAGCTAGCCAACTTTTCCGGCCATCTTGATGACGTCAGAGTTGACCTAAATATTGCTATTTGCCCAAATATTGCGAATTGACCCCTTCCCCACACACAAACCCTCTTCAGTGATATCTACTCTATCATTTTCTATCATAAAATCGCATAAAATTTTTTTGACCAAAATGGCGGGTGCTCACAGGGAGCTCCCTGTGAGAAATTTGTAATTTTTGACCCCTTTTGAAAAGTGCTTTTCATGGAATCAGTGGATGCGGGCGGCTCTTCGGAGACGTGTCCAACAAACTAGAGGTCCCAACTCGCGTTATTTCGGGAGCTAGCCAACTTTTCCGGCCATCTTGATGACGTCAGAGTTGACCTAAATATTGCTATTTGCCCAAATATTGCGAATTGACCCCTTCCCCACACACAAACCCTCTTCAGTGATATCTACTCTATCATTTTCTATCATAAAATCGCATAAAAATTTTTTGACCAAAATGGCGGGTGCTCACAGGGAGCTCCCTGTGAGAAATTTGTAATTTTTGACCCCTTTTGAAAAGTGCTTTTCATGGAATCAGTGGATGCGGGCGGCTCTTCGGAGACGTGTCCAACAAACTAGAGGTCCCAACTCGCGTTATTTCGGGAGCTAGCCAACTTTTCCGGCCATCTTGATGACGTCAGAGTTGACCTAAATATTGCTATTTGCCCAAATATTGCGAATTGACCCCTTCCCCACACACAAACCCTCTTCAGTGATATCTACTCTATCATTTTCTATCATAAAATCGCATAAAATTTTTTTGACCAAAATGGCGGGTGCTCACAGGGAGCTCCCTGTGAGAAATTTGTAATTTTTGACCCCTTTTGAAAAGTGCTTTTCATGGAATCAGTGGATGCGGGCGGCTCTTCGGAGACGTGTCCAACAAACTAGAGGTCCCAACTCGCGTTATTTCGGGAGCTAGCCAACTTTTCCGGCCATCTTGATGACGTCAGAGTTGACCTAAATATTGCTATTTGCCCAAATATTGCGAATTGACCCCTTCCCCACACACAAACCCTCTTCAGTGATATCTACTCTATCATTTTCTATCATAAAATCGCATAAAAATTTTTTGACCAAAATGGCGGGTGCTCACAGGGAGCTCCCTGTGAGAAATTTGTAATTTTTGACCCCTTTTGAAAAGTGCTTTTCATGGAATCAGTGGATGCGGGCGGCTCTTCGGAGACGTGTCCAACAAACTAGAGGTCCCAACTCGCGTTATTTCGGGAGCTAGCCAACTTTTCCGGCCATCTTGATGACGTCAGAGTTGACCTAAATATTGCTATTTGCCCAAATATTGCGAATTGACCCCTTCCCCACACACAAACCCTCTTCAGTGATATCTACTCTATCATTTTCTATCATAAAATCGCATAAAAATTTTTTGACCAAAATGGCGGGTGCTCACAGGGAGCTCCCTGTGAGAAATTTGTAATTTTTGACCCCTTTTGAAAAGTGCTTTTCATGGAATCAGTGGATGCGGGCGGCTCTTCGGAGACGTGTCCAACAAACTAGAGGTCCCAACTCGCGTTATTTCGGGAGCTAGCCAACTTTTCCGGCCATCTTGATGACGTCAGAGTTGACCTAAATATTGCTATTTGCCCAAATATTGCGAATTGACCCCTTCCCCACACACAAACCCTCTTCAGTGATATCTACTCTATCATTTTCTATCATAAAATCGCATAAAATTTTTTTGACCAAAATGGCGGGTGCTCACAGGGAGCTCCCTGTGAGAAATTTGTAATTTTTGACCCCTTTTGAAAAGTGCTTTTCATGGAATCAGTGGATGCGGGAGGCTCTTCGGAGACGTGTCCAACAAACTAGAGGTCCCAACTCGCGTTATTTCGGGAGCTAGCCAACTTTTCCGGCCATCTTGATGACGTCAGAGTTGACCTAAATATTGCTATTTGCCCAAATATTGCGAATTGACCCCTTCCCCACACACAAACCCTCTTCAGTGATATCTACTCTATCATTTTCTATCATAAAATCGCATAAAATTTTTTTGACCAAAATGGCGGGTGCTCACAGGGAGCTCCCTGTGAGAAATTTGTAATTTTTGACCCCTTTTGAAAAGTGCTTTTCATGGAATCAGTGGATGCGGGCGGCTCTTCGGAGACGTGTCCAACAAACTAGAGGTCCCAACTCGCGTTATTTCGGGAGCTAGCCAACTTTTCCGGCCATCTTGATGACGTCAGAGTTGACCTAAATATTGCTATTTGCCCAAATATTGCGAATTGACCCCTTCCCCACACACAAACCCTCTTCAGTGATATCTACTCTATCATTTTCTATCATAAAATCGCATAAAATTTTTTTGACCAAAATGGCGGGTGCTCACAGGGAGCTCCCTGTGAGAAATTTGTAATTTTTGACCCCTTTTGAAAAGTGCTTTTCATGGAATCAGTGGATGCGGGCGGCTCTTCGGAGACGTGTCCAACAAACTAGAGGTCCCAACTCGCGTTATTTCGGGAGCTAGCCAACTTTTCCGGCCATCTTGATGACGTCAGAGTTGACCTAAATATTGCTATTTGCCCAAATATTGCGAATTGACCCCTTCCCCACACACAAACCCTCTTCAGTGATATCTACTCTATCATTTTCTATCATAAAATCGCATAAAATTTTTTTGACCAAAATGGCGGGTGCTCACAGGGAGCTCCCTGTGAGAAATTTGTAATTTTTGACCCCTTTTGAAAAGTGCTTTTCATGGAATCAGTGGATGCGGGCGGCTCTTCGGAGACGTGTCCAACAAACTAGAGGTCCCAACTCGCGTTATTTCGGGAGCTAGCCAACTTTTCCGGCCATCTTGATGACGTCAGAGTTGACCTAAATATTGCTATTTGCCCAAATATTGCGAATTGACCCCTTCCCCACACACAAACCCTCTTCAGTGATATCTACTCTATCATTTTCTATCATAAAATCGCATAAAAAATTTTTGACCAAAATGGCGGGTGCTCACAGGGAGCTCCCTGTGAGAAATTTGTAATTTTTGACCCCTTTTGAAAAGTGCTTTTCATGGAATCAGTGGATGCGGGCGGCTCTTCGGAGACGTGTCCAACAAACTAGAGGTCCCAACTCGCGTTATTTCGGGAGCTAGCCAACTTTTCCGGCCATCTTGATGACGTCAGAGTTGACCTAAATATTGCTATTTGCCCAAATATTGCGAATTGACCCCTTCCCCACACACAAACCCTCTTCAGTGATATCTACTCTATCATTTTCTATCATAAAATCGCATAAAATTTTTTTGACCAAAATGGCGGGTGCTCACAGGGAGCTCCCTGTGAGAAATTTGTAATTTTTGACCCCTTTTGAAAAGTGCTTTTCATGGAATCAGTGGATGCGGGCGGCTCTTCGGAGACGTGTCCAACAAACTAGAGGTCCCAACTCGCGTTATTTCGGGAGCTAGCCAACTTTTCCGGCCATCTTGATGACGTCAGAGTTGACCTAAATATTGCTATTTGCCCAAATATTGCGAATTGACCCCTTCCCCACACACAAACCCTCTTCAGTGATATCTACTCTATCATTTTCTATCATAAAATCGCATAAAAATTTTTTGACCAAAATGGCGGGTGCTCACAGGGAGCTCCCTGTGAGAAATTTGTAATTTTTGACCCCTTTTGAAAAGTGCTTTTCATGGAATCAGTGGATGCGGGCGGCTCTTCGGAGACGTGTCCAACAAACTAGAGGTCCCAACTCGCGTTATTTCGGGAGCTAGCCAACTTTTCCGGCCATCTTGATGACGTCAGAGTTGACCTAAATATTGCTATTTGCCCAAATATTGCGAATTGACCCCTTCCCCACACACAAACCCTCTTCAGTGATATCTACTCTATCATTTTCTATCATAAAATCGCATAAAATTTTTTTGACCAAAATGGCGGGTGCTCACAGGGAGCTCCCTGTGAGAAATTTGTAATTTTTGACCCCTTTTGAAAAGTGCTTTTCATGGAATCAGTGGATGCGGGCGGCTCTTCGGAGACGTGTCCAACAAACTAGAGGTCCCAACTCGCGTTATTTCGGGAGCTAGCCAACTTTTCCGGCCATCTTGATGACGTCAGAGTTGACCTAAATATTGCTATTTGCCCAAATATTGCGAATTGACCCCTTCCCCACACACAAACCCTCTTCAGTGATATCTACTCTATCATTTTCTATCATAAAATCGCATAAAAATTTTTTGACCAAAATGGCGGGTGCTCACAGGGAGCTCCCTGTGAGAAATTTGTAATTTTTGACCCCTTTTGAAAAGTGCTTTTCATGGAATCAGTGGATGCGGGCGGCTCTTCGGAGACGTGTCCAACAAACTAGAGGTCCCAACTCGCGTTATTTCGGGAGCTAGCCAACTTTTCCGGCCATCTTGATGACGTCAGAGTTGACCTAAATATTGCTATTTGCCCAAATATTGCGAATTGACCCCTTCCCCACACACAAACCCTCTTCAGTGATATCTACTCTATCATTTTCTATCATAAAATCGCATAAAATTTTTTTGACCAAAATGGCGGGTGCTCACAGGGAGCTCCCTGTGAGAAATTTGTAATTTTTGACCCCTTTTGAAAAGTGCTTTTCATGGAATCAGTGGATGCGGGCGGCTCTTCGGAGACGTGTCCAACAAACTAGAGGTCCCAACTCGCGTTATTTCGGGAGCTAGCCAACTTTTCCGGCCATCTTGATGACGTCAGAGTTGACCTAAATATTGCTATTTGCCCAAATATTGCGAATTGACCCCTTCCCCACACACAAACCCTCTTCAGTGATATCTACTCTATCATTTTCTATCATAAAATCGCATAAAATTTTTTTGACCAAAATGGCGGGTGCTTACAGGGAGCTCCCTGTGAGAAATTTGTAATTTTTGACCCCTTTTGAAAAGTGCTTTTCATGGAATCAGTGGATGCGGGCGGCTCTTCGGAGACGTGTCCAACAAACTAGAGGTCCCAACTCGCGTTATTTCGGGAGCTAGCCAACTTTTCCGGCCATCTTGATGACGTCAGAGTTGACCTAAATATTGCTATTTGCCCAAATATTGCGAATTGACCCCTTCCCCACACACAAACCCTCTTCAGTGATATCTACTCTATCATTTTCTATCATAAAATCGCATAAAAAATTTTTGACCAAAATGGCGGGTGCTCACAGGGAGCTCCCTGTGAGAAATTTGTAATTTTTGACCCCTTTTGAAAAGTGCTTTTCATGGAATCAGTGGATGCGGGCGGCTCTTCGGAGACGTGTCCAACAAACTAGAGGTCCCAACTCGCGTTATTTCGGGAGCTAGCCAACTTTTCCGGCCATCTTGATGACGTCAGAGTTGACCTAAATATTGCTATTTGCCCAAATATTGCGAATTGACCCCTTCCCCACACACAAACCCTCTTCAGTGATATCTACTCTATCATTTTCTATCATAAAATCGCATAAAATTTTTTTGACCAAAATGGCGGGTGCTCACAGGGAGCTCCCTGTGAGAAATTTGTAATTTTTGACCCCTTTTGAAAAGTGCTTTTCATGGAATCAGTGGATGCGGGCGGCTCTTCGGAGACGTGTCCAACAAACTAGAGGTCCCAACTCGCGTTATTTCGGGAGCTAGCCAACTTTTCCGGCCATCTTGATGACGTCAGAGTTGACCTAAATATTGCTATTTGCCCAAATATTGCGAATTGACCCCTTCCCCACACACAAACCCTCTTCAGTGATATCTACTCTATCATTTTCTATCATAAAATCGCATAAAATTTTTTGGACCAAAATGGCGGGTGCTCACAGGGAGCTCCCTGTGAGAAATTTGTAATTTTTGACCCCTTTTGAAAAGTGCTTTTCATGGAATCCGTGGATGCGGGCGGCTCTTCGGAGACGTGTCCAACAAACTAGAGGTCCCAACTCGCGTTATTTCGGGAGCTAGCCAACTTTTCCGGCCATCTTGATGACGTCAGAGTTGACCTAAATATTGCTATTTGCCCAAATATTGCGAATTGACCCCTTCCCCACACACAAACCCTCTTCAGTGATATCTACTCTATCATTTTCTATCATAAAATCGCATAAAATTTTTTGGACCAAAATGGCGGGTGCTCACAGGGAGCTCCCTGTGAGAAATTTGTAATTTTTGACCCCTTTTGAAAAGTGCTTTTCATGGAATCAGTGGATGCGGGCGGCTCTTCGGAGACGTGTCCAACAAACTAGAGGTCCCAACTCGCGTTATTTCGGGAGCTAGCCAACTTTTCCGGCCATCTTGATGACGTCAGAGTTGACCTAAATATTGCTATTTGCCCAAATATTGCGAATTGACCCCTTCCCCACACACAAACCCTCTTCAGTGATATCTACTCTATCATTTTCTATCATAAAATCGCATAAAAATTTTTTGACCAAAATGGCGGGTGCTCACAGGGAGCTCCCTGTGAGAAATTTGTAATTTTTGACCCCTTTTGAAAAGTGCTTTTCATGGAATCAGTGGATGCGGGCGGCTCTTCGGAGACGTGTCCAACAAACTAGAGGTCCCAACTCGCGTTATTTCGGGAGCTAGCCAACTTTTCCGGCCATCTTGATGACGTCAGAGTTGACCTAAATATTGCTATTTGCCCAAATATTGCGAATTGACCCCTTCCCCACACACAAACCCTCTTCAGTGATATCTACTCTATCATTTTCTATCATAAAATCGCATAAAATTTTTTTGACCAAAATGGCGGGTGCTCACAGGGAGCTCCCTGTGAGAAATTTGTAATTTTTGACCCCTTTTGAAAAGTGCTTTTCATGGAATCAGTGGATGCGGGCGGCTCTTCGGAGACGTGTCCAACAAACTAGAGGTCCCAACTCGCGTTATTTCGGGAGCTAGCCAACTTTTCCGGCCATCTTGATGACGTCAGAGTTGACCTAAATATTGCTATTTGCCCAAATATTGCGAATTGACCCCTTCCCCACACACAAACCCTCTTCAGTGATATCTACTCTATCATTTTCTATCATAAAATCGCATAAAAATTTTTTGACCAAAATGGCGGGTGCTCACAGGGAGCTCCCTGTGAGAAATTTGTAATTTTTGACCCCTTTTGAAAAGTGCTTTTCATGGAATCAGTGGATGCGGGCGGCTCTTCGGAGACGTGTCCAACAAACTAGAGGTCCCAACTCGCGTTATTTCGGGAGCTAGCCAACTTTTCCGGCCATCTTGATGACGTCAGAGTTGACCTAAATATTGCTATTTGCCCAAATATTGCGAATTGACCCCTTCCCCACACACAAACCCTCTTCAGTGATATCTACTCTATCATTTTCTATCATAAAATCGCATAAAAATTTTTTGACCAAAATGGCGGGTGCTCACAGGGAGCTCCCTGTGAGAAATTTGTAATTTTTGACCCCTTTTGAAAAGTGCTTTTCATGGAATCAGTGGATGCGGGCGGCTCTTCGGAGACGTGTCCAACAAACTAGAGGTCCCAACTCGCGTTATTTCGGGAGCTAGCCAACTTTTCCGGCCATCTTGATGACGTCAGAGTTGACCTAAATATTGCTATTTGCCCAAATATTGCGAATTGACCCCTTCCCCACACACAAACCCTCTTCAGTGATATCTACTCTATCATTTTCTATCATAAAATCGCATAAAATTTTTTGGACCAAAATGGCGGGTGCTCACAGGGAGCTCCCTGTGAGAAATTTGTAATTTTTGACCCCTTTTGAAAAGTGCTTTTCATGGAATCAGTGGATGCGGGCGGCTCTTCGGAGACGTGTCCAACAAACTAGAGGTCCCAACTCGCGTTATTTCGGGAGCTAGCCAACTTTTCCGGCCATCTTGATGACGTCAGAGTTGACCTAAATATTGCTATTTGCCCAAATATTGCGAATTGACCCCTTCCCCACACACAAACCCTCTTCAGTGATATCTACTCTATCATTTTCTATCATAAAATCGCATAAAATTTTTTGGACCAAAATGGCGGGTGCTCACAGGGAGCTCCCTGTGAGAAATTTGTAATTTTTGACCCCTTTTGAAAAGTGCTTTTCATGGAATCAGTGGATGCGGGCGGCTCTTCGGAGACGTGTCCAACAAACTAGAGGTCCCAACTCGCGTTATTTCGGGAGCTAGCCAACTTTTCCGGCCATCTTGATGACGTCAGAGTTGACCTAAATATTGCTATTTGCCCAAATATTGCGAATTGACCCCTTCCCCACACACAAACCCTCTTCAGTGATATCTACTCTATCATTTTCTATCATAAAATCGCATAAAAATTTTTTGACCAAAATGGCGGGTGCTCACAGGGAGCTCCCTGTGAGAAATTTGTAATTTTTGACCCCTTTTGAAAAGTGCTTTTCATGGAATCAGTGGATGCGGGCGGCTCTTCGGAGACGTGTCCAACAAACTAGAGGTCCCAACTCGCGTTATTTCGGGAGCTAGCCAACTTTTCCGGCCATCTTGATGACGTCAGAGTTGACCTAAATATTGCTATTTGCCCAAATATTGCGAATTGACCCCTTCCCCACACACAAACCCTCTTCAGTGATATCTACTCTATCATTTTCTATCATAAAATCGCATAAAAATTTTTTGACCAAAATGGCGGGTGCTCACAGGGAGCTCCCTGTGAGAAATTTGTAATTTTTGACCCCTTTTGAAAAGTGCTTTTCATGGAATCAGTGGATGCGGGCGGCTCTTCGGAGACGTGTCCAACAAACTAGAGGTCCCAACTCGCGTTATTTCGGGAGCTAGCCAACTTTTCCGGCCATCTTGATGACGTCAGAGTTGACCTAAATATTGCTATTTGCCCAAATATTGCGAATTGACCCCTTCCCCACACACAAACCCTCTTCAGTGATATCTACTCTATCATTTTCTATCATAAAATCGCATAAAATTTTTTTGACCAAAATGGCGGGTGCTCACAGGGAGCTCCCTGTGAGAAATTTGTAATTTTTGACCCCTTTTAAAAAGTGCTTTTCATGGAATCAGTGGATGCGGGCGGCTCTTCGGAGACGTGTCCAACAAACTAGAGGTCCCAACTCGCGTTATTTCGGGAGCTAGCCAACTTTTCCGGCCATCTTGATGACGTCAGAGTTGACCTAAATATTGCTATTTGCCCAAATATTGCGAATTGACCCCTTCCCCACACACAAACCCTCTTCAGTGATATCTACTCTATCATTTTCTATCATAAAATCGCATAAAATTTTTTTGACCAAAATGGCGGGTGCTCACAGGGAGCTCCCTGTGAGAAATTTGTAATTTTTGACCCCTTTTGAAAAGTGCTTTTCATGGAATCAGTGGATGCGGGCGGCTCTTCGGAGACGTGTCCAACAAACTAGAGGTCCCAACTCGCGTTATTTCGGGAGCTAGCCAACTTTTCCGGCCATCTTGATGACGTCAGAGTTGACCTAAATATTGCTATTTGCCCAAATATTGCGAATTGACCCCTTCCCCACACACAAACCCTCTTCAGTGATATCTACTCTATCATTTTCTATCATAAAATCGCATAAAATTTTTTTGACCAAAATGGCGGGTGCTCACAGGGAGCTCCCTGTGAGAAATTTGTAATTTTTGACCCCTTTTAAAAAGTGCTTTTCATGGAATCAGTGGATGCGGGCGGCTCTTCGGAGACGTGTCCAACAAACTAGAGGTCCCAACTCGCGTTATTTCGGGAGCTAGCCAACTTTTCCGGCCATCTTGATGACGTCAGAGTTGACCTAAATATTGCTATTTGCCCAAATATTGCGAATTGACCCCTTCCCCACACACAAACCCTCTTCAGTGATATCTACTCTATCATTTTCTATCATAAAATCGCATAAAATTTTTTTGACCAAAATGGCGGGTGCTCACAGGGAGCTCCCTGTGAGAAATTTGTAATTTTTGACCCCTTTTGAAAAGTGCTTTTCATGGAATCAGTGGATGCGGGCGGCTCTTCGGAGACGTGTCCAACAAACTAGAGGTCCCAACTCGCGTTATTTCGGGAGCTAGCCAACTTTTCCGGCCATCTTGATGACGTCAGAGTTGACCTAAATATTGCTATTTGCCCAAATATTGCGAATTGACCCCTTCCCCACACACAAACCCTCTTCAGTGATATCTACTCTATCATTTTCTATCATAAAATCGCATAAAAATTTTTTGACCAAAATGGCGGGTGCTCACAGGGAGCTCCCTGTGAGAAATTTGTAATTTTTGACCCCTTTTGAAAAGTGCTTTTCATGGAATCAGTGGATGCGGGCGGCTCTTCGGAGACGTGTCCAACAAACTAGAGGTCCCAACTCGCGTTATTTCGGGAGCTAGCCAACTTTTCCGGCCATCTTGATGACGTCAGAGTTGACCTAAATATTGCTATTTGCCCAAATATTGCGAATTGACCCCTTCCCCACACACAAACCCTCTTCAGTGATATCTACTCTATCATTTTCTATCATAAAATCGCATAAAAATTTTTGGACCAAAATGGCGGGTGCTCACAGCTCCCTGTGAGAAATTTGTAATTTTTGACCCCTTTTGAAAAGTGCTTTTCATGGAATCAGTGGATGCGGGCGGCTCTTCGGAGACGTGTCCAACAAACTAGAGGTCCCAACTCGCGTTATTTCGGGAGCTAGCCAACTTTTCCGGCCATCTTGATGACGTCAGAGTTGACCTAAATATTGCTATTTGCCCAAATATTGCGAATTGACCCCTTCCCCACACACAAACCCTCTTCAGTGATATCTACTCTATCATTTTCTATCATAAAATCGCATAAAATTTTTTGGACCAAAATGGCGGGTGCTCACAGGGAGCTCCCTGTGAGAAATTTGTAATTTTTGACCCCTTTTGAAAAGTGCTTTTCATGGAATCAGTGGATGCGGGCGGCTCTTCGGAGACGTGTCCAACAAACTAGAGGTCCCAACTCGCGTTATTTCGGGAGCTAGCCAACTTTTCCGGCCATCTTGATGACGTCAGAGTTGACCTAAATATTGCTATTTGCCCAAATATTGCGAATTGACCCCTTCCCCACACACAAACCCTCTTCAGTGATATCTACTCTATCATTTTCTATCATAAAATCGCATAAAATTTTTTGGACCAAAATGGCGGGTGCTCACAGGGAGCTCCCTGTGAGAAATTTGTAATTTTTGACCCCTTTTGAAAAGTGCTTTTCATGGAATCAGTGGATGCGGGCGGCACTTCGGAGACGTGTCCAACAAACTAGAGGTCCCAACTCGCGTTATTTCGGGAGCTAGCCAACTTTTCCGGCCATCTTGATGACGTCAGAGTTGACCTAAATATTGCTATTTGGCCAAATATTGCGAATTGACCCCTTCCCCACACACAAACCCTCTTCAGTGATATCTACTCTATCATTTTCTATCATAAAATCGCATAAAATTTTTTGGACCAAAATGGCGGGTGCTCACAGGGAGCTCCCTGTGAGAAATTTGTAATTTTTGACCCCTTTTGAAAAGTGCTTTTCATGGAATCAGTGGACGCGGGCGGCTCTTCGGAGACGTGTCCAACAAACTAGAGGTCCCAACTCGCGTTATTTCGGGAGCTAGCCAACTTTTCCGGCCATCTTGATGACGTCAGAGTTGACCTAAATATTGCTATTTGCCCAAATATTGCGAATTGACCCCTTCCCCACACACAAACCCTCTTCAGTGATATCTACTCTATCATTTTCTATCATAAAATCGCATAAAATTTTTTTGACCAAAATGGCGGGTGCTCACAGGGAGCTCCCTGTGAGAAATTTGTAATTTTTGACCCCTTTTGAAAAGTGCTTTTCATGGAATCAGTGGATGCGGGCGGCTCTTCGGAGACGTGTCCAACAAACTAGAGGTCCCAACTCGCGTTATTTCGGGAGCTAGCCAACTTTTCCGGCCATCTTGATGACGTCAGAGTTGACCTAAATATTGCTATTTGCCCAAATATTGCGAATTGACCCCTTCCCCACACACAAACCCTCTTCAGTGATATCTACTCTATCATTTTCTATCATAAAATCGCATAAAAATTTTTTGACCAAAATGGCGGGTGCTCACAGGGAGCTCCCTGTGAGAAATTTGTAATTTTTGACCCCTTTTGAAAAGTGCTTTTCATGGAATCAGTGGATGCGGGCGGCTCTTCGGAGACGTGTCCAACAAACTAGAGGTCCCAACTCGCGTTATTTCGGGAGCTAGCCAACTTTTCCGGCCATCTTGATGACGTCAGAGTTGACCTAAATATTGCTATTTGCCCAAATATTGCGAATTGACCCCTTCCCCACACACAAACCCTCTTCAGTGATATCTACTCTATCATTTTCTATCATAAAATCGCATAAAAATTTTTTGACCAAAATGGCGGGTGCTCACAGGGAGCTCCCTGTGAGAAATTTGTAATTTTTGACCCCTTTTGAAAAGTGCTTTTCATGGAATCAGTGGATGCGGGCGGCTCTTCGGAGACGTGTCCAACAAACTAGAGGTCCCAACTCGCGTTATTTCGGGAGCTAGCCAACTTTTCCGGCCATCTTGATGACGTCAGAGTTGACCTAAATATTGCTATTTGCCCAAATATTGCGAATTGACCCCTTCCCCACACACAAACCCTCTTCAGTGATATCTACTCTATCATTTTCTATCATAAAATCGCATAAAATTTTTTTGACCAAAATGGCGGGTGCTCACAGGGAGCTCCCTGTGAGAAATTTGTAATTTTTGACCCCTTTTGAAAAGTGCTTTTCATGGAATCAGTGGATGCGGGCGGCTCTTCGGAGACGTGTCCAACAAACTAGAGGTCCCAACTCGCGTTATTTCGGGAGCTAGCCAACTTTTCCGGCCATCTTGATGACGTCAGAGTTGACCTAAATATTGCTATTTGCCCAAATATTGCGAATTGACCCCTTCCCCACACACAAACCCTCTTCAGTGATATCTACTCTATCATTTTCTATCATAAAATCGCATAAAATTTTTTGGACCAAAATGGCGGGTGCTCACAGGGAGCTCCCTGTGAGAAATTTGTAATTTTTGACCCCTTTTGAAAAGTGCTTTTCATGGAATCAGTGGATGCGGGCGGCTCTTCGGAGACGTGTCCAACAAACTAGAGGTCCCAACTCGCGTTATTTCGGGAGCTAGCCAACTTTTCCGGCCATCTTGATGACGTCAGAGTTGACCTAAATATTGCTATTTGCCCAAATATTGCGAATTGACCCCTTCCCCACACACAAACCCTCTTCAGTGATATCTACTCTATCATTTTCTATCATAAAATCGCATAAAATTTTTTTGACCAAAATGGCGGGTGCTCACAGGGAGCTCCCTGTGAGAAATTTGTAATTTTTGACCCCTTTTGAAAAGTGCTTTTCATGGAATCAGTGGATGCGGGCGGCTCTTCGGAGACGTGTCCAACAAACTAGAGGTCCCAACTCGCGTTATTTCGGGAGCTAGCCAACTTTTCCGGCCATCTTGATGACGTCAGAGTTGACCTAAATATTGCTATTTGCCCAAATATTGCGAATTGACCCCCTTCCCCACACACAAACCCTCTTCAGTGATATCTACTCTATCATTTTCTATCATAAAATCGCATAAAATTTTTTGGACCAAAATGGCGGGTGCTCACAGGGAGCTCCCTGTGAGAAATTTGTAATTTTTGACCCCTTTTGAAAAGTGCTTTTCATGGAATCAGTGGATGCGGGCGGCTCTTCGGAGACGTGTCCAACAAACTAGAGGTCCCAACTCGCGTTATTTCGGGAGCTAGCCAACTTTTCCGGCCATCTTGATGACGTCAGAGTTGACCTAAATATTGCTATTTGCCCAAATATTGCGAATTGACCCCTTCCCCACACACAAACCCTCTTCAGTGATATCTACTCTATCATTTTCTATCATAAAATCGCATAAAATTTTTTGGACCAAAATGGCGGGTGCTCACAGGGAGCTCCCTGTGAGAAATTTGTAATTTTTGACCCCTTTTGAAAAGTGCTTTTCATGGAATCAGTGGATGCGGGCGGCTCTTCGGAGACGTGTCCAACAAACTAGAGGTCCCAACTCGCGTTATTTCGGGAGCTAGCCAACTTTTCCGGCCATCTTGATGACGTCAGAGTTGACCTAAATATTGCTATTTGCCCAAATATTGCGAATTGACCCCTTCCCCACACACAAACCCTCTTCAGTGATATCTACTCTATCATTTTCTATCATAAAATCGCATAAAATTTTTTTGACCAAAATGGCGGGTGCTCACAGGGAGCTCCCTGTGAGAAATTTGTAATTTTTGACCCCTTTTGAAAAGTGCTTTTCATGGAATCAGTGGATGCGGGCGGCTCTTCGGAGACGTGTCCAACAAACTAGAGGTCCCAACTCGCGTTATTTCGGGAGCTAGC
Source organism: Marthasterias glacialis (assembly GCA_911728455.2). NCBI lineage: Eukaryota > Metazoa > Echinodermata > Asteroidea > Forcipulatida > Asteriidae > Marthasterias > Marthasterias glacialis. The sequence continues at coordinate 13,894,103 of OU452223.1, forward strand.
CAACTTTTCCGGCCATCTTGATGACGTCAGAGTTGACCTAAATATTGCTATTTGCCCAAATATTGCGAATTGACCCCTTCCCCACACACAAACCCTCTTCAGTGATATCTACTCTATCATTTTCTATCATAAAATCGCATAAAAATTTTTTGACCAAAATGGCGGGTGCTCACAGGGAGCTCCCTGTGAGAAATTTGTAATTTTTGACCCCTTTTGAAAAGTGCTTTTCATGGAATCAGTGGATGCGGGCGGCTCTTCGGAGACGTGTCCAACAAACTAGAGGTCCCAACTCGCGTTATTTCGGGAGCTAGCCAACTTTTCCGGCCATCTTGATGACGTCAGAGTTGACCTAAATATTGCTATTTGCCCAAATATTGCGAATTGACCCCTTCCCCACACACAAACCCTCTTCAGTGATATCTACTCTATCATTTTCTATCATAAAATCGCATAAAATTTTTTTGACCAAAATGGCGGGTGCTCACAGGGAGCTCCCTGTGAGAAATTTGTAATTTTTGACCCCTTTTGAAAAGTGCTTTTCATGGAATCAGTGGATGCGGGCGGCTCTTCGGAGACGTGTCCAACAAACTAGAGGTCCCAACTCGCGTTATTTCGGGAGCTAGCCAACTTTTCCGGCCATCTTGATGACGTCAGAGTTGACCTAAATATTGCTATTTGCCCAAATATTGCGAATTGACCCCCTTCCCCACACACAAACCCTCTTCAGTGATATCTACTCTATCATTTTCTATCATAAAATCGCATAAAATTTTTTGGACCAAAATGGCGGGTGCTCACAGGGAGCTCCCTGTGAGAAATTTGTAATTTTTGACCCCTTTTGAAAAGTGCTTTTCATGGAATCAGTGGATGCGGGCGGCTCTTCGGAGACGTGTCCAACAAACTAGAGGTCCCAACTCGCGTTATTTCGGGAGCTAGCCAACTTTTCCGGCCATCTTGATGACGTCAGAGTTGACCTAAATATTGCTATTTGCCCAAATATTGCGAATTGACCCCTTCCCCACACACAAACCCTCTTCAGTGATATCTACTCTATCATTTTCTATCATAACATCGCATAAAATTTTTTGGACCAAAATGGCGGGTGCTCACAGGGAGCTCCCTGTGAGAAATTTGTAATTTTTGACCCCTTTTGAAAAGTGCTTTTCATGGAATCAGTGGATGCGGGCGGCTCTTCGGAGACGTGTCCAACAAACTAGAGGTCCCAACTCGCGTTATTTCGGGAGCTAGCCAACTTTTCCGGCCATCTTGATGACGTCAGAGTTGACCTAAATATTGCTATTTGCCCAAATATTGCGAATTGACCCCTTCCCCACACACAAACCCTCTTCAGTGATATCTACTCTATCATTTTCTATCATAAAATCGCATAAAATTTTTTGGACCAAAATGGCGGGTGCTCACAGGGAGCTCCCTGTGAGAAATTTGTAATTTTTGACCCCTTTTGAAAAGTGCTTTTCATGGAATCAGTGGATGCGGGCGGCTCTTCGGAGACGTGTCCAACAAACTAGAGGTCCCAACTCGCGTTATTTCGGGAGCTAGCCAACTTTTCCGGCCATCTTGATGACGTCAGAGTTGACCTAAATATTGCTATTTGCCCAAATATTGCGAATTGACCCCCTTCCCCACACACAAACCCTCTTCAGTGATATCTACTCTATCATTTTCTATCATAAAATCGCATAAAATTTTTTTGACCAAAATGGCGGGTGCTCACAGGGAGCTCCCTGTGAGAAATTTGTAATTTTTGACCCCTTTTGAAAAGTGCTTTTCATGGAATCAGTGGATGCGGGCGGCTCTTCGGAGACGTGTCCAACAAACTAGAGGTCCCAACTCGCGTTATTTCGGGAGCTAGCCAACTTTTCCGGCCATCTTGATGACGTCAGAGTTGACCTAAATATTGCTATTTGCCCAAATATTGCGAATTGACCCCCTTCCCCACACACAAACCCTCTTCAGTGATATCTACTCTATCATTTTCTATCATAAAATCGCATAAAATTTTTTTGACCAAAATGGCGGGTGCTCACAGGGAGCTCCCTGTGAGAAATTTGTAATTTTTGACCCCTTTTGAAAAGTGCTTTTCATGGAATCAGTGGATGCGGGCGGCTCTTCGGAGACGTGTCCAACAAACTAGAGGTCCCAACTCGCGTTATTTCGGGAGCTAGCCAACTTTTCCGGCCATCTTGATGACGTCAGAGTTGACCTAAATATTGCTATTTGCCCAAATATTGCGAATTGACCCCTTCCCCACACACAAACCCTCTTCAGTGATATCTACTCTATCATTTTCTATCATAAAATCGCATAAAATTTTTTGGACCAAAATGGCGGGTGCTCACAGGGAGCTCCCTGTGAGAAATTTGTAATTTTTGACCCCTTTTGAAAAGTGCTTTTCATGGAATCAGTGGATGCGGGCGGCTCTTCGGAGACGTGTCCAACAAACTAGAGGTCCCAACTCGCGTTATTTCGGGAGCTAGCCAACTTTTCCGGCCATCTTGATGACGTCAGAGTTGACCTAAATATTGCTATTTGCCCAAATATTGCGAATTGACCCCTTCCCCACACACAAACCCTCTTCAGTGATATCTACTCTATCATTTTCTATCATAAAATCGCATAAAATTTTTTGGACCAAAATGGCGGGTGCTCACAGGGAGCTCCCTGTGAGAAATTTGTAATTTTTGACCCCTTTTGAAAAGTGCTTTTCATGGAATCAGTGGATGCGGGCGGCTCTTCGGAGACGTGTCCAACAAACTAGAGGTCCCAACTCGCGTTATTTCGGGAGCTAGCCAACTTTTCCGGCCATCTTGATGACGTCAGAGTTGACCTAAATATTGCTATTTGCCCAAATATTGCGAATTGACCCCTTCCCCACACACAAACCCTCTTCAGTGATATCTACTCTATCATTTTCTATCATAAAATCGCATAAAATTTTTTTGACCAAAATGGCGGGTGCTCACAGGGAGCTCCCTGTGAGAAATTTGTAATTTTTGACCCCTTTTGAAAAGTGCTTTTCATGGAATCAGTGGATGCGGGCGGCTCTTCGGAGACGTGTCCAACAAACTAGAGGTCCCAACTCGCGTTATTTCGGGAGCTAGCCAACTTTTCCGGCCATCTTGATGACGTCAGAGTTGACCTAAATATTGCTATTTGCCCAAATATTGCGAATTGACCCCTTCCCCACACACAAACCCTCTTCAGTGATATCTACTCTATCATTTTCTATCATAAAATCGCATAAAATTTTTTGGACCAAAATGGCGGGTGCTCACAGGGAGCTCCCTGTGAGAAATTTGTAATTTTTGACCCCTTTTGAAAAGTGCTTTTCATGGAATCAGTGGATGCGGGCGGCTCTTCGGAGACGTGTCCAACAAACTAGAGGTCCCAACTCGCGTTATTTCGGGAGCTAGCCAACTTTTCCGGCCATCTTGGTGACGTCAGAGTTGACCTAAATATTGCTATTTGCCCAAATATTGCGAATTGACCCCCTTCCCCACACACAAACCCTCTTCAGTGATATCTACTCTATCATTTTCTATCATAAAATCGCATAAAAATTTTTTGACCAAAATGGCGGGTGCTCACAGGGAGCTCCCTGTGAGAAATTTGTAATTTTTGACCCCTTTTGAAAAGTGCTTTTCATGGAATCAGTGGATGCGGGCGGCTCTTCGGAGACGTGTCCAACAAACTAGAGGTCCCAACTCGCGTTATTTCGGGAGCTAGCCAACTTTTCCGGCCATCTTGATGACGTCAGAGTTGACCTAAATATTGCTATTTGCCCAAATATTGCGAATTGACCCCTTCCCCACACACAAACCCTCTTCAGTGATATCTACTCTATCATTTTCTATCATAAAATCGCATAAAATTTTTTGGACCAAAATGGCGGGTGCTCACAGGGAGCTCCCTGTGAGAAATTTGTAATTTTTGACCCCTTTTGAAAAGTGCTTTTCATGGAATCAGTGGATGCGGGCGGCTCTTCGGAGACGTGTCCAACAAACTAGAGGTCCCAACTCGCGTTATTTCGGGAGCTAGCCAACTTTTCCGGCCATCTTGATGACGTCAGAGTTGACCTAAATATTGCTATTTGCCCAAATATTGCGAATTGACCCCTTCCCCACACACAAACCCTCTTCAGTGATATCTACTCTATCATTTTCTATCATAAAATCGCATAAAATTTTTTGGACCAAAATGGCGGGTGCTCACAGGGAGCTCCCTGTGAGAAATTTGTAATTTTTGACCCCTTTTGAAAAGTGCTTTTCATGGAATCAGTGGATGCGGGCGGCTCTTCGGAGACGTGTCCAACAAACTAGAGGTCCCAACTCGCGTTATTTCGGGAGCTAGCCAACTTTTCCGGCCATCTTGATGACGTCAGAGTTGACCTAAATATTGCTATTTGCCCAAATATTGCGAATTGACCCCTTCCCCACACACAAACCCTCTTCAGTGATATCTACTCTATCATTTTCTATCATAAAATCGCATAAAAATTTTTTGACCAAAATGGCGGGTGCTCACAGGGAGCTCCCTGTGAGAAATTTGTAATTTTTGACCCCTTTTGAAAAGTGCTTTTCATGGAATCAGTGGATGCGGGCGGCTCTTCGGAGACGTGTCCAACAAACTAGAGGTCCCAACTCGCGTTATTTCGGGAGCTAGCCAACTTTTCCGGCCATCTTGATGACGTCAGAGTTGACCTAAATATTGCTATTTGCCCAAATATTGCGAATTGACCCCTTCCCCACACACAAACCCTCTTCAGTGATATCTACTCTATCATTTTCTATCATAAAATCGCATAAAAATTTTTTGACCAAAATGGCGGGTGCTCACAGGGAGCTCCCTGTGAGAAATTTGTAATTTTTGACCCCTTTTGAAAAGTGCTTTTCATGGAATCAGTGGATGCGGGCGGCTCTTCGGAGACGTGTCCAACAAACTAGAGGTCCCAACTCGCGTTATTTCGGGAGCTAGCCAACTTTTCCGGCCATCTTGATGACGTCAGAGTTGACCTAAATATTGCTATTTGCCCAAATATTGCGAATTGACCCCTTCCCCACACACAAACCCTCTTCAGTGATATCTACTCTATCATTTTCTATCATAAAATCGCATAAAATGTTTTTGACCAAAATGGCGGGTGCTCACACAGGGAGCTCCCTGTGAGAAATTTGTAATTTTTGACCCCTTTTGAAAAGTGCTTTTCATGGAATCAGTGGATGCGGGCGGCTCTTCGGAGACGTGTCCAACAAACTAGAGGTCCCAACTCGCGTTATTTCGGGAGCTAGCCAACTTTTCCGGCCATCTTGATGACGTCAGAGTTGACCTAAATATTGCTATTTGCCCAAATATTGCGAATTGACCCCTTCCCCACACACAAACCCTCTTCAGTGATATCTACTCTATCATTTTCTATCATAAAATCGCATAAAAATTTTTTGACCAAAATGGCGGGTGCTCACAGGGAGCTCCCTGTGAGAAATTTGTAATTTTTGACCCCTTTTGAAAAGTGCTTTTCATGGAATCAGTGGATGCGGGCGGCTCTTCGGAGACGTGTCCAACAAACTAGAGGTCCCAACTCGCGTTATTTCGGGAGCTAGCCAACTTTTCCGGCCATCTTGATGACGTCAGAGTTGACCTAAATATTGCTATTTGCCCAAATATTGCGAATTGACCCCTTCCCCACACACAAACCCTCTTCAGTGATATCTACTCTATCATTTTCTATCATAAAATCGCATAAAAATTTTTTGACCAAAATGGCGGGTGCTCACAGGGAGCTCCCTGTGAGAAATTTGTAATTTTTGACCCCTTTTGAAAAGTGCTTTTCATGGAATCAGTGGATGCGGGCGGCTCTTCGGAGACGTGTCCAACAAACTAGAGGTCCCAACTCGCGTTATTTCGGGAGCTAGCCAACTTTTCCGGCCATCTTGATGACGTCAGAGTTGACCTAAATATTGCTATTTGCCCAAATATTGCGAATTGACCCCTTCCCCACACACAAACCCTCTTCAGTGATATCTACTCTATCATTTTCTATCATAAAATCGCATAAAATGTTTTTGACCAAAATGGCGGGTGCTCACACAGGGAGCTCCCTGTGAGAAATTTGTAATTTTTGACCCCTTTTGAAAAGTGCTTTTCATGGAATCAGTGGATGCGGGCGGCTCTTCGGAGACGTGTCCAACAAACTAGAGGTCCCAACTCGCGTTATTTCGGGAGCTAGCCAACTTTTCCGGCCATCTTGATGACGTCAGAGTTGACCTAAATATTGCTATTTGCCCAAATATTGCGAATTGACCCCTTCCCCACACACAAACCCTCTTCAGTGATATCTACTCTATCATTTTCTATCATAAAATCGCATAAAAATTTTTTGACCAAAATGGCGGGTGCTCACAGGGAGCTCCCTGTGAGAAATTTGTAATTTTTGACCCCTTTTGAAAAGTGCTTTTCATGGAATCAGTGGATGCGGGCGGCTCTTCGGAGACGTGTCCAACAAACTAGAGGTCCCAACTCGCGTTATTTCGGGAGCTAGCCAACTTTTCCGGCCATCTTGATGACGTCAGAGTTGACCTAAATATTGCTATTTGCCCAAATATTGCGAATTGACCCCTTCCCCACACACAAACCCTCTTCAGTGATATCTACTCTATCATTTTCTATCATAAAATCGCATAAAATGTTTTTGACCAAAATGGCGGGTGCTCACACAGGGAGCTCCCTGTGAGAAATTTGTAATTTTTGACCCCTTTTGAAAAGTGCTTTTCATGGAATCAGTGGATGCGGGCGGCTCTTCGGAGACGTGTCCAACAAACTAGAGGTCCCAACTCGCGTTATTTCGGGAGCTAGCCAACTTTTCCGGCCATCTTGATGACGTCAGAGTTGACCTAAATATTGCTATTTGCCCAAATATTGCGAATTGACCCCTTCCCCACACACAAACCCTCTTCAGTGATATCTACTCTATCATTTTCTATCATAAAATCGCATAAAAATTTTTTGACCAAAATGGCGGGTGCTCACAGGGAGCTCCCTGTGAGAAATTTGTAATTTTTGACCCCTTTTGAAAAGTGCTTTTCATGGAATCAGTGGATGCGGGCGGCTCTTCGGAGACGTGTCCAACAAACTAGAGGTCCCAACTCGCGTTATTTCGGGAGCTAGCCAACTTTTCCGGCCATCTTGATGACGTCAGAGTTGACCTAAATATTGCTATTTGCCCAAATATTGCGAATTGACCCCTTCCCCACACACAAACCCTCTTCAGTGATATCTACTCTATCATTTTCTATCATAAAATCGCATAAAATGTTTTTGACCAAAATGGCGGGTGCTCACACAGGGAGCTCCCTGTGAGAAATTTGTAATTTTTGACCCCTTTTGAAAAGTGCTTTTCATGGAATCAGTGGATGCGGGCGGCTCTTCGGAGACGTGTCCAACAAACTAGAGGTCCCAACTCGCGTTATTTCGGGAGCTAGCCAACTTTTCCGGCCATCTTGATGACGTCAGAGTTGACCTAAATATTGCTATTTGCCCAAATATTGCGAATTGACCCCTTCCCCACACACAAACCCTCTTCAGTGATATCTACTCTATCATTTTCTATCATAAAATCGCATAAAAATTTTTTGACCAAAATGGCGGGTGCTCACAGGGAGCTCCCTGTGAGAAATTTGTAATTTTTGACCCCTTTTGAAAAGTGCTTTTCATGGAATCAGTGGATGCGGGCGGCTCTTCGGAGACGTGTCCAACAAACTAGAGGTCCCAACTCGCGTTATTTCGGGAGCTAGCCAACTTTTCCGGCCATCTTGATGACGTCAGAGTTGACCTAAATATTGCTATTTGCCCAAATATTGCGAATTGACCCCTTCCCCACACACAAACCCTCTTCAGTGATATCTACTCTATCATTTTCTATCATAAAATCGCATAAAATGTTTTTGACCAAAATGGCGGGTGCTCACACAGGGAGCTCCCTGTGAGAAATTTGTAATTTTTGACCCCTTTTGAAAAGTGCTTTTCATGGAATCAGTGGATGCGGGCGGCTCTTCGGAGACGTGTCCAACAAACTAGAGGTCCCAACTCGCGTTATTTCGGGAGCTAGCCAACTTTTCCGGCCATCTTGATGACGTCAGAGTTGACCTAAATATTGCTATTTGCCCAAATATTGCGAATTGACCCCTTCCCCACACACAAACCCTCTTCAGTGATATCTACTCTATCATTTTCTATCATAAAATCGCATAAAAATTTTTTGACCAAAATGGCGGGTGCTCACAGGGAGCTCCCTGTGAGAAATTTGTAATTTTTGACCCCTTTTGAAAAGTGCTTTTCATGGAATCAGTGGATGCGGGCGGCTCTTCGGAGACGTGTCCAACAAACTAGAGGTCCCAACTCGCGTTATTTCGGGAGCTAGCCAACTTTTCCGGCCATCTTGATGACGTCAGAGTTGACCTAAATATTGCTATTTGCCCAAATATTGCGAATTGACCCCTTCCCCACACACAAACCCTCTTCAGTGATATCTACTCTATCATTTTCTATCATAAAATCGCATAAAATGTTTTTGACCAAAATGGCGGGTGCTCACACAGGGAGCTCCCTGTGAGAAATTTGTAATTTTTGACCCCTTTTGAAAAGTGCTTTTCATGGAATCAGTGGATGCGGGCGGCTCTTCGGAGACGTGTCCAACAAACTAGAGGTCCCAACTCGCGTTATTTCGGGAGCTAGCCAACTTTTCCGGCCATCTTGATGACGTCAGAGTTGACCTAAATATTGCTATTTGCCCAAATATTGCGAATTGACCCCTTCCCCACACACAAACCCTCTTCAGTGATATCTACTCTATCATTTTCTATCATAAAATCGCATAAAAATTTTTTGACCAAAATGGCGGGTGCTCACAGGGAGCTCCCTGTGAGAAATTTGTAATTTTTGACCCCTTTTGAAAAGTGCTTTTCATGGAATCAGTGGATGCGGGCGGCTCTTCGGAGACGTGTCCAACAAACTAGAGGTCCCAACTCGCGTTATTTCGGGAGCTAGCCAACTTTTCCGGCCATCTTGATGACGTCAGAGTTGACCTAAATATTGCTATTTGCCCAAATATTGCGAATTGACCCCTTCCCCACACACAAACCCTCTTCAGTGATATCTACTCTATCATTTTCTATCATAAAATCGCATAAAATGTTTTTGACCAAAATGGCGGGTGCTCACACAGGGAGCTCCCTGTGAGAAATTTGTAATTTTTGACCCCTTTTGAAAAGTGCTTTTCATGGAATCAGTGGATGCGGGCGGCTCTTCGGAGACGTGTCCAACAAACTAGAGGTCCCAACTCGCGTTATTTCGGGAGCTAGCCAACTTTTCCGGCCATCTTGATGACGTCAGAGTTGACCTAAATATTGCTATTTGCCCAAATATTGCGAATTGACCCCTTCCCCACACACAAACCCTCTTCAGTGATATCTACTCTATCATTTTCTATCATAAAATCGCATAAAAATTTTTTGACCAAAATGGCGGGTGCTCACAGGGAGCTCCCTGTGAGAAATTTGTAATTTTTGACCCCTTTTGAAAAGTGCTTTTCATGGAATCAGTGGATGCGGGCGGCTCTTCGGAGACGTGTCCAACAAACTAGAGGTCCCAACTCGCGTTATTTCGGGAGCTAGCCAACTTTTCCGGCCATCTTGATGACGTCAGAGTTGACCTAAATATTGCTATTTGCCCAAATATTGCGAATTGACCCCTTCCCCACACACAAACCCTCTTCAGTGATATCTACTCTATCATTTTCTATCATAAAATCGCATAAAATGTTTTTGACCAAAATGGCGGGTGCTCACACAGGGAGCTCCCTGTGAGAAATTTGTAATTTTTGACCCCTTTTGAAAAGTGCTTTTCATGGAATCAGTGGATGCGGGCGGCTCTTCGGAGACGTGTCCAACAAACTAGAGGTCCCAACTCGCGTTATTTCGGGAGCTAGCCAACTTTTCCGGCCATCTTGATGACGTCAGAGTTGACCTAAATATTGCTATTTGCCCAAATATTGCGAATTGACCCCTTCCCCACACACAAACCCTCTTCAGTGATATCTACTCTATCATTTTCTATCATAAAATCGCATAAAAATTTTTTGACCAAAATGGCGGGTGCTCACAGGGAGCTCCCTGTGAGAAATTTGTAATTTTTGACCCCTTTTGAAAAGTGCTTTTCATGGAATCAGTGGATGCGGGCGGCTCTTCGGAGACGTGTCCAACAAACTAGAGGTCCCAACTCGCGTTATTTCGGGAGCTAGCCAACTTTTCCGGCCATCTTGATGACGTCAGAGTTGACCTAAATATTGCTATTTGCCCAAATATTGCGAATTGACCCCTTCCCCACACACAAACCCTCTTCAGTGATATCTACTCTATCATTTTCTATCATAAAATCGCATAAAATGTTTTTGACCAAAATGGCGGGTGCTCACACAGGGAGCTCCCTGTGAGAAATTTGTAATTTTTGACCCCTTTTGAAAAGTGCTTTTCATGGAATCAGTGGATGCGGGCGGCTTCCATTGTCACAGCGCTACTCTATTTGTTGCCATCCAAATAAAACACCCCCGCACTTTTTGTGAAGTCCGCGCATCAATCTACAAAATGTCCCTACACCTCTTGTCAAATAGGACCTTTCTTTGCAGGGCCTAGGTCATCCAAAATACTCAAAGTTAGAAGAAAAAAACCCGCAGGTCACAATTGTTCATTGTCTTAACAACTCAACACCCTGTTTTGGCTCTCAAATCTCTATAGTATTAAATATTTTGAGGGCATACAAAATATTCATGAGCCCGTTGCACTTTTTCCTCCCTATTCCGTGTGATGCACCAATGTGCACAGACAGACATAGTCTTGGATCTACTAACAGGCATATCGCGCTCTTTCTCCTCCAAATAATTGTCAAAAACAGAGGGCGCCATCACTGTCACTCACAAACCCACGGACATAATGTGTGTGCACATACGTGATCCCCGGCCCCAGGAATTGGTCTTGCTACATACTCAACCTAGTGTATCAAATTATTAGCATTTACAATAAACACTTAAAATTACCGCTTAAATTTACCCGGATGTACACACAAAGTCAATGGACGCCAAGATACGACTTTGTTGCGGAATCGAGTCACTACCTTGTTGCAAGGACAGGACGATATGTAAATTTGAAGGGGGGTTGTTGTTGACCTTTGGCATTATAGAAGGGAGCGGATATATGCAGTTTGAAATTATCAAAGGAAAGATACACATTTATTGACCCAATTAAAACACCTAACATCACACTACAAAAAATCTGGCATGCACTACTTTTTGAGTTATTTTCCCCTTACGAGCTTTTTAAGCAACATAAACGCTTTTACATGCGCGCTATATCTGTATGTTTAGTTGGACTTACAAGATGACAGATCATGGTCAGACAGTGGTCAAGTGTGACTTCAGTGCAATGGGTCTAGTACAGAATTGATCAAAAGATGTAATTGAGTACAATAGTAGTGCCTAAATACTCTGTCATTGTAAATAGGGACATTGTCGCTAGTGGGAAAAAATGTTACCTTGCAGTTTCAGCAGAGTTCCATTTCGGCCTTGTATGCATGGTCCATGGCGTAAATAACACATTAACTAAAATGCAAATACTTATCGTTGTGATCGTTGATCGTTCTGAATATTGAATAAAAAGAAATAATTCTCTTTGATCTATTTCTCTAGTGCTGAGGATACAGTTCCTTTTAAGCTCCTGATAAACTGCAACTGCAGGGGTTACCAAAAGGTGGAAATGCCATCTTTTCAACCCGCCACCGAAATATTAAAGCGATGACTCTCAACCAACCCTATCCTGCCCTGTGTTTTGTCTTTAATTAACAACACCATTACTTTATACAAGTTGGTGCTTTTATGGTGCCTTTTGCACATGTTGGAGTTTTCGTCTCACTGAAACGAAAACTAAATTTGGAACTTATTTAATTTATTAATTATGAAGGAAAGCACTTTATGCAGAACTTTGTGGAGGAAACTTTTCTTCCATCATTATCTTTATACCATGTAAGGTATATGTAAATCTGTGAACATTTATATTTGTCCTCTACCATCTTTGACCTGGGCTTTAAATTATCTGAGGAGATTAAGGCTGTCCCGATTCCCACTACAGAGGGCGCTCTAGACACCTTACATCCATTTTTACAAGTGCCCGGATTGCGGCCAAGGTTGCAGTTGAAATTACTTATTATTAAGCACAAGGAAAATGGGTAAATATTATTTTAATGTTGTTATAGTAACTAAGTAGTTACTCGTGTGTGCTGGGCTGACGGAGAAGGAATTGTAGAGTGGTTCCTCGGTCTAAAGAGCTAAAGACAGCGAAAACTAGTGCACCAAACTAGCTGCTAACGCATGCACTTTACTCTGTACCAAAGATTATAAGAGCACCGTAGGCACAAAATGGGGAACTGGGCCTTTATCTACTGTTGCAAAGTGAAATACTCTTGGGCGCCATTTCGGCAATTGAATGTCTGTGTTTCCAATTGATAGTAATTGTCCTTGTCTACACTGGTCCGCACGTATCAGTGTTGTATCAACAGATACAACTCTATAGTCTTTGCTCTGTACCGAACTGTGATGCAAGTCAGGGCACCGGCGAACCTTTTTAGGAAACAGTATCCTGGAGCGACCGGTTTTCGGTCACTTAACGGTAAAAATCGTTCGGAAACGGAAACTAAATGAATTTTTTTTAAACCATCTGACCCACCTTTTAACAAGACACGTTTAATTCATAATCTGTTGAAATCCCAGAAGTTGCAGTCATAAATTCCGAAATATCGTCCTAAATTTACAGCGGTGCTGTATTCGTCCTGCACACGTCGCGTTACCCGTTTCCGGTCGGTCCATTCAGGGGCAGTTTCTTTCAACTTCACGCACTAGTATGGCGCGCAAAATGCAAAAAACAAAAAAAACAAATAATAACGATTGTCCAGACTGTCTCTGCGGCTAGTGAGATGATTATTGGTTAATAAAATAACAAAGTTCTTCTTTACATGATTTTTTTTGCTTTATTTTGTCCTTTTCTTTTTCTTCTTTATTTTACTTTAAAGTGGTATTAATGATTATTTTCAAATTAAATGTGATTGTTTTTGCTGAACTTATATAAAATTTGTATAATTATATACATCAAGTATCCTTTTCTTTTCTGTAGTTTGTGGCTTTTCTGCTTCATCAACATAATAAATGAATACTTCTTGAAGTGCCCTCCCTCCCCAAGAGAAAAATCCAGATGACACAAGAGAAAAGCATGACACATTTTCTTTTCTTTTACTTCTTTATTTGTCTTTGAAGTGTTTAACATAAATTGTTTTAAAATCAAATGTAATGGTTTTTACTGAATTTATATAATTTTTTTTAAATTGATACAAATCCATTTATATTTATTTATCAAGTTATGTGACTTTTCTGCTTTGTCAACATAATAATAGTTCTTGCATTGCAGTTTGTTCCTCTTCCTGACTCATTAGGGGAGCAGGTCCAGAGCTGGTAGCTTTGATGTTTTATTTTTTTAAGCTTTTCTGATTGATCAACAACAGCCTCGTATTCATCATCAAGACATTTTTGAGAATAAAATAGTCTGTAGCTGGCTTTTACTTTGCGTATCACAGTCTGTATAAAGAGAAGGAAATATAACATTGCCATTAAAAAACCTATAAAACCAATCATAAAATTCCTAAAATTAATTGTAATAAAGATGACATATTTTCTGGATCCTGACATAAATTCACTGTCATTAGCTACGTACAATGTCAGGCCCTACAAGTATTTTGTGCAATTATTTTACACATTTTGTGCACTGTCCGTGGCATAAATATGAACGTTTTTGATGTTTTTTTTGTTTTGAAACTGCATTATCTGTCAAAATTTGTTCAAAGAATGGGGAAGGGAGGGGAATTAAGTGAAAGTTGGGCCACACAACTTTGTTGTTCTTCATAAAAAAAATATTACTGAATAAAATAAAAGTGACTGTTCCATTTCCTCAACACATTTTTAATTTAAAACAAAAAATAATATTTATCAATCTGATTATCTTGAATTTCAAAGTGGCCAACAATATGAGTAATTTGGGGAGAAATGAACTTTATATAGCCATTGCAGCTTTCATTAGGGCCCATTGCAATTAAGCAGAGAGTGCAGTATAAATACAAAAAGTCATATTCACTTGAAATACACTTAAGGTTTCTGCAATGTTGGCACTCCATACAATCCCACTTAGCAACATAATCACGTGATCTACCGTTCTACCTAGGGAAAATGGAACTTGACCTTACCGATGAAACTTTCATTTGGAATGTTTGACCGTGGATTATAATTTTTAGAGACATTTGATTGTGAGTAAAAAGTGTATTAGTGATCTATACTGAAAATTTAACATTTTATAAACTTTTGGGTGTAACTTACGACAGGAAACTTGAATCTCAATAATTTTTTGCGTGGGTGATCGTAAGGAACATCGGTCGTGAATGAAACTTCTAGTCGCTGTATATCTAGCGCCCTCTCGCGGTAAACAGGAATCAAAATGAGTGACCGGGTATAGGTGTCGACCGAAAGAGGGTAATCGCATGATACTTGATGTCATGTAGTAGTAAAACGCAGATCGTAATGACTGCATTTTTAGATGGCCTAAAAGAAATCATCGATTTGGAGGACAGATAGGATCATGAGTATAATTAAATGCATTTTATTTCATCTTTGATATCTTACTTAAGAAGCCAGTAGGCAATTTTCAGCAATTCTGTTGAGTTTTTGTCGTAATTATGACTGTTTTTTAACAAATTAGTTAAAAATCTGCTTCGTCAGATTGCCCACATATATTATGGACAGGGGCGCTGGTACGACCGATAATGCCAAAACCTCAAAAAAGGAGTACAGCACCCCAGTTACTGGGATTAGTATGGTCTAACCACTCATAATAATCATCTCGAATTTGAAACTTCACAACATCATGGTGGTAAGCAAACTTTAGTGCATTTCTCATTTATTCTTTTGCCTTGGCCAAACCTCACCCAAACCAACAGTTTCTTGTCAGTTGCTGCATAATGCCGTAATTTAAATGTTTTCCTACATGAAATGCTGTTATAGAGCCCTTGTTTAGGGATTCCAACAGTATCACACTTGTCCAGATCGTTACATGTTACGGTAGATATGGCAGTTCGAAACTCTTGTGTACAAAAATCCCATTGAACAAGCATATGAAGGGCATTTAGAGCATTCCCACTTAGTTGTCATTTCCGTGTTGGATATCGCTGGATGGCCAAGAAAGTTTGATTTTCGGATGCAGGACTACTGGTAAATCTTTCTGGCTCCATTGTTTCTGGAGTTATGAACCGGGAGGCTGCCGAATTAGGGGGATCATATTTTTTCCTTTTCTGTTCAGCACTCTTGCTGGGCCATTGTTCACATACACACACAACCCCAAATTTATTGGAAGTCCTGGGTGTGACCTCCTTCTCTGGCCCCTGATATCCTTCCTGTTTATCCCACAAACCTATATATTGCACACTGCCAGAGAGCACTTGAGTACTAAAGGACTTTCCAACAGCGTCAAGCTTGTCCAGATCTTTCCAAGATTAATGTAGATATGGCTGTTGTTAACTCTTGTTTTCACTCTCTGACAGCTCTTTGAATGAAAATCCCTTTGAACATACATTTGAAAGGCATTCAGAGCATCATCGCTTACTCTTCATTTCAGGGCAGAAGATGCTGCTAGATGGCAGAGAAAGCTTGATTTCCTGATGCAAGACTCCTGGAGCTAACTGCGGGTAAAAACAATTTTTTTACAACCAATAATTGTGGAATTATGGATCAGGAGGCTGCCAACTTCTTTTAGGGGTTGTTTTTTTATATATTTGTTTATTCTGTCTAGGCCATTGTTCGCAGTCAATGTGGATGTCTTCCCTTTCTGGCCCATGGTATTCTCCCTGTTTATCCCTCAATCCTATACTACACATTGCCAGAGAGCCCTTGGGAAGGACTTTCCAACAGTGTCACACTTGTCCAGATCCTTACAACATTAGAGAAGATATTGCCATTCTTAAAGTCTTGTTTTCACTTTCTGACCGCTCGGTGTTCAACAATCCCATTGAACATGTGTTTGATGGGCATTCGGAGCATCACTGCTAACCCGTCGTTCCCAGGTTGAAGATGACCGAGGTATTTGATTTGTGGATGCAAGGCTTCTGGAACTAACAGCAGGTAAAAACAACTTTTTTTAGAACCGTTATTTGTGAAGTTATGCATCGGGAGGCTGCTGACTTTTTATGGGGCCAGTCTTTTTTTTGTTTCAATTCAGAACCCTGTCTGGGCCATTGTTCATGGACACACAGCCCCTTCAAAATTAGGTTTTCTTAGGTGTCCACTTTCCCTGGCCCCTGGCTTCCCCACTGTTTCTCTTTGAACCCTATACTACACATTGTCAAAGAGCCGTTGAAAAGCTCACAGTGTCACACTTGTCCTGATCCTTACAACATTGGGAAGATATTTTCATTCTAAAATGCTTGTTTTTACTCTCTGTCAGGTCTGTGTACAACACTCCCATTGAACATGTATTTGAAGGGCATATGGAGTATGACTGCTACCTTGTCGTTCCAAGGTTGAAGAATTTGATTTTCAGATGCAAGATTACTGGAGCTACATGTAACTGCAGGTAGAATCTTTATTTCTGGAGTTAGGAGCTAAAAAACAAAAATTATCTGTGACCCGCCCCTCCCCCCCCCCCAAAAAAAAAAAAAAAATTCAGTTTTGAACCAGGAATTCAAAGTCAGTTTCGCTCTACCGAGTCAAGAGGGAATATCCCCCAGTACCAGTGCTCTAATTTGCAAATCCGGATGAGCGTTAGTTCGGAAATATCCACCTTTTTTCGGCGGAAAGTTTTAGGGTCAAAAAGCACAAATTTGACAGTACCTCCCTAAACAAAAATTGGAGTTTTGGATCCACAATATTTCGGCTGAAACGTTTAGGGTCAAAATGTAAAAATTATATTATACCCCCCTAAAAAAAAATAGAGTTTTGGACCAAAATATCAAAGTCGTTTCTGCTCTACCATGTCCAAAGGGAGTATCCCCAAGCACCAGTGCTCTAATTTGCAAGTCCGGATGAGCGTTAGTTCGGGAAATATCCACCAGTTTTGGGGCAAAAAGTTTTAGGGTCAAAAAGCACAAATTTGACAGTACCTCCCTAAACAAAAATTGGAGTTTTGGACCAAAATGTCACAGTCGTTTTTGCTCTACCATGTCAAGAGGGAATATCCCCCAGTACCCGTACTCTAATTTGCAAGTCCGGATGAGCGTTAGTTCTGGAAATATCCACCATTTTTCGGCTGAAACTTTTATTGCCAAAAAGCACAAATTTTACAGTACCCCCCTAAAAAAAATTGGAGTTTTGGACCAAAATGTCAAAGTCGTTTCTGCTCTACAATGTCCAGAGGGAACATCCCCCAGTACCAGTGCTCTAATTTGAAAGTCCGGATGAGCGTTAGTTCGGGAAATATCCACCAGTTTTGAGGCTGAAACTTTTATCGCCAAAAAGCACAAATTTTACAGTATCCCCCCCTCAAAAAAATTGGAGTTTTGGACCAAAATGTCAAAGTCGTTTTTGCTCTACCATGTCAAAAGGGAATATCCCCTAGTACCAGTGCTCTAATTTAAAAGTCTGGATGAGCGTTAGTTCGGGAAATATCCACCAGTTTTGAGGCTGAAACTTTTATCGCCAAAAAGCACAAATTTTACAGTATCCCCCCCTCAAAAAAATTGGAGTTTTGGACCAAAATGTCAAAGTCGTTTTTGCTCTACCATGTCAAAAGGGAATATCCCCCAGTACCAGTGCTCTAATTTGCAAGTCTGGATGAGCGTTAGTTCGGGAAATATCCACCATATTTCGGCTTAAACTTTCAGGGTCAAAATGTAAAAATTCTATTATACCCCCTAAAAAAAATTGGAGTTTTGGACCAAAAAGTCAAAGTCATTTTTGCTTTACCATGTCAAGAGTGAACATCCCCCCCAGTACCAGTGCTCTAATTTGCAAGTCCGGATGAGCGTTAGTTCGGGAAATATCCACCATTTTTCGGCTGAAACTTTTATCGCCAAAAAGCACAATTTTTACAGTACCCCTGTCTAAAAAATTTGAATTTTGGACCAAAATGTCCAAGTAATTTTTGCTCTACGATGTCAAGAGGGAATATCCCCCAGTACAAGTGCTCTAATTTGCAACTCCGGATGAGCATTAGTTCGGGAAATATCCACCATTTTTCGACTGAAACTTTTAGGGTCAAAAAGCACAAATTTTACAGTACCCCCCTCAAAAAAATTGGAGTTTTGGACCAAAATGTCAAAGTCGTTTTTGCTCTACCATGTCCAGAGGGAATATCCCCCAGTACCAGTGCTCTAATTTGCAAGTACGGATCAGCGTTAGTTCGGAAATATCAACCATTTATTGGCTAAAACTTTTATCGCCAAAAAGCACAAATTTTACAGTATCCCCCCCAAAAAGAATTGGAGTTTTGCACTAAAATGTCAAAGTCGTTTTTACTCTACCATGTCAAGAGGGAATATCCCCCAGTACCCGTACTCTAATTTGCAAGTCCGGATGAGCGTTAGTTCTGGAAATATCCACCATTTTTCGGCTGAAACTTTTATTGCCAAAAAGCACAAATTTTACAGTACCCCCCTAAAAAAAATTGGAGTTTTGGACCAAAATGTCAAAGTCATTTTTGCTTTACCATGTCAAGAGTGAACATCCCCCAGTACCAGTGCTCTAATTTAAAAGTCCGGATGAGCGTTAGTTCGGGAAATATCCACCAGTTTTGAGGCTGAAACTTTTATCGCCAAAAAGCACAAATTTTACAGTATCCCCCCCTCAAAAAAATTGGAGTTTTGGACCAAAATGTCAAAGTCGTTTTTGCTCTACCATGTCAAAAGGGAATATCCCCTAGTACCAGTGCTCTAATTTGCAAGTCTGGATGAGCGTTAGTTCGGGAAATATCCACCATATTTCGGCTTAAACTTTCAGGGTCAAAATGTAAAAATTCTATTATACCCCCTAAAAAAAATTGGAGTTTTGGACCAAAAAGTCAAAGTCATTTTTGCTTTACCATGTCAAGAGTGAACATCCCCCCAGTACCAGTGCTCTAATTTGCAAGTCCGGATGAGCGTTAGTTCGGGAAATATCCACCATTTTTCGGCTAAAACTTTTATCGCCAAAAAGCACAATTTTTACAGTACCCCTGTCTAAAAAATTTGAATTTTGGACCAAAATGTCCAAGTAATTTTTGCTCTACGATGTCAAGAGGGAATATCCCCCAGTACCAGTGCTCTAATTTGCAACTCCGGATGAGCATTAGTTCGGGAAATATCCACCATTTTTCGACTGAAACTTTTAGGGTCAAAAAGCACAAATTTTACTGTACCCCCCTAAAAAAAATTGGAGTTTTGGACCAAAATGTCCAAGTCGTTTTTGCTCTACCATGTCCAGAGGGAATATCCCCCAGTACCATTGCTCTTATTTGGAAGTCTGGATAAGCGTTTGTTCGGGAAATATCCACCATTTTTCGACTGAAACTTTTAGGGTCGAAAAGCACAAATTTTACTGTACCCCCCTGAAAAAATTGGAGTTTTGGACCAAAATGTCAAAGTCGTTTTTGCTCTACCATGTCAAGAGGGAATATCCCCCAGTACCCGTACTCTAATTTGCAAGTCCGGATGAGCGTTAGTTCTGGAAATATCCACCATTTTTCGGCTGAAACTTTTATTGCCAAAAAGCACAAATTTTACAGTACCCCCCTAAAAAAAATTGGAGTTTTGGACCAAAATGTCAAAGTCATTTTTGCTTTACCATGTCAAGAGTGAACATCCCCCAGTACCAGTGCTCTAATTTGAAAGTCCAGATGAGGTTAGTTCGGGAAATATCCACCAGTTTTGAGGCTGAAACTTTTATCGCCAAAAAGCACAAATTTTACAGTATCCCCCCCTCAAAAAAATTGGAGTTTTGGACCAAAATGTCCAAGTCGTTTTTGCTCTACCATGTCCAGAGGGAATATCCCCCAGTACCAGTGCTCTTATTTGGAAGTCTGGATAAGCGTTTGTTCGGGAAATATCCACCATTTTTCGACTGAAACTTTTAGGGTCGAAAAGCACAAATTTTACTGTACCCCCCTGAAAAAATTGGAGTTTTGGACCAAAATGTCAAAGTCGTTTTTGCTCTACCATGTCAAAAGGGAATATCCCCTAGTACCAGTGCTCTAATTTGCAAGTCTGGATGAGCGTTAGTTCGGGAAATATCCACCAGTTTTGAGGCTGAAACTTTTATCGCCAAAAAGCACAAATTTTACAGTACCCCCCCCCCCCTCAAAAAAATTGGAGTTTTGGACCAAAATGTCAAAGTCGTTTTTGCTCTACCATGTCAAAAGGGAATATCCCCTAGTACCAGTGCTCTAATTTGCAAGTCTGGATGAGCGTTAGTTCGGGAAATATCCACCATATTTCGGCTTAAACTTTCAGGGTCAAAATGTAAAAATTCTATTATACCCCCTAAAAAAAATTGGAGTTTTGGACCAAAAAGTCAAAGTCATTTTTGCTTTACCATGTCAAGAGTGAACATCCCCCCCAGTACCAGTGCTCTAATTTGCAAGTCCGGATGAGCGTTAGTTCGGGAAATATCCACCATTTTTCGGCTGAAACTTTTATCGCCAAAAAGCACAATTTTTACAGTACCCCTGTCTAAAAAATTTGAATTTTGGACCAAAATGTCCAAGTAATTTTTGCTCTACGATGTCAAGAGGGAATATCCCCCAGTACCAGTGCTCTAATTTGCAACTCCGGATGAGCATTAGTTCGGGAAATATCCACCATTTTTCAACTGAAACTTTTAGGGTCAAAAAGCACAAATTTTACAGTACCCCCCTCAAAAAAATTGGAGTTTTGGACCAAAATGTCAAAGTCGTTTTTGCTCTACCATGTCAAAAGGGAATATCCCCTAGTACCAGTGCTCTAATTTGCAAGTCTGGATGAGCGTTAGTTCGGGAAATATCCACCATATTTCGGCTTAAACTTTCAGGGTCAAAATGTAAAAATTCTATTATACCCCCTAAAAAAAATTGGAGTTTTGGACCAAAAAGTCAAAGTCATTTTTGCTTTACCATGTCAAGAGTGAACATCCCCCCCAGTACCAGTGCTCTAATTTGCAAGTCCGGATGAGCGTTAGTTCGGGAAATATCCACCATTTTTCGGCTGAAACTTTTATCGCCAAAAAGCACAATTTTTACAGTACCCCTGTCTAAAAAATTTGAATTTTGGACCAAAATGTCCAAGTAATTTTTGCTCTACGATGTCAAGAGGGAATATCCCCCAGTACCAGTGCTCTAATTTGCAACTCCGGATGAGCATTAGTTCGGGAAATATCCACCATTTTTCAACTGAAACTTTTAGGGTCAAAAAGCACAAATTTTACAGTACCCCCCTCAAAAAAATTGGAGTTTTGGACCAAAATGTCAAAGTCGTTTTTGCTCTACCATGTCCAGAGGGAATATCCCCCAGTACCAGTGCTCTAATTTGCAAGTACGGATGAGCGTTAGTTCGGAAATATCAACCATTTATTGGCTAAAACTTTTATCGCCAAAAAGCACAAATTTTACAGTATCCCCCCCAAAAAGAATTGGAGTTTTGCACTAAAATGTCAAAGTCGTTTTTACTCTACCATGTCAAGAGGGAATATCCCCCAGTACCCGTACTCTAATTTGCAAGTCCGGATGAGCGTTAGTTCTGGAAATATCCACCATTTTTCGGCTGAAACTTTTATTGCCAAAAAGCACAAATTTTACAGTACCCCCCTAAAAAAAATTGGAGTTTTGGACCAAAATGTCAAAGTCATTTTTGCTTTACCATGTCAAGAGTGAACATCCCCCAGTACCAGTGCTCTAATTTGAAAGTCCGGATGAGCGTTAGTTCGGGAAATATCCACCAGTTTTGAGGCTGAAACTTTTATCGCCAAAAAGCACAAATTTTACAGTATCCCCCCCTCAAAAAAATTGGAGTTTTGGACCAAAATGTCAAAGTCGTTTTTGCTCTACCACGTCAAAAGGGAATATCCCCTAGTACCAGTGCTCTAATTTGCAAGTCTGGATGAGCGTTAGTTCGGGAAATATCCACCATATTTCGGCTTAAACTTTCAGGGTCAAAATGTAAAAATTCTATTATACCCCCTAAAAAAAATTGGAGTTTTGGACCAAAAAGTCAAAGTCATTTTTGCTTTACCATGTCAAGAGTGAACATCCCCCCCAGTACCAGTGCTCTAATTTGCAAGTCCGGATGAGCGTTAGTTCGGGAAATATCCACCATTTTTCGGCTAAAACTTTTATCGCCAAAAAGCACAAATTTTACAGTACCCCTGTCTAAAAAATTTGAATTTTGGACCAAAATGTCCAAGTAATTTTTGCTCTACGATGTCAAGAGGGAATATCCCCCAGTACCAGTGCTCTAATTTGCAACTCCGGATGAGCATTAGTTCGGGAAATATCCACCATATTTCGACTGAAACTTTTAGGGTCAAAAAGCACAAATTTTACTGTACCCCCCTAAAAAAAATTGGAGTTTTGGACCAAAATGTCCAAGTCGTTTTTGCTCTACCATGTCCAGAGGGAATATCCCCCAGTACCAGTGCTCTTATTTGGAAGTCTGGATAAGCGTTTGTTCGGGAAATATCCACCATTTTTCGACTGAAACTTTTAGGGTCGAAAAGCACAAATTTTACTGTACCCCCCTGAAAAAATTGGAGTTTTGGACCAAAATGTCAAAGTCGTTTTTGCTCTACCATGTCAAAAGGGAATATCCCCTAGTACCAGTGCTCTAATTTGCAAGTCTGGATGAGCGTTAGTTCGGGAAATATCCACCAGTTTTGAGGCTGAAACTTTTATCGCCAAAAAGCACAAATTTTACAGTACCCCCCCCCCCTCAAAAAAATTGGAGTTTTGGACCAAAATGTCAAAGTCGTTTTTGCTCTACCATGTCAAAAGGGAATATCCCCTAGTACCAGTGCTCTAATTTGCAAGTCTGGATGAGCGTTAGTTCGGGAAATATCCACCATATTTCGGCTTAAACTTTCAGGGTCAAAATGTAAAAATTCTATTATACCCCCTAAAAAAAATTGGAGTTTTGGACCAAAAAGTCAAAGTCATTTTTGCTTTACCATGTCAAGAGTGAACATCCCCCCCAGTACCAGTGCTCTAATTTGCAAGTCCGGATGAGCGTTAGTTCGGGAAATATCCACCATTTTTCGGCTGAAACTTTTATCGCCAAAAAGCACAATTTTTACAGTACCCCTGTCTAAAAAATTTGAATTTTGGACCAAAATGTCCAAGTAATTTTTGCTCTACGATGTCAAGAGGGAATATCCCCCAGTACCAGTGCTCTAATTTGCAACTCCGGATGAGCATTAGTTCGGGAAATATCCACCATTTTTCAACTGAAACTTTTAGGGTCAAAAAGCACAAATTTTACAGTACCCCCCTCAAAAAAATTGGAGTTTTGGACCAAAATGTCAAAGTCGTTTTTGCTCTACCATGTCAAAAGGGAATATCCCCTAGTACCAGTGCTCTAATTTGCAAGTCTGGATGAGCGTTAGTTCGGGAAATATCCACCATATTTCGGCTTAAACTTTCAGGGTCAAAATGTAAAAATTCTATTATACCCCCTAAAAAAAATTGGAGTTTTGGACCAAAAAGTCAAAGTCATTTTTGCTTTACCATGTCAAGAGTGAACATCCCCCCCAGTACCAGTGCTCTAATTTGCAAGTCCGGATGAGCGTTAGTTCGGGAAATATCCACCATTTTTCGGCTGAAACTTTTATCGCCAAAAAGCACAATTTTTACAGTACCCCTGTCTAAAAAATTTGAATTTTGGACCAAAATGTCCAAGTAATTTTTGCTCTACGATGTCAAGAGGGAATATCCCCCAGTACCAGTGCTCTAATTTGCAACTCCGGATGAGCATTAGTTCGGGAAATATCCACCATTTTTCAACTGAAACTTTTAGGGTCAAAAAGCACAAATTTTACAGTACCCCCCTCAAAAAAATTGGAGTTTTGGACCAAAATGTCAAAGTCGTTTTTGCTCTACCATGTCCAGAGGGAATATCCCCCAGTACCAGTGCTCTAATTTGCAAGTACGGATCAGCGTTAGTTCGGAAATATCAACCATTTATTGGCTAAAACTTTTATCGCCAAAAAGCACAAATTTTACAGTATCCCCCCCAAAAAGAATTGGAGTTTTGCACTAAAATGTCAAAGTCGTTTTTACTCTACCATGTCAAGAGGGAATATCCCCCAGTACCCGTACTCTAATTTGCAAGTCCGGATGAGCGTTAGTTCTGGAAATATCCACTATTTTTCGGCTGAAACTTTTATTGCCAAAAAGCACAAATTTTACAGTACCCCCCTAAAAAAAATTGGAGTTTTGGACCAAAATGTCAAAGTCATTTTTGCTTTACCATGTCAAGAGTGAACATCCCCCAGTACCAGTGCTCTAATTTGAAAGTCCAGATGAGCGTTAGTTCGGGAAATATCCACCAGTTTTGAGGCTGAAACTTTTATCGCCAAAAAGCACAAATTTTACAGTATCCCCCCCTCAAAAAAATTGGAGTTTTGGACCAAAATGTCAAAGTCGTTTTTGCTCTACCATGTCAAAAGGGAATATCCCCTAGTACCAGTGCTCTAATTTGCAAGTCTGGATGAGCGTTAGTTCGGGAAATATCCACCATATTTCGGCTTAAACTTTCAGGGTCAAAATGTAAAAATTCTATTATACCCCCTAAAAAAAATTGGAGTTTTGGACCAAAAAGTCAAAGTCATTTTTGCTTTACCATGTCAAGAGTGAACATCCCCCCCAGTACCAGTGCTCTAATTTGCAAGTCCGGATGAGCGTTAGTTCGGGAAATATCCACCATTTTTCGGCTAAAACTTTTATCGCCAAAAAGCACAATTTTTACAGTACCCCTGTCTAAAAAATTTGAATTTTGGACCAAAATGTCCAAGTAATTTTTGCTCTACGATGTCAAGAGGGAATATCCCCCAGTACCAGTGCTCTAATTTGCAACTCCGGATGAGCATTAGTTCGGGAAATATCCACCATTTTTCGACTGAAACTTTTAGGGTCAAAAAGCACAAATTTTACTGTACCCCCCTAAAAAAAATTGGAGTTTTGGACCAAAATGTCCAAGTCGTTTTTGCTCTACCATGTCCAGAGGGAATATCCCCCAGTACCAGTGCTCTTATTTGGAAGTCTGGATAAGCGTTTGTTCGGGAAATATCCACCATTTTTCGACTGAAACTTTTAGGGTCGAAAAGCACAAATTTTACTGTACCCCCCTGAAAAAATTGGAGTTTTGAACCAAAATATCAAAGTCGTTTTTGCTCTACCATGTCCAGAGGGAATATCCCCCAGTACCAGTGCTCTAATTTGCAAGTCCGGATGAGCGTTAGTTCGGGAAATATCCACCATTTTTCGGCTACAACTTTTATCGCCAAAAAGCAAAAATTTTACAGTACCCCTTAAAAAAAATTGGAGTTTTGGACCAAAATGTCAAAGTCGTTTCTGCTATACCATGTCAGGAGGGAATATCCCCCAGTACCAGTGCTCTAATTTGAAAGTCCGGATGAGCGTTAGTTCTGGAAATATCCACCAGTTCTGAGGCTGAAACTTTTATCGCCAAAAAGCACAAATTTTACAGTATCCCCCCCTCAAAAAAATTGGAGTTTTGGACCAAAATGTCAAAGTCGTTTTTGCTCTACCATGTCAAAAGGGAATATCCCCTAGTACCAGTGCTCTAATTTGCAAGTCTGGATGAGCGTTAGTTCGGGAAATATCAACCATTTATTGGCTAAAACTTTTATCGCCAAAAAGCACAAATTTTACAGTATCCCCCCCAAAAAGAATTGGAGTTTTGCACTAAAATGTCAAAGTCGTTTTTACTCTACCATGTCAACAGGGAATATCCCCCAGTACCCGTGCTCTAATTTGCAAGTCCGGATGAGCGTTAGTTCTGGAAATATCCACCATTTTTCGGCTGAAACTTTTATTGCCAAAAAGCACAAATTTTACAGTACCCCCCTGAAAAAAATTGGAGTTTTGGACCAAAAAGTCAAAGTCATTTTTGCTTTACCATGTCAAGAGTGAACATCCCCCCCAGTACCAGTGCTCTAATTTGCAAGTCCGGATGAGCGTTAGTTCGGGAAATATCCACCATTTTTCGGCTGAAACTTTTATCGCCAAAAAGCACAATTTTTACAGTACCCCTGTCTAAAAAATTTGAATTTTGGACCAAAATGTCCAAGTAATTTTTGCTCTACGATGTCAAGAGGGAATATCCCCCAGTACCAGTGCTCTAATTTGCAACTCCGGATGAGCATTAGTTCGGGAAATATCCACCATTTTTCAACTGAAACTTTTAGGGTCAAAAAGCACAAATTTTACAGTACCCCCCTCAA
This sequence comes from Marthasterias glacialis, assembly GCA_911728455.2. Taxonomy (NCBI): domain Eukaryota; kingdom Metazoa; phylum Echinodermata; class Asteroidea; order Forcipulatida; family Asteriidae; genus Marthasterias; species Marthasterias glacialis. Next base: position 13,920,654 of record OU452223.1, read on the forward strand.
AAAAATTGGAGTTTTGGACCAAAATGTCAAAGTCGTTTTTGCTCTACCATGTCCAGAGGGAATATCCCCCAGTACCAGTGCTCTAATTTGCAAGTACGGATCAGCGTTAGTTCGGAAATATCAACCATTTATTGGCTAAAACTTTTATCGCCAAAAAGCACAAATTTTACAGTATCCCCCCCAAAAAGAATTGGAGTTTTGCACTAAAATGTCAAAGTCGTTTTTACTCTACCATGTCAAGAGGGAATATCCCCCAGTACCCGTACTCTAATTTGCAAGTCCGGATGAGCGTTAGTTCTGGAAATATCCACTATTTTTCGGCTGAAACTTTTATTGCCAAAAAGCACAAATTTTACAGTACCCCCCTAAAAAAAATTGGAGTTTTGGACCAAAATGTCAAAGTCATTTTTGCTTTACCATGTCAAGAGTGAACATCCCCCAGTACCAGTGCTCTAATTTGAAAGTCCAGATGAGCGTTAGTTCGGGAAATATCCACCAGTTTTGAGGCTGAAACTTTTATCGCCAAAAAGCACAAATTTTACAGTATCCCCCCCTCAAAAAAATTGGAGTTTTGGACCAAAATGTCAAAGTCGTTTTTGCTCTACCATGTCAAAAGGGAATATCCCCTAGTACCAGTGCTCTAATTTGCAAGTCTGGATGAGCGTTAGTTCGGGAAATATCCACCATATTTCGGCTTAAACTTTCAGGGTCAAAATGTAAAAATTCTATTATACCCCCTAAAAAAAATTGGAGTTTTGGACCAAAAAGTCAAAGTCATTTTTGCTTTACCATGTCAAGAGTGAACATCCCCCCCAGTACCAGTGCTCTAATTTGCAAGTCCGGATGAGCGTTAGTTCGGGAAATATCCACCATTTTTCGGCTAAAACTTTTATCGCCAAAAAGCACAATTTTTACAGTACCCCTGTCTAAAAAATTTGAATTTTGGACCAAAATGTCCAAGTAATTTTTGCTCTACGATGTCAAGAGGGAATATCCCCCAGTACCAGTGCTCTAATTTGCAACTCCGGATGAGCATTAGTTCGGGAAATATCCACCATTTTTCGACTGAAACTTTTAGGGTCAAAAAGCACAAATTTTACTGTACCCCCCTAAAAAAAATTGGAGTTTTGGACCAAAATGTCCAAGTCGTTTTTGCTCTACCATGTCCAGAGGGAATATCCCCCAGTACCAGTGCTCTTATTTGGAAGTCTGGATAAGCGTTTGTTCGGGAAATATCCACCATTTTTCGACTGAAACTTTTAGGGTCGAAAAGCACAAATTTTACTGTACCCCCCTGAAAAAATTGGAGTTTTGAACCAAAATATCAAAGTCGTTTTTGCTCTACCATGTCCAGAGGGAATATCCCCCAGTACCAGTGCTCTAATTTGCAAGTCCGGATGAGCGTTAGTTCGGGAAATATCCACCATTTTTCGGCTACAACTTTTATCGCCAAAAAGCAAAAATTTTACAGTACCCCTTAAAAAAAATTGGAGTTTTGGACCAAAATGTCAAAGTCGTTTCTGCTATACCATGTCAGGAGGGAATATCCCCCAGTACCAGTGCTCTAATTTGAAAGTCCGGATGAGCGTTAGTTCTGGAAATATCCACCAGTTCTGAGGCTGAAACTTTTATCGCCAAAAAGCACAAATTTTACAGTATCCCCCCCTCAAAAAAATTGGAGTTTTGGACCAAAATGTCAAAGTCGTTTTTGCTCTACCATGTCAAAAGGGAATATCCCCTAGTACCAGTGCTCTAATTTGCAAGTCTGGATGAGCGTTAGTTCGGGAAATATCAACCATTTATTGGCTAAAACTTTTATCGCCAAAAAGCACAAATTTTACAGTATCCCCCCCAAAAAGAATTGGAGTTTTGCACTAAAATGTCAAAGTCGTTTTTACTCTACCATGTCAACAGGGAATATCCCCCAGTACCCGTGCTCTAATTTGCAAGTCCGGATGAGCGTTAGTTCTGGAAATATCCACCATTTTTCGGCTGAAACTTTTATTGCCAAAAAGCACAAATTTTACAGTACCCCCCTGAAAAAAATTGGAGTTTTGGACCAAAATGTCCAAGACGTTTTTGCTCTACCATATCAAGAGGGAATATCCCCCAGTACCAGTGCTCTAATTTGCAAGTCCGGATGAGCGTTAGTTCGGAAAAATATCCACCATTTTTCGGCTAAAACTTTTATCGCCAAAAAGCACAAATTTTACAGTATCCCCCTAAAAAAAATTGGAGTTTTCGACCAAAATGTCAAAGTCGTTTTTGCTCTACCATGTCAAGAGGGAATATCCCCCAGTACCAGTGCTCTAATTTGCAAGTCCGGATGAGCGTTAGTTCGGGAAATATCCACCATTTTTCGGCTACAACTTTTATCGCCAAAAAGCACAAATTTTACAGTACCCCTTAAAAAAAATTGGAGTTTTGGACCAAAATGTCAAAGTCGTTTCTGCTATACCATGTCAGGAGGGAATATCCCCCAGTACCAGTGCTCTAATTTGCAAGTCGGGATGATCGTTAGTTCGGGAAATATCCACCATTTTTCGGCTGAAACATTTAGGGTCAAAAAGCACAAATTCTACAGTACCCCCTAAAAAAATTGGAGTTTTGGACCAAAATGTCAAAGCCGTTTCTGCTCTACCATGTCCAGAGGGAATATCCCCCAGTACCAGTGCTCTAATTTGCAAGTTCAGATGAGCGTTAGTTCGGGAAATATAAACCTATTTTCGGCGAAATTTTTTATCGCAAATAGCACAAATTTTACAGTACCCCCCTAAAAAAAATTGGAGTTTTGGACCAAAATGTCAAAGTCGTTTCTGCTCTACAATGTCCAGAGGGAATATCCCCCAGTACCAGTGCTCTAATTTGCAAGTCCGGATAAGCGTTAGTTCGGGAAATATCCAACATTTTTCGGCTGAAACGTGTAGGGTCAAAAAGCACAAATTATACAGTACCCTCTTAAATAAAATTGGAGTTTTGGACCAAAATGTCCAAGTCGTTTTAGCTCTACTATGTCAAGAGGGAATATCCCTAGTACCAGTGCTCTAATTTGCAAGTCCGGATGAGCGTTAGTTCAGAAAATATCCACCAATTTTCGGCTAAAAGTTTAAGGGTCAAAAAGCACAAATTTTACAGTACCCCCCTCAAAAAAATTGGAGTTTTGGACCAAAATGTCAAAGTCGTTTTTGCTCTACCATGTCCAGAGGGAATATCCCCCAGTACCAGTGCTCTAATTTGCAAGTCCGGATCAGCGTTAGTTCGGAAATATCAACCATTTATTGGCTAAAACTTTTATCGCCAAAAAGCACAAATTTTACAGTATCCCCCCCAAAAAGAATTGGAGTTTTGCACTAAAATGTCAAAGTCGTTTTTACTCTACCATGTCAAGAGGGAATATCCCCCAGTACCCGTGCTCTAATTTGCAAGTCCGGATGAGCGTTAGTTCTGGAAATATCCACCATTTTTCGGCTGAAACTTTTATTGCCAAAAAGCACAAATTTTACAGTACCCCCCTGAAAAAATTGGAGTTTTGGACCAAAAAGTCAAAGTCATTTTTGCTTTACCATGTCAAGAGTGAACATCCCCCCCAGTACCAGTGCTCTAATTTGCAAGTCCGGATGAGCGTTAGTTCGGGAAATATCCACCATTTTTCGGCTGAAACATTTAGGGTCAAAAAGCACAAATTTTACAGTACCCCCCTAAAAAAATTGGAGTTTTGGACCAAAATGTCCAAGTCGTTTTTGCTCTACTATGTCAAGAGGGAATATCCCCTAGTACCAGTGCTCTGATTTGCAAGTCCGGATGAGTGTTAGTTCGGGAAATGTCCCCCATTTTTCCGGCTGAAACATTTAGGGTCAAAAAGCACAAATTTTACAGTACCCTTCTATAAAAATTGGAGTTTTGGACCAAAATGTCCAAGACGTTTTTGCTCTACCATGTCAAGAGGGAATATCCCCCAGTACCAGCGCTATAATTTGCAAGTCCGGATGACCGTTAGTTCGGGAAATATCCACCATTTTTCGGCTAAAACTTTTATCGCCAAAAAGCACAAATTTTACAGTATCCCCCTAAAAAAATATTGAATTTTGAATCAAAATGTCCAAGACGTTTTTGCTCTACCATGTCAAAAGGGAATATCCCCCAGTACCAGTGCTCTAATTTTCAAGTCCGAATGAGCTTTAGTTCGGGAAATATCCACCATATTTCGGCTGAAACTTTTAGGGTCAAAATGTCAAACTTTTATTATACCCCCCTAAAAAAAATTGGAATTTTGGACAAAAATGTCAAAGTCATTTTTGCTCTACCATGTCAAGAGGGAATCTCTCCCAGTACCAGTGCTCTAATTTGCAAGTCCGGATGAGCGTTAGTTCAGGAAATATCCATCATTTTTCGGCTAAAACTTTTAGGGTCAAAAAGCACAAATTTTACAGTACCCTTCTAAAAAAATTTGAGTTTTGGACCAAAATGTCCAAGACGTTTTTGCTCTACCATGTCAAGAGGGAATATCCCCCAGTACCAGCGCTATAATTTGCAAGTCCGGATGACCGTTAGTTCGGGAAATATCCACCATTTTTCGGCTAAAACTTTTATCGCCAAAAAGCACAAATTTTACAGTATCCCCCTAAAAAAATATTGAATTTTGAATCAAAATGTCCAAGACGTTTTTGCTCTACCATTTCAAAAGGGAATATCCCCCAGTACCAGTGCTCTAATTTTCAAGTCCGAATGAGCTTTAGTTCGGGAAATATCCACCATATTTCGGCTGAAACTTTTAGGGTCAAAATGTAAAACTTCTATTATACCCCCCTAAAAAAAATTGGAATTTTGGACAAAAATGTCAAAGTCATTTTTGCTCTACCATGTCAAGAGGGAATCTCTCCCAGTACCAGTGCTCTAATTTGCAAGTCCGGATGAGCGTTAGTTCGGGAAATATCCATCATTTTTCGGCTAAAACTTTTATCGCCAAAAAGCACAAATTTTACAGTACCCCCGTCTAAAAAATTTGAATTTTGGACCAAAATGTCCAAGTAATTTTTGCTCTACGATGTCAAGAGGGAATATCTCCCAGTACCAGTGCTCTAATTTGCAAGTCCGGATGAGCATTAGTTCGGGAAATATCCACCATTTTTCAACTGAAACTTTTATCGCCAAAAAGCACAAATTTTACTGTACCCCCCTAAAAAAAATTGGAGTTTTGGACCAAAATGTCCAAGTCGTTTCTGCTTTACCATGTCAAGAGTGAACATCCCCCAGTACCAGTGCTCTAATTTGAAAGTCCGGATAAGCGTTAGTTCAGGAAATATCCACCAGTTTTGGGGCTGAAACTTTTAGGGTCAAAAAGCACAAATTTTACAGTACCCCCCTGAAAAAAATTGGAGTTTTGGACCAAAATGTCCAAGACGTTTTTGCTCTACCATATCAAGAGGGAATATCCCCCAGTACCAGTGCTCTAATTTGCAAGTCCGGATGAGCGTTAGTTCGGAAAAATATCCACCATTTTTCGGCTAAAACTTTTATCGCCAAAAAGCACAAATTTTACAGTATCCCCCTAAAAAAAATTGGAGTTTTGGACCAAAATGTGAAAGTCGTTTTTGCTCTACCATGTCAAGAGGGAATATCCCCCAGTACCAGTGCTCTAATTTGCAAGTCCGGATAAGGGTTAGTTCGGGAAATATCCACCATTTTTGGGCTGAAACTTTTAGGGTCAAAAAGCACAAATTTTACAGTACCCCCTAAAAAAAATGGGAGTTTTGGAACAAAATGTCAAAGTCGTTTTTGCTCTACGATGTCAAGAGGGAATATCCCCCAGTACCAGTGCTCTAATTTGCAAGTCTGGATGAGTGTTAGTTTGGGAAATATCCACCATTCTTCGGCTGAAACTTTTGTCGCCAAAAAGCACAAATTTTACAGTATCCCCCCCCAAAAAAAATTGGAGTTTTGGACCAAAATGTCAAAGTCGTTTTTGCTCTACCATGTCAAAAGGGAAAATCCCCTAGTACCAGTGCTCTAATTTGCAAGTCCGGATGAGCGTTAGTTCAGGAAATATCCACCAGTTTTGGGGCTGAAACTTTTAGGGTCAAAAAGCACAAATTTTACAGTACCCCCCTAAAAAAATTGGAGTTTTGGACCAAAATGTCAAAGTCATTTTTGCTCTACCATGTCAAGAGGGAATATCCCCCAGTACCAGTGCTCTAATTTGCAAGTCCGGATGAGCGTTAGTTTTGGAAATATCCACCATATTTCGGCTTAAACTTTCAGGGTCAAAATGTAAAAACTCTATTATACCCCCTAAAAAAAATTTGAGTTATGGACCAAAATGTCAAAGTAATTTTTGCTTTACCATGTCAAGAGTGAACATCCCCCAGTACCAGTGCTCTAATTTGAAAGTCCGGATAAGCGTTAGTTCAGGAAATATCCACCAGTTTTGGGGCTGAAACTTTTAGGGTCAAAAAGCACAAATTTTACAGTACCCCCTTGAAAAAAATTGGAGTTTTGGACCAAAATGTCAAAGTCATTTTTGCTCTACCATGTCAAGAGTGAATATCCCCCAGTACCAGTGCTCTAATTTGCAAGTCCGGATAAGGGTTAGTTCGGGAAATATCCACCATTTTTCGGCTGAAACTTTTATCGCCAAAAAGCACAAATTTTACAGTACCCCCCTAAAAAAAATTGGAGTTTTGGACCAAAATGTCCAAGAAGTTTTTGCTCTACCATATCAAGAGGGAATATCCCCCAGTACCAGTGCTTTAATTTGCAAGTCCGGATGAGCGTTAGTTCGGGAAATATCCACCATATTCTGGCTTAAACTTTCAGGGTCAAAATGTAAAAATTCTATTATACCCCCTAAAAAAAATTTGAGTTTTGGACCAAAATGTCAAAGTAATTTTTGCTTTACCATATCAAGAGTGAACATCCCCCCAGTACCAGTGCTCTAATTTGCAAGTCCGGATGAGCGTTAGTTCGGGAAATATCCACCATTTTTCGGCTGAAACATTTAGGGTCAAAAAGCACAAATTTTACAGTACCCCCCTAAAAAAATTGGAGTTTTGGACCAAAATGTCCAAGTCGTTTTTGCTCTACTATGTCAAGAGGGAATATCCCCTACTACCAGTGCTCTAATTTGCAAGTCCGGATGAGTGTTAGTTCGGGAAATATCCACCATTTTTCGGCAAAAGTTTAAGGGTCAAAAAGCACAAATTTTACAGTACCCCCCTAAAAAAAATTGGAGTTTTGGACTAAAATGTCAAGGTCATTTTTGCTTTACCATGTCAAGAGTGAACATCCCCCAGTACCAGTGCTCTAATTTGAAAGTCCGGATGAGCGTTAGTTCGGGAAATATCCACCATTTTTCGGCTGAAACTTTTATCGCCAAAAAGCACAAATTTTACAGTATCCCCCCCCCAAAAATAGAATTGGAGTTTTGGACCAAAATGTCAAAGTCGTTTTTACTCTACCATGTCAAGAGGGAATATCTTCCAGTACCAGTGCTCTAATTTGCAAGTCCTGATGAGCGTTAGTTCTGGAAATATCCACCATTTTTCGGCTGAAACTTTTATCGCCAAAAAGCACAAATTTTACAGTACCCCCCTAAAAAAAATTGGAGTTTTGGACCAAAATGTCAAAGTCATTTTTGCTTTACCATATCAAGAGTGAACATCCCCCAGTACCAGTGCTCTAATTTGAAAGTCCGGATGAGCGTTAGTTTGGGAAATATCCACCAGTTTTGGGGCTGAAACTTTTAGGGTCAAAAAGCACAAATTTTACAGTACCCCCCTAAAAAAAATTGGAGTTTTGGACCAAAATGTCCAAGACGTTTTTGCTCTACCATATCAAGAGGGAATATCCCCCAGTACCAGTGCTCTAATTTGCAAGTCCGGATGAGCGTTAGTTCGGGAAATATCCACCATTTTTCGGCTAAAACTTTTATCGCCAAAAAGCACAAATTTTACAGTATCCCCCTAAAAAAAATTGGAGTTTTGGACCAAAATGTCAAAGTCATTTTTGCCCTACCATGTCAAGAGGGAATATCCCCCAGTACCAGTGCTCTAATTTGCAAGTCCGGATAAGGGTAAGTTCGGGAAATATCCACCATTTTTCGGCTGAAAATTTTATCGCCAAAAAGCACAATTTTTAAAGTACCCCTGTCTAAAAAATTTGAATTTTGGACCAAAATGTCCAAGTAATTTTTGCTCTACCATGTCAAGAGGGAATATCCCCCAGTACCAGTGCTCTAATTTGCAAGTCGGGATGAGCATTAGTTCGGGAAATATCCACCATTTTTCGACTGAAACTTTTAGGGTCAAAAAGCACAAATTTTACTGTACCCCCCTAAAAAAAATTGGTCTTTTGAACCAAAATATCAAAGTCGTTTTTGCTCTACCATGTCCAGAGGGAATATCCCCCAGTACCAGTGCTCTAATTTGCAAGTCCGGATGAGCGTTAGTTCGGGAAATAAAGACCTATTTTCGGCGAAATTTTTATCGCCAAAAAGCACAAATTTTACAGTACCCCCTAAAAAAAATTGGAGTTTTGGACCAAAATGTCAAAGTCGTTTTTGCTCAACCATGTCAGGAGGGAATATCCCCCAGTACCAGTGCTCTAAATTGCAAGTTCGGATGAGCGTTAGTTCTGGAAATATCCACCATTTTTCGGCTGAAACATTTAGGGTCAAAAAGCACAAATCTTACAGTACCCCGTATAAAAAATTTGAGTTTTGAACCAAAATATCAAAGTCGTTTTTGCTCTACCATGTCCAGAGGGAATATCCCCCAGTACCAGTGCTCTAATTTGCAAGTCCGGATGAGCGTTAGTTCGGGAAATATAGACCTATTTTCGGCAAAATTTTTATCGCCGAAAAGCACAAATTTTACAATACCCCCTAAAAAAAATTGGAGTTTTGGACCAAAATGTCAAAGTCGTTTTTGCTCAACCATGTCAGGAGGGAATATTCCCCAGTACCAGTGCTCTAATTTGCAAGTTCGGATGAGCGTTAGTTCGGGAAATATCCACCATATTTCGGCTTAAACTTTCAGGGTCAAAATGTAAAAACTCTATTATACCCCCTAAAAAAATTGGAGTTTTGGACCAAAATGTCAAAGTCGTTTTTGCTCTACCATGTCAGGAGGGAATATCCCCCAGTACCAGTGCTCTAATTTGCAAGTCCGGATGAGCGTTAGTTCGGGAAATATCCACCATTTTTCGGCTGAAACTTTTATCGCCAAAAAGCACAAATTTTACAGTACCCCCCTAAAAAAAATTGGAGTTTTGGACCAAAATGTCCAAGAAGTTTTTGCTCTACCATATCAAGAGGGAATATCCCCCAGTACCAGTGCTTTAATTTGCAAGTCCGGATGAGCGTTAGTTCGGGAAATATCCACCATATTCTGGCTTAAACTTTCAGGGTCAAAATGTAAAAATTCTATTATACCCCCTAAAAAAAATTTGAGTTTTGGACCAAAATGTCAAAGTAATTTTTGCTTTACCATATCAAGAGTGAACATCCCCCCAGTACCAGTGCTCTAATTTGCAAGTCCGGATGAGCGTTAGTTCGGGAAATATCCACCATTTTTCGGCTGAAACATTTAGGGTCAAAAAGCACAAATTTTACAGTACCCCCCTAAAAAAATTGGAGTTTTGGACCAAAATGTCCAAGTCGTTTTTGCTCTACTGTGTCAAGAGGGAATATCCCCTAGTACCAGTGCTCTAATTTGCAAGTCCGGATGAGTGTTAGTTCGGGAAATATCCACCATTTTTCGGCTAAAAGTTTAAGGGTCAAAAAGCACAAATTTTACAGTACCCCCCTAAAAAAAATTGGAGTTTTGGACTAAATAATGTCAAAGTCATTTTTGCTTTACCATGTCAAGAGTGAACATCCCCCAGTACCAGTGCTCTAATTTGAAAGTCCGGATGAGCGTTAGTTCGGGAAATATCCACCATTTTTCGGCTGAAACTTTTATCGCCAAAAAGCACAAATTTTACAGTATCCCCCCCCAAAAATAGAATTGGAGTTTTGGACCAAAATGTCAAAGTCGTTTTTACTCTACCATGTCAAGAGGGAATATCCCCCAGTACCAGTGCTCTAATTTGCAAGTCCTGATGAGCGTTAGTTCTGGAAATATCCACCATTTTTCGGCTGAAACTTTTATCGCCAAAAAGCACAAATTTTACAGTACCCCCCTAAAAAAAATTGAAGTTTTGGACCAAAATGTCAAAGTCATTTTTGCTTTACCATATCAAGAGTGAACATCCCCCAGTACCAGTGCTCTAATTTGCAAGTCCTGATGAGCGTTAGTTCTGGAAATATCCACCATTTTTCGGCTGAAACTTTTATCGCCAAAAAGCACAAATTTTACAGTACCCCCCTAAAAAAAATTGAAGTTTTGGACCAAAATGTCAAAGTCGTTTCTGCTCTACCATGTCCAGAGGGAATTTCCCCCAGTACCCAGTACTATTTGTTATTGTTGTTTAATCACTTTTTTTATTATTAAATAATTAAATTTTGTATTTCCTTTTGAAACGAATACCTTGCCCTTTTAGGTTACTGTTGGGTTATTTATTTTGTAAATATAGCTGTAAATAATTTGTCAAGGGGGTCAGTCTTTACTTTTGTATATTTCTTGCCGTTATGGATGTTACTTAATTGTTCTGTACATATTATTTAGTTCATTTTTAAATGTTATATTTCAGTAATAATTTTTTGAGGGGTCACTCAACTTACAATGTTCTTGCCTTTTTAAATTTTATTTATTTTGTATGTTATTTATTTTTAAATGTTATACTTTGATAATTGTTTGCGGTGGTCACTCTTTACACATTTTTTGCCTTTTTAAAAATCAATCAAACATAAATTCAGGTCAATGCAAGTTCAACTGATGAGTCATGAATTTGACGAAAGGGCAATTAGCAGCATTTAAACTAAAACCATAAAGAGGTTTGATGCCTCTTGCAATATTTCAAAACTAAAAAAAAAACAGCTAAAAGTTTTTATAATTTGAAGAAATTAAAGTGTACCTTAATATTAAAGGGTTTAACATTACAAGCTGCTGATTGGCCTCTTGAACAATGCATATGCTTTAAAAGATGATCTGTGCTGATGTGATTTGTGCTTGAAAAATAATTTTGACATTTAGTACTCTGTAAATGTTGCTTGATATTTTTATTTGGAAGTAAATTCCTTTGGCCATCTTACAAAATTATTTCAACATTTTGATTAATTTTCAAGGTCAAATTGGCTTGAGCACGGATCATACATCTTTAATGTGTTTAACAAAATGAATAAATCAGTTTATAATTACATAGGAGCAATCAAAGATGAATAAACAGGCACTTAATTAGGCTAAAATGTTGTATCTGATCTGCCACGTAAACTCCATGAGTAATTTAGGTATCATGCTATACTTACCTATCTGGAAACTTTGATAATAAACATTGACATAATACATCCAAAAAGTGGTAGTCGGATACAAAAACTTTCCCTTAACTGTACTCACGATCATCTTTTGTTCTCCAAACTAATGCTTTTTAGGCCCAAAGCAAAACCATGCAGTCATCAGGTTCAGCAGCACTTCACAGCAGTGTAGGCAGGGATCTATACAGAAGTAAAGTGTGGTTTTTACACTACATGTATGGTATGGTCTGACCACTCACAAGAATAATCTAGAAGTTAAAGAGGAGCTATTTTATTCGGAAGTGAACTTTCACAACATAAAAGCGGTAAGCAACTTCAGTACATTTCTCATTAATTTGCCTCTTCAGTGCATGCATAATGGCATAATTATAATATCAATGCAATGATACAAAGTCTCCAAAAGTCGGCTGATCATATTCGTTTTTAGTCATGGCCTTGTCTTCTGGCAGGAAACAGGTCAACTCATCATAGTACTCCAACCAATTCATACTCTATACATGGATGAGATTCCTTCCTCCATGCTTTAACCAATTCCTGCTCATTTTGGTCAATTCGTACTCCAACCAACTCGCTCATTCTCCAAACAACTCAAATCCTAGTGAAACCAGTTTCCAATCAGCTAATGGTAAAGTTGTTTATACTTAATGTAAACTAACCTGAAATATGCAGGGGATGATGCCGGTTAATATAGTGGTACAATTGTGTCAGATATGATTTTGAAAAAGGGAGAAATATTTAGGATACTGTTCCCATCAAGTGCCGTCTTTTCAACATACCTCCTAATAGTTGGATTCAAGTCTCAGACCTTTTTAACCTGTAAATATAATTTGAAACTACTGGCTTTTTATTCCAGCAATTACACCATGCTATTGATCCTTAACTTGCATATTTTTGGATCATATGAGTGGGTTTACTTGTAGTTTGGAATTTTTTTTTAAATTTACAATGTCATTGTCATGTTTCAGGTAATGATTACATTTCTAATAATGAAATAATGTATACATTATTCTTTATAACCCAGCTCCAGATGGATGTTGTTAGCTGTTTGAGTGACATGCTCATTGAGACAACCAGAAAATATGGAGACTCAAATTAGTCCAGGTCAGTCACACTACACTTTTTCATCTCCATCACATTAATCATCTCGTGACTCTAGGAAATCGCTGATTCTAACCGAAAACATTGAAAAGTCTTTCCCCTTGTCGGTTCCAAAGTAGGGTGGCCCACTCTCTCTCCATTCTAGGCTTTCAGGTTTTTCTGAGCCTGAACAGAAGAAAACCTGCATTTCTCAAAGATTCTCATCCACCTTCTTTTGAAACAGCACACATGAATTACAAGGCTTCAAGGGTTTTTTAAATTTTTTTTTCAAAAGACCGAACTTGGAAACTCTGTGTTTCACAAAGATCCTAATCTGGATATTTTTAAATTACCAGGCTTCCAGGTTTTTCCCAAGCCTGACAACCTGCCTTTTGCAAAAGATCCTTATTTGTTTGTAAAGAAAAAAAGTGATAGTTTACAATCCTGAACCAGGAACCATAGATATTACTGACTGTAGCTGGGTGCACTACACAAAATAGACAGAAAACCTTGCGCTGAGCTTCTTTAAGAAAATATAAAACCACAATTTTCTCTTTAAATCCACCATTCGAAGGTCACTGCTTTTATGCATTGTTGAAAAATGGTCTAATATCAAGGCCCAGGGGTTGTTGACTCCCAACCTGGTGTATTTGTTGTACACTAGCCCTCTAAAAATGACCCCATTTTGCCCAAAAGCACGGTCATTTTTCCAAGATGGTGTCTGGTCAGTTTACTTGTTCATCTAGAATTCTATCTTGTCTATTGTCAGAGTCTACTCAATCTGTTAGCGACCACTTCATAATGGAGTGGGTGGATGGGATTTAACATTATTGCATTAAGCTTAGGTAAAATAGCTTATTCAAAAATATTATGCAGATTCTTAACAACAAATCCAATCCTTTTGGATGCTACTCATCATTGAATTTCCTTGTAGTTTCAAAGAAATTACATTTTTTGAAGATTATACTTTGTTTTTGTGATTTTTTGCGACTGATCAATGTAGATAATAAAATAATGTAAAATCTTTATAACCCAGCTCCAGATTGATGCAGTTAGCTGTCTGAGCGACATGCTCCTTGAGAGAGACTGAGACTCAAATCAGTGGAGGCCAGTCACGATACACTTTCATCTTTGTGCTGTTTGATCGCATTAAATGTCTCCTGACTCTGAGAAATCAACGATTCAACTGAAATCATTGAGTAGTGTTTCCCTCCTGCAAATAATGACTTTACTAAGGGGGTGCACGGACGGGGGGCAGGGGGGGGATATGTGCATCATCAACTGATGTCTGTGCCCCCTATTTGAATCCTGGACTTTTGAAATTAAAATTAGCGGAATAAAGTGTTGCGTTTTATGAGCTTTTAGGTAGAAGTTTCAGTGTTTTTAGAACTATTTTGAATTATTTACACACAGAATGTATTTTGAAAACACTGAAAAGGGGCTAGTTTATTAAAGTTTTATTTGGCCAAAAGAGCCCCCTAGAAAACAAATGATGCCCTCATGTGCCCCCTATGATTTTCCCTAGTTAAAGCACTGCCTGCACTTCCAAGAGTGAGGCAACCCAACTTGCTCATTTGAGTGACCACCCATCTCCTTTGAGTGACCACCTCTCTTGTCATAAAGGAAATAATATTGGCAAAAACGTTAATGTTGTTTCATTTATGAGCTTTTTCTTTGACCTCCATGCATCAACAAGTCACAATTTGGATTGTGTAGATGGAATCATCAGGCATTTGTGTGAGTGCTGCATTCTTGTCAGTTTGCAGGCTGCATCAATTTGAATTCTTACTAGATCTCTCAGCTCAACAGCCAGGGGAAATACTGATCAATGATGATTGTGAATGGTCTTTAATACTTACTGTCTATACTTTATGGTTTGGGCCTTATGCTTTGGTTGTATCAGGGAATTATTTAGATGTAGTTGAGGGATTCTAAAGAATGTCATTATACTTGGCATATTGCATAGAGCTGTTATGCGTATTATACACTTTTTTATGATGATCCATTGTATTTTACAAATAGATGAAGTTATTGAGTTCCATGTACAGTCTGTTCAACATGGTTGATCCCCCATGCTCAACCTAGTGTATCAAACCAATATATCGTTATGTCTGTGTAACAAGGTCGTATCTACTAAAATAGCATTTACGATAAACATGAGTTATAGCGATGACTCTCAACCAACCCTATCCTGCCCTGTGTTTTGTCTTTAATTAACAACACCATTTATACAAGTTAATGCTTTTATAGTGCCTTTTGCACATGTTGGAATTGGCAATAAGAGTTGAATTAAATGCAGTGGTTTAACTGTGCCAAAAAATCGTAACAATGTTTCATTGACTGTTTTTCTGTGAGCTGTCTGAGAATCATTAGAAGCTGCATCTAGGGAACTATTATTATGTGGGGGAAATATGACATTAATGTTACCCCAAAATTACAAATGTGTGCGGGTTATTTTTACTATGAAATATGCAATAGGCAAGTCATACGAAATGTCGTCAGTCAGGACGCTCGCTTCATTCATAAAATCGAACTTAAAAATGAGGTCAGTCAAAATATTTGAAATTCTTAAGGGGTGGCAAGGCCAGCATGTTTTAATAAAATTTGCGTTAAATATTCACGTGCAAATTTATGCTCTCAAATTATGCAGTAGACACTACTCACTGATGCCTTTTTATCCAACTTGAGACAGGATATTAGCTGTATATTGGGGGTAAACAACAGTTTTCTGCAAAGAAAGATGTCATAGGTATCATCATACAATATGGCATTACTGAAGATGCCTGCTTAATTTTTAAGCCTGAAAACAAGGCAAACACTTGAAAGAAAAAAAAAATCTAATCCATTTTATCAAATTATGGGTCCATTACCAGGGTTTAATTTTATGCTCTTAAATAACTCAGTAAAGAGCCTACACCGATTCCTTTATATTTAACTTGACCCCGGATATTAGCTTCTTGGGGGAAATGCTGAGATTTTGGAGGTAAATATGACATTGTCAGTAGCCCTTATAGGCACAGGTAAAGAAAAAAACTTTAAGCTACAACAACTTATATTTATTATTTCTTCCCGCTACTTATTATTTGTGTTTTGTCGCTTGGTTTTATGATGAAGTTTTGAGGCGGCTGTCAGATTTTTTGTTGCGGCAGAATGTGGCCGCCAAATAACCGTCAGATAAACAAAATATCACACCCCATGTGAAAGAACTGTATTAATCTAGAACTAACAGGGGTCGGTATAATAATTGATCACACTTTCAGGATGATCAGGACTACGATTATTCCGTGGAAATTGTACTTTATTTTCAGATCTTTCTTCAGATCTAAGGCTTGGTCATCTTTTATACAAACTGTGCAGGTATTTGTCCAGTGTAGAGGTACCTTTATATGAACATTCAGTTGGCCGTGAAGAGGGACAATTATGTCTAAAATTCTTGAACAACAGACATTACGAACTAATGCTCAACTGGTATAAGCCCCTCAAAGTTAATTCAGTTCGATCTCGGCACCTATAAAAACTTGTGATTTTTTATTTGATTGTTAAAATTCCAGCTCAACATTGGTAAACTGACTGTACAGTTTTGCATAAATCAAGATACTTGTAATAAAACCAACCAGTGAATTGGTTTAGCTCATTTGGCATTGTTTCATTTGAGAGAAAGCGGTAAAAATGCATTGAGCAATTTTGTTTGCATTTTTGTAGAGTTTTCATTTCACCGAAACAAAAACTATTGTTGGAACTTATTTCATTTATTAAATTAAAAATTTAAAAAATTAAAAACTATTTCAAGGAAACTTTTCTACCATCGTTATCTTGATACCATGTAAGGTATATGTAAATCGGTGAACATTTATGTTTTTCCTCTTTACAAAAGTGTTGAACTGGGGTTTTAAATTCTCGGAGAAGATTAAGGCTGCCCCTATTCCCACTACAGAGGGCGCTCTTTATCCATTTGTATAAGTGCCCAGGTATACCATGCCGGCCAAGGTTGCTGTTGAAATGACTGATCATTAAGCACTAAGAAAAATGGTAAATATTATTTTAATATGTTATTATAGTAACTAATTTGTAACTCGTGTGTGTTGGGCTGACGGAGGAGGAATTGTAGAGTGGTTGCTCGGACCGGAGGGGAGCTAAAAACATCGAAAACACTGACTACTGAAACACGTAAGTTTTGTTGATTGCACATTAGAACCACGCACGACCAAGGCCGAAACAACGACCTGACTAGACATGTACTACACTCTGTGTGTATCGAACTGTGATGAAAGTCGGCATGGTCGGTGCTGGTTTTGAGCGGCGGCACTGACATATTTTTACTATGGCTGTATCTCGAAGCCCATCGTTGTTTGCAGTACCTACATTTAAACACAGAAAGGCTAAAATGCCGTATCCGGCTGTCACTTTATATCCATGGAATTTAAGTAAACTTTGATCTTGTCGCCCAATGCAAACAGGCGGTGTGACCATTTTGTACCTCCATGATGTCACTCACTCATCTCTCTCGGGTAATGCACGCAATCAGTCAGCACATCCAAGAAAGTTTA
Organism: Marthasterias glacialis; assembly: GCA_911728455.2. Lineage (NCBI taxonomy): Eukaryota > Metazoa > Echinodermata > Asteroidea > Forcipulatida > Asteriidae > Marthasterias > Marthasterias glacialis. The sequence continues at coordinate 13,937,685 of OU452223.1, forward strand.
CTGCTACTCAAAACTTTCATGTCCCCACTTTCAGGTGAACGTCGCAAGAAGACTGCTGGAATAAAGACTAGCGCAGGAGTCCGACCCTCTCTCGCTGTACAGTGCAACAGCACCCATCATGGCTTCGATGACGTCATTGACATGGGCTTCTAAAATATACCAGCATGGAGATTTGTCATAAAATTCCACCAAATGCCTAGGAGTTATCGCACCAGGAGTGGGGGGAGGGGCTTGCAGAAATGTTCTCCAGACGCTTCCAGCAAAGACCAACCGATCATTTAGGGAAACATTTGCCAAAAAAGTAAGTTTCGATTCAAAAATTGATGTCTGGTTTTGGAGAATTGGGTTCGTTTGGCCAAGAACTGGAGGTAGTCCAGCATATTGGCACAATCTATGGGGCTAAATGTAACCATGCTATCTAATGTGGTTCTGAACTGTCAAAGCTGACATAGTGACAGTGACCCTGATGGAGCTGTATGAAAACTAGTTGAGATAATTGTAACCCTCCATCCTCCCGACGGTCGGAGACCGGAGGGTTACGAGACAAGACTGATATTATCCACGTAATGGGCAGTTTTAAACAGTTTTTGCCAGACTCGTGATCAGATTCGTCCTTTTTTTCCACTTTCCAAAATCCTGACAGACATTCTAAAAACATGGAGTTGATCTTTATTTTATGACAACGTCATCTGGAACCCCTAAAACATCATCATGAAAATATTTAGCAGAAAAAACGACAAAAACTTACCAAAAGACTGACCGATTATATCCATAATCCATAGCAGGGCCAACTAGTGATTTTGAACATCGCACTTGCTTGACTACAACCAATCAGCGTGACCCAACCAAACACGCATCCGGACGAGCCATGGCCGTCGTGTGCGTATCGGCTTTTCCAGCTTGCAAACTCACCGCCTGTGTGTGTAAGCATCGATTCCAGGACATTGTACATGTACATTGTACATGTACAATGTATTGTGTACACTTGCATGCTACACACACACACAGTCAGTGTGTGTGTGTGGCCGTGTGGGGGTGCGGAAGCACCACACGGCGGTACTACGAGCTGTGTAGTTTGTGCACGCACGATGTTCATACGTACCTGCATGCTGCACACACGGTCCGGGGATTGATGCTTACACACACAGGCGGTGAGTTTGCAAGCTGGAAAAGCCGATTGGTTGTAGTCAATTTATGTAGTCAATGGATATTTTGGTCAGTCTTTTGGTAAGTTTTTGTCGTTTTTTTTGTGCCAAATATTTTCATGACTTTGTTTTAAGGGTTCCAGATGATGTTGTCATACAATAAAGATGAACTCCATGTATTTAGAATGTCTGTCAGGATTTTTGAAAGTGGAAAAAAAGGGACGAATCTGATTAGGAGTTTGGCAAAAACTGGTCAAAACTGCTAGTTACACGGATAATACCCTTCTTGGGTCATACTGACTGGAGTTTTAAGTGACTTGCCTTGGTAGGTGGCAGCAGGTCCCCTGCAATGCTCTCAGTCGCTACATACATTGAGTGCGCGATCCAAGCGAGAAACCGCCACTGGCTCTCTGCTGCAAACACACCAGGCGGGTTAGTAGGAGCAGGCTGCCGCTGGCCCAAAAAACAAACAGAAAACTTGACTTTGAAACAGAGCTTTTTTCATTTGAGATTTATAATGGAACTTTGTTTGTTGGAGATTTGTAATTGAACTTTGTCTGTTATTACCCTCTTAATCTTTCAAGGGGCTGCGTTTTTATTGTGTTATTACTTTGGACTAAGATGTGCTAGTTTCAATTCAACTTGGAGAGGGATGTAATAGCCTAAGTGCATTATTCAATATAACACCCGCAAGTGCATCATGGGTAAAAGCACATGAACAATTTGGGCAGAAATAAATACACAATGATTATACAGCAGAAGTTACGCTTTGCTTGCTTCCCTTTAATCACTCCACTATTTTCCCATCCAAGGATAACACTTTCCACCAGTGTCATGCCTGTCCAGATCCTGACAACATTAGGGACGATGTTGCCATTCTAACACTCTTGTTTTCCCTTTTTGACAGCCCTGTGTACAAAAATCCCTTGCAGATGTGTTTAAAGGGTATTTGCAGCATCACGGCTACCTTGCCGTTTCTGGGTTGAAGATGTTGTTAGATGTCGACGAATTTTGATTTTTTGATGCAAGACTGGAGCTAACTGCAGGTAAAAACATTTTTTTTTCACAACCTTTATTGGAGTTATGGAGTTATTTTGCAAGCCACCTATTTTGGGCTAAAAGTTTAAGGGCCAAAACCACAAATTTCTATTACCCCCTCCCAGAAAAAAGTTTCTGACCAAAACTTCATAGTTGCTCTTGTTCATAAAAGTCAAGAGGGCATATCCCCTGGTACCAGGTCTCTAATATGCAAGCCCAGATCTGCGGTGGTTACCGAAATATCTAGTAATCGTAACCCTCAATCCTCCCGACGGTCAGAGACCGGAGGATTACGACCCAGGATGGGTATTATTCGTGTAACTAGAAGTTTTGACCAGCTTTTGCCAAACTCGTGATCAGGTTTGTCCATTTTTTCCACTTTCCAAAATCATGACAGACATTCTAAAAACATGGAGTTGATCTTTGTATGACAACGCCATCTGGAACCCTTAAAACAAAATCATGAAAATATTTGGCCAAAAAAAACCAACAAAAACTTACCAAAAGACTGACCAAAATATCCATTGACCACATCCATTAACTACAACCATTGACTACAAACTCATCGCCTGTGTGTGTAAGCATCGATCCCCGGACCGTGTGCGCAGCATGCAGGTACGTATGAACATCATGCGTGCACAAACTACACAGCTCGTAGTACCGCCGTGTGGTGCTTCCGCACGCCCACACGGCCACACACACACACTGACTGTGTGTGTGTGTAGCATGCAAGTGTACACAATACATTGTACATGCACAATGTACATGTACAATGTCCAGGGATTGATGCTTACACACACAGTGGTGAGTTTGCAAGCTGGAAAAGCCGATTTGCACATGACAGCCATGGCTCGTCCCGATGCGTGTTTGGTTGGGTCATGCTGATTGGTTGTAGCCAAGCAAGTGCGACGTTCAAAATCACTAGTTGGCCCCGCTATGGATTATGGAAATATTCGGTCAGTCTTTTGGTAAGTTTTTGTCATTTTTTCTGCAAAATATTTTCATGATGTTGTTTTAAGGGTTTTAGATGCTGGTGACATACAATAAAGATCAACTCCATGTTTTTAGAATGTCTGTCATGATTTTGGAAAGTGGAAAAAAGGACGAATCTGATCAAGAGTCTGGCAGAAACTGGTCAAAACTACCCATTGCGTGGATAATATCAATTTTGTCTCGTAACCCGACCGTCGGTAGGATGGAGGGTTACGATTATCGTAACTACGAAATATCCACCATTTTCAGCTGAATTTTTAAGGGCCAAAAACCACAAACTTTCCATCATCTCCCCCCCCAAAAAAAGAACTTGGAGATTTGGACTAAAATTTCAATGTCGTTTTTTTCTCTGCCAAGTCAAGAGGGCATATCTTCCGGTACCTAAGCTCTAATTTGCAAACCCTGATCTGCACTTAGTTCCGGAAATATCCACCATTTTTGGCTGGAACTTTGGGGGCCCAAAACAACAAATTTTCCATTAATAACAAATTTTCCCCTTTAAAAAATTGGAGTTTGGGATTTAAATTTCAAAGTCATTTTCGCTCTACCAAGTCAAAAGGGTATATCTCCCTTACCAGCGCCCTAATTTGTAAGCCCAGATCTGCCTTACTTCGGGAAATATCCACAATTTTAGGGCTGAAACTTTTACTGCCAAAAACCACAAATTTCTCTTACCAACCCCCCTAAAAAAACAGGAGTTTTGGACCAAAATATTTTCGCTCTACCAAGTCAAGAGGGCCTATCCTTCAGTACCAGTGCTCTAATTTGCATGCTACGATCTGCCTTAGTTCGGGAAATATCCACCATTTTTCAGTTGAAACTTTTGGGGCAAAAAAACAGAAATTTTCCATTACCCCGCTCCCCCTAATAAAATAGGATGTTTGGACCAAAATTTCAAAGTGGTTTTTGCTCTACCAAGTCAAATGGGCATATATCTCCCAGTACCAACACCCTAATTTGGCAAGCCCCGATCTGCCTTAGTTTGGGATATATCTGCTATTTTTCGGCTGGACCTTTTAAGGCCGAAGAAAAAAGACATTTCCCACTACTCCCCTCCCTAAAAAAATAGGAGTTTTGGGCCACAATTTCAAAGTCATTTTCGCTTTACCAATAAAAAAAAATGTGACTTTTGGACCAATATTTCAAAGTTGTATTCGCTCTTCTAAGTCAAGATGGCAAATCCCCCGGTACCAGGGCTCTAATTTTCAAGTCAAATTTTTTGGCCCAAACTTTTAGTTCCAAAAAACCACAAATTTTGCTGTAACCCCACTTCAAAAGTTTTTTTATTTGAGTTTTGGACCAAAATTTCAAAGTCATTTTCGCTTTACCAAGTCAAGTGGGCTTATCCCCCGGAACCAGTGCTATAATTTGCAAGCCCACATCTACCTGAATTTGGGAAACATCCACCATTTTTTGGCCAAAACTTTTAGGTCCAAAAAACAACAAATTTGCTGTTACCCCACTAAAATTCGAGTTTTGGAACAAACTTTCAAAGTTGTTATCGCTTTACAAAATCAAGCGGGCATATCACTCGGTACCAGCGCTCAAATTTGGAAGCCCAGATCTGCTTTAGTTCGGAAAGTATCCATCATTTTTTAGCCTAAACTTTTTGGTCCAAAAAAACATAAATACCCCCGGTACCAGAGCTCTAATTTGCAAGCCCGGATCTGCCTTATTTCGTGAAGAACCACCACTTTTCGGCCCAAACTTTTAGGTACAAATAATCCAAAATTTGCTGTTTCCTCATTCAAAAAATTTGAGTTTTTGACCAAATTTCAAGGTTGTTTTCCTTCTCCCTAGTCAAGCGGTCATATTGCTCATACCAGCATATTGCTCAAAGTATCCAGCATTTTTCAGCCCAAACCTTAGGTCCAAAAAAAACAAAAACATTTTGCTGTTACACCACCTCCAAAATTGGAGTTTTGTACCAAAATTTCAAAGTTGTTTTCCCTCTACCAAGTGAAGCGGGCATATTGCTCGGTACCAGCGCTCTTATTTGCTAGCTGAATCTGCCTTGATTCGGGAAGTATCCACCATTTTTCTGCCGAAGCTTTTAGGTCCAAAAAAACACAAATTTTGCTACCCCTCTTCAAAAATTGGAGTTTTGGACCAAACTTTCAAAGTTGTTTTCGCTCTACCAAGTCAAGCGGACATATCGCTCTGTACCAGCGCTCTAATTTGCAAGCCCAGATCTGCCTTATTTCGTGAAGTCTCCACCATTTTTCAGCCCAAACGTTTAGGTCCAAAAAAACCACAAATTTTGCTGTAACCACACTCAAAACAGTTTGAGTTTGACCAAAATTTCAAAGTTGTTTTCCCTCTACCAAGTGAAGCGGGCATATTGCTGGGTACCAGCGCTCTTATTTGCTAGCCGAATCTGCCTTGATTCGGGAAGTATCCACCATTTTTCGGCCCAAACTTTTAGGTCCAAAAAAACACAAATTTTGCTACCGCTCTTCAAAAATTTGAGTTTTGGACCAAACTTTCAAAGTTGTTTTCCCTCTACCAAGTCAAGCGGACATATCGCTCTGTACCAGTGCTCTAATTTGCAAGCCCAGATCTGCCTTATTTCGGGAAGTATCCAGCATTTTTCGGTCCAAATTTTTAGGTCAAAAATAATCAATAATTTGCTGTTACCCCACCTCAAAAAGTTGGTCTTTCAAAGTCGTTTTCGTTCTACCAAGTCAAGTGGGTATATACCTTAGTACCAGCGCTTTAAATTGCAAGCCCAGATCTGTCTGAGTTCTTGAAGTATCCACCATTTTACGGCCCAAACTTTTAGGTCCAAACAACCCAAAATTTGCTGTTACAAAAAATTGGAGTTTTGGACCAAACTTTCAAAATCGTTTTTGCTTTATCAAGTCAGTACTTGTATTTGCTTATATCGCTCGGTACCAGCGCTCTTATTTGATAGTCGGGATCTGCCTTAGTTCAGGAAGTATCCAGCAATTTTTGCCCCAAACTTTTAGTTCCAAAAAATCACATATTTTGCTGTAACCCCACTTCAAAAAATTTGAGTTTTGGACCACAAATTTAACGTCATTTTTGCTCTATTAATTTAAGAGGGCATATCGCTCTGTACCAGCGCTCTTAATTGCATATCTGGATTTGCCTTAGTTCAGTAAATATCCACCATTTTTCGGTTGAAAAATTTCAGAGCCAAAACCACAAATTTTCCATTACCCACAGTAAAAACAATTGGAGGTTTGGACCATAATTTCAAAGTCATTTTCGCTCACCATGTCAAGAGGACATATCCCCGGGTACCAGCAATCAATTTGCAAGCCTCGATTTGCCTTAGTGCAGGAAATATCCACCGTTTTTCGGCTGAAACTTTTAGGGCCAAAAACCACAAATTTTCCAATACTCCTTAAAAGAAAGTTGGAGTTTTGGAGCAAAATTTCAAAGATGTTCTTCGCTCTACTAAGTCAAGAGGGGATATATCTCGCTGTACCAGCGCTATAGTTTGCAAGTCCAGATCTGCCTTAGATTGTGAAATATCTATTATTTGGCTAAACTTTTAGAGCCAAAAAACAAAAAACAAAATCTGTTACCTCTCCCCCCCTTAAAAAAACCCTGAGTTATGAACCAAAGTTCAAACTTGTTTCGCCCTACTGAGTCAAGATGACAAATCCCTTGGTACCAGTGCTCTACATGTATTTTGCAAGCCCTTACCTGGCTTAGTTCAGGAAATATCTGTCATTTTTCGGCTTTAACTGTTAGGGCATAAAATCAAACATTTTCCTTTACCAAACGTTCAGAGTCGTTTCGCTCCACCAAGTCAAGATGACAAATCGCTTGATACCAGTGCTCTATTTTGCAAGCCTTTATCCGGCTTAGTTCAGGAAATAACTGCAATTTTTTGGCTTTAATTTTGAGGGCATAAAACCGAACATTTTTTCCGTTACTCCCCCCCCCCCCCCCCCAAAATAAATTGGAGTTTTGGACCAAAATTTCAAAGTCGTTATTGCTCCACCAAGTCAAGAGGGCTTATCCCCCGGTACCAGCTGTCTAAACTTCAGTACTGGACCTAGTATATGGGATGCTGTAATCCTTTTTAAAATTGTTTTGACAGTAATGGTCGTACTACTAGGGCCCCAGGGAAGCATGTTGGTGTACGCTGTGATGAAATCGATTGACTATGACTGTGTGATACCCTGTTCCAAAAAATTGCCCAAATTACAACTACAACAAAGACAACATAATTGCTGAAAATCACCTACTGGCTTCTCCAGATATCAAAGATGAAATAACAGGCACTTAATTGGGCTAAAATGTTGTATCCGACTGCCACTCTTATTCCATTATCAATTTAGGTAAAACTCTATCCTCACCTATCTGGAAAGGTTGAAAAAAACATTGCAAAAATATGTCCAAAAAGTTGTTGTTGGATACGAAAACTTTCCCTGAACTTTACTTTGGATCCCAGGCCTGGATCTTAAGAAACATGGGGGCAGGCCCTTGCTGGCCAAATCAGAGAAATCAAACTATTTCATGTTGGCCAAGTTGGTAGTGACAGTGCAATTTTTCTGAAGGGCATGCTGGTCAACTCGACAGGGCATGAGGCCAATGACTTCGGTTAAGATCAAGGCCTGCGGTCCTCTTCTGTCCTCCAAATCGATGTTTTTAAGCCAAAAGCGAAACCATCCAGCCATTAGGTTCATTTTCTTACTGAACGGTCACGTGACACCAAATTATCGTCCACAACTGTAACCTTAGGTGTTAACGGTTGTATCATCGCTGATGCCCTAAGTTGAGTAATGTTTTGTACAGTCAAGGCAGGATACCAGCTGTGGAGTGTCAATGACCCCCCCTCCCCACAATGAATACAGAGAGAGTGTGTTTTAAACAGCCACTACTACACGGCTGGTATCCCTTGTTGACTGTACAAAAACAATGTAACTCATCTCAGAGCATCAGCGAACATGCAATCTGCATAGTGAATACAACTTTTGACATGAGAAATTAGTCGTTGATGAATATCCAAATCCCAAATTTAAAGGGTGCATGGCGGGCCCTAATTTTACTTTGGGTTTCAAAAACATTGATTTGGAGGACAAGAAATGATTGTAAGTACAGTAAAGTGCCTGTTATTTCTTCTTTGATATCTTTGTTGAATCTTTGTCAGGAGCAATTTGTTAGGGTATCACTCCGTCATATCACCGTCATTGCCTTCATCACAGTGTATACCCCCAATGGTTCGTATGAGCGATAGTATGCCCATCCAAGTCACCAAAACAGGGACTACAACACTCCAGTTACTGGGTCTACTTCAGTATGTTTCTCATTCATTGTAGTTTTATGGGCCAAAACAAACCTCCTAAAACAGATGTTAGTCGTTGTTAGTGCCCGCATAATGCCATAATTCAAATGTTTTCCCCACATGGAAATGTTGCCAGAGAGCCCTTGCTTAGGGCTTACTGACATTGTCACATTTATCCAAATCCTTACAATATTAAGAGGATATGGCAGTTCTTAACTGTTGTTTTCACTCTCTTACAGCTCTGTGAACAAATATCCCATTGAACGTGTGTTAGAAGGGCATTGGGAGCAGCAGCATCACCGCTTACTAATTGATTCAGGGCTGAAGATGCTGATTGAAGGCTGGGAAAGTTTGATTTATGGATGCAGGACTTCTGCAGCTACCTGAAGGTAAAATCAATTTTTCTACTGCCATTATTTTTGGATTTATGAACAGGAGGCTATTGACTTGTTCAGAGCAGGCCTGTTTTTCGATTCAGTGCAGCACCCTTGTTGGGCCATTGTTTACGTACACACACAGCCTTGTAAATATTTGAACTCCTGGGGGTTGCCTCATTCTCTGGTCCATGGCATCCTCCCTGTTTATCCCTCAACCCTAGACTACACATTGCCAGAGAGCCCTTGAGTAAGACTTTCTAACAGTGGCATATTTGTCCAGATCCTTGCAACATTTGGGAAGATATTGCGATTCTAAAAGTCTTGTTTTCCCTCTCTGACAGCCCTGTGTGAATTTTTTTTGTTGAACATGCATTTGAAGGGCATTTGGAGCGTTACTGCTTACTCAACTTTTTCAGGGTGAAGATGTCATTGGATTGTCAGAAATTTGATGTTTGGATGCAAGACTGCTGGAGCTAACTGCTTTTTGTTTGTTTATACCCATTACTTCTGGAGTTATGGATTGTGAGACTGCTGGCTTGTTTGGGGGGGGGGGGGGAAACATTCATAAATTCCCCAGGCAGTTGATGCAGTCCTTTTGGTTGAAAGATGGTCACATGACCATATTTACCTGGTAACAAATGACTGATAAATTCATAGCTGGAGCAGATTAAGACCGGTCGGCTATTGCACATTCAGCGCTAACAGCCATACGTGTGTTGGCATGCAAGCTTACATGGGCACTAATTTACTCAGTACACAATCAATACATGCCAGTACTCAATGTCAATTCTATTAGTACTAGTGCAACAGCACAACCTTTGAGTGTCACATGCTATTGACCCTTTGCAAAATGGTACCTGAGGACAGGAATTGGAAATATTAAAAAGCAGGCTAGTTCGATATTTGATAAAATTAAATTGGCTGTTCCAACTGCTTATCGATCGAAAGGACCTGTTGTAAAATTACCTCAAGGGTAGAAACATGAAACAAATTTACCATCCTGCCTGAGTGGGTCTCAGCTGCAGCGCAGTTGGTGAACAAACCGTTTACACAAATTTTGAGAGAATGGAGAGTACGTTGAGCACCTTGCTTCAGGCACAGTGAGATGCATAATTCTCTTTAGTACAGATTGTGATCAGAGAAATTAACCACCATTGTTTGAAACTCCTCATTTGTATACTTTGCTCATGATTTTGTGTTGGGGCAAGTCACACAGGTTGCATCCAAAAATGGCCATTCAAAGCAAGTCAACTTAAGCCTAACTGAACAGTCAAGTCACTAGGTCAACAGTTCAAGTCACTGCAGAGTGGTAGATCCAAGATCCGAGATTCCATGCAACCACTTTGAAATGACATTGTCAATATTTTGTAATATTTGTGATAATCTATTTAGTGTTTGTTTCTTCTTTTTTCAAAGGGTATGCATTCAGACGTCTGCTGAGGATCCTGAATGGAAATAACCCTCCCTGATAGTAGACCTACGCAGCACATCATATGGAGTTGTACCACAGGAACTTGTACATATGGAAGCCCAACAAGCACCTTGAGTAACTACATTGCTGTAATGTCATAGTCTACCAAGCTGCACATGAAAAGTGCTCTTTTACTGTGAGCAAAGTGACTTTTTTTTATCAGATGGGACCTACATGTAGTTCAATGGACAAGTCTTTGAGGATACCAACTTCTTTGAATCTAACCGCTCAATGACATTCTGGTAAACATTGAGGACATACGTGCTACAAGTTCATATCAATATGAACTTCATAAAGGGATTATCACTTTCAGTCAACTTTTTTGTCCAGAGAAAATAAACCACCTGGTAAGCCTTTTTGAAGACATCAACATTGAGAAACCTTTTCCAGAACAAAAGCCAGCTAGACCATTACAAATACTTTACAAAATAAATCAGACAGGATTGGTTGAAAATGAAGACAACTTTCATGTCATCTCTGTTAATACTGCGGGGCCAACAGTTGCTAAGATGTGAAGACCAGGGAGAGAATGTTGAACTTGATGATAAAAGAACAGTTTTCAGAACACATTTTGAAAGCTTTGAAGGATTTATAATTCAATGTGTACAAAGTGAATCATTTGTGAAGGAAATAAAACCAACATGGTTTTGCTGTGAAATGAGCAATCAGTTTCATGACATTTGTTTTCCAAATCACTTGAATCAACAAAATAGATGTTTTAAATTGTAACATGTGACTTTTGATTTCAGATAATTATTATCATTTGGGGCAAACAAATGGTGTTGTGCACAACCCTCCCTGTAATGAACAGAGGTTTGAAAAACCACTGGTGTAACAGTCGATTAACCCTCGGTTAAGGTGTAATTCTCTGCTTTAAATGATGCTATAGACACTAATGAAGCCTTTTTATTTTAAGGTCCTGTGAAGCGATAGTTTTCAGCCCGTCCATTGTGTTCTTGACCCATCCGGGGGTCATCCTGACCTGCAAATCCAAAACCTAATACCTTAAATTGGCACAGTTCAGACTGTTCTGTGAAACACTGTGCATGTTGTGCATTATTGGTGTCACCTTTAAACCATGGTGGCCGTATAGAAGATGAATGAAAATGGAACTCAGGACAGGCACAAAAATATCATAGGGATCAAACCAAAAACACTATGTTGGAAAATGTTTTGCCGAGAGGTTGAGGTTTTCTCCCAGTGATTTTAGAACAAAAATCAGCTAGTTTATCGCTAATGTGAAAATTAAAATGCCAAAGGAATAGGGGGGAACTTGAAGAATTACTGACTGTTTCCTGATGTGTCGCGAAACCCGATGGGAAATATAGAGCGGCAGTATAGAGGGGCTCAAAAGTCGAATTCAGTTTTCTGATGCACTCATTTTCCAATGGATAGAGTCTTCATGAAAGGGTTAAACAAGTCTCTAATCTTAAGTTATAACAGTTTAAAATTTTATGTCACATCCTTCCAGTGCAAATTTTGTCAAAATCCAAAAACGTCAAAGTGACATCACATATTGAATTTATGAGTCTGTACATTTTCGAACAAGAATTATTTTGTTTGCCAATCCTGAATTTCAATCATATTTAATGAAGAAGGCATTGAATTTGACCTTTTTACTGACGCATAAATTCCTCTTTGGAATGTACAGACCCATCAAACGATATTTTACACCATTGAAAGGGAGGTCATAGACTTGCTCCCACCCCCTCACCCCCCTCCGCTTTCATTAGGACTCAACTATTGAAAATGAGTGCCTCACAAAACTGAACTTGACCTTGGAGTCCATCATTTTGATGTCCATGCCACCAGGTGAGCCCCCACCCCCCTGTGATGCACCCCCCTCAATTGAAATCAGGTCTTTTGAGATTAAAATTTGAGAGTAAAATGGTAATATTTTATCAGCTTTTTATAATAATTTCAGTACTAAAAACAACCAAACAATTTTTTCCACTTAGACACAGACAGAGTAATTAATTTTACATCCACTTCAGATGATCTTGAAACGGAGTAATAATAGTAACTGACATAACACAAGCGCTAAAAGGGGCTCGTTTAACAGAAATGCTATTGCAAACTACAGTTTGAATCGTCCAGAAGTGCCCATAGAAAATGGGTGCCCCCTTTTGTGTCCCCCTAAAATTTTAGCCATTTGTGTCGCTGCTGATTTCACTGATCCTGGTTTGGTGTAAAGATAACTTACTCTACAAAGTCAAGAGACAGCAATGTCCCGGGTTGGCAGACACTGTTATTTCGAGTCACAAGAATTCAGATAAACAAAACCAGTGACCCATGATTGTAGTCAATGGGATCCGTACAACAAGTTCCACTCAAAGCAACATTAATTTGTGTCTTTAAAAGGCAATGGGCAAATAATTCTTGTAGTAAATACTTGCCTATTGAGGGCGCTATGTGACACCAGAGCAACACACCAAATGTTCGTGTTCTGAATTCGAGAACAGTGCACTCCCAGGTATTTTGCAGCATACCATTTGGCTGCACTTGGTCACGAAGCCCATTATTCTTTGTCATGCCTTGTGAAGGGCTGAACGAGCGCCTAGTTCTTATACATTGATAAGTGGTCACGCTTGATTGCTTTTCATGTGTTCGTGTGGTGTAAAGAGCGGGTTTTAGTGTCATGGCGGCAAAGAGGAAAACTTAACGAATTATGGTTGAAAAATGATAGAACCACGGTGATACTCGATAAGACAATATTGCAGGGCAAACGATGATGTGTTTGGAAAATTAAAAAGAGCATCTTGCTTGACAAACTGAAAGAAAACATGAGGAGATGGCCAGCAACATCTTGTTGGTCATTGGACATTTACACGTGAGCGTGGCAAGACCTGCAACAACAGCAGAAAGATACAGTGTGGCCAGTGGCGGCACAGCAGCACATTAAGCGCCAAGTGACAGGAGAAAAGAAGGAAAGTACGGTATTGGTCAACTCTGGCCTCGTCCTTAACACGCTATAGTATGTCGAAACGGCATACAGACCGAGGCTTCCCAGTCCTCCACTGCCACATCGAGGACTGCATGCCGAGAGTAACTTGTACGAGACGATATTTGGGTGCGGTCGTCCGGGAGGCCTGGTGGCAGCGGGGACACTGCAGCAGGGAGACGGCACACACTCCGGACTACTAACTGGTGCAAGCGCTGTACTTCCCGGTACCTTGAGTCCGAGTCGACCAAGAAAACTGAGTCGTTTCGTTATGGTATGTACTACGCAATGAAATCGCCCGAATTCACTGAATTTTAACCGTTTCTTATGTGTTATTTCGTAAATTCCACAGGGCCGTTTGATCCTAAATATTTCTGTTCAATGATCAGTGTTCTTTATTAAACCATGAGAGCAATGTCCTTGCGCTAGGATAATACCAGGATAAGATTGGATTCTAATTTGTGTTAAGTATTGAAGGTGTGATATCATACGGCACTCTTATTCGCACAAAAAGTCCAAAGAAATAAAAGCTATAGTGTTTAAATTAAAATAAACAACAGTAATATAAAATCCACAAGTAAAATACCCAAACACTAATGAAACAACAAAGTTCCTGTCATTGATGCTGTGAAAGACCACCCATGCAGCCCCTCGTTATTGCAACCTCTCCAATCTAATTAGGAACCATAATCTAGCAAGTCCCGTTTAGTCCATGAGCGAGCAATTTACTCAAAATGGTGCCAATCAAACAATATTCTAATATCAATTTTATTGCTATAAAAATAAACAACTTAGCGTACACTTCAACTTGTTTAAACTATCCCTTGATTTAGGGTGTCGTAATTTGCATGAATCCAACATGGTTGCCAACGGTTTCCCATTGATGTGGTCGTTACTCTTTTATTTTAAATAGTACTTTCTGTACTGTAAATGCCTAAAATGCAGGTCATGGTAGGTAATCGATACTTTGGACACTGTCTCGTAAATATCAATGTGTTGACATGTTTTGTCGTGCTGTTTCCTACGAAAACCCAGTCATTCAACGAAATCATATATTATCCGTGAGAAAATAGTCCGTTATTACGAATCAGTAAACCGTTATTACGAATAAGTAATTCGTTATTACGAATTAAATACTTTTTAATTACTAATTAGTAATTGGTTATTATGAATTAGTAATTGGTTATTATGTTTTAGTAATTCGTTGTTACAAATTAGTAATTCATTAGTACAAATTAATAACACATTATTACAAATTAAACAATTCGTTACTACAAAGTAGTATTTAGTAAGTTATGAAAAACACCATGGCATGCACCAATAGCAACAACTCATGTGAATGAGATACTATCTTTTATAAGAGGTGTTTCTAAGCCATGGCAAAGACAGTGACACGTTGTACTGTAACTCGCCTACCACCACTGGCCATGGTTCGATTCTAGGCTAGGGCCATAGTAGTGTTGTGCGTTGGTTCTCTCCTGTGCCACGAGAGTTTTTCTCTGGGCCCTCCGGTTTTCTTCCCTCGAGCAAAACAAACAAACAAATAAACAAAAAAACAAACCATTAACCCAACAAACAGGGGGAAAAAACAAGCAAACCATTAACCAACCCAACAAATAAACAAAGAATCTAACAACCCAACAACCTAACGGGTAAAATATGGCCATAGATAACTAATGTTTTTACTCCCTGGCAGCTTCGTGTGCTAAAGTCTCATTGAAGATGCTTTTGAAGAGCATTCGGAGTATCTGGGCTTGCTCGTGGTTTCAGGCTAAAGATGCCGCATGGCCGTAAAAGTTTGATTTTCAGATGCAAGACTACTTCAGCTAATTGCAGGTAAAAAGATTCTGTCTATCATTGTGATTTAATTACGTCTTGCATAATTCTGTCTAACATAATTGGAGTTGCTTGTTCTTTTTTTAAATACTTTTATAAAATGTGCGTTTGATAATTTTCGGGGACGCGCGCAATACAAATCCATAATTATTATTTTAACTATCAATATTAATAGTGATATTTGAAAATTCGACACAAATTTAAATGTTGATTGTTGGCCCATAAATATAAAAAGTCATCCTACCCCCCCCCCCTCCGCGCCCCCAGGTTGAAATTTTAGATTTGCTATCAAAATATCTGAGTCGAATTGACGCTACCAGGCGAAGCGGGCAGCTGAACTGACGCCACAGAATCTCACTTGAACTTAAAAGTGAATCTCACTTGGCTTAAAATTTTGCCCACACAAAACTGAAAACCTAAATTATGAAATTATGAAAGAGTCGACATGTAACCCCCCGCCACACCCTTGCAAAGTGTTAAGTTTTTGACCCCCACAAATCACGCTAGCAATAAAGAGTGCCCCTCCACCGGGATATGGTAATTTTCATCACGATAAATAGCCCCACAACTTTAAACCAAAATTGCCGCCATATCTGGCAGCCAACTTCGATTTTGTATTTTCAGCCTGTAATTAGGGGCGAACATCTATCTTTTTTTTAACATTAGAATAGTTTCAGAATTTTAAATTCTTCTTTGTCAGACCGAAATAATAGTTAAGATTTTTCAACCAAGCCTTTTCAATGTTCCCGATCTCTGACCATTTTGATTTTTTTGTGAAAAAGGCAAACAGTCAATCGTTTTTCAACGAAAACGGGATACATTAATGGATTAACCCCTTTCTTTGGTTATTAAAGTCGTTAAATTAGGTTGAAATATGAATATTACCCTTATTAAATTATCAAATATCAAATTGACCCTTTCCAATACACAAACCAACTTCCGTGATATCTACTGTAGTATCAATTTCTGTTATAAAATTGCATTAACAATAACATTTTTTTGTCTAAATATGCACATGGTCAAAGGTCGCATAATTAAATTTTGACCCATTTTGAAAAGGGCTTTTCATGGAATCAGTGGATGCGGGCGGCTCTTCCGAGACGTGTCCAACAAACTAGAGGTCCCAACTCGCGTTATTTCGGGAGCTAGCGAGCTTTTTCTGCCATCTTGATGACGTCAGAGTTGACCTAAATATTGCGATTTGCCCAAATATTGCGAATTGACCCCTTCCCCAGACACAAACCCTCTTCAGTGATATCTACTCTATCATTTTCTAACATAAAATCGCATAAAAATTTTTTGACCAAAATGGCGGGTGCTCACAGGAGACGTGTCCAACAAACTAGAGGTCCCAACTCGCATTATTTCGGGAGCTAGCGAGCTTTTCCGGCCATCTTGATGACGTCAGAGTTGACCTTAATATTGCTATTTGGCCAAATATTGCGAATTGACCCCTTCCCAACACACCAACCCTCTTCAGTGATATCTACTCTATCATTTTCTATCATAAAATCGCATAAAAATTTTTTGACCAAAATGGCGGGTGCTCACAGGGAGCTCCCTGTGAGAAATTTGTAACTTTTGACCCCTTTTGAAAAGTGCTTTTCATGGAATCAGTGGATGCGGGCGGCTCTTCCGAGACGTGTCCAACAAACTAGAGGTCCCAACTCGCGTTATTTCGGGAGCTAGCAAGCTTTTCCGGCCATCTTGATGACGTCAGAGTTGACCTAAATATTGCTATTTGCCCAAATATTGCGAATTGACCCCTTCCCCACACACTAACCCTCTTCGGTGATATCTACTCTATCATTTTCTATCATAAAATCACATAAAAATATTTTGACCAAAATGGCGGGTGCTCACAGGGAGCTCCCTGTGAGAAATTTGTAATTTTTGACCCCTTTTGAAAAGTGCTTTTCATGGAATCAGTGGATGCGGGCGGCTCTTCGGAGACGTGTCCAACAAACTAGAGGTCCCAACTCGCGTTATTTCGGGAGCTAGCGAGCTTTTCCGGCCATCTTGATGACGTCAGAGTTGACCTAAATATTGCTATTTGCCCAAATATTGCGAATTGACCCCTTCCCCACACAAACCCTCTTCAGTGATATCTACTCTATCATTTTCTATCATAAAATCGCATAAAAATTTTTTGACCAAAATGGCGGATGCTCACAGGGAGCTCCCTGTGAGAAATTTGTAATTTTTGACCCCTTTTGAAAAGTGCTTTTCATGGAATCAGTGGATGCGGGCGGCTCTTTGGAGACGTGTCCAACAAACTAGAGGTCCCAACTCGCGTTATTTCTGGAGCTAGCGAGCTTTTCCGGCCATCTTGATGACGTCAGAGTTGACCTAAATATTGCTATTTGCCCAAATATTGCGAATTGACCCCTTCCCCACACACAAACCCTCTTCAGTGATATCTACTCTATCATTTTCTATCATAAAATCGCATAAAATTTTTTTGACCAAAATGGCGGGTGCTCACAGGGAGCTCCCTGTGAGAAATTTGTAATTTTTGACCCCTTTTGAAAAGTGCTTTTCATGGAATCAGTGGATGCGGGCGGCTCTTCGGAGACGTGTCCAACAAACTAGAGGTCCCAACTCGCGTTATTTCGGGAGCTAGCGAGCTTTTCCGGCCATCTTGATGACGTCAGAGTTGACCTAAATATTGCTATTTGCCCAAATATTGCGAATTGACCCCTTCCCCACACACAAACCCTCTTCAGTGATATCTACTCTATCATTTTCTATCATAAAATCGCATAAATTTTTTTTGACCAAAATGGCGGGTGCTCACAGGGAGCTCCCTGTGAGAAATTTGTAATTTTTGACCCCTTTTGAAAAGTGCTTTTCATGGAATCAGTGGATGCGGGCGGCTCTTCGGAGACGTGTCCAACAAACTAGAGGTCCCAACTCGCGTTATTTCGGGAGCTAGCGAGCTTTTCCGGCCATCTTGATGACGTCAGAGTTGACCTAAATATTGCTATTTGCCCAAATATTGCGAATTGACCCCTTCCCCACACACAAACCCTCTTCAGTGATATCTACTCTATCATTTTCTATCATAAAATCGCATAAATTTTTTTTGACCAAAATGGCGGGTGCTCACAGGGAGCTCCCTGTGAGAAATTTCTAATTTTTGACCCCTTTTGAAAAGTGCTTTTCATGGAATCAGTGGATGCGGGCGGCTCTTCGGAGACGTGTCCAACAAACTAGAGGTCCCAACTCGCGCTATTTCGGGAGCTAGCGAGCTTTTCCGGCCATCTTGATGACGTCAGAGTTGACCTAAATATTGCTATTTGCCCAAATATTGCGAATTGACCCCTTCCCCACACACAAACCCTCTTCAGTGATATCTACTCTATCATTTTCTATCATAAAATCGCATAAAATTTTTTTGACCAAAATGGCGGGTGCTCACAGGGAGCTCCCTGTGAGAAATTTCTAATTTTTGACCCCTTTTGAAAAGTGCTTTTCATGGAATCAGTGGATGCGGGCGGCTCTTCGGAGACGTGTCCAACAAACTAAAGGTCCCAACTCGCGTTATTTCGGGAGCTAGCGAACTTTTCCGGCCATCTTGATGACGTCAGAGTTGACCTAAATATTTCTATTTGCCCAAATATTGCGAATTGACCCCTTCCCCACACACAAACCCTCTTCAGTGATATCTACTCTATCATTTTCTATCATAAAATCGCATAAAATGTTTTTGACCAAAATGGCGGGTGCTGACAGGGAGCTCCCTGTGAGAAATTTGTAATTTTTGACCCCTTTTGAAAAGTGCTTTTCATGGAATCAGTGGATGCGGGCGGCTCTTTGGAGACGTGTCCAACAAACTAGAGGTCCCAACTCGCGTTATTTCTGGAGCTAGCGAGCTTTTCCGGCCATCTTGATGACGTCAGAGTTGACCTAAATATTGCTATTTGCCCAAATATTGCGAATTGACCCCTTCCCCACACACAAACCCTCTTCAGTGATATCTACTGTATCATTTTCTATCATAAAATCGCATAAAATTTTTTTGACCAAAATGGCGGGTGCTGACAGGGAGCTCCCTGTGAGAAATTTGTAATTTTTGACCCCTTTTGAAAAGTGCTTTTCATGGAATCAGTGGATGCGGGCGGCTCTTCGGAGACGTGTCCAACAAACTAGAGGTCCCAACTCACGTTATTTCGGGAGCTAGCGAGCTTTTCCGGCCATCTTGATGACGTCAGAGTTGACCTAAATATTGCTATTTACCCAAATATTGCGAATTGACCCCTTCCCCACACACAAACCCTCTTCAGTGATATCTACTCTATCATTTTCAATCATAAAATCGCATAAAATTTTTATGACCAAAATGGCGGGTGCTCACAGGGAGCTCCCTGTGAGAAATTTGTAATTTTTGACCCCTTTTGAAAAGTGCTTTTCATGGAATCAGTGGATGCGGGCGGCTCTTCGGAGACGTGTCCAACAAACTAGAGGTCCCAACTCGCGTTATTTCGGGAGCTAGCGAGCTTTTCCGGCCATCTTGATGACGTCAGAGTTGACCTAAATATTGCTATTTGCCCAAATATTGCGAATTGACCCCTTCCCCACACACAAACCCTCTTCAGTGATATCTACTCTATCATTTTCTATCATAAAATCGCATATAATTTTTTTGATCAAAATGGCGGGTGCTCACAGGGAGCTCCCTGTGAGAAATTTGTAATTTTTGACCCCTTTTGAAAAGTGCTTTTCATGGAATCAGTGGATGCGGGCGGCTCTTCGGAGACGTGTCCAACAAACTAGAGGTCCCAACTCGCGTTATTTCGGGAGCTAGCGAGCTTTTCCGGCCATCTTGATGACGTCAGAGTTGACCTAAATATTGCTATTTGCCCAAATATTGCGAATTGACCCCTTCCCCACACACAAACCCTCTTCAGTGATATCTACTCTATCATTTTCTATCATAAAATCGCATAAAATTTTTTTGACCAAAATGGCGGGTGCTGACAGGGAGCTCCCTGTGAGAAATTTGTAATTTTTGACCCCTTTTGAAAAGTGCTTTTCATGGAATCAGTGGATGCGGGCGGCTCTTCGGAGACGTGTCCAACAAACTAGAGGTCCCAACTCGCGTTATTTCGGGAGCTAGCGAGCTTTTCCGGCCATCTTGATGACGTCAGAGTTGACCTAAATATTGCTATTTGCCCAAATATTGCGAATTGACCCCTTCCCCACACACAAACCCTCTTCAGTGATATCTACTCTATCATTTTCTATCATAAAATCGCATAAAATTTTTTTGACCAAAATGGCGGGTGCTCACAGGGAGCTCCCTGTGAGAAATTTGTAATTTTTGACCCCTTTTGAAAAGTGCTTTTCATGGAATCAGTGGATGCGGGCGGCTCTTCGGAGACGTGTCCAACAAACTAAAGGTCCCAACTCGCGTTATTTCGGGAGCTAGCGAACTTTTCCGGCCATCTTGATGACGTCAGAGTTGACCTAAATATTTCTATTTGCCCAAATATTGCGAATTGACCCCTTCCCCACACACAAACCCTCTTCAGTGATATCTACTCTATCATTTTCTATCATAAAATCGCATAAAATGTTTTTGACCAAAATGGCGGGTGCTCACAGGGAGCTCCCTGTGAGAAATTTGTAATTTTTGACCCCTTTTGAAAAGTGCTTTTCATGGAATCAGTGGATGCGGGCGGCTCTTCGGAGACGTGTCCAACAAACTAGAGGTCCCAACTCGCGTTATTTCGGGAGCTAGCGACCTTTTCCGGCCATCTTGATGACGTCAGAGTTGACCTAAATATTGCTATTTGCCCAAATATTGCGAATTGACCCCTTCCCCACACACAAACCCTCTTCAGTGATATCTACTCTATCATTTTCTATCATAAAATCGCATAAAAATTTTTTGACCAAAATGGCGGGTGCTCACAGGGAGCTCCCTGTGAGAAATTTGTAATTTTTGACCCCTTTTGAAAAGTGCTTTTCATGGAATCAGTGGATTCGGGCGGCTCTTCGGAGACGTGTCCAACAAACTAGAGGTCCCAACTCGCGTTATTTCGGGAGCTAGCGAGCTTTTTCGGCCATCTTGATGACGTCAGAGTTGACCTAAATATTGCTATTTGCCCAAATATTGCGAATTGACCCCTTCCCCACACACAAACCCTCTTCAGTGATATCTACTCTATCATTTTCTATCATAAAATCGCATAAAATTTTTTTGACCAAAATGGCGGGTGCTGACAGGGAGCTCCCTGTGAGAAATTTGTAATTTTTGACCCCTTTTGAAAAGTGCTTTTCATGGAATCAGTGGATGCGGGCGGCTCTTCGGAGACGTGTCCAACAAACTAGAGGTCCCAACTCGCGTTATTTCGGGAGCTAGCGAGCTTTTCCGGCCATCTTGATGACGTCAGAGTTGACCTAAATATTGCTATTTGCCCAAATATTGCGAATTGACCCCTTCCCCACACACAAACCCTCTTCAGTGATATCTACTCTATCATTTTCTATCATAAAATCGCATAAATTTTTTTTGACCAAAATGGCGGGTGCTCACAGGGAGCTCCCTGTGAGAAATTTCTAATTTTTGACCCCTTTTGAAAAGTGCTTTTCATGGAATCAGTGGATGCGGGCGGCTCTTCGGAGACGTGTCCAACAAACTAAAGGTCCCAACTCGCGTTATTTCTGGAGCTAGCGAGCTTTTCCGGCCATCTTGATGACGTCAGAGTTGACCTAAATATTGCTATTTGCCCAAATATTGCGAATTGACCCCTTCCCCACACACAAACCCTCTTCAGTGATATCTACTCTATCATTTTCTATCATAAAATCGCATACATTTTTTTGACCAAAATGGCGGGTGCTCACAGGGAGCTCCCTGTGAGAAATTTGTAATTTTTGACCCCTTTTGAAAAGTGCTTTTCATGGAATCAGTGGATGCGGGCGGCTCTTCGGAGACGTGTCCAACAAACTAGAGGTCCCAACTCGCGTTATTTCTGGAGCTAGCGAGCTTTTCCGGCCATCTTGATGACGTCAGAGTTGACCTAAATATTGCTATTTGCCCAAATATTGCGAATTGACCCCTTCCCCACACACAAACCCTCTTCAGTGATATCTACTCTATCATTTTCTATCATAAAATCGCATAAATTTTTTTTGACCAAAATGGCGGGTGCTCACAGGGAGCTCCCTGTGAGAAATTTCTAATTTTTGACCCCTTTTGAAAAGTGCTTTTCATGGAATCAGTGGATGCGGGCGGCTCTTCGGAGACGTGTCCAACAAACTAGAGGTCCCAACTCGCGTTATTTCGGGAGCTAGCGAGCTTTTCCGGCCATCTTGATGACGTCAGAGTTGACCTAAATATTGCTATTTGCCCAAATATTGCGAATTGACCCCTTCCCCACACACAAACCCTCTTCAGTGATATCTACTCTATCATTTTCTATCATAAAATCGCATAAATTTTTTTTGACCAAAATGGCGGGTGCTCACAGGGAGCTCCCTGTGAGAAATTTGTAATTTTTGACCCCTTTTGAAAAGTGCTTTTCATGGAATCAGTGGATGCGGGCGGCTCTTCGGAGACGTGTCCAACAAACTAGAGGTCCCAACTCGCGTTATTTCGGGAGCTAGCGAGCTTTTCCGGCCATCTTGATGACGTCAGAGTTGACCTAAATATTGCTATTTGCCCAAATATTGCGAATTGACCCCTTCCCCACACACAAACCCTCTTCAGTGATATCTACTCTATCATTTTCTATCATAAAATCGCATAAAATTTTTTTGACCAAAATGGCGGGTGCTAACAGGAAGCTCCCTGTGAGAAATTTCTAATTTTTGACCCCTTTTGAAAAGTGCTTTTCATGGAATCAGTGGATGCGGGCGGCTCTTCGGAGACGTGTCCAACAAACTAGAGGTCCCAACTCGCGCTATTTCGGGAGCTAGCGAGCTTTTCCGGCCATCTTGATGACGTCAGAGTTGACCTAAATATTGCTATTTGCCCAAATATTGCGAATTGACCCCTTCCCCACACAAACCCTCTTCAGTGATATCTACTCTATCATTTTCTATCATAAAATCGCATAAAAATTTTTTGACAAAAATGGCGGGTGCTCACAGGGAGCTCCCTGTGAGAAATTTGTAATTTTTGACCCCTTTTGAAAAGTGCTTTTCATGGAATCAGTGGATGCGGGCGGCTCTTCGGAGACGTGTCCAACAAACTAGAGGTCCCAACTCGCGTTATTTCGGGAGCTAGCGAGCTTTTCCGGCCATCTTGATGACGTCAGAGTTGACCTAAATATTGCTATTTGCCCAAATATTGCGAATTGACCCCTTCCCCACACACAAACCCTCTTCAGTGATATCTACTCTATCATTTTCTATCATAAAATCGCATAAAAATTTTTTGACCAAAATGGCGGGTGCTCACAGGGAGCTCCCTGTGAGAAATTTGTAATTTTTGACCCCTTTTGAAAAGTGCTTTTCATGGAATCAGTGGATGCGGGCGGCTCTTCGGAGACGTGTCCAACAAACTAGAGGTCCCAACTCGCGTTATTTCGGGAGCTAGCGAGCTTTTCCGGCCATCTTGATGACGTCAGAGTTGACCTAAATATTGCTATTTGCCCAAATATTGCGAATTGACCCTTTCCCCACACACAAACCCTCTTCAGTGATATCTACTCTATCATTTTCTATCATAAAATCGCATAAATTTTTTTTGACCAAAATGGCGGGTGCTCACAGGGAGCTCCCTGTGAGAAATTTCTAATTTTTGACCCCTTTTGAAAAGTGCTTTTCATGGAATCAGTGGATGCGGGCGGCTCTTCGGAGACGTGTCCAACAAGCTAGAGGTCCCAACTCGCGTTATTTCTGGAGCTAGCGAGCATTTCCGGCCATCTTGATGACGTCAGAATTGACCTAAATATTGCTATTTGCCCAAATATTGCGAATTGACCCCTTCCCCACACACAAACCCTCTTCAGTGATATCTACTCTATCATTTTCTATCATAAAATCGCATAAAAATTTTTTGACCAAAATGGCGGGTGCTCACAGGGAGCTCCCTGTGAGAAATTTCTAATTTTTGACCCCTTTTGAAAAGTGCTTTTCATGGAATCAGTGGAAGCGGGCGGCTCTTCGGAGACGTGTCCAACAAGCTAGAGGTCCCAACTCGCGTTATTTCTGGAGCTAGCGAGCTTTTCCGGCCATCTTGATGACGTCAGAGTTGACCTAAATATTGCTATTTGCCCAAATATTGCGAATTGACCCCTTCCCCACACACAAACCCTCTTCAGTGATATCTACTCTATCATTTTCTATCATAAAATCGCATAAAATTTTTTTGACCAAAATGGCGGGTGCTCACAGGGAGCTAGCTCCCTGTGAGAAATTTCTAAATTTTGACCCCTTTTGAAAAGTGCTTTTCATGGAATCAGTGGATGCGGGCGGCTCTTCGGAGACGTGTCCAACAAACTAGAGGTCCCAACTCGCGTTATTTCGGGAGCTAGCGAGCTTTTCCGGCCATCTTGATGACGTCAGAGTTGACCTAAATATTGCTATTTGCCCAAATATTGCGAATTGACCCCTTCCCCACACACAAACCCTCTTCAGTGATATCTACTCTATCATTTTCTATCATAAAATCGCATAAATTTTTTTTGACCAAAATGGCGGGTGCTCACAGGGAGCTCCCTGTGAGAAATTTGTAATTTTTGACCCCTTTTGAAAAGTGCTTTTCATGGAATCAGTG
This sequence comes from Marthasterias glacialis, assembly GCA_911728455.2. Lineage (NCBI taxonomy): Eukaryota > Metazoa > Echinodermata > Asteroidea > Forcipulatida > Asteriidae > Marthasterias > Marthasterias glacialis. The sequence continues at coordinate 13,962,479 of OU452223.1, forward strand.
GATGCGGGCGGCTCTTCGGAGACGTGTCCAACAAACTAGAGGTCCCAACTCGCGTTATTTCGGGAGCTAGCGAGCTTTTCCGGCCATCTTGATGACGTCAGAGTTGACCTAAATATTGCTATTTGCCCAAATATTGCGAATTGACTCTTTCCCCACACACAAACCCTCTTCAGTGATATCTACTCTATCATTTTCTATCATAAAATCGCATAAATATTTTTTGACCAAAATGGCGGGTGCTCACAGGGAGCTCCCTGTGAGAAATTTCTAATTTTTGACCCCTTTTGAAAAGTGCTTTTCATGGAATCAGTGGAAGCGGGCGGCTCTTCGGAGACGTGTCCAACAAGCTAGAGGTCCCAACTCGCGTTATTTCTGGAGCTAGCGAGCTTTTCCGGCCATCTTGATGACGTCAGAGTTGACCTAAATATTGCTATTTGCCCAAATATTGCGAATTGACCCCTTCCCCACACACAAACCCTCTTCAGTGATATCTACTCTATCATTTTCTATCATAAAATCGCATAAAATTTTTTTGACCAAAATGGCGGGTGCTCACAGGGAGCTCCCTGTGAGAAATTTCTAAATTTTGACCCCTTTTGAAAAGTGCTTTTCATGGAATCAGTGGATGCGGGCGGCTCTTCGGAGACGTGTCCAACAAACTAGAGGTCCCAACTCGCGTTATTTCGGGAGCTAGCGAGCTTTTCCGGCCATCTTGATGACGTCAGAGTTGACCTAAATATTGCTATTTGCCCAAATATTGCGAATTGACCCCTTCCCCACACACAAACCCTCTTCAGTGATATCTACTCTATCATTTTCTATCATAAAATCGCATAAATTTTTTTTGACCAAAATGGCGGGTGCTCACAGGGAGCTCCCTGTGAGAAATTTGTAATTTTTGACCCCTTTTGAAAAGTGCTTTTCATGGAATCAGTGGATGCGGGCGGCTCTTCGGAGACGTGTCCAACAAACTAGAGGTCCCAACTCGCGTTATTTCGGGAGCTAGCGAGCTTTTCCGGCCATCTTGATGACGTCAGAGTTGACCTAAATATTGCTATTTGCCCAAATATTGCGAATTGACTCTTTCCCCACACACAAACCCTCTTCAGTGATATCTACTCTATCATTTTCTATCATAAAATCGCATAAATATTTTTTGACCAAAATGGCGGGTGCTCACAGGGAGCTCCCTGTGAGAAATTTCTAATTTTTGACCCCTTTTGAAAAGTGCTTTTCATGGAATCAGTGGATGCGGGCGGCTCTTCGGAGACGTGTCCAACAAACTAGAGGTCCCAACTCGCGATATTTCGGGAGCTAGCGAGCTTTTCCGGCCATCTTGATGACGTCAGAGTTGACCTAAATATTGCTATTTGCCCAAATATTGCGAATTGACCCCTTCCCCACACACAAACCCTCTTCAGTGATATCTACTCTATCATTTTCTATCATAAAATCGCATCAAATTTTTTTGACCAAAATGGCGGGTGCTCACAGGGAGCTCCCTGTGAGAAATTTGTAATTTTTGACCCCTTTTGAAAAGTGCTTTTCATGGAATCAGTGAATGGCGGCTCTTCGGAGACGTGTCCAACAAACTAGAGGTCCCAACTCGCGTTATTTCGGGAGCTAGCGAGCTTTTCCGGCCATCTTGATGACGTCAGAGTTGACCTAAATATTGCTATTTGCCCAAATATTGCGAATTGACCCCTTCCCCACACACAAACCCTCTTCAGTGATATCTACTCTATCATTTTCTATCATAAAATCGCATAAAATTTTTTTGACCAAAATGGCGGGTGCTCACAGGGAGCTCCCTGTGAGAAATTTGTAATTTTTGACCCCTTTTGAAAAGTGCTTTTCATGGAATCAGTGGATGCGGGCGGCTCTTCGGAGACGTGTCCAACAAACTAGAGGTCCCAACTCGCGTTATTTCTGGAGCTAGCGAGCTTTTCCGGCCATCTTGATGACGTCAGAGTTGACCTAAATATTGCTATTTGCCCAAATATTGCGAATTGACCCCTTCCCCACACACAAACCCTCTTCAGTGATATCTACTCTATCATTTTCTATCATAAAATCGCATAAAATTTTTATGACCAAAATGGCGGGTGCTCACAGGGAGCTCCCTGTGAGAAATTTGTAATTTTTGACCCCTTTTGAAAAGTGCTTTTCATGGAATCAGTGGATGCGGGCGGCTCTTCGGAGACGTGTCCAACAAACTAGAGGTCCCAACTAGCGTTATTTCGGGAGCTAGCGAGCTTTTCCGGCCATCTTGATGACGTCAGAGTTGACCTAAATATTGCTATTTGCCCAAATATTGCGAATTGACCCCTTCCCCACACACAAACCCTCTTCAGTGATATCTACTCTATCATTTTCTATCATAAAATCGCATAAAATGTTTTTGACCAAAATGGCGGGTGCTCACAGGGAGCTCCCTGTGAGAAATTTGTAATTTTTGACCCCTTTTGAAAAGTGCTTTTCATGGAATCAGTGGATGCGGGCGGCTCTTCGGAGACGTGTCCAACAAACTAGAGGTCCCAATTCGCGTTATTTCGGGAGCTAGCGAGCTTTTCCGGCCATCTTGATGACGTCAGAGTTGACCTAAATATTGCTATTTGCCCAAATATTGCGAATTGACCCCTTCCCCACACACAAACCCTCTTCAGTGATATCTACTCTATCATTTTCTATCATAAAATCGCATAAATTTTTTTGACCAAAATGGCGGGTGCTGACAGGGAGCTCCCTGTGAGAAATTTGTAATTTTTGACCCCTTTTGAAAAGTGCTTTTCATGGAATCAGTGGATGCGGGCGGCTCTTCGGAGACGTGTCCAACAAACTAGAGGTCCCAACTCGCGTTATTTCGGGAGCTAGCGAGCTTTTCCGGCCATCTTGATGACGTCAGAGTTGACCTAAATATTGCTATTTGCCCAAATATTGCGAATTGACCCCTTCCCCACACACAAACCCTCTTCAGTGATATCTACTCTATCATTTTCTATCATAAAATCGCATAACATTTTTTTGACCAAAATGGCGGGTGCTCACAGGGAGCTCCCTTTGAGAAATTTGTAATTTTTGACCCCTTTTGAAAAGTGCTTTTCATGGAATCAGTGGATGCGGGCGGCTCTTCGGAGACGTGTCCAACAAACTAGAGGTCCCAACTCGCGTTATTTCGGGAGCTAGCGAACTTTTCCGGCCATCTTGATGACGTCAGAGTTGACCTAAATATTTCTATTTGCCCAAATATTGCGAATTGACCCCTTCCCCACACACAAACCCTCTTCAGTGATATCTACTCTATCATTTTCTATCATAAAATCGCATAAAATTTTTTTGACCAAAATGGCGGGTGCTCACAGGGAGCTCCCTGTGAGAAATTTGTAATTTTTGACCCCTTTTGAAAAGTGCTTTTCATGGAATCAGTGGATGCGGGCGGCTCTTCGGAGACGTGTCCAACAAACTAGAGGTCCCAACTCGCGTTATTTCGGGAGCTAGCGAACTTTTCCGGCCATCTTGATGACGTCAGAGTTGACCTAAATATTTCTATTTGCCCAAATATTGCGAATTGACCCCTTCCCCACACACAAATCCTCTTCAGTGATATCTACTCTATCATTTTCTATCATAAAATCGCATAAAATTTTTTTGACCAAAATGGCGGGTGCTCACAGGGAGCTCCCTGTGAGAAATTTGTAATTTTTGACCCCTTTTGAAAAGTGCTTTTCATGGAATCAGTGGATGCGGGCGGCTCTTCGGAGACGTGTCCAACAAACTAGAGGTCCCAACTCGCGTTATTTCGGGAGCTAGCGAGCTTTTCCGGCCATCTTGATGACGTCAGAGTTGACCTAAATATTGCTATTTGCCCAAATATTGCGAATTGACCCCTTCCCCACACACAAACCCTCTTCAGTGATATCTACTCTATCATTTTCTATCATAAAATCGCATAAATTTTTTTTGACCAAAATGGCGGGTGCTCACAGGGAGCTCCCTGTGAGAAATTTGTAATTTTTGACCCCTTTTGAAAAGTGCTTTTCATGGAATCAGTGGATGTGGGCGGCTCTTCGGAGACGTGTCCAACAAACTAGAGGTCCCAACTCGCGTTATTTCGGGAGCTAGCGAGCTTTTCCGGCCATCTTGATGACGTCAGAGTTGACCTAAATATTGCTATTTGCCCAAATATTGCGAATTGACCCCTTCCCCACACACAAACCCTCTTCAGTGATATCTACTCTATCATTTTCTATCATAAAATCGCATAAAATTTTTTTGACCAAAATGGCGGGTGCTCACAGGGAGCTCCCTGTGAGAAATTTCTAATTTTTGACCCCTTTTGAAAAGTGCTTTTCATGGAATCAGTGGATGCGGGCGGCTCTTCGGAGACGTGTCCAACAAACTAGAGGTCCCAACTCGCGTTATTTCGGGAGCTAGCGAGCTTTTCCGGCCATCTTGATGACGTCAGAGTTGACCTAAATATTGCTAATTGCCCAAATATTGCGAATTGACCCCTTCCCCACACACAAACCCTCTTCAGTGATATCTACTCTATCATTTTCTATCATAAAATCGCATAAAAAATTTTTGACCAAAATGGCGGGTGCTCACAGGGAGCTCCCTGTGAGAAATTTGTAATTTTTGACCCCTTTTGAAAAGTGCTTTTCATGGAATCAGTGGATGCTGGCGGCTCTTCGGAGACGTGTCCAACAAACTAGAGGTCCCAACTCGCGTTATTTCGGGAGCTAGCGAGCTTTTCCGGCCATCTTGATGACGTCAGAGTTGACCTAAATATTGCTATTTGCCCAAATATTGCGCATTGACCCCTTCCCCACACACAAACCCTCTTCAGTGATATCTACTCTATCATTTTCTATCATAAAATCGCATAAAATTTTTTTGACCAAAATGGCGGGTGCTCACAGGGAGCTCCCTGTGAGAAATTTGTAATTTTTGACCCCTTTTGAAAAGTGCTTTTCATGGAATCAGTGGATGCGGGCGGCTCTTCGGAGACGTGTCCAACAAACTAGAGGTCCCAACTCGCGTTATTTCGGGAGCTAGCGAGCTTTTCCGGCCATCTTGATGACGTCAGAGTTGACCTAAATATTGCTATTTTCCCAAATATTGCGAATTGACCCCTTCCCCACACACAAACCCTCTTCAGTGATATCTACTCTATCATTTTCTATCATAAAATTGCATCAAATTTTTTTGACCAAAATGGCGGGTGCTCACAGGGAGCTCCCTGTGAGAAATTTGTAATTTTTGACCCCTTTTGAAAAGTGCTTTTCATGGAATCAGTGGATGCGGGCGGCTCTTCGGAGACGTGTCCAACAAACTAGAGGTCCCAACTCGCGTTATTTCTGGAGCTAGCGAGCTTTTCCGGCCATCTTGATGACGTCAGAGTTGACCTAAATATTGCTATTTGCCCAAATATTGCGAATTGACCCCTTCCCCACACACAAACCCTCTTCAGTGATATCTACTCTATCATTTTCTATCATAAAATCGCATAAATTTTTTTTGACCAAAATGGCGGGTGCTCACAGGGAGCTCCCTGTGAGAAATTTGTAATTTTTGACCCCTTTTGAAAAGTGCTTTTCATGGAATCAGTGGATGCGGGCGGCTCTTCGGAGACGTGTCCAACAAACTAGAGGTCCCAACTCGCGTTATTTCGGGAGCTAGCGAGCTTTTCCGGCCATCTTGATGACGTCAGAGTTGACCTAAATATTGCTATTTGCCCAAATATTGCGAATTGACCCCTTCCCCACACACAAACCCTCTTCAGTGATATCTACTCTATCATTTTCTATCATAAAATCGCATCAAATTTTTTTGACCAAAATGGCGGGTGCTGACAGGGAGCTCCCTGTGAGAAATTTGTAATTTTTGACCCCTTTTGAAAAGTGCTTTTCATGGAATCAGTGGATGCGGGCGGCTCTTCGGAGACGTGTCCAACAAACTAGAGGTCCCAACTCGCGTTATTTCGGGAGCTAGCGAGCTTTTCCGGCCATCTTGATGACGTCAGAGTTGACCTAAATATTGCTATTTGCCCAAATATTGCGAATTGACCCCTTCCCCACACACAAACCCTCTTCAGTGATATCTACTCTATCATTTTCTATCATAAAATCGCATAAAATTTTTTTGACCAAAATGGCGGGTGCTCACAGGGAGCTCCCTGTGAGAAATTTGTAATTTTTGACCCCTTTTGAAAAGTGCTTTTCATGGAATCAGTGGATGCGGGCGGCTCTTCGGAGACGTGTCCAACAAACTAGAGGTCCCAACTCGCGTTATTTCGGGAGCTAGCGAGCTTTTCCGGCCATCTTGATGACGTCAGAGTTGACCTAAATATTGCTATTTGCCCAAATATTGCGAATTGACCCCTTCCCCACACACAAACCCTCTTCAGTGATATCTACTCTATCATTTTCTATCATAAAATCGCATAAAAAATTTTTGACCAAAATGGCGGGTGCTCACAGGGAGCTCCCTGTGAGAAATTTGTAATTTTTGACCCCTTTTGAAAAGTGCTTTTCATGGAATCAGTGGATGCTGGCGGCTCTTCGGAGACGTGTCCAACAAACTAGAGGTCCCAACTCGCGTTATTTCGGGAGCTAGCGAGCTTTTCCGGCCATCTTGATGACGTCAGAGTTGACCTAAATATTGCTATTTGCCCAAATATTGCGCATTGACCCCTTCCCCACACACAAACCCTCTTCAGTGATATCTACTCTATCATTTTCTATCATAAAATCGCATAAAATTTTTTTGACCAAAATGGCGGGTGCTCACAGGGAGCTCCCTGTGAGAAATTTGTAATTTTTGACCCCTTTTGAAAAGTGCTTTTCATGGAATCAGTGGATGCGGGCGGCTCTTCGGAGACGTGTCCAACAAACTAGAGGTCCCAACTCGCGTTATTTCGGGAGCTAGCGAGCTTTTCCGGCCATCTTGATGACGTCAGAGTTGACCTAAATATTGCTATTTTCCCAAATATTGCGAATTGACCCCTTCCCCACACACAAACCCTCTTCAGTGATATCTACTCTATCATTTTCTATCATAAAATTGCATCAAATTTTTTTGACCAAAATGGCGGGTGCTCACAGGGAGCTCCCTGTGAGAAATTTGTAATTTTTGACCCCTTTTGAAAAGTGCTTTTCATGGAATCAGTGGATGCGGGCGGCTCTTCGGAGACGTGTCCAACAAACTAGAGGTCCCAACTCGCGTTATTTCTGGAGCTAGCGAGCTTTTCCGGCCATCTTGATGACGTCAGAGTTGACCTAAATATTGCTATTTGCCCAAATATTGCGAATTGACCCCTTCCCCACACACAAACCCTCTTCAGTGATATCTACTCTATCATTTTCTATCATAAAATCGCATAAATTTTTTTTGACCAAAATGGCGGGTGCTCACAGGGAGCTCCCTGTGAGAAATTTGTAATTTTTGACCCCTTTTGAAAAGTGCTTTTCATGGAATCAGTGGATGCGGGCGGCTCTTCGGAGACGTGTCCAACAAACTAGAGGTCCCAACTCGCGTTATTTCGGGAGCTAGCGAGCTTTTCCGGCCATCTTGATGACGTCAGAGTTGACCTAAATATTGCTATTTGCCCAAATATTGCGAATTGACCCCTTCCCCACACACAAACCCTCTTCAGTGATATCTACTCTATCATTTTCTATCATAAAATCGCATCAAATTTTTTTGACCAAAATGGCGGGTGCTCACAGGGAGCTCCCTGTGAGAAATTTGTAATTTTTGACCCCTTTTGAAAAGTGCTTTTCATGGAATCAGTGGATGCGGGCGGCTCTTCGGAGACGTGTCCAACAAACTAGAGGTCCCAACTCGCGTTATTTCTGGAGCTAGCGAGCTTTTCCGGCCATCTTGATGACGTCAGAGTTGACCTAAATATTGCTATTTTCCCAAATATTGCGAATTGACCCCTTCCCCACACACAAACCCTCTTCAGTGATATCTACTCTATCATTTTCTATCATAAAATCGCATCAAATTTTTTTGACCAAAATGGCGGGTGCTCACAGGGAGCTCCCTGTGAGAAATTTGTAATTTTTGACCCCTTTTGAAAAGTGCTTTTCATGGAATCAGTGGATGCGGGCGGCTCTTCGGAGACGTGTCCAACAAACTAGAGGTCCCAACTCGCGTTATTTCTGGAGCTAGCGAGCTTTTCCGGCCATCTTGATGACGTCAGAGTTGACCTAAATATTGCTATTTGCCCAAATATTGCGAATTGACCCCTTCCCCACACACAAACCCTCTTCAGTGATATCTACTCTATCATTTTCTATCATAAAATCGCATAAATTTTTTTTGACCAAAATGGCGGGTGCTCACAGGGAGCTCCCTGTGAGAAATTTCTAATTTTTGACCCCTTTTGAAAAGTGCTTTTCATGGAATCAGTGGATGCGGGCGGCTCTTCGGAGACGTGTCCAACAAACTAGAGGTCCCAACTCGCGTTATTTCTGGAGCTAGCGAGCTTTTCCGGCCATCTTGATGACGTCAGAGTTGACCTAAATATTGCTATTTGCCCAAATATTGCGAATTGACCCCTTCCCCACACACAAACCCTCTTCAGTGATATCTACTCTATCATTTTCTATCATAAAATCGCATAAATTTTTTTTTGACCAAAATGGCGGGTGCTCACAGGGAGCTCCCTGTGAGAAATTTGTAATTTTTGACCCCTTTTGAAAAGTGCTTTTCATGGAATCAGTGGATGCGGGCGGCTCTTCGGAGACGTGTCCAACAAACTAGAGGTCCCAACTCGCGTTATTTCGGGAGCTAGCGAGCTTTTCCGGCCATCTTGATGACGTCAGAGTTGACCTAAATATTGCTATTTGCCCAAATATTGCGAATTGACCCCTTCCCCACACACAAACCCTCTTCAGTGATATCTACTCTATCATTTTCTATCATAAAATCGCATAAAATTTTTTTGACCAAAATGGCGGGTGCTCACAGGGAGCTCCCTGTGAGAAATTTGTAATTTTTGACCCCTTTTGAAAAGTGCTTTTCATGGAATCAGTGGATGCGGGCGGCTCTTCGGAGACGTGTCCAACAAACTAGAGGTCCCAACTCGCGTTATTTCGGGAGCTAGCGAGCTTTTCCGGCCATCTTGATGACGTCAGAGTTGACCTAAATATTGCTATTTGCCCAAATATTGCGAATTGACCCCTTCCCCACACACAAACCCTCTTCAGTGATATCTACTCTATCATTTTCTATCATAAAATCGCATAAATTTTTTTTGACCAAAATGGCGGGTGCTCACAGGGAGCTCCCTGTGAGAAATTTGTAATTTTTGACCCCTTTTGAAAAGTGCTTTTCATGGAATCAGTGGATGCGGGCGGCTCTTTGGACACGTGTCCAACAAACTAGAGGTCCCAACTCGCGTTATTTCGGGAGCTAGCGAGCTTTTCCGGCCATCTTGATGACGTCAGAGTTGACCTAAATATTGCTATTTGCCCAAATATTGCGAATTGACCCCTTCCCCACACACAAACCCTCTTCAGTGATATCTACTCTATCATTTTCTATCATAAAATCGCATCAAATTTTTTTGACCAAAATGGCGGGTGCTCACAGGGAGCTCCCTGTGAGAAATTTGTAATTTTTGACCCCTTTTGAAAAGTGCTTTTCATGGAATCAGTGGATGCGGGCGGCTCTTCGGAGACGTGTCCAACAAACTAGAGGTCCCAACTCGCGTTATTTCTGGAGCTAGCGAGCTTTTCCGGCCATCTTGATGACGTCAGAGTTGACCTAAATATTGCTATTTGCCCAAATATTGCGAATTGACCCCTTCCCCACACACAAACCCTCTTCAGTGATATCTACTCTATCATTTTCTATCATAAAATCGCATCAATTTTTTTTGACCAAAATGGCGGGTGCTCACAGGGAGCTCCCTGTGAGAAATTTGTAATTTTTGACCCCTTTTGAAAAGTGCTTTTCATGGAATCAGTGGATGCGGGCGGCTCTTCGGACACGTGTCCAACAAACTAGAGGTCCCAACTCGCGTTATTTCGGGAGCTAGCGAGCTTTTCCGGCCATCTTGATGACGTCAGAGTTGACCTAAATATTGCTATTTGCCCAAATATTGCGAATTGACCCCTTCCCCACACACAAACCCTCTTCAGTGATATCTACTCTATCATTTTCTATCATAAAATCGCATCAAATTTTTTTGACCAAAATGGCGGGTGCTCACAGGGAGCTCCCTGTGAGAAATTTGTAATTTTTGACCCCTTTTGAAAAGTGCTTTTCATGGAATCAGTGGATGCGGGCGGCTCTTCGGAGACGTGTCCAACAAACTAGAGGTCCCAACTCGCGTTATTTCGGGAGCTAGCGAGCTTTTCCGGCCATCTTGATGACGTCAGAGTTGACCTAAATATTGCTATTTGCCCAAATATTGCGAATTGACCCCTTCCCCACACACAAACCCTCTTCAGTGATATCTACTCTATCATTTTCTATCATAAAATCGCATAAAATTTTTTTGACCAAAATGGCGGGTGCTGACAGGGAGCTCCCTGTGAGAAATTTGTAATTTTTGACCCCTTTTGAAAAGTGCTTTTCATGGAATCAGTGGATGCGGGCGGCTCTTCGGAGACGTGTCCAACAAACTAGAGGTCCCAACTCGCGTTATTTCGGGAGCTAGCGAGCTTTTCCGGCCATCTTGATGACGTCAGAGTTGACCTAAATATTGCTATTTGCCCAAATATTGCGAATTGACCCCTTCCCCACACACAAACCCTCTTCAGTGATATCTACTGTATCATTTTCTATCATAAAATCGCATAAAATTTTTTTGACCAAAATGGCGGGTGCTGACAGGGAGCTCCCTGTGAGAAATTTGTAATTTTTGACCCCTTTTGAAAAGTGCTTTTCATGGAATCAGTGGATGCGGGCGGCTCTTCGGAGACGTGTCCAACAAACTAGAGGTCCCAACTCGCGTTATTTCTGGAGCTAGCGAGCTTTTCCGGCCATCTTGATGACGTCAGAGTTGACCTAAATATTGCTATTTGCCCAAATATTGCGAATTGACCCCTTCCCCACACACAAACCCTCTTCAGTGATATCTACTCTATCATTTTCTATCATAAAATCGCATAAATTTTTTTTGACCAAAATGGCGGGTGCTCACAGGGAGCTCCCTGTGAGAAATTTGTAATTTTTGACCCCTTTTGAAAAGTGCTTTTCATGGAATCAGTGGATGCGGGCGGCTCTTCGGACACGTGTCCAACAAACTAGAGGTCCCAACTCGCGTTATTTCGGGAGCTAGCGAGCTTTTCCGGCCATCTTGATGACGTCAGAGTTGACCTAAATATTGCTATTTGCCCAAATATTGCGAATTGACCCCTTCCCCACACACAAACCCTCTTCAGTGATATCTACTCTATCATTTTCTATCATAAAATCGCATCAAATTTTTTTGACCAAAATGGCGGGTGCTCACAGGGAGCTCCCTGTGAGAAATTTGTAATTTTTGACCCCTTTTGAAAAGTGCTTTCCATGGAATCAGTGGATGCGGGCGGCTCTTCGGAGACGTGTCCAACAAACTAGAGGTCCCAACTCGCGTTATTTCGGGAGCTAGCGAGCTTTTCCGGCCATCTTGATGACGTCAGAGTTGACCTAAATATTGCTATTTGCCCAAATATTGCGAATTGACCCCTTCCCCACACACAAACCCTCTTCAGTGATATCTACTCTATCATTTTCTATCATAAAATCGCATAAATTTTTTTGACCAAAATGGCGGGTGCTCACAGGGAGCTCCCTGTGAGAAATTTGTAATTTTTGACCCCTTTTGAAAAGTGCTTCTTCATGGAATCAGTGGATGCGGGCGGCTCTTCGGAGACGTGTCCAACAAACTAGAGGTCCCAACTCGCGTTATTTCGGGAGCTAGCGAGCTTTTCCGGCCATCTTGATGACGTCAGAGTTGACCTAAATATTGCTATTTGCCCAAATATTGCGAATTGACCCCTTCCCCACACACAAACCCTCTTCAGTGATATCTACTCTATCATTTTCTATCATAAAATCGCATAAATTTTTTTGACCAAAATGGCGGGTGCTGACAGGGAGCTCCCTGTGAGAAATTTGTAATTTTTGACCCCTTTTGAAAAGTGCTTTTCATGGAATCAGTGGATGCGGGCGGCTCTTCGGAGACGTGTCCAACAAACTAGAGGTCCCAACTCGCGTTATTTCGGGAGCTAGCGAGCTTTTCCGGCCATCTTGATGACGTCAGAGTTGACCTAAATATTGCTATTTGCCCAAATATTGCGAATTGACCCCTTCCCCACACACAAACCCTCTTCAGTGATATCTACTCTATCATTTTCTATCATAAAATCGCATCAAATTTTTTTGACCAAAATGGCGGGTGCTCACAGGGAGCTCCCTGTGAGAAATTTGTAATTTTTGACCCCTTTTGAAAAGTGCTTTTCATGGAATCAGTGGATGCGGGCGGCTCTTCGGAGACGTGTCCAACAAACTAGAGGTCCCAACTCGCGTTATTTCGGGAGCTAGCGAGCTTTTCCGGCCATCTTGATGACGTCAGAGTTGACCTAAATATTGCTATTTGCCCAAATATTGCGAATTGACCCCTTCCCCACACACAAACCCTCTTCAGTGATATCTACTCTATCATTTTCTATCATAAAATCGCATCAAATTTTTTTGACCAAAATGGCGGGTGCTGACAGGGAGCTCCCTGTGAGAAATTTGTAATTTTTGACCCCTTTTGAAAAGTGCTTTTCATGGAATCAGTGGATGCGGGCGGCTCTTCGGAGACGTGTCCAACAAACTTGAGGTCCCAACTCGCGTTATTTCGGGAGCTAGCGAGCTTTTCCGGCCATCTTGATGACGTCAGAGTTGACCTAAATATTGCTATTTGCCCAAATATTGCGAATTGACCCCTTCCCCACACACAAACCCTCTTCAGTGATATCTACTCTATCATTTTCTATCATAAAATCGCATAAATTTTTTTGACCAAAATGGCGGGTGCTCACAGGGAGCTCCCTGTGAGAAATTTGTAATTTTTGACCCCTTTTGAAAAGTGCTTTTCATGGAATCAGTGGATGCGGGCGGCTCTTCGGAGACGTGTCCAACAAACTAGAGGTCCCAACTCGCGTTATTTCGGGAGCTAGCGAGCTTTTCCGGCCATCTTGATGACGTCAGAGTTGACCTAAATATTGCTATTTGCCCAAATATTGCGAATTGACCCCTTCCCCACACACAAACCCTCTTCAGTGATATCTACTCTATCATTTTCTATCATAAAATCGCATAAAATTTTTTTGACCAAAATGGCGGGTGCTCACAGGGAGCTCCCTGTGAGAAATTTTCAATTTTTGACCCCTTTTGAAAAGTGCTTTTCATGGAATCAGTGGATGCGGGCGGCTCTTCGGAGACGTGTCCAACAAACTAGAGGTCCCAACTCGCGTTATTTCGGGAGCTAGCGAGCTTTTCCGGCCATCTTGATGACGTCAGAGTTGACCTAAATATTGCTATTTGCCCAAATATTGCGAATTGACCCCTTCCCCACACACAAACCCTCTTCAGTGATATCTACTCTATCATTTTCTATCATAAAATCGCATAAAAATTTTTTGACCAAAATGGCGGGTGCTCACAGGGAGCTCCCTGTGAGAAATTTGTAATTTTTGACCCCTTTTGAAAAGTGCTCTTCATGGAATCAGTGGATGCGGGCGGCTCTTCGGAGACGTGTCCAACAAACTAGAGCTCCCAACTCGCGTTATTTCGGGAGCTAGCGAGCTTTTCCGGCCATCTTGATGACGTCAGAGTTGACCTAAATATTGCTATTTGCCCAAATATTGCGAATTGACCCCTTCCCCACACACAAACCCTCTTCAGTGATATCTACTCTATCCTTTTCTATCATAAAATCGCATAAAAATTTTTTTGACCAAAATGGCGGGTGCTCACAGGGAGCTCCCTGTGAGAAATTTGTAATTTTTGACCCCTTTTGAAAAGTGCTTTTCATGGAATCAGTGGATGCGGGCGGCTCTTCGGAGACGTGTCCAACAAACTAGAGGTCCCAACTCGCGTTATTTCGGGAGCTAGCGAGCTTTTCCGGCCATCTTGATGACGTCAGAGTTGACCTAAATATTGCTATTTGCCCAAATATTGCGAATTGACCCCTTCCCCACACACAAACCCTCTTCAGTGATATCTACTCTATCATTTTCTATCATAAAATCGCATAAATTTTTTTTGACCAAAATGGCGGGTGCTCACAGGGAGCTCCCTGTGAGAAATTTGTAATTTTTGACCCCTTTTGAAAAGTGCTTTTCATGGAATCAGTGGATGCGGGCGGCTCTTCGGAGACGTGTCCAACAAACTAGAGGTCCCAACTCGCGTTATTTCTGGAGCTAGCGAGCTTTTCCGGCCATCTTGATGACGTCAGAGTTGACCTAAATATTGCTATTTGCCCAAATATTGCGAATTGACCCCTTCCCCACACACAAACCCTCTTCAGTGATATCTACTCTATCATTTTCTATCATAAAATCGCATAAAATTTTTTTGACCAAAATGGCGGGTGCTCACAGGGAGCTCCCTGTGAGAAATTTGTAATTTTTGACCCCTTTTGAAAAGTGCTTTTCATGGAATCAGTGGATGCGGGCGGCTCTTCGGACACGTGTCCAACAAACTAGAGGTCCCAACTCGCGTTATTTCGGGAGCTAGCGAGCTTTTCCGGCCATCTTGATGACGTCAGAGTTGACCTAAATATTGCTATTTGCCCAAATATTGCGAATTGACCCCTTCCCCACACACAAACCCTCTTCAGTGATATCTACTCTATCATTTTCTATCATAAAATTGCATAAAAATTTTTTGACCAAAATGGCGGGTGCTCACAGGGAGCTCCCTGTGAGAAATTTGTAATTTTTGACCCCTTTTGAAAAGTGCTTTTCATGGAATCAGTGGATGCGGGCGGCTCTTCGGAGACGTGTCCAACAAACTAGAGGTCCCAACTCGCGTTATTTCGGGAGCTAGCGAGCTTTTCCGGCCATCTTGATGACGTCAGAGTTGACCTAAATATTGCTATTTGCCCAAATATTGCGAATTGACCCCTTCCCCACACACAAACCCTCTTCAGTGATATCTACTCTATCATTTTCTATCATAAAATCGCATAAATTTTTTTGACCAAAATGGCGGGTGCTCACAGGGAGCTCCCTGTGAGAAATTTGTAATTTTTGACCCCTTTTGAAAAGTGCTTTTCATGGAATCAGTGGATGCGGGCGGCTCTTCGGAGACGTGTCCAACAAACTAGAGGTCCCAACTCGCGTTATTTCGGGAGCTAGCGAGCTTTTCCGGCCATCTTGATGACGTCAGAGTTGACCTAAATATTGCTATTTGCCCAAATATTGCGAATTGACCCCTTCCCCACACACAAACCCTCTTCAGTGATATCTACTCTATCATTTTCTATCATAAAATCGCATAAATTTTTTTGACCAAAATGGCGGGTGCTCACAGGGAGCTCCCTGTGAGAAATTTGTAATTTTTGACCCCTTTTGAAAAGTGCTTTTCATGGAATCAGTGGATGCGGGCGGCTCTTCGGAGACGTGTCCAACAAACTAGAGGTCCCAACTCGCGTTATTTTTGGAGCTAGCGAGCTTTTCCGGCCATCTTGATGACGTCAGAGTTGACCTAAATATTGCTATTTGCCCAAATATTGCGAATTGACCCCTTCCCCACACACAAACCCTCTTCAGTGATATCTACTCTATCATTTTCTTTCATAAAATCGCATAAAATTTTTTTAACCAAAATGGCGGGTGCTCACAGGGAGCTCCCTGTGAGAAATTTGTAATTTTTGACCCCTTTTGAAAAGTGCTTTTCATGGAATCAGTGGATGCGGGCGGCTCTTCGGAGACGTGTCCAACAAACTAGAGGTCCCAACTCGCGTTATTTCTGGAGCTAGCGAGCTTTTCCGGCCATCTTGAAGACGTCAGAGTTGACCTAAATATTGCTATTTGCCCAAATATTGCGAATTGACCCCTTCCCCACACACAAACCCTCTTCAGTGATATCTACTCTATCATTTTCTATCATAAAATCGCATATAATTTTTTTGACCAAAATGGCGGGTGCTCACAGGGAGCTCCCTGTGAGAAATTTGTAATTTTTGACCCCTTTTGAAAAGTGCTTTTCATGGAATCAGTGGATGCGGGCGGCTCTTAGGAGACGTGTCCAACAAACTAGAGGTCCCAACTCGCGTTATTTCTGGAGCTAGCGAGCTTTTCCGGCCATCTTGATGACGTCAGAGACTGAGTTGACCTAAATATTGCTATTTGCCCAAATATTGCGAATTGACCCCTTCCCCACACACAAACCCTCTTCAGTGATATCTACTCTATCATTTTCTATCATAAAATCGCATAAAATTTTTTTTGACCAAAATGGCGGGTGCTCACAGGGAGCTCCCTGTGAGAAATTTGTAATTTTTGACCCCTTTTGAAAAGTGCTTTTCATGGAATCAGTGGATGCGGGCGGCTCTTCGGAGACGTGTCCAACAAACTAGAGGTCCCAACTCGCGTTATTTCGGGAGCTAGCGAGCTTTTCCGGCCATCTTGATGACGTCAGAGTTGACCTAAATATTGCTATTTGCCCAAATATTGCGAATTGACCCCTTCCCCACACACAAACCCTCTTCAGTGATATCTACTCTATCATTTTCTATCATAAAATCGCATAACATTTTTTTGACCAAAATGGCGGGTGCTCACAGGGAGCTCCCTGTGAGAAATTTGTAATTTTTGACCCCTTTTGAAAAGTGCTTTTCATGGAATCAGTGGATGCGGGCGGCTCTTCGGAGACGTGTCTAACAAACTAGAGGTCCCAACTCGCGTTATTTCTGGAGCTAGCGAGCTTTTCCGGCCATCTTGATGACGTCAGAGTTGACCTAAATATTGCTATTTGCCCAAATATTGCGAATTGACCCCTTCCCCAAACACAAACCCTCTTCAGTGATATCTACTCTATCATTTTCTATCATAAAATCGCATAAAATTTTTTTGACCAAAATGGCGGGTGCTCACAGGGAATTCCTGTGAGAAATTTGTAATTTTTGACCCCTTTTGAAAAGTGCTTTTCATGGAATCAGTGGATGCGGGCGGCTCTTCGGACACGTGTCCAACAAACTAGAGGTCCCAACTCGCGTTATTTCGGGAGCTAGCGAGCTTTTCCGGCCATCTTGATGACGTCAGAGTTGACCTAAATATTGCTAATTGCCCAAATATTGCGAATTGACCCCTTCCCCACACACAAACCCTCTTCAGTGATATCTACTCTATCATTTTCTATCATAAAATCGCATAAAATTTTTTTGACCAAAATGGCGGGTGCTCACAGGGAATTCCTGTGAGAAATTTGTAATTTTTGACCCCTTTTGAAAAGTGCTTTTCATGGAATCAGTGGATGCGGGCGGCTCTTCGGAGACGTGTCCAACAAACTAGAGGTCCCAACTCGCGTTATTTCTGGAGCTAGTGAGCTTTTCCGGCCATCTTGATGACGTCAGAGTTGACCTAAATATTGCTATTTGCCCAAATATTGCGAATTGACCCCTTCCCCACACACAAACCCTCTTCAGTGATATCTACTCTATCATTTTCTATCATAAAATCGCATACATTTTTTTTGACCAAAATGGCGGGTGCTCAAAGGGAGCTCCCTGTGAGAAATTTGTAATTTTTGACCCCTTTTGAAAAGTGCTTTTCATGGAATCAGTGGATGCGGGCGGCTCTTCGGAGACGTGTCCAACAAACTAGAGGTCCCAACTCGCGTTATTTCTGGAGCTAGCGAGCTTTTCCGGCCATCTTGAAGACGTCAGAGTTGACCTAAATATTGCTATTTGCCCAAATATTGCGAATTGACCCCTTCCCCACACACAAACCCTCTTCAGTGATATCTACTCTATCATTTTCTATCATAAAATCGCATATAATTTTTTTGACCAAAATGGCGGGTGCTCACAGGGAGCTCCCTGTGAGAAATTTGTAATTTTTGACCCCTTTTGAAAAGTGCTTTTCATGGAATCAGTGGATGCGGGCGGCTCTTAGGAGACGTGTCCAACAAACTAGAGGTCCCAACTCGCGTTATTTCTGGAGCTAGCGAGCTTTTCCGGCCATCTTGATGACGTCAGAGACTGAGTTGACCTAAATATTGCTATTTGCCCAAATATTGCGAATTGACCCCTTCCCCACACACAAACCCTCTTCAGTGATATCTACTCTATCATTTTCTATCATAAAATCGCATAAAAATTTTTTTGACCAAAATGGCGGGTGCTCACAGGGAGCTCCCTGTGAGAAATTTGTAATTTTTGACCCCTTTTGAAAAGTGCTTTTCATGGAATCAGTGGATGCGGGCGGCTCTTCGGAGACGTGTCCAACAAACTAGAGGTCCAAACTCGCGTTATTTCGGGAGCTAGCGAGCTTTTCCGGCCATCTTGATGACGTCAGAGTTGACCTAAATATTGCTATTTGCCCAAATATTGCGAATTGACCCCTTCCCCACACACAAACCCTCTTCAGTGATATCTACTCTATCATTTTCTATCATAAAATCGCATAACATTTTTTTGACCAAAATGGCGGGTGCTCACAGGGAGCTCCCTGTGAGAAATTTGTAATTTTTGACCCCTTTTGAAAAGTGCTTTTCATGGAATCAGTGGATGCGGGCGGCTCTTCGGAGACGTGTCTAACAAACTAGAGGTCCCAACTCGCGTTATTTCTGGAGCTAGCGAGCTTTTCCGGCCATCTTGATGACGTCAGAGTTGACCTAAATATTGCTATTTGCCCAAATATTGCGAATTGACCCCTTCCCCAAACACAAACCCTCTTCAGTGATATCTACTCTATCATTTTCTATCATAAAATCGCATAAAATTTTTTTGACCAAAATGGCGGGTGCTCACAGGGAATTCCTGTGAGAAATTTGTAATTTTTGACCCCTTTTGAAAAGTGCTTTTCATGGAATCAGTGGATGCGGGCGGCTCTTCGGACACGTGTCCAACAAACTAGAGGTCCCAACTCGCGTTATTTCGGGAGCTAGCGAGCTTTTCCGGCCATCTTGATGACGTCAGAGTTGACCTAAATATTGCTATTTGCCCAAATATTGCGAATTGACCCCTTCCCCACACACAAACCCTCTTCAGTGATATCTACTCTATCATTTTCTATCCTAAAATCGCATCAAATTTTTTTGACCAAAATGGCGGGTGCTCACAGGGAGCTCCCTGTGAGAAATTTGTAATTTTTGACCCCTTTTGAAAAGTGCTTTTCATGGAATCAGTGGATGCGGGCGGCTCTTCGGAGACGTGTCCAACAAACTAGAGGTCCCAACTCGCGTTATTTCGGGAGCTAGCGAGCTTTTCCGGCCATCTTGATGACGTCAGAGTTGACCTAAATATTGCTATTTGCCCAAATATTGCGAATTGACCCCTTCCCCACACACAAACCCTCTTCAGTGATATCTACTCTATCATTTTCTATCCTAAAATCGCATAAATTTTTTTGACCAAAATGGCGGGTGCTCACAGGGAGCTCCCTGTGAGAAATTTGTAATTTTTGACCCCTTTTGAAAAGTGCTTTTCATGGAATCAGTGGATGCGGGCGGCTCTTCGGAGACGTGTCCAACAAACTAGAGGTCCCAACTCGCGTTATTTCGGGAGCTAGCGAGCTTTTCCGGCCATCTTGAAGACGTCAGAGTTGACCTAAATATTGCTATTTGCCCAAATATTGCGAATTGACCCCTTCCCCACACACAAACCCTCTTCAGTGATATCTACTCTATCATTTTCTATCATAAAATCGCATAAATTTTTTTGACCAAAATGGCGGGTGCTCACAGGGAGCTCCCTGTGAGAAATTTGTAATTTTTGACCCCTTTTGAAAAGTGCTTTTCATGGAATCAGTGGATGCGGGCGGCTCTTCGGAGACGTGTCCAACAAACTAGAGGTCCCAACTCGCGTTATTTTTGGAGCTAGCGAGCTTTTCCGGCCATCTTGATGACGTCAGAGTTGACCTAAATATTGCTATTTGCCCAAATATTGCGAATTGACCCCTTCCCCACACACAAACCCTCTTCAGTGATATCTACTCTATCATTTTCTTTCATAAAATCGCATAAAATTTTTTTAACCAAAATGGCGGGTGCTCACAGGGAGCTCCCTGTGAGAAATTTGTAATTTTTGACCCCTTTTGAAAAGTGCTTTTCATGGAATCAGTGGATGCGGGCGGCTCTTCGGAGACGTGTCCAACAAACTAGAGGTCCCAACTCGCGTTATTTCTGGAGCTAGCGAGCTTTTCCGGCCATCTTGAAGACGTCAGAGTTGACCTAAATATTGCTATTTGCCCAAATATTGCGAATTGACCCCTTCCCCACACACAAACCCTCTTCAGTGATATCTACTCTATCATTTTCTATCATAAAATCGCATATAATTTTTTTGACCAAAATGGCGGGTGCTCACAGGGAGCTCCCTGTGAGAAATTTGTAATTTTTGACCCCTTTTGAAAAGTGCTTTTCATGGAATCAGTGGATGCGGGCGGCTCTTCGGAGACGTGTCCAACAAACTAGAGGTCCCAACTCGCGTTATTTCTGGAGCTAGCGAGCTTTTCCGGCCATCTTGATGACGTCAGAGTTGACCTAAATATTGCTATTTGCCCAAATATTGCGAATTGACCCCTTCCCCACACACAAACCCTCTTCAGTGATATCTACTCTATCATTTTCTATCATAAAATCGCATAACATTTTTTTGACCAAAATGGCGGGTGCTGACAGGGAGCTCCCTGTGAGAAATTTGTAATTTTTGACCCCTTTTGAAAAGTGCTTTTCATGGAATCAGTGGATGCGGGCGGCTCTTCGGAGACGTGTCCAACAAACTAGAGGTCCCAACTCGCGTTATTTCTGGAGCTAGCGAGCTTTTCCGGCCATCTTGATGACGTCAGAGTTGACCTAAATATTGCTATTTGCCCAAATATTGCGAATTGACCCCTTCCCCACACACAAACCCTCTTCAGTGATATCTACTCTATCATTTTCTATCATAAAATCGCATAAAATTTTTTTGACCAAAATGGCGGGTGCTCACAGGGAGCTCCCTGTGAGAAATTTGTAATTTTTGACCCCTTTTGAAAAGTGCTTTTCATGGAATCAGTGGATGCAGGCGGCTCTTCGGACACGTGTCCAACAAACTAGAGGTCCCAACTCGCGTTATTTCGGGAGCTAGCGAGCTTTTCCGGCCATCTTGTTGACGTCAGAGTTGACCTAAATATTGCTATTTGCCCAAATATTGCGAATTGACCCCTTCCCCACACACAAACCCTCTTCAGTGATATCTACTCTATCATTTTCTATCATAAAATCGCATAAAATTTTTTTGACCAAAATGGCGGGTGCTGACAGGGAGCTCCCTGTGAGAAATTTGTAATTTTTGACCCCTTTTGAAAAGTGCTTTTCATGGAATCAGTGGATGCGGGCGGCTCTTCGGAGACGTGTCCAACAAACTAGAGGTCCCAACTCGCGTTATTTCGGGAGCTAGCGAGCTTTTCCGGCCATCTTGATGACGTCAGAGTTGACCTAAATATTGCTATTTGCCCAAATATTGCGAATTGACCCCTTCCCCACACACAAACCCTCTTCAGTGATATCTACTCTATCATTTTCTATCATAAAATCGCATCAAATTTTTTTGACCAAAATGGCGGGTGCTGACAGGGAGCTCCCTGTGAGAAATTTGTAATTTTTGACCCCTTTTGAAAAGTGCTTTTCATGGAATCAGTGGATGCGGGCGGCTCTTCGGAGACGTGTCCAACAAACTAGAGGTCCCAACTCGCGTTATTTCTGGAGCTAGCGAGCTTTTCCGGCCATCTTGATGACGTCAGAGTTGACCTAAATATTGCTATTTGCCCAAATATTGCGAATTGACCCCTTCCCCACACACAAACCCTCTTCAGTGATATCTACTCTATCATTTTCTATCATAAAATCGCATGACATTTTTTTGACCAAAATGGCGGGTGCTCACAGGGAGCTCCCTGTGAGAAATTTGTAATTTTTGACCCCTTTTGAAAAGTGCTTTTCATGGAATCAGTGGATGCGGGCGGCTCTTCGGAGACGTGTCCAACAAACTAGAGGTCCCAACTCGCGTTATTTCGGGAGCTAGCGAGCTTTTCCGGCCATCTTGATGACGTCAGAGTTGACCTAAATATTGCTAATTGCCCAAATATTGCGAATTGACCCCTTCCCCACACACAAACCCTCTTCAGTGATATCTACTCTATCATTTTCTATCATAAAATCGCATAAAATTTTTTGGACCAAAATGGCGGGTGCTCACAGGGAGCTCCCTGTGAGAAATTTGTAATTTTTGACCCCTTTTGAAAAGTGCTTTTCATGGAATCAGTGGATGCGGGCGGCTCTTCGGAGACGTGTCCAACAAACTAGAGGTCCCAACTCGCGTTATTTCTGGAGCTAGCGAGCTTTTCCGGCCATCTTGATGACGTCAGAGTTGACCTAAATATTGCTATTTGCCCAAATATTGCGAATTGACCCCTTCCCCACACACAAACCCTCTTCAGTGATATCTACTCTATCATTTTCTATCATAAAATCGCATAAATTTTTTTTGACCAAAATGGCGGGTGCTCACAGGGAGCTCCCTGTGAGAAATTTGTAATTTTTGACCCCTTTTGAAAAGTGCTTTTCATGGAATCAGTGGATGCGGGCGGCTCTTCTGAGACGTGTCCAACAAACTAGAGGTCCCAACTCGCGTTATTTCTGGAGCTAGCGAGCTTTTCCGGCCATCTTGATGACCTCAGAGTTGACCTAAATATTGCTATTTGCCCAAATATTGCGAATTGACCCCTTCCCCACACACAAACCCTCTTCAGTGATATCTACTCTATCATTTTCTATCATAAAATCGCATAAAATTTTTTTGACCAAAATGGCGGGTTCCCTGTGAGAAATTTGTAATTTTTGACCCCTTTTGAAAAGTGCTTTTCATGGAATCAGTGGATGCGGGCGGCTCTTCGGAGACGTGTCCAACAAACTAGAGGTCCCAACTCGCGTTATTTCGGGAGCTAGCGAGCTTTTCCGGCCATCTTGATGACGTCAGAGTTGACCTAAATATTGCTATTTGCCCAAATATTGCGAATTGACCCCTTCCCCACACACAAACCCTCTTCAGTGATATCTACTCTATCATTTTCTATCATAAAATCGCATCAAAGTTTTTTGACCAAAATGGCGGGTGCTGACAGGGAGCTCCCTGTGAGAAATTTGTAATTTTTGACCCCTTTTGAAAAGTGCTTTTCATGGAATCAGTGGATGCGGGCGGCTCTTCGGAGACGTGTCCAACAAACTAGAGGTCCCAACTCGCGTTATTTCGGGAGCTAGCGAGCTTTTCCGGCCATCTTGATGACGTCAGAGTTGACCTAAATATTGCTATTTGCCCAAATATTGCGAATTGACCCCTTCCCCACACACAAACCCTCTTCAGTGATATCTACTCTATCATTTTCTATCATAAAATCGCATAAAATTTTTTTGACCAAAATGGCGGGTTCCCTGTGAGAAATTTGTAATTTTTGACCCCTTTTGAAAAGTGCTTTTCATGGAATCAGTGGATGCGGGCGGCTCTTCGGAGACGTGTCCAACAAACTAGAGGTCCCAACTCGCGTTATTTCGGGAGCTAGCGAGCTTTTCCGGCCATCTTGATGACGTCAGAGTTGACCTAAATATTGCTATTTGCCCAAATATTGCGAATTGACCCCTTCCCCACACACAAACCCTCTTCAGTGATATCTACTCTATCATTTTCTATCATAAAATCGCATCAAATTTTTTTGACCAAAATGGCGGGTGCTGACAGGGAGCTCCCTGTGAGAAATTTGTAATTTTTGACCCCTTTTGAAAAGTGCTTTTCAAGGAATCAGTGGATGCGGGCGGCTCTTCGGAGACGTGTCCAACAAACTAGAGGTCCCAACTCGCGTTATTTCGGGAGCTAGCGAGCTTTTCCGGCCATCTTGATGACGTCAGAGTTGACCTAAATATTGCTATTTGCCCAAATATTGCGAATTGACCCCTTCCCCACACACAAACCCTCTTCAGTGATATCTACTCTATCATTTTCTATCATAAAATCGCATCAAATTTTTTTGACCAAAATGGCGGGTGCTGACAGGGAGCTCCCTGTGAGAAATTTGTAATTTTTGACCCCTTTTGAAAAGTGCTTTTCAAGGAATCAGTGGATGCGGGCGGCTCTTCGGAGACGTGTCCAACAAACTAGAGGTCCCAACTCGCGTTATTTCGGGAGCTAGCGAGCTTTTCCGGCCATCTTGATGACGTCAGAGTTGACCTAAATATTGCTATTTGCCCAAATATTGCGAATTGACCCCTTCCCCACACACAAACCCTCTTCAGTGATATCTACTCTATCATTTTCTATCATAAAATCGCATCAAATTTTTTTGACCAAAATGGCGGGTGCTCACAGGGAGCTCCCTGTGAGAAATTTGTAATTTTTGACCCCTTTTGAAAAGTGCTTTTCATGGAATCAGTGGATGCGGGCGGCTCTTCGGAGACGTGTCCAACAAACTAGAGGTCCAAACTCGCGTTATTTCTGGAGCTAGCGAGCTTTTCCGGCCATCTTGATGACCTCAGAGTTGACCTAAATATTGCTATTTGCCCAAATATTGCGAATTGACCCCTTCCCCACACACAAACCCTCTTCAGTGATATCTACTCTATCATTTTCTATCATAAAATCGCATCAAATTTTTTTGACCAAAATGGCGGGTTCCCTGTGAGAAATTTGTAATTTTTGACCCCTTTTGAAAAGTGCTTTTCATGGAATCAGTGGATGCGGGCGGCTCTTCGGAGACGTGTCCAACAAACTAGAGGTCCAAACTCGCGTTATTTCTGGAGCTAGCGAGCTTTTCCGGCCATCTTGATGACCTCAGAGTTGACCTAAATATTGCTATTTGCCCAAATATTGCGAATTGACCCCTTCCCCACCCACAAACCCTCTTCAGTGATATCTACTCTATCATTTTCTATCATAAAATCGCATAAAATTTTTTTGACCAAAATGGCGGGTTCCCTGTGAGAAATTTGTAATTTTTGACCCCTTTTGAAAAGTGCTTTTCATGGAATCAGTGGATGCGGGCGGCTCTTCGGAGACGTGTCCAACAAACTAGAGGTCCCAACTCGCGTTATTTCTGGAGCTAGCGAGCTTTTCCGGCCATCTTGATGACGTCAGAGTTGACCTAAATATTGCTATTTGCCCAAATATTGCGAATTGACCCCTTCCCCACACACAAACCCTCTTCAGTGATATCTACTCTATCATTTTCTATCATAAAATCGCATAAAATTTTTTTGACCAAAATGGCGGGTTCCCTGTGAGAAATTTGTAATTTTTGACCCCTTTTGAAAAGTGCTTTTCATGGAATCAGTGGATGCGGGCGGCTCTTCGGAGACGTGTCCAACAAACTAGAGGTCCCAACTCGCGTTATTTCTGGAGCTAGCGAGCTTTTCCGGCCATCTTGATGACGTCAGAGTTGACCTAAATATTGCTATTTGCCCAAATATTGCGAATTGACCCCTTCCCCACACACAAACCCTCTTCAGTGATATCTACTCTATCATTTTCTATCATAAAATCGCATCAAAGTTTTTTGACCAAAATGGCGGGTGCTCACAGGGAGCTCCCTGTGAGAAATTTGTAATTTTTGACCCCTTTTGAAAAGTGCTTTTCATGCAATCAGTGGATGCGGGCGGCTCTTCGGAGACGTGTCCAACAAACTAGAGGTCCCAACTCGCGTTATTTCGGGAGCTAGCGAGCTTTTCCGGCCATCTTGATGACGTCAGAGTTGACCTAAATATTGCTATTTGCCCAAATATTGCGAATTGACCCCTTCCCCACACACAAACCCTCTTCAGTGATATCTACTCTATCATTTTCTATCATAAAATCGCATAACATTTTTTTGACCAAAATGGCGGGTGCTCACAGGAGCTCCCTGTGAGAAATTTGTAATTTTTGACCCCTTTTGAAAAGTGCTTTTCATGGAATCAGTGGATGCGGGCGGCTCTTCGGAGACGTGTCCAACAAACTAGAGGTCCCAACTCGCGTTATTTCTGGAGCTAGCGAGCTTTTCCGGCCATCTTGATGACGTCAGAGTTGACCTAAATATTGCTATTTGCCCAAATATTGCGAATTGACCCCTTCCCCACACACAAACCCTCTTCAGTGATATCTACTCTATCATTTTCTATCATAAAATCGCATAACATTTTTTTGACCAAAATGGCGGGTGCTCACAGGGAGCTCCCTGTGAGAAATTTGTAATTTTTGACCCCTTTTGAAAAGTGCTTTTCATGGAATCAGTGGATGCGGGCGGCTCTTCGGAGACGTGTCCAACAAACTAGAGGTCCCAACTCGCGTTATTTCGGGAGCTAGCGAGCTTTTCCGGCCATCTTGATGACGTCAGAGTTGACCTAAATATTGCTATTTGCCCAAATATTGCGAATTGACCCCTTCCCCACACACAAACCCTCTTCAGTGATATCTACTCTATCATTTTCTATCATAAAATCGCATAAAATTTTTTTGACCAAAATGGCGGGTTCCCTGTGAGAAATTTGTAATTTTTGACCCCTTTTGAAAAGTGCTTTTCATGGAATCAGTGGATGCGGGCGGCTCTTCTGAGACGTGTCCAACAAACTAGAGGTCCCAACTCGCGTTATTTCGGGAGCTAGCGAGCTTTTCCGGCCATCTTGATGACGTCAGAGTTGACCTAAATATTGCTATTTGCCCAAATATTGCGAATTGACCCCTTCCCCACACACAAACCCTCTTCAGTGATATCTACTCTATCATTTTCTATCATAAAATCGCATCAAATTTTTTTGACCAAAATGGCGGGTGCTGACAGGGAGCTCCCTGTGAGAAATTTGTAATTTTTGACCCCTTTTGAAAAGTGCTTTTCATGGAATCAGTGGATGCGGGCGGCTCTTCTGAGACGTGTCCAACAAACTAGAGGTCCCAACTCGCGTTATTTCGGGAGCTAGCGAGCTTTTCCGGCCATCTTGATGACCTCAGAGTTGACCTAAATATTGCTATTTGCCCAAATATTGCGAATTGACCCCTTCCCCACACACAAACCCTCTTCAGTGATATCTACTCTATCATTTTCTATCATAAAATCGCATAAATTTTTTTTGACCAAAATGGCGGGTGCTCACAGGGAGCTCCCTGTGAGAAATTTGTAATTTTTGACCCCTTTTGAAAAGTGCTTTTCATGGAATCAGTGGATGCGGGTGGCTCTTCGGAGACGTGTCCAACAAACTAGAGGTCCCAACTCGCGTTATTTCGGGAGCTAGCGAGCTTTTCCGGCCATCTTGATGACGTCAGAGTTGACCTAAATATTGCTATTTGCCCAAATATTGCGAATTGACCCCTTCCCCACACACAAACCCTCTTCAGTGATATCTACTCTATCATTTTCTATCATAAAATCGCATAAAAAATTTTTGACCAAAATGGCGGGTGCTCACAGGGAGCTCCCTGTGAGAAATTTGTAATTTTTGACCCCTTTTGAAAAGTGCTTTTCATGGAATCAGTGGATGCGGGCGGCTCTTCGGAGACGTGTCCAACAAACTAGAGGTCCCAACTCGCGTTATTTCTGGAGCTAGCGAGCTTTTCCGGCCATCTTGATGACGTCAGAGTTGACCTAAATATTGCTATTTGCCCAAATATTGCGAATTGACCCCTTCCCCACACACAAACCCTCTTCAGTGATATCTACTCTATCATTTTCTATCATAAAATCGCATAAAATTTTTTGGACCAAAATGGCGGGTGCTCACAGGGAGCTCCCTGTGAGAAATTTGTAATTTTTGACCCCTTTTGAGAAGTGCTTTTCATGGAATCAGTGGATGCGGGTGGCTCTTCGGAGACGTGTCCAACAAACTAGAGGTCCCAACTCGCCTTATTTCGGGAGCTAGCGAGCTTTTCCGGCCATCTTGATGACGTCAGAGTTGACCTAAATATTGCTATTTGCCCAAATATTGCGAATTGACCCCTTCCCCACACACAAACCCTCTTCAGTGATATCTACTCTATCATTTTCTATCATAAAATCGCATAAAATTTTTTTGACCAAAATGGCGGGTGCTCACAGGGAGCTCCCTGTGAGAAATTTGTAATTTTTGACCCCTTTTGAAAAGTGCTTTTCATGGAATCAGTGGATGCGGGCGGCTCTTCGGAGACGTGTCCAACAAACTAGAGGTCCCAACTCGCGTTATTTCTGGAGCTAGCGAGCTTTTCCGGCCATCTTGATGACGTCAGAGTTGACCTAAATATTGCTATTTGCCCAAATATTGCGAATTGACCCCTTCCCCACACACAAACCCTCTTCAGTGATATCTACTCTATCATTTTCTATCATAAAATCGCATAACATTTTTTTGACCAAAATGGCGGGTGCTGACAGGGAGCTCCCTGTGAGAAATTTGTAATTTTTGACCCCTTTTGAAAAGTGCTTTTCATGGAATCAGTGGATGCGGGCGGCTCTTCGGAGACGTGTCCAACAAACTAGAGGTCCCAACTCGCGTTATTTCGGGAGCTAGCGAGCTTTTCCGGCCATCTTGATGACGTCAGAGTTGACCTAAATATTGCTATTTGCCCAAATATTGCGAATTGACCCCTTCCCCACACACAAACCCTCTTCAGTGATATCTACTCTATCATTTTCTATCATAAAATCGCATCAAATTTTTTTGACCAAAATGGCGGGTGCTCACAGGGAGCTCCCTGTGAGAAATTTGTAATTTTTGACCCCTTTTGAAAAGTGCTTTTCAAGGAATCAGTGGATGCGGGCGGCTCTTCGGAGACGTGTCCAACAAACTAGAGGTCCCAACTCGCGTTATTTCGGGAGCTAGCGAGCTTTTCCGGCCATCTTGATGACGTCAGAGTTGACCTAAATATTGCTATTTGCCCAAATATTGCGAATTGACCCCTTCCCCACACACAAACCCTCTTCAGTGATATCTACTCTATCATTTTCTATCATAAAATCGCATCAAATTTTTTGGACCAAAATGGCGGGTGCTCACAGGGAGCTCCCTGTGAGAAATTTGTAATTTTTGACCCCTTTTGAAAAGTGCTTTTCAAGGAATCAGTGGATGCGGGCGGCTCTTCGGAGACGTGTCCAACAAACTAGAGGTCCCAACTCGCGTTATTTCTGGAGCTAGCGAGCTTTTCCGGCCATCTTGATGACGTCAGAGTTGACCTAAATATTGCTATTTGCCCAAATATTGCGAATTGACCCCTTCCCCACACACAAACCCTCTTCAGTGATATCTACTCTATCATTTTCTATCATAAAATCGCATAAAAATTTTTTTGACCAAAATGGCGGGTGCTCACAGGGAGCTCCCTGTGAGAAATTTGTAATTTTTGACCCCTTTTGAAAAGTGCTTTTCATGGAATCAGTGGATGCGGGCGGCTCTTCGGAGACGTGTCCAACAAACTAGAGGTCCCAACTCGCGTTATTTCTGGAGCTAGCGAGCTTTTCCGGCCATCTTGATGACGTCAGAGTTGACCTAAATATTGCTATTTGCCCAAATATTGCGAATTGACCCCTTCCCCACACACAAACCCTCTTCAGTGATATCTACTCTATCATTTTCTATCATAAAATCGCATCAAATTTTTTGGACCAAAATGGCGGGTGCTCACAGGGAGCTCCCTGTGAGAAATTTGTAATTTTTGACCCCTTTTGAAAAGTGCTTTTCATGGAATCAGTGGATGCGGGCGGCTCTTCGGAGACGTGTCCAACAAACTAGAGGTCCCAACTCGCGTTATTTCGGGAGCTAGCGAGCTTTTCCGGCCATCTTGATGACGTCAGAGTTGACCTAAATATTGCTATTTGCCCAAATATTGCGAATTGACCCCTTCCCCACACACAAACCCTCTTCAGTGATATCTACTCTATCATTTTCTATCATAAAATCGCATCAAATTTTTTTGACCAAAATGGTGGGTGCTCACAGGGAGCTCCCTGTGAGAAATTTGTAATTTTTGACCCCTTTTGAAAAGTGCTTTTCATGGAATCAGTGGATGCGGGCGGCTCTTCGGAGACGTGTCCAACAAACTAGAGGTCCCAACTCGCGTTATTTCGGGAGCTAACGAGCTTTTCTGGCCATCTTGATGACGTCAGAGTTGACCTAAATATTGCTATTTGCCCAAATATTGCGAATTGACCCCTTCCCCACACACAAACCCTCTTCAGTGATATCTACTCTATCATTTTCTATCATAAAATCGCATCAAATTTTTTTGACCAAAATGGCGGGTGCTCACAGGGAGCTCCCTGTGAGAAATTTGTAATTTTTGACCCCTTTTGAAAAGTGCTTTTCATGGAATCAGTGGATGCGGGCGGCTCTTCGGAGACGTGTCCAACAAACTAAAGGTCCCAACTCGCGTTATTTCGGGAGCTAGCGAGCTTTTCCGGCCATCTTGATGACGTCAGAGTTGACCTAAATATTGCTATTTGCCCAAATATTGCGAATTGACCCCTTCCCCCCACACAAACCCTCTTCAGTGATATCTACTCTATCATTTTCTATCATAAAATCGCATCAAATTTTTTGGACCAAAATGGCGGGTGCTCACAGGGAGCTCCCTGTGAGAAATTTGTAATTTTTGACCCCTTTTGAAAAGTGCTTTTCATGGAATCAGTGGATGCGGGCGGCTCTTCGGAGACGTGTCCAACAAACTAGAGGTCCCAACTCGCGTTATTTCGGGAGCTAGCGAGCTTTTCCGGCCATCTTGATGACGTCAGAGTTGACCTAAATATTGCTATTTGCCCAAATATTGCGAATTGACCCCTTCCCCACACACAAACCCTCTTCAGTGATATCTACTCTATCATTTTCTATCATAAAATCGCATCAAATTTTTTTGACCAAAATGGTGGATGCTCACAGGGAGCTCCCTGTGAGAAATTTGTAATTTTTGACCCCTTTTGAAAAGTGCTTTTCATGGAATCAGTGGATGCGGGCGGCTCTTCGGAGACGTGTCCAACAAACTAGAGGTCCCAACTCGCGTTATTTCGGGAGCTAACGAGCTTTTCTGGCCATCTTGATGACGTCAGAGTTGACCTAAATATTGCTATTTGCCCAAATATTGCGAATTGACCCCTTCCCCACACACAAACCCTCTTCAGTGATATCTACTCTATCATTTTCTATCATAAAATCGCATCAAATTTTTTTGACCAAAATGGCGGGTGCTCACAGGGAGCTCCCTGTGAGAAATTTGTAATTTTTGACCCCTTTTGAAAAGTGCTTTTCATGGAATCAGTGGATGCGGGCGGCTCTTCGGAGACGTGTCCAACAAACTAGAGGTCCCAACTCGCCTTATTTCGGGAGCTAGCGAGCTTTTCCGGCCATCTTGATGACGTCAGAGTTGACCTAAATATTGCTATTTGCCCAAATATTGCGAATTGACCCCTTCCCCACACACAAACCCTCTTCAGTGATATCTACTCTATCATTTTCTATCATAAAATCGCATAAAATTTTTTTGACCAAAATGGCGGGTGCTCACAGGGAGCTCCCTGTGAGAAATTTGTAATTTTTGACCCCTTTTTAAAAGTGCTTTTCATGGAATCAGTGGATGCGGGCGGCTCTTCGGAGACGTGTCCAACAAACTAGAGGTCCCAACTCGCGTTATTTCTGGAGCTAGTGAGCTTTTCCGGCCATCTTGATGACGTCAGAGTTGACCTAAATATTGCTATTTGCCCAAATATTGCGAATTGACCCCTTCCCCACACACAAACCCTCTTCAGTGATATCTACTCTATCATTTTCTATCATAAAATCGCATACATTTTTTTTGACCAAAATGGCGGGTGCTCAAAGGGAGCTCCCTGTGAGAAATTTGTAATTTTTGACCCCTTTTGAAAAGTGCTTTTCATGGAATCAGTGGATGCGGGCGGCTCTTCGGAGACGTGTCCAACAAACTAAAGGTCCCAACTCGCGTTATTTCTGGAGCTAGCGAGCTTTTCCGGCCATCTTGATGACGTCAGAGTTGACCTAAATATTGCTATTTGCCCAAATATTGCGAATTGACCCCTTCCCCACACACAAACCCTCTTCAGTGATATCTACTCTATCATTTTCTATCATAAAATCGCATCAAATTTTTTTGACCAAAATGGCGGGTGCTCACAGGGAGCTCCCTGTGAGAAATTTGTAATTTTTGACCCCTTTTGAAAAGTGCTTTTCATGGAATCAGTGGATGCGGGCGGCTCTTCGGAGACGTGTCCAACAAACTAGAGGTCCCAACTCGCGTTATTTCGGGAGCTAGCGAGCTTTTCCGGCCATCTTGATGACGTCAGAGTTGACCTAAATATTGCTATTTGCCCAAATATTGCGAATTGACCCCTTCCCCACAAACAAACCCTCTTCAGTGATATCTACTCTATCATTTTCTATCATAAAATCGCATAAAATTTTTTTGACCAAAATGGCGGGTGCTCACAGGGAGCTCCCTGTGAGAAATTTGTAATTTTTGACCCCTTTTGAAAAGTGCTTTTCATGGAATCAGTGGATGCGGGCGGCTCTTCGGAGACGTGTCCAACAAACTAGAGGTCCCAACTCGCGTTATTTCTGGAGCTAGCGAGCTTTTCCGGCCATCTTGATGACGTCAGAGTTGACCTAAATATTGCTATTTGCCCAAATATTGCGAATTGACCCTTTCCCCACACACAAACCCTCTTCAGTGATATCTACTCTATCATTTTCTATCATAAAATCGCATAAAATTTTTTTGACCAAAATGGCGGGTGCTGACAGGGAGCTCCCTGTGAGAAATTTGTAATTTTTGACCCCTTTCTAAAAGTGCTTTTCATGGAATCACTGGATGCGGGCGGCTCTTCGGAGACGTGTCCAACAAACTAGAGGTCCCAACTCGCGTTATTTCGGGAGCTAGCGAGCTTTTCCGGCCATCTTGATGACGTCAGAGTTGACCTAAATATTGCTATTTGCCCAAATATTGCGAATTGACCCCTTCCCCACACACAAACCCTCTTCAGTGATATCTACTCTATCATTTTCTATCATAAAATCGCATCAATTTTTTTTGACCAAAATGGCGGGTGCTCAAAGGGAGCTCCCTGTGAGAAATTTGTAATTTTTGACCCCTTTTGAAAAGTACTTTTCATGGAATCAGTGGATGCGGGCGGCTCTTCGGAGACGTGTCCAACAAACTAAAGGTCCCAACTCGCGTTATTTCTGGAGCTAGCGAGCTTTTCCGGCCATCTTGATGACGTCAGAGTTGACCTAAATATTGCTATTTGCCCAAATATTGCGAATTGACCCCTTCCCCACACACAAACCCTCTTCAGTGATATCTACTCTATCATTTTCTATCATAAAATCGCATCAAATTTTTTTGACCAAAATGGCGGGTGCTCACAGGGAGCTCCCTGTGAGAAATTTGTAATTTTTGACCCCTTTTGAAAAGTGCTTTTCATGGAATCAGTGGATGCGGGCGGCTCTTCGGAGACGTGTCCAACAAACTAGAGGTCCCAACTCGCGTTATTTCTGGAGCTAGCGAGCTTTT
Source organism: Marthasterias glacialis (assembly GCA_911728455.2). Classification (NCBI taxonomy): domain Eukaryota; kingdom Metazoa; phylum Echinodermata; class Asteroidea; order Forcipulatida; family Asteriidae; genus Marthasterias; species Marthasterias glacialis. The sequence goes on from OU452223.1 coordinate 13,996,179, forward strand.
CCGGCCATCTTGATGACGTCAGAGTTGACCTAAATATTGCTATTTGCCCAAATATTGCGAATTGACCCCTTCCCCACACACAAACCCTCTTCAGTGATATCTACTCTATCATTTTCTATCATAAAATCACATAAATTTTTTTGGACCAAAACGGCGGGTGCTCACAGGGAGCTCCCTGTGAGAAATTTGTAATTTTTGACCCCTTTTGAAAAGTGCTTTTCATGGAATCAGTGGATGCGGGCGGCTCTTCGGAGACGTGTCCAACAAACTAGAGGTCCCAACTCGCGTTATTTCGGGAGCTAGCGAGCTTTTCCGGCCATCTTGATGACGTCAGAGTTGACCTAAATATTGCTATTTGCCCAAATATTGCGAATTGACCCCTTCCCCACACACAAACCCTCTTCAGTGATATCTACTCTATCATTTTCTATCATAAAATCGCATAAAATTTTTTTGACCAAAATGGCGGGTGCTCGCAGGGAGCACCCTGTGAGAAATTTGTAATTTTTGACCCCTTTTGAAAAGTGCTTTTCATGGAATCAGTGGATGCGGGCGGCTCTTCGGAGACGTGTCCAACAAACTAGAGGTCCCAACTCGCGTTATTTCGGGAGCTAGCGAGCTTTTCCGGCCATCTTGATGACGTCAGAGTTGACCTAAATATTGCTATTTGCCCAAATATTGCGAATTGACCCCTTCCCCACACACAAACCCTCTTCAGTGATATCTACTCTATCATTTTCTATCATAAAATCGCATAAATTTTTTTGACCAAAATGGCGGGTGCTCACAGGGAGCTCCCTGTGAGAAATTTGTAATTTTTGACCCCTTTTGAAAAGTGCTTTTCATGGAATCAGTGGATGCGGGCGGCTCTTCGGAGACGTGTCCAACAAACTACAGGTCCCAACTCGCGTTATTTCGGGAGCTAGCGAGCTTTTCCGGCCATCTTGATGACGTCAGAGTTGACCTAAATATTGCTATTTGCCCAAATATTGCGAATTGACCCCTTCCCCACACACAAACCCTCTTCAGTGATATCTACTCTATCATTTTCTATCATAAAATCGCATAAAATTTTTTTGACCAAAATGGCGGGTGCTGACAGGGAGCTCCCTGTGAGAAATTTGTAATTTTTGACCCCTTTTGAAAAGTGCTTTTCATGGAATCAGTGGATGCGGGCGGCTCTTCGGAGACGTGTCCAACAAACTAGAGGTCCCAACTCGCGTTATTTCGGGAGCTAGCGAGCTTTTCCGGCCATCTTGATGACGTCAGAGTTGACCTAAATATTGCTATTTGCCCAAATATTGCGAATTGACCCCTTCCCCACACACAAACCCTCTTCAGTGATATCTACTCTATCATTTTCTATCATAAAATCGCATCAAATTTTTTTTGACCAAAATGGCGGGTGCTCACAGGGAGTTCCCTGTGAGAAATTTGTAATATTTGACCCCTTTTGAAAAGTGCTTTTCATGGAATCAGTGGATGCGGGCGGCTCTTCGGAGACGTGTCCAACAAACTAGAGGTCCCAACTCGCGTTATTTCGGGAGCTAGCGAGCTTTTCCGGCCATCTTGATGACGTCAGAGTTGACCTAAATATTGCTATTTGCCCAAATATTGCGAATTGACCCCTTCCCCACACACAAACCCTCTTCAGTGATATCTACTCTATCATTTTCTATCATAAAATCGCATAAAATTTTTTTGACCAAAATGGCGGGTGCTGACAGGGAGCTCCCTGTGAGAAATTTGTAATTTTTGACCCCTTTTGAAAAGTGCTTTTCATGGAATCAGTGGATGCGGGCGGCTCTTCGGAGACGTGTCCAACAAACTAGAGGTCCCAACTCGCGTTATTTCGGGAGCTAGCGAGCTTTTCCGGCCATCTTGATGACGTCAGAGTTGACCTAAATATTGCTATTTGCCCAAATATTGCGAATTGACCCCTTCCCCACACACAAACCCTCTTCAGTGATATCTACTCTATCATTTTCTATCATAAAATCGCATCAAATTTTTTTGACCAAAATGGCGGGTGCTGACAGGGAGCTCCCTGTGAGAAATTTGTAATTTTTGACCCCTTTTGAAAAGTGCTTTTCATGGAATCAGTGGATGCGGGCGGCTCTTCGGAGACGTGTCCAACAAACTAGAGGTCCCAACTCGCGTTATTTCGGGAGCTAGCGAGCTTTTCCGGCCATCTTGATGACGTCAGAGTTGACCTAAATATTGCTATTTGCCCAAATATTGCGAATTGACCCCTTCCCCACTCACAAACCCTCTTCAGTGATATCTACTCTATCATTTTCTATCATAAAATCGCATAAAATTTTTTTGACCAAAATGGCGGGTGCTGACAGGGAGCTCCCTGTGAGAAATTTGTAATTTTTGACCCCTTTTGAAAAGTGCTTTTCATGGAATCAGTGGATGCGGGCGGCTCTTCGGAGACGTGTCCAACAAACTACAGGTCCCAACTCGCGTTATTTCGGGAGCTAGCGAGCTTTTCCGGCCATCTTGATGACGTCAGAGTTGACCTAAATATTGCTATTTGCCCAAATATTGCGAATTGACCCCTTCCCCACTCACAAACCCTCTTCAGTGATATCTACTCTATCATTTTCTATCATAAAATCGCATAAAATTTTTTTGACCAAAATGGCGGGTGCTGACAGGGAGCTCCCTGTGAGAAATTTGTAATTTTTGACCCCTTTTGAAAAGTGCTTTTCATGGAATCAGTGGATGCGGGCGGCTCTTCGGAGACGTGTCCAACAAACTAGAGGTCCCAACTCGCGTTATTTCGGGAGCTAGCGAGCTTTTCCGGCCATCTTGATGACGTCAGAGTTGACCTAAATATTGCTATTTGCCCAAATATTGCGAATTGACCCCTTCCCCACTCACAAACCCTCTTCAGTGATATCTACTCTATCATTTTCTATCATAAAATCGCATAAAATTTTTTTGACCAAAATGGCGGGTGCTGACAGGGAGCTCCCTGTGAGAAATTTGTAATTTTTGACCCCTTTTGAAAAGTGCTTTTCATGGAATCAGTGGATGCGGGCGGCTCTTCGGAGACGTGTCCAACAAACTAGAGGTCCCAACTCGCGTTATTTCGGGAGCTAGCGAGCTTTTCCGGCCATCTTGATGACGTCAGAGTTGACCTAAATATTGCTATTTGCCCAAATATTGCGAATTGACCCCTTCCCCACTCAAAAATCCTCTTCAGTGATATCTACTCTATCATTTTCTATCATAAAATCGCATAAAATTTTTTTGACCAAAATGGCGGGTGCTGACAGGGAGCTCCCTGTGAGAAATTTGTAATTTTTGACCCCTTTTGAAAAGTGCTTTTCATGGAATCAGTGGATGCGGGCGGCTCTTCGGAGACGTGTCCAACAAACTAGAGGTCCCAACTCGCGTTATTTCGGGCGCTAGCGAGCTTTTCCGGCCATCTTGATGACGTCAGAGTTGACCTAAATATTGCTATTTGCCCAAATATTGCGAATTTACCCCTTCCCCACACACAAACCCTCTTCAGTGATATCTACTCTATCATTTTCTATCATAAAATCGCATCAAATTTTTTTGACCAAAATGGCGGGTGCTGACAGGGAGCTCCCTGTGAGAAATTCGTAATTTTTGACCCCTTTTGAAAAGTGCTTTTCATGGAATCAGTGGATGCGGGCGGCTCTTCGGAGACGTGTCCAACAAACTAGAGGTCCCAACTCGCGTTATTTCGGGAGCTAGCGAGCTTTTCCGGCCATCTTGATGACGTCAGAGTTGACCTAAATATTGCTATTTGCCCAAATATTGCGAAATGACCCCTTCCCCACTCACAAACCCTCTTCAGTAATATCTACTCTATCATTTTCTATCATAAAATCGCATCAAATTTTTTGACCAAAATGGCGGGTGCTGACAGGGAGCTCCCTGTGAGAAATTTGTAATTTTTGACCCCTTTTGAAAAGTGCTTTTCATGGAATCAGTGGATGCGGGCGGCTCTTCGGAGACGTGTCCAACAAACTAGAGGTCCCAACTCGCGTTATTTCGGGAGCTAGCGAGCTTTTCCGGCCATCTTGATGACGTCAGAGTTGACCTAAATATTGCTATTTGCCCAAATATTGCGAATTGACCCCTTCCCCACACACAAACCCTCTTCAGTGATATCTACTCTATCATTTTCTATCATAAAATCGCATCAAATTTTTTTGACCAAAATGGCGGGTGCTCACAGGGAGCTCCCTGTGAGAAATTTGTAATTTTTGACCCCTTTTGAAAAGTGCTTTTCATGGAATCAGTGGATGCGGGCGGCTCTTCGGAGACGTGTCCAACAAACTAGAGGTCCCAACTCGCGTTATTTCGGGAGCTAGCGAGCTTTTCCGGCCATCTTGATGACGTCAGAGTTGACCTAAATATTGCTATTTGCCCAAATATTGCGAATTGACCCCTTCCCCACACACAAACCCTCTTCAGTGATATCTACTTTATCATTTTCTATCATAAAATCGCATCAAATTTTTTTGACCAAAATGGCGGGTGCTGACAGGGAGCTCCCTGTGAGAAATTTGTAATTTTTGACCCCTTTTGAAAAGTGCTTTTCATGGAATCAGTGGATGCGGGCGGCTCTTCGGAGACGTGTCCAACAAACTAGAGGTCCCAACTCGCGTTATTTCGGGAGCTAGCGAGCTTTTCCGGCCATCTTGATGACGTCAGAGTTGACCTAAATATTGCTATTTGCCCAAATATTGCGAATTGACCCCTTCCCCACTCACAAACCCTCTTCAGTGATATCTACTCTATCATTTTCTATCATAAAATCGCATAAAATTTTTTTGACCAAAATGGTGGGTGCTGACAGGGAGCTCCCTGTGAGAAATTTGTAATTTTTGACCCCTTTTGAAAAGTGCTTTTCATGGAATCAGTGGATGCGGGCGGCTCTTCGGAGACGTGTCCAACAAACTAGAGGTCCCAACTCGCGTTATTTCGGGAGCTAGCGAGCTTTTCCGGCCATCTTGATGACGTCAGAGTTGACCTAAATATTGCTATTTGCCCAAATATTGCGAATTGACCCCTTCCCCACTCACAAACCCTCTTCAGTGATATCTACTCTATCATTTTCTATCATAAAATCGCATAAAATTTTTTTGACCAAAATGGCGGGTGCTGACAGGGAGCTCCCTGTGAGAAATTTGTAATTTTTGACCCCTTTTGAAAAGTGCTTTTCATGGAATCAGTGGATGCGGGCGGCTCTTCGGAGACGTGTCCAACAAACTAGAGGTCCCAACTCGCGTTATTTCGGGAGCTAGCGAGCTTTTCCGGCCATCTTGATGACGTCAGAGTTGACCTAAATATTGCTATTTGCCCAAATATTGCGAATTGACCCCTTCCCCACTCAAAAATCCTCTTCAGTGATATCTACTCTATCATTTTCTATCATAAAATCGCATAAAATTTTTTTGACCAAAATGGCGGGTGCTGACAGGGAGCTCCCTGTGAGAAATTTGTAATTTTTGACCCCTTTTGAAAAGTGCTTTTCATGGAATCAGTGGATGCGGGCGGCTCTTCGGAGACGTGTCCAACAAACTAGAGGTCCCAACTCGCGTTATTTCGGGAGCTAGCGAGCTTTTCCGGCCATCTTGATGACGTCAGAGTTGACCTAAATATTGCTATTTGCCCAAATATTGCGAATTTACCCCTTCCCCACACACAAACCCTCTTCAGTGATATCTACTCTATCATTTTCTATCATAAAATCGCATAAAAATTTTTTGACCAAAATGGCGGGTGCTGACAGGGAGCTCCCTGTGAGAAATTCGTAATTTTTGACCCCTTTTGAAAAGTGCTTTTCATGGAATCAGTGGATGCGGGCGGCTCTTCGGAGACGTGTCCAACAAACTAGAGGTCCCAACTCGCGTTATTTCGGGAGCTAGCGAGCTTTTCCGGCCATCTTGATGACGTCAGAGTTGACCTAAATATTGCTATTTGCCCAAATATTGCGAAATGACCCCTTCCCCACTCACAAACCCTCTTCAGTAATATCTACTCTATCATTTTCTATCATAAAATCGCATAAAATTTTTTTGACCAAAATGGCGGGTGCTGACAGGGAGCTCCCTGTGAGAAATTTGTAATTTTTGACCCCTTTTGAAAAGTGCTTTTCATGGAATCAGTGGATGCGGGCGGCTCTTCGGAGACGTGTCCAACAAACTAGAGGTCCCAACTCGCGTTATTTCGGGAGCTAGCGAGCTTTTCCGGCCATCTTGATGACGTCAGAGTTGACCTAAATATTGCTATTTGCCCAAATATTGCGAATTGACCCCTTCCCCACACACAAACCCTCTTCAGTGATATCTACTCTATCATTTTCTATCATAAAATCGCATAAAATTTTTTTGACCAAAATGGCGGGTGCTGACAGGGAGCTCCCTGTGAGAAATTTGTAATTTTTGACCCCTTTTGAAAAGTGCTTTTCATGGAATCAGTGGATGCGGGCGGCTCTTCGGAGACGTGTCCAACAAACTAGAGGTCCCAACTCGCGTTATTTCGGGAGCTAGCGAGCTTTTCCGGCCATCTTGATGACGTCAGAGTTGACCTAAATATTGCTATTTGCCCAAATATTGCGAATTGACCCCTTCCCCACTCAAAAACCCTCTTCAGTGATATCTACTCTATCATTTTCTATCATAAAATCGCATAAAATTTTTTTGACCAAAATGGCGGGTGCTGACAGGGAGCTCCCTGTGAGAAATTTGTAATTTTTGACCCCTTTTGAAAAGTGCTTTTCATGGAATCAGTGGATGCGGGCGGCTCTTCGGAGACGTGTCCAACAAACTAGAGGTCCCAACTCGCGTTATTTCGGGAGCTAGCGAGCTTTTCCGGCCATCTTGATGACGTCAGAGTTGACCTAAATATTGCTATTTGCCCAAATATTGCGAATTGACCCCTTCCCCACTCACAAACCCTCTTCAGTGATATCTACTCTATCATTTTCTATCATAAAATCGCATCAAATTTTTTGGACCAAAATGGCGGGTGCTCACAGGGAGCTCCCTGTGAGAAATTTGTAATTTTTGACCCCTTTTGAAAAGTGCTTTTCATGGAATCAGTGGATGCGGGCGGCTCTTCGGAGACGTGTCCAACAAAATAGAGGTCCCAACTCGCGTTATTTCGGGAGCTAGCGAGATTTTCCGGCCATCTTGATGACGTCAGAGTTGACCTAAATATTGCTATTTGCCCAAATATTGCGAATTGACCCCTTCCCCACTCACAAACCCTCTTCAGTGATATCTACTCTATCATTTTCTATCATAAAATCGCATAAAAATTTTTTGACCAAAATGGCGGGTGCTGACAGGGAGCTCCCTGTGAGAAATTTGTAATTTTTGACCCCTTTTGAAAAGTGCTTTTCATGGAATCAGTGGATGCGGGCGGCTCTTCGGAGACGTGTCCAACAAACTAGAGGTCCCAACTCGCGTTATTTCGGGAGCTAGCGAGCTTTTCCGGCCATCTTGATGACGTCAGAGTTGACCTAAATATTGCTATTTGCCCAAATATTGCGAATTGACCCCTTCCCCACTCACAAACCCTCTTCAGTGATATCTACTCTATCATTTTCTATCATAAAATCGCATGAAATTTTTTTGACCAAAATGGCGGGTGCTGACAGGGAGCTCCCTGTGAGAAATTTGTAATTTTTGACCCCTTTTGAAAAGTGCTTTTCATGGAATCAGTGGATGCGGGCGGCTCTTCGGAGACGTGTCCAACAAACTCGCGTTATTTCGGGAGCTAGCGAGCTTTTCCGGCCATCTTGATGACGTCAGAGTTGACCTAAATATTGCTATTTGCCCAAATATTGCGAATTGACCCCTTCCCCACTCACAAACCCTCTTCAGTGATATCTACTCTATCATTTTCTATCATAAAATCGCATAAAATTTTTTTGACCAAAATGGCGGGTGCTGACAGGGAGCTCCCTGTGAGAAATTTGTAATTTTTGACCCCTTTTGAAAAGTGCTTTTCATGGAATCAGTGGATGCGGGCGGCTCTTCGGAGACGTGTCCAACAAACTAGAGGTCCCAACTCGCGTTATTTCGGGAGCTAGCGAGCTTTTCCGGCCATCTTGATGACGTCAGAGTTGACCTAAATATTGCTATTTGCCCAAATATTGCGAATTGACCCCTTCCCCACTCACAAACCCTCTTCAGTGATATCTACTCTATCATTTTCTATCATAAAATCGCATCAAATTTTTTGGACCAAAATGGCGGGTGCTCACAGGGAGCTCCCTGTGAGAAATTTGTAATTTTTGACCCCTTTTGAAAAGTGCTTTTCATGGAATCAGTGGATGCGGGCGGCTCTTCGGAGACGTGTCCAACAAACTAGAGGTCCCAACTCGCGTTATTTCGGGAGCTAGCGAGCTTTTCCGGCCATCTTGATGACGTCAGAGTTGACCTAAATATTGCTATTTGCCCAAATATTGCGAATTGACCCCTTCCCCACTCACAAACCCTCTTCAGTGATATCTACTCTATCATTTTCTATCATAAAATCGCATAAAAAATTTTTGACCAAAATGGCGGGTGCTCACAGGGAGCTCCCTGTGAGAAATTTTCAATTTTTGACCCCTTTTGAAAAGTGGTTTTCATGGAATCAGTGGATGCGGGCGGCTCTCCCGAGACGTGTCCAACAAACTAGAGGTCCCAACTCGCGTTATTACGGGAGCTAGCGAGCTTTTCCGGCCATCTTGGTGACGTCAGAGTTGACCTAAATATTGCTATTTGCCCAAATATTGCGAATTGACCCCTTCCCCACTCACAAACCCTCTTCAGTGATATCTACTCTATCATTTTCTATCATAAAATCGCATAAAATTTTTTTGACCAAAATGGCGGGTGCTGACAGGGAGCTCCCTGTGAGAAATTTGTAATTTTTGACCCCTTTTGAAAAGTGCTTTTCATGGAATCAGTGGATGCGGGCGGCTCTTCGGAGACGTGTCCAACAAACTAGAGGTCCCAACTCGCGTTATTTCGGGAGCTAGCGAGCTTTTCCGGCCATCTTGATGACGTCAGAGTTGACCTAAATATTGCTATTTGCCCAAATATTGCGAATTGACCCCTTCCCCACACACAAACCCTCTTCAGTGATATCTACTCTATCATTTTCTATCATAAAATCGCATAAAATTTTTTTGACCAAAATGGCGGGTGCTGACAGGGAGCTCCCTGTGAGAAATTTGTAATTTTTGACCCCTTTTGAAAAGTGCTTTTCATGGAATCAGTGGATGCGGGCGGCTCTTCGGAGACGTGTCCAACAAACTATAGGTCCCAACTCGCGTTATTTCGGGAGCTAGCGAGCTTTTCCGGCCATCTTGATGACGTCAGAGTTGACCTGAATATTGCTATTTGCCCAAATATTGCGAATTGACCCCTTCCCCACACACAAACCCTCTTCAGTGATATCTACTCTATCATTTTCTATCATAAAATCGCATAAAATTTTTTTGACCAAAATGGCGGGTGCTGACAGGGAGCTCCCTGTGAGAAATTTGTAATTTTTGACCCCTTTTGAAGAGTGCTTTTCATGGAATCAGTGGATGCGGGCGGCTCTTCGGAGACGTGTCCAACAAACTAGAGGTCCCAACTCGCGTTATTTCGGGAGCTAGCGAGCTTTTCCGGCCATCTTGATGACGTCAGAGTTGACCTAAATATTGCTATTTGCCCAAATATTGCGAATTGACCCCTTCCCCACTCACAAACCCTCTTCAGTGATATCTACTCTATCATTTTCTATCATAAAATCGCATAAAATTTTTTTGACCAAAATGGCGGGTGCTGACAGGGAGCTCCCTGTGAGAAATTTGTAATTTTTGACCCCTTTTGAAAAGTGCTTTTCATGGAATCAGTGGATGCGGGCGGCTCTTCGGAGACGTGTCCAACAAACTAGAGGTCCCAACTCGCCTTATTTCGGGAGCTAGCGAGCTTTTCCGGCCATCTTGATGACGTCAGAGTTGACCTAAATATTGCTATTTGCCCAAATATTGCGAATTGACCCCTTCCCCACACACAAACCCTCTTCAGTGATATCTACTCTATCATTTTCTATCATAAAATCGCATAAAATTTTTTTGACCGAAATGGCGGGTGCTGACAGGGAGCTCCCTGTGAGAAATTTGTAATTTTTGACCCCTTTTGAAAAGTGCTTTTCATGGAATCAGTGGATGCGGGCGGCTCTTCGGAGACGTGTCCAACAAACTAGAGGTCCCAACTCGCGTTATTTCGGGAGCTAGCGAGCTTTTCCGGCCATCTTGATGACGTCAGAGTTGACCTAAATATTGCTATTTGCCCAAATATTGCGAATTGACCCCTTCCCCACACACAAACCCTCTTCAGTGATATCTACTCTATCATTTTCTATCATAAAATCGCATAAAATTTTTTTGACCAAAATGGCGGGTGCTGACAGGGAGCTCCCTGTGAGAAATTTGTAATTTTTGACCCCTTTTGAAAAGTGCTTTTCATGGAATCAGTGGATGCGGGCGGCTCTTCGGAGACGTGTCCAACAAACTATAGGTCCCAACTCGCGTTATTTCGGGAGCTAGCGAGCTTTTCCGGCCATCTTGATGACGTCAGAGTTGACCTGAATATTGCTATTTGCCCAAATATTGCGAATTGACCCCTTCCCCACACACAAACCCTCTTCAGTGATATCTACTCTATCATTTTCTATCATAAAATCGCATAAAAATTTTTTGACCAAAATGGCGGGTGCTCACAGGGAGCTCCCTGTGAGAAATTTGTAATTTTTGACCCCTTTTGAAAAGTGCTTTTCATGGAATCAGTGGATGCGGGCGGCTCTTCGGAGACGTGTCCAACAAACTAGAGGTCCCAACTCGCGTTATTTCGGGAGCTAGCGAGCTTTTCCGGCCATCTTGATGACGTCAGAGTTGACCTAAATATTGCTATTTGCCCAAATATTGCGAATTGACCCCTTCCCCACTCACAAACCCTCTTCAGTGATATCTACTCTATCATTTTCTATCATAAAATCGCATAAAATTTTTTTGACCAAAATGGCGGGTGCTGACAGGGAGCTCCCTGTGAGAAATTTGTAATTTTTGACCCCTTTTGAAGAGTGCTTTTCATGGAATCAGTGGATGCGGGCGGCTCTTCGGAGACGTGTCCAACAAACTAGAGGTCCCAACTCGCGTTATTTCGGGAGCTAGCGAGCTTTTCCGGCCATCTTGATGACGTCAGAGTTGACCTAAATATTGCTATTTGCCCAAATATTGCGAATTGACCCCTTCCCCACTCACAAACCCTCTTCAGTGATATCTACTCTATCATTTTCTATCATAAAATCGCATAAAATTTTTTTGACCAAAATGGCGGGTGCTGACAGGGAGCTCCCTGTGAGAAATTTGTAATTTTTGACCCCTTTTGAAAAGTGCTTTTCATGGAATCAGTGGATGCGGGCGGCTCTTCGGAGACGTGTCCAACAAACTAGAGGTCCCAACTCGCCTTATTTCGGGAGCTAGCGAGCTTTTCCGGCCATCTTGATGACGTCAGAGTTGACCTAAATATTGCTATTTGCCCAAATATTGCGAATTGACCCCTTCCCCACACACAAACCCTCTTCAGTGATATCTACTCTATCATTTTCTATCATAAAATCGCATAAAATTTTTTTGACCGAAATGGCGGGTGCTGACAGGGAGCTCCCTGTGAGAAATTTGTAATTTTTGACCCCTTTTGAAAAGTGCTTTTCATGGAATCAGTGGATGCGGGCGGCTCTTCGGAGACGTGTCCAACAAACTAGAGGTCCCAACTCGCGTTATTTCGGGAGCTAGCGAGCTTTTCCGGCCATCTTGATGACGTCAGAGTTGACCTAAATATTGCTATTTGCCCAAATATTGCGAATTGACCCCTTCCCCACTCACAAACCCTCTTCAGTGATATCTACTCTATCATTTTCTATCATAAAATCGCATAAAATTTTTTTGACCAAAATGGCGGGTGCTGACAGGGAGCTCCCTGTGAGAAATTTGTAATTTTTGACCCCTTTTGAAAAGTGCTTTTCATGGAATCAGTGGATTCGGGCGGCTCTTCGGAGACGTGTCCAACAAACTAGAGGTCCCAACTCGCGTTATTTCGGGAGCTAGCGAGCTTTTCCGGCCATCTTGATGACGTCAGAGTTGACCTAAATTTTGCTATTTGCCCAAATATTGCGAATTGACCCCTTCCCCACTCACAAACCCTCTTCAGTGATATCTACTCTATCATTTTCTATCATAAAATCGCATAAAATTTTTTTGACCAAAATGGCGGGTGCTGACAGGGAGCTCCCTGTGAGAAATTTGTAATTTTTGACCCCTTTTGAAAAGTGCTTTTCATGGAATCAGTGGATGCGGGCGGCTCTTCGGAGACGTGTCCAACAAACTAGAGGTCCCAACTCGCGTTATTTCGGGAGCTAGCGAGCTTTTCCGGCCATCTTGATGACGTCAGAGTTGACCTAAATATTGCTATTTGCCCAAATATTGCGAATTGACCCCTTCCCCACTCACAAACCCTCTTCAGTGATATCTACTCTATCATTTTCTATCATAAAATCGCATAAAATTTTTTTGACCAAAATGGCGGGTGCTCACAGGGAGCTCCCTGTGAGAAATTTGTAATTTTTGACCCCTTTTGAAAAGTGCTTTTCATGGAATCAGTGGATGCGGGCGGCTCTTCGGAGACGTGTCCAACAAACTACAGGTCCCAACTCGCGTTATTTCGGGAGCTAGCGAGCTTTTCCGGCCATCTTGATGACGTCAGAGTTGACCTAAATATTGCTATTTGCCCAAATATTGCGAATTGACCCCTTCCCCACACACAAACCCTCTTCAGTGATATCTACTCTATCATTTTCTATCATAAAGTCGCATAAAATTTTTTTGACCAAAATGGCGGGTGCTCACAGGGAGCTCCCTGTGAGAAATTTGTAATTTTTGACCCCTTTTGAAAAGTGCTTTTCATGGAATCAGTGGATGCGGGCGGCTCTTCGGAGACGTGTCCAACAAACTAGAGGTCCCAACTCGCGTTATTTCGGGAGCTAGCGAGCTTTTCCGGCCATCTTGATGACGTCAGAGTTGACCTAAATATTGCTATTTGCCCAAATATTGCGAATTGACCCCTTCCCCACACACAAACCCTCTTCAGTGATATCTACTCTATCATTTTCTATCATAAAATCGCATAAAATTTTTTTGACCAAAATGGCGGGTGCTCACAGGGAGCTCCCTGTGAGAAATTTGTAATTTTTGACCCCTTTTGAAAAGTGCTTTTCATGGAATCAGTGGATGCGGGCGGCTCTCTGGAGACGTGTCCAACAAACTAGAGGTCCCAACTCGCGTTATTTCGGGAGCTAGCGAGCTTTTCCGGCCATCTTGATGACGTCAGAGTTGACCTGAATAATGCTATTTGCCCAAATATTGCGAATTGACGCCTTCCCCACACACAAACCCTCTTCAGTGATATCTACTCTATCATTTTCTATCATAAAATCGCATAAAATTTTTTTGACCAAAATGGCGGGTGCTGACAGGGAGCTCCCTGTGAGAAATTTGTAATTTTTGACCCCTTTTGAAAAGTGCTTTTCATGGAATCAGTGGATGCGGGCGGCTCTTCGGAGACGTGTCCAACAAACTAGAGGTCCCAACTCGCGTTATTTCGGGAGCTAGCGAGCTTTTCCGGCCATCTTGATGACGTCAGAGTTGACCTAAATATTGCTATTTGCCCAAATATTGCGAATTGACCCCTTCCCCACTCACAAACCCTCTTCAGTGATATCTACTCTATCATTTTCTATCATAAAATCGCATAAAAATTTTTTGACCAAAATGGCGGGTGCTGACAGGGAGCTCCCTGTGAGAAATTTGTAATTTTTGACCCCTTTTGAAAAGTGCTTTTCATGGAATCAGTGGATGCGGGCGGCTCTTCGGAGACGTGTCCAACAAACTAGAGGTCCCAACTCGCGTTATTTCGGGAGCTAGCGAGCTTTTCCGGCCATCTTGATGACGTCAGAGTTGACCTAAATATTGCTATTTGCCCAAATATTGCGAATTGACCCCTTCCCCACTCACAAACCCTCTTCAGTGATATCTACTCTATCATTTTCTATCATAAAATCGCATAAAAATTTTTTGACCAAAATGGCGGGTGCTGACAGGGAGCTCCCTGTGAGAAATTTGTAATTTTTGACCCCTTTTGAAAAGTGCTTTTCATGGAATCAGTGGATGCGGGCGGCTCTTCGGAGACGTGTCCAACAAACTAGAGGTCCCAACTCGCGTTATTTCGGGAGCTAGCGAGCTTTTCCGGCCATCTTGATGACGTCAGAGTTGACCTAAATATTGCTATTTGCCCAAATATTGCGAATTGACCCCTTCCCCACTCACAAACCCTCTTCAGTGATATCTACTCTATCATTTTCTATCATAAAATCGCATAAATTTTTTTTGACCAAAATGGCGGGTGCTCACAGGGAGCTCCCTGTGAGAAATTTGTAATTTTTGACCCCTTTTGAAAAGTGCTTTTCATGGAATCAGTGGATGCGGGCGGCTCTTCGGAGACGTGTCCAACAAACTAGAGGTCCCAACTCGCGTTATTTCGGGAGCTAGCGAGCTTTTCCGGCCATCTTGATGACGTCAGAGTTGACCTAAATATTGCTATTTGCCCAAATATTGCGAATTGACCCCTTCCCCACACACAAACCCTCTTCAGTGATATCTACTCTATCATTTTCTATCATAAAATCGCATAAAAATTTTTTGACCAAAATGGCGGGTGCTCACAGGGAGCTCCCTGTGAGAAATTTGTAATTTTTAACCCCTTTTGAAAAGTGCTTTTCATGGAATCAGTGGATGCGGGCGGCTCTTCGGAGACGTGTCCAACAAACTAGAGGTCCCAACTCGCGTTATTTCGGGAGCTAGCGAGCTTTTCCGGCCATCTTGATGACGTCAGAGTTGACCTAAATATTGCTATTTGCCCAAATATTGCGAATTGACCCCTTCCCCACTCACAAACCCTCTTCAGTGATATCTACTCTATCATTTTCTATCATAAAATCGCATAAAATTTTTTTGACCAAAATGGCGGGTGCTCACAGGGAGCTCCCTGTGAGAAATTTGTAATTTTTGACCCCTTTTGAAAAGTGCTTTTCATGGAATCAGTGGATGCGGGCGGCTCTTCGGAGACGTGTCCAACAAACTACAGGTCCCAACTCGCGTTATTTCGGGAGCTAGCGAGCTTTTCCGGCCATCTTGATGACGTCAGAGTTGACCTAAATATTGCTATTTGCCCAAATATTGCGAATTGACCCCTTCCCCACACACAAACCCTCTTCAGTGATATCTACTCTATCATTTTCTATCATAAAATCGCATAAAAATTTTTTGACCAAAATGGCGGGTGCTGACAGGGAGCTCCCTGTGAGAAATTTGTAATTTTTGACCCCTTTTGAAAAGTGCTTTTCATGGAATCAGTGGATGCGGGCGGCTCTTCGGAGACGTGTCCAACAAACTAGAGGTCCCAACTCGCGTTATTTCGGGAGCTAGCGAGCTTTTCCGGCCATCTTGATGACGTCAGAGTTGACCTAAATATTGCTATTTGCCCAAATATTGCGAATTGACCCCTTCCCCACTCACAAACCCTCTTCAGTGATATCTACTCTATCATTTTCTATCATAAAATCGCATAAAATTTTTTTGACCAAAATGGCGGGTGCTGACAGGGAGCTCCCTGTGAGAAATTTGTAATTTTTGACCCCTTTTGAAAAGTGCTTTTCATGGAATCAGTGGATGCGGGCGGCTCTTCGGAGACGTGTCCAACAAACTAGAGGTCCCAACTCGCGTTATTTCGGGAGCTAGCGAGCTTTTCCGGCCATCTTGATGACGTCAGAGTTGACCTAAATATTGCTATTTGCCCAAATATTGCGAATTGACCCCTTCCCCACTCACAAACCCTCTTCAGTGATATCTACTCTATCATTTTCTATCATAAAATCGCATAAAATTTTTTTGACCAAAATGGCGGGTGCTGACAGGGAGCTCCCTGTGAGAAATTTGTAATTTTTGACCCCTTTTGAAAAGTGCTTTTCATGGAATCAGTGGATGCGGGCGGCTCTTCGGAGAAGTGTCCAACAAACTAGAGGTCCCAACTCGCGTTATTTCGGGAGCTAGCGAGCTTTTCCGGCCATCTTGATGACGTCAGAGTTGACCTAAATATTGCTATTTGCCCAAATATTGCGAATTGACCCCTTCCCCACACACAAACCCTCTTCAGTGATATCTACTCTATCATTTTCTATCATAAAATCGCATAAAATTTTTTTGACCAAAATGGCGGGTGCTGACAGGGAGCTCCCTGTGAGAAATTTGTAATTTTTGACCCCTTTTGAAAAGTGCTTTTCATGGAATCAGTGGATGCGGGCGGCTCTTCGGAGACGTGTCCAACAAACTAGAGGTCCCAACTCGCGTTATTTCGGGAGCTAGCGAGCTTTTCCGGCCATCTTGAAGACGTCAGAGTTGACCTAAATATTGCTATTTGCCCAAATATTGCGAATTGACCCCTTCCCCACTCACAAACCCTCTTCAGTGATATCTACTCTATCATTTTCTATCATAAAATCGCATAAAAATTTTTTGACCAAAATGGCGGGTGCTGACAGGGAGCTCCCTGTGAGAAATTTGTAATTTTTGACCCCTTTTGAAAAGTGCTTTTCATGGAATCAGTGGATGCGGGCGGCTCTTCGGAGACGTGTCCAACAAACTAGAGGTCCCAACTCGCGTTATTTCGGGAGCTAGCGAGCTTTTCCGGCCATCTTGATGACGTCAGAGTTGACCTAAATATTGCTATTTGCCCAAATATTGCGAATTGACCCCTTCCCCACACACAAACCCTCTTCAGTGATATCTACTCTATCATTTTCTATCATAAAATCGCATAAAATTTTTTTGACCAAAATGGCGGGTGCTGACAGGGAGCTCCCTGTGAGAAATTTGTAATTTTTGACCCCTTTTGAAAAGTGCTTTTCATGGAATCAGTGGATGCGGGCGGCTCTTCGGAGACGTGTCCAACAAACTAGAGGTCCCAACTCGCGTTATTTCGGGAGCTAGCGAGCTTTTCCGGCCATCTTGATGACGTCAGAGTTGACCTAAATATTGCTATTTGCCCAAATATTGCGAATTGACCCCTTCCCCACTCACAAACCCTCTTCAGTGATATCTACTCTATCATTTTCTATCATAAAATCGCATAAAATTTTTTTGACCAAAATGGCGGGTGCTGACAGGGAGCTCCCTGTGAGAAATTTGTAATTTTTGACCCCTTTTGAAAAGTGCTTTTCATGGAATCAGTGGATGCGGGCGGCTCTTCGGAGACGTGTCCAACAAACTAGAGGTCCCAACTCGCGTTATTTCGGGAGCTAGCGAGCTTTTCCGGCCATCTTGATGACGTCAGAGTTGACCTAAATATTGCTATTTGCCCAAATATTGCGAATTGACCCCTTCCCCACTCACAAACCCTCTTCAGTGATATCTACTCTATCATTTTCTATCATAAAATCGCATAAAATTTTTTTGACCATAATGGCGGGTGCTGACAGGGAGCTCCCTGTGAGAAATTTGTAATTTTTGACCCCTTTTGAAAAGTGCTTTTCATGGAATCAGTGGATGCGGGCGGCTCTTCGGAGACGTGTCCAACAAACTAAAGGTCCCAACTCGCGTTATTTCGGGAGCTAGCGAGCTTTTCCGGCCATCTTGATGACGTCAGAGTTGACCTAAATATTGCTATTTGCCCAAATATTGCGAATTGACCCCTTCCCCACACACAAACCCTCTTCAGTGATATCTACTCTATCATTTTCTATCATAAAATCGCATAAAATTTTTTTGACCAAAATGGCGGGTGCTGACAGGGAGCTCCCTGTGAGAAATTTGTAATTTTTGACCCCTTTTGAAAAGTGCTTTTCATGGAATCAGTGGATGCGGGCGGCTCTTCGGAGACGTGTCCAACAAACTAGAGGTCCCAACTCGCGTTATTTCGGGAGCTAGCGAGCTTTTCCGGCCATCTTGAAGACGTCAGAGTTGACCTAAATATTGCTATTTGCCCAAATATTGCGAATTGACCCCTTCCCCACTCACAAACCCTCTTCAGTGATATCTACTCTATCATTTTCTATCATAAAATCGCATAAAATTTTTTTGACCAAAATGGCGGGTGCTCACCGGGAGCTCCCTTTGAGAAATTTGTAATTTTTGACCCCTTTTGAAAAGTGCTTTTCATGGAATCAGTGGATGCGGGCGGCTCTTCGGAGACGTGTCCAACAAACTAGAGGTCCCAACTCGCGTTATTTCGGGAGCTAGCGAGCTTTTCCGGCCATCTTGATGACGTCAGAGTTGACCTAAATATTGCTATTTGCCCAAATATTGCGAATTGACCCCTTCCCCACACACAAACCCTCTTCAGTGATATCTACTCTATCATTTTCTATCATAAAATCGCATAACATTTTTTTGACCAAAATGGCGGGTGCTGACAGGGAGCTCCCTGTGAGAAATTTGTAATTTTTGACCCCTTTTGAAAAGTGCTTTTCATGGAATCAGTGGATGCGGGCGGCTCTTCGGAGACGTGTCCAACAAACTAGAGGTCCCAACTCGCGTTATTTCGGGAGCTAGCGAGCTTTTCCGGCCATCTTGATGACGTCAGAGTTGACCTAAATATTGCTATTTGCCCAAATATTGCGAATTGACCCCTTCCCCACTCACAAGCCCTCTTCAGTGATATCTACTCTATCATTTTCTATCATAAAATCGCATAAATTTTTTTTGACCAAAATGGCGGGTGCTGACAGGGAGCTCCCTGTGAGAAATTTGTAATTTTTGACCCCTTTTGAAAAGTGCTTTTCATGGAATCAGTGGATGCGGGCGGCTCTTTGGAGACGTGTCCAACAAACTAGAGGTCCCAACTCGCGTTATTTCGGGAGCTAGCGAGCTTTTCCGGCCATCTTGATGACGTCAGAGTTGACCTAAATATTGCTATTTGCCCAAATATTGCGAATTGACCCCTTCCCCACACACAAACCCTCTTCAGTGATATCTACTCTATCATTTTCTATCATAAAATCGCATAAAATTTTTTTGACCAAAATGGCGGGTGCTGACAGGGAGCTCCCTGTGAGAAATTTGTAATTTTTGACCCCTTTTGAAAAGTGCTTTTCATGGAATCAGTGGATGCGGGCGGCTCTTCGGAGACGTGTCCAACAAACTAGAGGTCCCAACTCGCGTTATTTCGGGAGCTAGCGAGCTTTTCCGGCCATCTTGATGACGTCAGAGTTGACCTAAATATTGCTATTTGCCCAAATATTGCGAATTGACCCCTTCCCCACTCACAAACCCTCTTCAGTGATATCTACTCTATCATTTTCTATCATAAAATCGCATAAAATTTTTTTGACCAAAATGGCGGGTGCTGACAGGGAGCTCCCTGTGAGAAATTTGTAATTTTTGACCCCTTTTGAAAAGTGCTTTTCATGGAATCAGTGGATGCGGGCGGCTCTTCGGAGACGTGTCCAACAAACTAGAGGTCCCAACTCGCGTTATTTCGGGAGCTAGCGAGCTTTTCCGGCCATCTTGATGACGTCAGAGTTGACCTAAATATTGCTATTTGCCCAAATATTGCGAATTGACCCCTTCCCCACACACAAACACTCTTCAGTGATATCTACTCTATCATTTTCTATCATAAAATCGCATAACATTTTTTTGACCAAAATGGCGGGTGCTGACAGGGAGCTCCCTGTGAGAAATTTGTAATTTTTGACCCCTTTTGAAAAGTGCTTTTCATGGAATCAGTGGATGCGGGCGGCTCTTCGGAGACGTGTCCAACAAACTAGAGGTCCCAACTCGCGTTATTTCGGGAGCTAGCGAGCTTTTCCGGCCATCTTGATGACGTCAGAGTTGACCTAAATATTGCTATTTGCCCAAATATTGCGAATTGACCCCTTCCCCACTCACAAACCCTCTTCAGTGATATCTACTCTATCATTTTCTATCATAAAATCGCATAAAATTTTTTTGACCAAAATGGCGGGTGCTCACAGGGAGCTCCCTGTGAGAAATTTGTAATTTTTGACCCCTTTTGAAAAGTGCTTTTCATGGAATCAGTGGATGCGGGCGGCTCTTCGGAGACGTGTCCAACAAACTAGAGGTCCCAACTCGCGTTATTTCGGGAGCTAGCGAGCTTTTCCGGCCATCTTGATGACGTCAGAGTTGACCTAAATATTGCTATTTGCCCAAATATTGCGAATTGACCCCTTCCCCACTCACAAACCCTCTTCAGTGATATCTACTCTATCATTTTCTATCATAAAATCGCATAAAATTTTTTTGACCAAAATGGCGGGTGCTGACAGGGAGCTCCCTGTGAGAAATTTGTAATTTTTGACCCCTTTTGAAAAGTGCTTTTCATGGAATCAGTGGATGCGGGCGGCTCTTCGGAGACGTGTCCAACAAACTAGAGGTC
Source organism: Marthasterias glacialis (assembly GCA_911728455.2). NCBI lineage: Eukaryota > Metazoa > Echinodermata > Asteroidea > Forcipulatida > Asteriidae > Marthasterias > Marthasterias glacialis. The sequence continues at coordinate 14,016,722 of OU452223.1, forward strand.
CCAACTCGCGTTATTTCGGGAGCTAGCGAGCTTTTCCGGCCATCTTGATGACGTCAGAGTTGACCTAAATATTGCTATTTGCCCAAATATTGCGAATTGACCCCTTCCCCACTCACAAACCCTCTTCAGTGATATCTACTCTATCATTTTCTATCATAAAATCGCATAAAATTTTTTTGACCAAAATGGCGGGTGCTGACAGGGAGCTCCCTGTGAGAAATTTGTAATTTTTGACACCTTTTGAAATTGCTTTTCATGGAATCAGTGGATGCGGGCGGCTCTTCGGAGACGTGTCCAACAAACTAAAGGTCCCAACTCGCGTTATTTCGGGAGCTAGCGAGCTTTTCCGGCCATCTTGATGACGTCAGAGTTGACCTAAATATTGCTATTTGCCCAAATATTGCGAATTGACCCCTTCCCACACACAAACCCTCTTCAGTGATATCTACTCTATCATTTTCTATCTTAAAATCGCATAAAATTTTTTTGACCAAAATGGCGGGTGCTGACAGGGAGCTCCCTGTGAGAAATTTGTAATTTTTGACCCCTTTTGAAAAGTGCTTTTCATGGAATCAGTGGATGCGGGCGGCTCTTCGGAGACGTGTCCAACAAACTAGAGGTCCCAACTCGCGTTATTTCGGGAGCTAGCGAGCTTTTCCGGCCATCTTGATGACGTCAGAGTTGACCTAAATATTGCTATTTGCCCAAATATTGCGAATTGACCCCTTCCCCACTCACAAACCCTCTTCAGTGATATCTACTCTATCATTTTCTATCATAAAATCGCATAAAATTTTTTTGACCAAAATGGCGGGTGCTGACAGGGAGCTCCCTGTGAGAAATTTGTAATTTTTGACCCCTTTTGAAAAGTGCTTTTCATGGAATCAGTGGATGCGGGCGGCTCTTCGGAGACGTGTCCAACAAACTAGAGGTCCCAACTCGCGTTATTTCGGGAGCTAGCGAGCTTTTCCGGCCATCTTGATGACGTCAGAGTTGACCTAAATATTGCTATTTGCCCAAATATTGCGAATTGACCCCTTCCCCACTCACAAACCCTCTTCAGTGATATTTACTCTATCATTTTCTATCATAAAATCGCATAAAATTTTTTTGACCAAAATGGCGGGTGCTGACAGGGAGCTCCCTGTGAGAAATTTGTAATTTTTGACCCCTTTTGAAAAGTGCTTTTCATGGAATCAGTGGATGCGGGCGGCTCTTCGGAGACGTGTCCAACAAACTAGAGGTCCCAACTCGCGTTATTTCGGGAGCTAGCGAGCTTTTCCGGCCATCTTGATGACGTCAGAGTTGACCTAAATATTGCTATTTGCCCAAATATTGCGAATTGACCCCTTCCCCACTCACAAACGCTCTTCAGTGATATCTACTGTATCATTTTCTATCATAAAATCGCATAAAATTTTTTTGACCAAAATGGCGGGTGCTCACAGGGAGCTCCCTGTGAGAAATTTGTAATTTTTGACCCCTTTTGAAAAGTGCTTTTCATGGAATCAGTGGATGCGGGCGGCTCTTCGGAGACGTGTCCAACAAACTACAGGCCCCAACTCGCGTTATTTCGGGAGCTAGCGAGCTTTTCCGGCCATCTTGATGACGTCAGAGTTGACCTAAATATTGCTATTTGCCCAAATATTGCGAATTGACCCCTTCCCCACTCACAAACCCTCTTCAGTGATATCTACTCTATCATTTTCTATCATAAAATCGCATAAAATTTTTTTGACCAAAATGGCGGGTGCTGACAGGGAGCTCCCTGTGAGAAATTTGTAATTTTTGACCCCTTTTGAAAAGTGCTTTTCATGGAATCAGTGGATGCGGGCGGCTCTTCGGAGACGTGTCCAACAAACTAGAGGTCCCAACTCGCGTTATTTCGGGAGCTAGCGAGCTTTTCCGGCCATCTTGATGACGTCAGAGTTGACCTAAATATTGCTATTTGCCCAAATATTGCGAATTGACCCCTTCCCCACTCACAAACCCTCTTCAGTGATATCTACTCTATCATTTTCTATCATAAAATCGCATAAAATTTTTTTGACCAAAATGGCGGGTGCTGACAGGGAGCTCCCTGTGAGAAATTTGTAATTTTTGACCCCTTTTGAAAAGTGCTTTTCATGGAATCAGTGGATGCGGGCGGCTCTTCGGAGACGTGTCCAACAAACTAGAGGTCCCAACTCGCGTTATTTCGGGAGCTAGCGAGCTTTTCCGGCCATCTTGATGACGTCAGAGTTGACCTAAATATTGCTATTTGCCCAAATATTGCGAATTGACCCCTTCCCCACTCACAAACCCTCTTCAGTGATATCTACTCTATCATTTTCTATCATAAAATCGCATAAAATTTTTTTGACCAAAATGGCGGGTGCTGACAGGGAGCTCCCTGTGAGAAATTTGTAATTTTTGACCCCTTTTGAAAAGTGCTTTTCATGGAATCAGTGGATGCGGGCGGCTCTTCGGAGACGTGTCCAACAAACTAGAGGTCCCAACTCGCGTTATTTCGGGAGCTAGCGAGCTTTTCCGGCCATCTTGATGACGTCAGAGTTGACCTAAATATTGCTATTTGCCCAAATATTGCGAATTGACCCCTTCCCCACACACAAACCCTCTTCAGTGATATCTACTCTATCATTTTCTATCATAAAATCGCATAAAATTTTTTTGACCAAAATGGCGGGTGCTGACAGGGAGCTCCCTGTGAGAAATTTGTAATTTTTGACCCCTTTTGAAAAGTGCTTTTCATGGAATCAGTGGATGCGGGCGGCTCTTCGGAGACGTGTCCAACAAACTAGAGGTCCCAACTCGCGTTATTTCGGGAGCTAGCGAGCTTTTCCGGCCATCTTGATGACGTCAGAGTTGACCTAAATATTGCTATTTGCCCAAATATTGCGAATTGACCCCTTCCCCACACACAAACCCTCTTCAGTGATATCTACTCTATCATTTTCTATCATAAAATCGCATAAAATTTTTTTGACCAAAATGGCGGGTGCTGACAGGGAGCTCCCTGTGAGAAATTTGTAATTTTTGACCCCTTTTGAAAAGTGCTTTTCATGGAATCAGTGGATGCGGGCGGCTCTTCGGAGACGTGTCCAACAAACTAGAGGTCCCAACTCGCGTTATTTCGGGAGCTAGCGAGCTTTTCCGGCCATCTTGATGACGTCAGAGTTGACCTAAATATTGCTATTTGCCCAAATATTGCGAATTGACCCCTTCCCCACTCACAAACCCTCTTCAGTGATATCTACTCTATCATTTTCTATCATAAAATCGCATAAAATTTTTTTGACCATAATGGCGGGTGCTGACAGGGAGCTCCCTGTGAGAAATTTGTAATTTTTGACCCCTTTTGAAAAGTGCTTTTCATGGAATCAGTGGATGCGGGCGGCTCTTCGGAGACGTGTCCAACAAACTAAAGGTCCCAACTCGCGTTATTTCGGGAGCTAGCGAGCTTTTCCGGCCATCTTGATGACGTCAGAGTTGACCTAAATATTGCTATTTGCCCAAATATTGCGAATTGACCCCTTCCCACACACAAACCCTCTTCAGTGATATCTACTCTATCATTTTCTATCTTAAAATCGCATAAAATTTTTTTGACCAAAATGGCGGGTGCTCACAGGGAGCTCCCTGTGAGAAATTTGTAATTTTTGACCCCTTTTGAAAAGTGCTTTTCATGGAATCAGTGGATGCGGGCGGCTCTTCGGAGACGTGTCCAACAAACTAGAGGTCCCAACTCGCGTTATTTCGGGAGCTAGCGAGCTTTTCCGGCCATCTTGATGACGTCAGAGTTGACCTAAATATTGCTATTTGCCCAAATATTGCGAATTGACCCCTTCCCCACTCACAAACCCTCTTCAGTGATATCTACTCTATCATTTTCTATCATAAAATCGCATAAAATTTTTTTGACCAAAATGGCGGGTGCTGACAGGGAGCTCCCTGTGAGAAATTTGTAATTTTTGACCCCTTTTGAAAAGTGCTTTTCATGGAATCAGTGGATGCGGGCGGCTCTTCGGAGACGTGTCCAACAAACTAGAGGTCCCAACTCGCGTTATTTCGGGAGCTAGCGAGCTTTTCCGGCCATCTTGATGACGTCAGAGTTGACCTAAATATTGCTATTTGCCCAAATATTGCGAATTGACCCCTTCCCCACTCACAAACCCTCTTCAGTGATATCTACTCTATCATTTTCTATCATAAAATCGCATAAAATTTTTTTGACCAAAATGGCGGGTGCTGACAGGGAGCTCCCTGTGAGAAATTTGTAATTTTTGACCCCTTTTGAAAAGTGCTTTTCATGGAATCAGTGGATGCGGGCGGCTCTTCGGAGACGTGTCCAACAAACTAGAGGTCCCAACTCGCGTTATTTCGGGAGCTAGCGAGCTTTTCCGGCCATCTTGATGACGTCAGAGTTGACCTAAATATTGCTATTTGCCCAAATATTGCGAATTGACCCCTTCCCCACTCACAAACCCTCTTCAGTGATATTTACTCTATCATTTTCTATCATAAAATCGCATAAAATTTTTTTGACCAAAATGGCGGGTGCTGACAGGGAGCTCCCTGTGAGAAATTTGTAATTTTTGACCCCTTTTGAAAAGTGCTTTTCATGGAATCAGTGGATGCGGGCGGCTCTTCGGAGACGTGTCCAACAAACTAGAGGTCCCAACTCGCGTTATTTCGGGAGCTAGCGAGCTTTTCCGGCCATCTTGATGACGTCAGAGTTGACCTAAATATTGCTATTTGCCCAAATATTGCGAATTGACCCCTTCCCCACTCACAAACCCTCTTCAGTGATATCTACTGTATCATTTTCTATCATAAAATCGCATAAAATTTTTTTGACCAAAATGGCGGGTGCTCACAGGGAGCTCCCTGTGAGAAATTTGTAATTTTTGACCCCTTTTGAAAAGTGCTTTTCATGGAATCAGTGGATGCGGGCGGCTCTTCGGAGACGTGTCCAACAAACTACAGGCCCCAACTCGCGTTATTTCGGGAGCTAGCGAGCTTTTCCGGCCATCTTGATGACGTCAGAGTTGACCTAAATATTGCTATTTGCCCAAATATTGCGAATTGACCCCTTCCCCACTCACAAACCCTCTTCAGTGATATCTACTCTATCATTTTCTATCATAAAATCGCATAAAATTTTTTTGACCAAAATGGCGGGTGCTGACAGGGAGCTCCCTGTGAGAAATTTGTAATTTTTGACCCCTTTTGAAAAGTGCTTTTCATGGAATCAGTGGATGCGGGCGGCTCTTCGGAGACGTGTCCAACAAACTAGAGGTCCCAACTCGCGTTATTTCGGGAGCTAGCGAGCTTTTCCGGCCATCTTGATGACGTCAGAGTTGACCTAAATATTGCTATTTGCCCAAATATTGCGAATTGACCCCTTCCCCACTCACAAACCCTCTTCAGTGATATCTACTCTATCATTTTCTATCATAAAATCGCATAAAATTTTTTTGACCAAAATGGCGGGTGCTGACAGGGAGCTCCCTGTGAGAAATTTGTAATTTTTGACCCCTTTTGAAAAGTGCTTTTCATGGAATCAGTGGATGCGGGCGGCTCTTCGGAGACGTGTCCAACAAACTAGAGGTCCCAACTCGCGTTATTTCGGGAGCTAGCGAGCTTTTCCGGCCATCTTGATGACGTCAGAGTTGACCTAAATATTGCTATTTGCCCAAATATTGCGAATTGACCCCTTCCCCACTCACAAACCCTCTTCAGTGATATCTACTCTATCATTTTCTATCATAAAATCGCATAAAATTTTTTTGACCAAAATGGCGGGTGCTGACAGGGAGCTCCCTGTGAGAAATTTGTAATTTTTGACCCCTTTTGAAAAGTGCTTTTCATGGAATCAGTGGATGCGGGCGGCTCTTCGGAGACGTGTCCAACAAACTAGAGGTCCCAACTCGCGTTATTTCGGGAGCTAGCGAGCTTTTCCGGCCATCTTGATGACGTCAGAGTTGACCTAAATATTGCTATTTGCCCAAATATTGCGAATTGACCCCTTCCCCACACACAAACCCTCTTCAGTGATATCTACTCTATCATTTTCTATCATAAAATCGCATAAAATTTTTTTGACCAAAATGGCGGGTGCTGACAGGGAGCTCCCTGTGAGAAATTTGTAATTTTTGACCCCTTTTGAAAAGTGCTTTTCATGGAATCAGTGGATGCGGGCGGCTCTTCGGAGACGTGTCCAACAAACTAGAGGTCCCAACTCGCGTTATTTCGGGAGCTAGCGAGCTTTTCCGGCCATCTTGATGACGTCAGAGTTGACCTAAATATTGCTATTTGCCCAAATATTGCGAATTGACCCCTTCCCCACACACAAACCCTCTTCAGTGATATCTACTCTATCATTTTCTATCATAAAATCGCATAAAATTTTTTTGACCAAAATGGCGGGTGCTGACAGGGAGCTCCCTGTGAGAAATTTGTAATTTTTGACCCCTTTTGAAAAGTGCTTTTCATGGAATCAGTGGATGCGGGCGGCTCTTCGGAGACGTGTCCAACAAACTAGAGGTCCCAACTCGCGTTATTTCGGGAGCTAGCGAGCTTTTCCGGCCATCTTGATGACGTCAGAGTTGACCTAAATATTGCTATTTGCCCAAATATTGCGAATTGACCCCTTCCCCACTCACAAACCCTCTTCAGTGATATCTACTCTATCATTTTCTATCATAAAATCGCATAAAATTTTTTTGACCATAATGGCGGGTGCTGACAGGGAGCTCCCTGTGAGAAATTTGTAATTTTTGACCCCTTTTGAAAAGTGCTTTTCATGGAATCAGTGGATGCGGGCGGCTCTTCGGAGACGTGTCCAACAAACTAAAGGTCCCAACTCGCGTTATTTCGGGAGCTAGCGAGCTTTTCCGGCCATCTTGATGACGTCAGAGTTGACCTAAATATTGCTATTTGCCCAAATATTGCGAATTGACCCCTTCCCCACACACAAACCCTCTTCAGTGATATCTACTCTATCATTTTCTATCATAAAATCGCATAAAATTTTTTTGACCAAAATGGCGGGTGCTCACAGGGAGCTCCCTGTGAGAAATTTGTAATTTTTGACCCCTTTTGAAAAGTGCTTTTCATGGAATCAGTGGATGCGGGCGGCTCTTCGGAGACGTGTCCAACAAACTAGAGGTCCCAACTCGCGTTATTTCGGGAGCTAGCGAGCTTTTCCGGCCATCTTGATGACGTCAGAGTTGACCTAAATATTGCTATTTGCCCAAATATTGCGAATTGACCCCTTCCCCACTCACAAACCCTCTTCAGTGATATCTACTCTATCATTTTCTATCATAAAATCGCATAAAATTTTTTTGACCAAAATGGCGGGTGCTCACAGGGAGCTCCCTGTGAGAAATTTGTAATTTTTGACCCCTTTTGAAAAGTGCTTTTCATGGAATCAGTGGATGCGGGCGGCTCTTCGGAGACGTGTCCAACAAACTAGAGGTCCCAACTCGCGTTATTTCGGGAGCTAGCGAGCTTTTCCGGCCATCTTGATGACGTCAGAGTTGACCTAAATATTGCTATTTGCCCAAATATTGCGAATTGACCCCTTCCCCACACACAAACCCTCTTCAGTGATATCTACTCTATCATTTTCTATCATAAAATCGCATAAAATTTTTTTGACCAAAATGGCGGGTGCTGACAGGGAGCTCCCTGTGAGAAATTTGTAATTTTTGACCCCTTTTGAAAAGTGCTTTTCATGGAATCAGTGGATGCGGGCGGCTCTTCGGAGACGTGTCCAACAAACTAGAGGTCCCAACTCGCGTTATTTCGGGAGCTAGCGAGCTTTTCCGGCCATCTTGATGACGTCAGAGTTGACCTAAATATTGCTATTTGCCCAAATATTGCGAATTGACCCCTTCCCCACTCACAAACCCTCTTCAGTGATATCTACTCTATCATTTTCTATCATAAAATCGCATAAAATTTTTTTGACCAAAATGGCGGGTGCTGACAGGGAGCTCCCTGTGAGAAATTTGTAATTTTTGACCCCTTTTGAAAAGTGCTTTTCATGGAATCAGTGGATGCGGGCGGCTCTTCGGAGACGTGTCCAACAAACTAGAGGTCCCAACTCGCGTTATTTCGGGAGCTAGCGAGCTTTTCCGGCCATCTTGATGACGTCAGAGTTGACCTAAATATTGCTATTTGCCCAAATATTGCGAATTGACCCCTTCCCCACACACAAACCCTCTTCAGTGATATCTACTCTATCATTTTCTATCATAAAATCGCATAAAATTTTTTTGACCAAAATGGCGGGTGCTGACAGGGAGCTCCCTGTGAGAAATTTGTAATTTTTGACCCCTTTTGAAAAGTGCTTTTCATGGAATCAGTGGATGCGGGCGGCTCTTCGGAGACGTGTCCAACAAACTAGAGGTCCCAACTCGCGTTATTTCGGGAGCTAGCGAGCTTTTCCGGCCATCTTGATGACGTCAGAGTTGACCTAAATATTGCTATTTGCCCAAATATTGCGAATTGACCCCTTCCCCACTCACAAACCCTCTTCAGTGATATCTACTCTATCATTTTCTATCATAAAATCGCATAAAATTTTTTTGACCAAAATGGCGGGTGCTGACAGGGAGCTCCCTGTGAGAAATTTGTAATTTTTGACCCCTTTTGAAAAGTGCTTTTCATGGAATCAGTGGATGCGGGCGGCTCTTCGGAGACGTGTCCAACAAACTAGAGGTCCCAACTCGCGTTATTTCGGGAGCTAGCGAGCTTTTCCGGCCATCTTGATGACGTCAGAGTTGACCTAAATATTGCTATTTGCCCAAATATTGCGAATTGACCCCTTCCCCACTCACAAACCCTCTTCAGTGATATCTACTCTATCATTTTCTATCATAAAATCGCATAAATTTTTTTGACCAAAATGGCGGGTGCTGACAGGGAGCTCCCTGTGAGAAATTTGTAATTTTTGACCCCTTTTGAAAAGTGCTTTTCATGGAATCAGTGGATGCGGGCGGCTCTTCGGAGACGTGTCCAACAAACTAGAGGTCCCAACTCGCGTTATTTCGGGAGCTAGCGAGCTTTTCCGGCCATCTTGATGACGTCAGAGTTGACCTAAATATTGCTATTTGCCCAAATATTGCGAATTGACCCCTTCCCCACTCACAAACCCTCTTCAGTGATATCTACTCTATCATTTTCTATCATAAAATCGCATAAAATTTTTTTGACCAAAATGGCGGGTGCTGACAGGGAGCTCCCTGTGAGAAATTTGTAATTTTTGACCCCTTTTGAAAAGTGCTTTTCATGGAATCAGTGGATGCGGGCGGCTCTTCGGAGACGTGTCCAACAAACTAGAGGTCCCAACTCGCGTTATTTCGGGAGCTAGCGAGCTTTTCCGGCCATCTTGATGACGTCAGAGTTGACCTAAATATTGCTATTTGCCCAAATATTGCGAATTGACCCCTTCCCCACTCACAAACCCTCTTCAGTGATATCTACTCTATCATTTTCTATCATAAAATCGCATAAAATTTTTTTGACCAAAATGGCGGGTGCTCACAGGGAGCTCCCTTTGAGAAATTTGTAATTTTTGACCCCTTTTGAAAAGTGCTTTTCATGGAATCAGTGGATGCGGGCGGCTCTTCGGAGACGTGTCCAACAAACTAGAGGTCCCAACTCGCGTTATTTCGGGAGCTAGCGAGCTTTTCCGGCCATCTTGATGACGTCAGAGTTGACCTAAATATTGCTATTTGCCCAAATATTGCGAATTGACCCCTTCCCCACTCACAAACCCTCTTCAGTGATATCTACTCTATCATTTTCTATCATAAAATCGCATAAAATTTTTTTGACCAAAATGGCGGGTGCTGACAGGGAGCTCCCTGTGAGAAATTTGTAATTTTTGACCCCTTTTGAAAAGTGCTTTTCATGGAATCAGTGGATGCGGGCGGCTCTTCGGAGACGTGTCCAACAAACTAGAGGTCCCAACTCGCGTTATTTCGGGAGCTAGCGAGCTTTTCCGGCCATCTTGATGACGTCAGAGTTGACCTAAATATTGCTATTTGCCCAAATATTGCGAATTGACCCCTTCCCCACTCACAAACCCTCTTCAGTGATATCTACTCTATCATTTTCTATCATAAAATCGCATAAAATTTTTTTGACCAAAATGGCGGGTGCTGACAGGGAGCTCCCTGTGAGAAATTTGTAATTTTTGACCCCTTTTGAAAAGTGCTTTTCATGGAATCAGTGGATGCGGGCGGCTCTTCGGAGACGTGTCCAACAAACTAGAGGTCCCAACTCGCGTTATTTCGGGAGCTAGCGAGCTTTTCCGGCCATCTTGATGACGTCAGAGTTGACCTAAATATTGCTATTTGCCCAAATATTGCGAATTGACCCCTTCCCCACTCACAAACCCTCTTCAGTGATATCTACTCTATCATTTTCTATCATAAAATCGCATAAAATTTTTTTGACCAAAATGGCGGGTGCTGACAGGGAGCTCCCTGTGAGAAATTTGTAATTTTTGACCCCTTTTGAAAAGTGCTTTTCATGGAATCAGTGGATGCGGGCGGCTCTTCGGAGACGTGTCCAACAAACTAGAGGTCCCAACTCGCGTTATTTCGGGAGCTAGCGAGCTTTTCCGGCCATCTTGATGACGTCAGAGTTGACCTAAATATTGCTATTTGCCCAAATATTGCGAATTGACCCCTTCCCCACTCACAAACCCTCTTCAGTGATATCTACTCTATCATTTTCTATCATAAAATCGCATAAATTTTTTTGACCAAAATGGCGGGTGCTGACAGGGAGCTCCCTGTGAGAAATTTGTAATTTTTGACCCCTTTTGAAAAGTGCTTTTCATGGAATCAGTGGATGCGGGCGGCTCTTCGGAGACGTGTCCAACAAACTAGAGGTCCCAACTCGCGTTATTTCGGGAGCTAGCGAGCTTTTCCGGCCATCTTGATGACGTCAGAGTTGACCTAAATATTGCTATTTGCCCAAATATTGCGAATTGACCCCTTCCCCACTCACAAACCCTCTTCAGTGATATCTACTCTATCATTTTCTATCATAAAATCGCATAAAAATTTTTTGACCAAAATGGCGGGTGCTGACAGGGAGCTCCCTGTGAGAAATTTGTAATTTTTGACCCCTTTTGAAAAGTGCTTTTCATGGAATCAGTGGATGCGGGCGGCTCTTCGGAGACGTGTCCAACAAACTAGAGGTCCCAACTCGCGTTATTTCGGGAGCTAGCGAGCTTTTCCGGCCATCTTGATGACGTCAGAGTTGACCTAAATATTGCTATTTGCCCAAATATTGCGAATTGACCCCTTCCCCACTCACAAACCCTCTTCAGTGATATCTACTCTATCATTTTCTATCATAAAATCGCATAAAATTTTTTTGACCAAAATGGCGGGTGCTGACAGGGAGCTCCCTTTGAGAAATTTGTAATTTTTGACCCCTTTTGAAAAGTGCTTTTCATGGAATCAGTGGATGCGGGCGGCTCTTCGGAGACGTGTCCAACAAACTAGAGGTCCCAACTCGCGTTATTTCGGGAGCTAGCGAGCTTTTCCGGCCATCTTGATGACGTCAGAGTTGACCTAAATATTGCTATTTGCCCAAATATTGCGAATTGACCCCTTCCCCACTCACAAACCCTCTTCAGTGATATCTACTCTATCATTTTCTATCATAAAATCGCATAAAATTTTTTTGACCAAAATGGCGGGTGCTGACAGGGAGCTCCCTGTGAGAAATTTGTAATTTTTGACCCCTTTTGAAAAGTGCTTTTCATGGAATCAGTGGATGCGGGCGGCTCTTCGGAGACGTGTCCAACAAACTAGAGGTCCCAACTCGCGTTATTTCGGGAGCTAGCGAGCTTTTCCGGCCATCTTGATGACGTCAGAGTTGACCTAAATATTGCTATTTGCCCAAATATTGCGAATTGACCCCTTCCCCACTCACAAACCCTCTTCAGTGATATCTACTCTATCATGTTCTATCATAAAATCGCATAAAATTTTTTTGACCAAAATGGCGGGTGCTGACAGGGAGCTCCCTGTGAGAAATTTGTAATTTTTGACCCCTTTTGAAAAGTGCTTTTCATGGAATCAGTGGATGCGGGCGGCTCTTCGGAGACGTGTCCAACAAACTAGAGGTCCCAACTCGCGTTATTTCGGGAGCTAGCGAGCTTTTCCGGCCATCTTGATGACGTCAGAGTTGACCTAAATATTGCTATTTGCCCAAATATTGCGAATTGACCCCTTCCCCACTCACAAACCCTCTTCAGTGATATCTACTCTATCATTTTCTATCATAAAATCGCATAAATTTTTTTGACCAAAATGGCGGGTGCTGACAGGGAGCTCCCTGTGAGAAATTTGTAATTTTTGACCCCTTTTGAAAAGTGCTTTTCATGGAATCAGTGGATGCGGGCGGCTCTTCGGAGACGTGTCCAACAAACTAGAGGTCCCAACTCGCGTTATTTCGGGAGCTAGCGAGCTTTTCCGGCCATCTTGATGACGTCAGAGTTGACCTAAATATTGCTATTTGCCCAAATATTGCGAATTGACCCCTTCCCCACTCACAAACCCTCTTCAGTGATATCTACTCTATCATTTTCTATCATAAAATCGCATAAAAATTTTTTGACCAAAATGGCGGGTGCTGACAGGGAGCTCCCTGTGAGAAATTTGTAATTTTTGACCCCTTTTGAAAAGTGCTTTTCATGGAATCAGTGGATGCGGGCGGCTCTTCGGAGACGTGTCCAACAAACTAGAGGTCCCAACTCGCGTTATTTCGGGAGCTAGCGAGCTTTTCCGGCCATCTTGATGACGTCAGAGTTGACCTAAATATTGCTATTTGCCCAAATATTGCGAATTGACCCCTTCCCCACTCACAAACCCTCTTCAGTGATATCTACTCTATCATTTTCTATCATAAAATCGCATAAAATTTTTTTGACCAAAATGGCGGGTGCTCACAGGGAGCTCCCTTTGAGAAATTTGTAATTTTTGACCCCTTTTGAAAAGTGCTTTTCATGGAATCAGTGGATGCGGGCGGCTCTTCGGAGACGTGTCCAACAAACTATATAGAGGTCCCAACTCGCGTTATTTCGGGAGCTAGCGAGCTTTTCCGGCCATCTTGATGACGTCAGAGTTGACCTAAATATTGCTATTTGCCCAAATATTGCGAATTGACCCCTTCCCCACTCACAAACCCTCTTCAGTGATATCTACTCTATCATTTTCTATCATAAAATCGCATAAAATTTTTTTGACCAAAATGGCGGGTGCTGACAGGGAGCTCCCTGTGAGAAATTTGTAATTTTTGACCCCTTTTGAAAAGTGCTTTTCATGGAATCAGTGGATGCGGGCGGCTCTTCGGAGACGTGTCCAACAAACTAGAGGTCCCAACTCGCGTTATTTCGGGAGCTAGCGAGCTTTTCCGGCCATCTTGATGACGTCAGAGTTGACCTAAATATTGCTATTTGCCCAAATATTGCGAATTGACCCCTTCCCCACTCACAAACCCTCTTCAGTGATATCTACTCTATCATTTTCTATCATAAAATCGCATAAAATTTTTTTGACCAAAATGGCGGGTGCTGACAGGGAGCTCCCTGTGAGAAATTTGTAATTTTTGACCCCTTTTGAAAAGTGCTTTTCATGGAATCAGTGGATGCGGGCGGCTCTTCGGAGACGTGTCCAACAAACTAGAGGTCCCAACTCGCGTTATTTCGGGAGCTAGCGAGCTTTTCCGGCCATCTTGATGACGTCAGAGTTGACCTAAATATTGCTATTTGCCCAAATATTGCGAATTGACCCCTTCCCCACTCACAAACCCTCTTCAGTGATATCTACTCTATCATTTTCTATCATAAAATCGCATAAAATTTTTTTGACCAAAATGGCGGGTGCTGACAGGGAGCTCCCTGTGAGAAATTTGTAATTTTTGACCCCTTTTGAAAAGTGCTTTTCATGGAATCAGTGGATGCGGGCGGCTCTTCGGAGACGTGTCCAACAAACTAGAGGTCCCAACTCGCGTTATTTCGGGAGCTAGCGAGCTTTTCCGGCCATCTTGATGACGTCAGAGTTGACCTAAATATTGCTATTTGCCCAAATATTGCGAATTGACCCCTTCCCCACTCACAAACCCTCTTCAGTGATATCTACTCTATCATTTTCTATCATAAAATCGCATAAATTTTTTTGACCAAAATGGCGGGTGCTGACAGGGAGCTCCCTGTGAGAAATTTGTAATTTTTGACCCCTTTTGAAAAGTGCTTTTCATGGAATCAGTGGATGCGGGCGGCTCTTCGGAGACGTGTCCAACAAACTAGAGGTCCCAACTCGCGTTATTTCGGGAGCTAGCGAGCTTTTCCGGCCATCTTGATGACGTCAGAGTTGACCTAAATATTGCTATTTGCCCAAATATTGCGAATTGACCCCTTCCCCACTCACAAACCCTCTTCAGTGATATCTACTCTATCATTTTCTATCATAAAATCGCATAAAATTTTTTTGACCAAAATGGCGGGTGCTGACAGGGAGCTCCCTGTGAGAAATTTGTAATTTTTGACCCCTTTTGAAAAGTGCTTTTCATGGAATCAGTGGATGCGGGCGGCTCTTCGGAGACGTGTCCAACAAACTAGAGGTCCCAACTCGCGTTATTTCGGGAGCTAGCGAGCTTTTCCGGCCATCTTGATGACGTCAGAGTTGACCTAAATATTGCTATTTGCCCAAATATTGCGAATTGACCCCTTCCCCACTCACAAACCCTCTTCAGTGATATCTACTCTATCATTTTCTATCATAAAATCGCATAAAATTTTTTTGACCAAAATGGCGGGTGCTGACAGGGAGCTCCCTTTGAGAAATTTGTAATTTTTGACCCCTTTTGAAAAGTGCTTTTCATGGAATCAGTGGATGCGGGCGGCTCTTCGGAGACGTGTCCAACAAACTAGAGGTCCCAACTCGCGTTATTTCGGGAGCTAGCGAGCTTTTCCGGCCATCTTGATGACGTCAGAGTTGACCTAAATATTGCTATTTGCCCAAATATTGCGAATTGACCCCTTCCCCACTCACAAACCCTCTTCAGTGATATCTACTCTATCATTTTCTATCATAAAATCGCATAAAAATTTTTTGACCAAAATGGCGGGTGCTCACAGGGAGCTCCCTGTGAGAAATTTGTAATTTTTGACCCCTTTTGAAAAGTGCTTTTCATGGAATCAGTGGATGCGGGCGGCTCTTCGGAGACGTGTCCAACAAACTAGAGGTCCCAACTCGCGTTATTTCGGGAGCTAGCGAGCTTTTCCGGCCATCTTGATGACGTCAGAGTTGACCTAAATATTGCTATTTGCCCAAATATTGCGAATTGACCCCTTCCCCACTCACAAACCCTCTTCAGTGATATCTACTCTATCATTTTCTATCATAAAATCGCATAAAATTTTTTTGACCAAAATGGCGGGTGCTGACAGGGAGCTCCCTGTGAGAAATTTGTAATTTTTGACCCCTTTTGAAAAGTGCTTTTCATGGAATCAGTGGATGCGGGCGGCTCTTCGGAGACGTGTCCAACAAACTAGAGGTCCCAACTCGCGTTATTTCGGGAGCTAGCGAGCTTTTCCGGCCATCTTGATGACGTCAGAGTTGACCTAAATATTGCTATTTGCCCAAATATTGCGAATTGACCCCTTCCCCACTCACAAACCCTCTTCAGTGATATCTACTCTATCATTTTCTATCATAAAATCGCATAAAATTTTTTTGACCAAAATGGCGGGTGCTGACAGGGAGCTCCCTGTGAGAAATTTGTAATTTTTGACCCCTTTTGAAAAGTGCTTTTCATGGAATCAGTGGATGCGGGCGGCTCTTCGGAGACGTGTCCAACAAACTAGAGGTCCCAACTCGCGTTATTTCGGGAGCTAGCGAGCTTTTCCGGCCATCTTGATGACGTCAGAGTTGACCTAAATATTGCTATTTGCCCAAATATTGCGAATTGACCCCTTCCCCACTCACAAACCCTCTTCAGTGATATTTACTCTATCATTTTCTATCATAAAATCGCATAAAATTTTTTTGACCAAAATGGCGGGTGCTGACAGGGAGCTCCCTGTGAGAAATTTGTAATTTTTGACCCCTTTTGAAAAGTGCTTTTCATGGAATCAGTGGATGCGGGCGGCTCTTCGGAGACGTGTCCAACAAACTAGAGGTCCCAACTCGCGTTATTTCGGGAGCTAGCGAGCTTTTCCGGCCATCTTGATGACGTCAGAGTTGACCTAAATATTGCTATTTGCCCAAATATTGCGAATTGACCCCTTCCCCACTCACAAACCCTCTTCAGTGATATCTACTCTATCATTTTCTATCATAAAATCGCATAAAATTTTTTTGACCAAAATGGCGGGTGCTGACAGGGAGCTCCCTGTGAGAAATTTGTAATTTTTGACCCCTTTTGAAAAGTGCTTTTCATGGAATCAGTGGATGCGGGCGGCTCTTCGGAGACGTGTCCAACAAACTACAGGCCCCAACTCGCGTTATTTCGGGAGCTAGCGAGCTTTTCCGGCCATCTTGATGACGTCAGAGTTGACCTAAATATTGCTATTTGCCCAAATATTGCGAATTGACCCCTTCCCCACTCACAAACCCTCTTCAGTGATATCTACTCTATCATTTTCTATCATAAAATCGCATAAAATTTTTTTGACCAAAATGGCGGGTGCTGACAGGGAGCTCCCTGTGAGAAATTTGTAATTTTTGACCCCTTTTGAAAAGTGCTTTTCATGGAATCAGTGGATGCGGGCGGCTCTTCGGAGACGTGTCCAACAAACTAGAGGTCCCAACTCGCGTTATTTCGGGAGCTAGCGAGCTTTTCCGGCCATCTTGATGACGTCAGAGTTGACCTAAATATTGCTATTTGCCCAAATATTGCGAATTGACCCCTTCCCCACTCACAAACCCTCTTCAGTGATATTTACTCTATCATTTTCTATCATAAAATCGCATAAAATTTTTTTGACCAAAATGGCGGGTGCTGACAGGGAGCTCCCTGTGAGAAATTTGTAATTTTTGACCCCTTTTGAAAAGTGCTTTTCATGGAATCAGTGGATGCGGGCGGCTCTTCGGAGACGTGTCCAACAAACTAGAGGTCCCAACTCGCGTTATTTCGGGAGCTAGCGAGCTTTTCCGGCCATCTTGATGACGTCAGAGTTGACCTAAATATTGCTATTTGCCCAAATATTGCGAATTGACCCCTTCCCCACTCACAAACCCTCTTCAGTGATATCTACTCTATCATTTTCTATCATAAAATCGCATAAAATTTTTTTGACCAAAATGGCGGGTGCTGACAGGGAGCTCCCTGTGAGAAATTTGTAATTTTTGACCCCTTTTGAAAAGTGCTTTTCATGGAATCAGTGGATGCGGGCGGCTCTTCGGAGACGTGTCCAACAAACTACAGGCCCCAACTCGCGTTATTTCGGGAGCTAGCGAGCTTTTCCGGCCATCTTGATGACGTCAGAGTTGACCTAAATATTGCTATTTGCCCAAATATTGCGAATTGACCCCTTCCCCACTCACAAACCTTCTTCAGTGATATCTACTCTATCATTTTCTATCATAAAATCGCATAAAATTTTTTTGACCAAAATGGCGGGTGCTGACAGGGAGCTCCCTGTGAGAAATTTGTAATTTTTGACCCCTTTTGAAAAGTGCTTTTCATGGAATCAGTGGATGCGGGCGGCTCTTCGGAGACGTGTCCAACAAACTAGAGGTCCCAACTCGCGTTATTTCGGGAGCTAGCGAGCTTTTCCGGCCATCTTGATGACGTCAGAGTTGACCTAAATATTGCTATTTGCCCAAATATTGCGAATTGACCCCTTCCCCACTCACAAACCCTCTTCAGTGATATCTACTCTATCATTTTCTATCATAAAATCGCATAAAATTTTTTTGACCATAATGGCGGGTGCTGACAGGGAGCTCCCTGTGAGAAATTTGTAATTTTTGACCCCTTTTGAAAAGTGCTTTTCATGGAATCAGTGGATGCGGGCGGCTCTTCGGAGACGTGTCCAACAAATTAGA
Organism: Marthasterias glacialis; assembly: GCA_911728455.2. Taxonomy (NCBI): domain Eukaryota; kingdom Metazoa; phylum Echinodermata; class Asteroidea; order Forcipulatida; family Asteriidae; genus Marthasterias; species Marthasterias glacialis. The sequence continues at coordinate 14,034,811 of OU452223.1, forward strand.
GGTCCCAACTCGCGTTATTTCGGGAGCTAGCGAGCTTTTCCGGCCATCTTGATGACGTCAGAGTTGACCTAAATATTGCTATTTGCCCAAATATTGCGAATTGACCCCTTCCCCACTCACAAACCCTCTTCAGTGATATCTACTCTATCATTTTCTATCATAAAATCGCATAAAAATTTTTTGACCAAAATGGCGGGTGCTCACAGGGAGCTCCCTGTGAGAAATTTGTAATTTTTGACCCCTTTTGAAAAGTGCTTTTCATGGAATCAGTGGATGCGGGCGGCTCTTCGGAGACGTGTCCAACAAACTAGAGGTCCCAACTCGCGTTATTTCGGGAGCTAGCGAGCTTTTCCGGCCATCTTGATGACGTCAGAGTTGACCTAAATATTGCTATTTGCCCAAATATTGCGAATTGACCCCTTCCCCACTCACAAACCCTCTTCAGTGATATCTACTCTATCATTTTCTATCATAAAATCGCATAAAATTTTTTTGACCAAAATGGCGGGTGCTGACAGGGAGCTCCCTGTGAGAAATTTGTAATTTTTGACCCCTTTTGAAAAGTGCTTTTCATGGAATCAGTGGATGCGGGCGGCTCTTCGGAGACGTGTCCAACAAACTAGAGGTCCCAACTCGCGTTATTTCGGGAGCTAGCGAGCTTTTCCGGCCATCTTGATGACGTCAGAGTTGACCTAAATATTGCTATTTGCCCAAATATTGCGAATTGACCCCTTCCCCACTCACAAACCCTCTTCAGTGATATCTACTCTATCATTTTCTATCATAAAATCGCATAAAAATTTTTTGACCAAAATGGCGGGTGCTGACAGGGAGCTCCCTGTGAGAAATTTGTAATTTTTGACCCCTTTTGAAAAGTGCTTTTCATGGAATCAGTGGATGCGGGCGGCTCTTCGGAGACGTGTCCAACAAACTAGAGGTCCCAACTCGCGTTATTTCGGGAGCTAGCGAGCTTTTCCGGCCATCTTGATGACGTCAGAGTTGACCTAAATATTGCTATTTGCCCAAATATTGCGAATTGACCCCTTCCCCACTCACAAACCCTCTTCAGTGATATCTACTCTATCATTTTCTATCATAAAATCGCATAAAATTTTTTTGACCAAAATGGCGGGTGCTGACAGGGAGCTCCCTGTGAGAAATTTGTAATTTTTGACCCCTTTTGAAAAGTGCTTTTCATGGAATCAGTGGATGCGGGCGGCTCTTCGGAGACGTGTCCAACAAACTAGAGGTCCCAACTCGCGTTATTTCGGGAGCTAGCGAGCTTTTCCGGCCATCTTGATGACGTCAGAGTTGACCTAAATATTGCTATTTGCCCAAATATTGCGAATTGACCCCTTCCCCACTCACAAACCCTCTTCAGTGATATCTACTCTATCATTTTCTATCATAAAATCGCATAAAAATTTTTTGACCAAAATGGCGGGTGCTGACAGGGAGCTCCCTGTGAGAAATTTGTAATTTTTGACCCCTTTTGAAAAGTGCTTTTCATGGAATCAGTGGATGCGGGCGGCTCTTCGGAGACGTGTCCAACAAACTAGAGGTCCCAACTCGCGTTATTTCGGGAGCTAGCGAGCTTTTCCGGCCATCTTGATGACGTCAGAGTTGACCTAAATATTGCTATTTGCCCAAATATTGCGAATTGACCCCTTCCCCACTCACAAACCCTCTTCAGTGATATCTACTCTATCATTTTCTATCATAAAATCGCATAAAATTTTTTTGACCAAAATGGCGGGTGCTGACAGGGAGCTCCCTGTGAGAAATTTGTAATTTTTGACCCCTTTTGAAAAGTGCTTTTCATGGAATCAGTGGATGCGGGCGGCTCTTCGGAGACGTGTCCAACAAACTAGAGGTCCCAACTCGCGTTATTTCGGGAGCTAGCGAGCTTTTCCGGCCATCTTGATGACGTCAGAGTTGACCTAAATATTGCTATTTGCCCAAATATTGCGAATTGACCCCTTCCCCACTCACAAACCCTCTTCAGTGATATCTACTCTATCATTTTCTATCATAAAATCGCATAAAAATTTTTTGACCAAAATGGCGGGTGCTGACAGGGAGCTCCCTGTGAGAAATTTGTAATTTTTGACCCCTTTTGAAAAGTGCTTTTCATGGAATCAGTGGATGCGGGCGGCTCTTCGGAGACGTGTCCAACAAACTAGAGGTCCCAACTCGCGTTATTTCGGGAGCTAGCGAGCTTTTCCGGCCATCTTGATGACGTCAGAGTTGACCTAAATATTGCTATTTGCCCAAATATTGCGAATTGACCCCTTCCCCACTCACAAACCCTCTTCAGTGATATCTACTCTATCATTTTCTATCATAAAATCGCATAAAATTTTTTTGACCAAAATGGCGGGTGCTGACAGGGAGCTCCCTGTGAGAAATTTGTAATTTTTGACCCCTTTTGAAAAGTGCTTTTCATGGAATCAGTGGATGCGGGCGGCTCTTCGGAGACGTGTCCAACAAACTAGAGGTCCCAACTCGCGTTATTTCGGGAGCTAGCGAGCTTTTCCGGCCATCTTGATGACGTCAGAGTTGACCTAAATATTGCTATTTGCCCAAATATTGCGAATTGACCCCTTCCCCACTCACAAACCCTCTTCAGTGATATCTACTCTATCATTTTCTATCATAAAATCGCATAAAAATTTTTTGACCAAAATGGCGGGTGCTGACAGGGAGCTCCCTGTGAGAAATTTGTAATTTTTGACCCCTTTTGAAAAGTGCTTTTCATGGAATCAGTGGATGCGGGCGGCTCTTCGGAGACGTGTCCAACAAACTAGAGGTCCCAACTCGCGTTATTTCGGGAGCTAGCGAGCTTTTCCGGCCATCTTGATGACGTCAGAGTTGACCTAAATATTGCTATTTGCCCAAATATTGCGAATTGACCCCTTCCCCACTCACAAACCCTCTTCAGTGATATCTACTCTATCATTTTCTATCATAAAATCGCATAAAATTTTTTTGACCAAAATGGCGGGTGCTGACAGGGAGCTCCCTGTGAGAAATTTGTAATTTTTGACCCCTTTTGAAAAGTGCTTTTCATGGAATCAGTGGATGCGGGCGGCTCTTCGGAGACGTGTCCAACAAACTAGAGGTCCCAACTCGCGTTATTTCGGGAGCTAGCGAGCTTTTCCGGCCATCTTGATGACGTCAGAGTTGACCTAAATATTGCTATTTGCCCAAATATTGCGAATTGACCCCTTCCCCACTCACAAACCCTCTTCAGTGATATCTACTCTATCATTTTCTATCATAAAATCGCATAAAATTTTTTTGACCAAAATGGCGGGTGCTGACAGGGAGCTCCCTGTGAGAAATTTGTAATTTTTGACCCCTTTTGAAAAGTGCTTTTCATGGAATCAGTGGATGCGGGCGGCTCTTCGGAGACGTGTCCAACAAACTAGAGGTCCCAACTCGCGTTATTTCGGGAGCTAGCGAGCTTTTCCGGCCATCTTGATGACGTCAGAGTTGACCTAAATATTGCTATTTGCCCAAATATTGCGAATTGACCCCTTCCCCACTCACAAACCCTCTTCAGTGATATCTACTCTATCATTTTCTATCATAAAATCGCATAAAATTTTTTTGACCAAAATGGCGGGTGCTGACAGGGAGCTCCCTGTGAGAAATTTGTAATTTTTGACCCCTTTTGAAAAGTGCTTTTCATGGAATCAGTGGATGCGGGCGGCTCTTCGGAGACGTGTCCAACAAACTAGAGGTCCCAACTCGCGTTATTTCGGGAGCTAGCGAGCTTTTCCGGCCATCTTGATGACGTCAGAGTTGACCTAAATATTGCTATTTGCCCAAATATTGCGAATTGACCCCTTCCCCACTCACAAACCCTCTTCAGTGATATCTACTCTATCATTTTCTATCATAAAATCGCATAAAAATTTTTTGACCAAAATGGCGGGTGCTGACAGGGAGCTCCCTGTGAGAAATTTGTAATTTTTGACCCCTTTTGAAAAGTGCTTTTCATGGAATCAGTGGATGCGGGCGGCTCTTCGGAGACGTGTCCAACAAACTAGAGGTCCCAACTCGCGTTATTTCGGGAGCTAGCGAGCTTTTCCGGCCATCTTGATGACGTCAGAGTTGACCTAAATATTGCTATTTGCCCAAATATTGCGAATTGACCCCTTCCCCACTCACAAACCCTCTTCAGTGATATCTACTCTATCATTTTCTATCATAAAATCGCATAAAATTTTTTTGACCAAAATGGCGGGTGCTGACAGGGAGCTCCCTGTGAGAAATTTGTAATTTTTGACCCCTTTTGAAAAGTGCTTTTCATGGAATCAGTGGATGCGGGCGGCTCTTCGGAGACGTGTCCAACAAACTAGAGGTCCCAACTCGCGTTATTTCGGGAGCTAGCGAGCTTTTCCGGCCATCTTGATGACGTCAGAGTTGACCTAAATATTGCTATTTGCCCAAATATTGCGAATTGACCCCTTCCCCACTCACAAACCCTCTTCAGTGATATCTACTCTATCATTTTCTATCATAAAATCGCATAAAATTTTTTTGACCAAAATGGCGGGTGCTGACAGGGAGCTCCCTGTGAGAAATTTGTAATTTTTGACCCCTTTTGAAAAGTGCTTTTCATGGAATCAGTGGATGCGGGCGGCTCTTCGGAGACGTGTCCAACAAACTAGAGGTCCCAACTCGCGTTATTTCGGGAGCTAGCGAGCTTTTCCGGCCATCTTGATGACGTCAGAGTTGACCTAAATATTGCTATTTGCCCAAATATTGCGAATTGACCCCTTCCCCACTCACAAACCCTCTTCAGTGATATCTACTCTATCATTTTCTATCATAAAATCGCATAAAAATTTTTTGACCAAAATGGCGGGTGCTGACAGGGAGCTCCCTGTGAGAAATTTGTAATTTTTGACCCCTTTTGAAAAGTGCTTTTCATGGAATCAGTGGATGCGGGCGGCTCTTCGGAGACGTGTCCAACAAACTAGAGGTCCCAACTCGCGTTATTTCGGGAGCTAGCGAGCTTTTCCGGCCATCTTGATGACGTCAGAGTTGACCTAAATATTGCTATTTGCCCAAATATTGCGAATTGACCCCTTCCCCACTCACAAACCCTCTTCAGTGATATCTACTCTATCATTTTCTATCATAAAATCGCATAAAAAATTTTTGACCAAAATGGCGGGTGCTGACAGGGAGCTCCCTGTGAGAAATTTGTAATTTTTGACCCCTTTTGAAAAGTGCTTTTCATGGAATCAGTGGATGCGGGCGGCTCTTCGGAGACGTGTCCAACAAACTAGAGGTCCCAACTCGCGTTATTTCGGGAGCTAGCGAGCTTTTCCGGCCATCTTGATGACGTCAGAGTTGACCTAAATATTGCTATTTGCCCAAATATTGCGAATTGACCCCTTCCCCACTCACAAACCCTCTTCAGTGATATCTACTCTATCATTTTCTATCATAAAATCGCATAAAAATTTTTTGACCAAAATGGCGGGTGCTGACAGGGAGCTCCCTGTGAGAAATTTGTAATTTTTGACCCCTTTTGAAAAGTGCTTTTCATGGAATCAGTGGATGCGGGCGGCTCTTCGGAGACGTGTCCAACAAACTAGAGGTCCCAACTCGCGTTATTTCGGGAGCTAGCGAGCTTTTCCGGCCATCTTGATGACGTCAGAGTTGACCTAAATATTGCTATTTGCCCAAATATTGCGAATTGACCCCTTCCCCACTCACAAACCCTCTTCAGTGATATCTACTCTATCATTTTCTATCATAAAATCGCATAAAAATTTTTTGACCAAAATGGCGGGTGCTGACAGGGAGCTCCCTGTGAGAAATTTGTAATTTTTGACCCCTTTTGAAAAGTGCTTTTCATGGAATCAGTGGATGCGGGCGGCTCTTCGGAGACGTGTCCAACAAACTAGAGGTCCCAACTCGCGTTATTTCGGGAGCTAGCGAGCTTTTCCGGCCATCTTGATGACGTCAGAGTTGACCTAAATATTGCTATTTGCCCAAATATTGCGAATTGACCCCTTCCCCACTCACAAACCCTCTTCAGTGATATCTACTCTATCATTTTCTATCATAAAATCGCATAAAATTTTTTTGACCAAAATGGCGGGTGCTGACAGGGAGCTCCCTGTGAGAAATTTGTAATTTTTGACCCCTTTTGAAAAGTGCTTTTCATGGAATCAGTGGATGCGGGCGGCTCTTCGGAGACGTGTCCAACAAACTAGAGGTCCCAACTCGCGTTATTTCGGGAGCTAGCGAGCTTTTCCGGCCATCTTGATGACGTCAGAGTTGACCTAAATATTGCTATTTGCCCAAATATTGCGAATTGACCCCTTCCCCACTCACAAACCCTCTTCAGTGATATCTACTCTATCATTTTCTATCATAAAATCGCATAAAAATTTTTTGACCAAAATGGCGGGTGCTGACAGGGAGCTCCCTGTGAGAAATTTGTAATTTTTGACCCCTTTTGAAAAGTGCTTTTCATGGAATCAGTGGATGCGGGCGGCTCTTCGGAGACGTGTCCAACAAACTAGAGGTCCCAACTCGCGTTATTTCGGGAGCTAGCGAGCTTTTCCGGCCATCTTGATGACGTCAGAGTTGACCTAAATATTGCTATTTGCCCAAATATTGCGAATTGACCCCTTCCCCACTCACAAACCCTCTTCAGTGATATCTACTCTATCATTTTCTATCATAAAATCGCATAAAATTTTTTTGACCAAAATGGCGGGTGCTGACAGGGAGCTCCCTGTGAGAAATTTGTAATTTTTGACCCCTTTTGAAAAGTGCTTTTCATGGAATCAGTGGATGCGGGCGGCTCTTCGGAGACGTGTCCAACAAACTAGAGGTCCCAACTCGCGTTATTTCGGGAGCTAGCGAGCTTTTCCGGCCATCTTGATGACGTCAGAGTTGACCTAAATATTGCTATTTGCCCAAATATTGCGAATTGACCCCTTCCCCACTCACAAACCCTCTTCAGTGATATCTACTCTATCATTTTCTATCATAAAATCGCATAAAATTTTTTTGACCAAAATGGCGGGTGCTGACAGGGAGCTCCCTGTGAGAAATTTGTAATTTTTGACCCCTTTTGAAAAGTGCTTTTCATGGAATCAGTGGATGCGGGCGGCTCTTCGGAGACGTGTCCAACAAACTAGAGGTCCCAACTCGCGTTATTTCGGGAGCTAGCGAGCTTTTCCGGCCATCTTGATGACGTCAGAGTTGACCTAAATATTGCTATTTGCCCAAATATTGCGAATTGACCCCTTCCCCACTCACAAACCCTCTTCAGTGATATCTACTCTATCATTTTCTATCATAAAATCGCATAAAATTTTTTTGACCAAAATGGCGGGTGCTGACAGGGAGCTCCCTGTGAGAAATTTGTAATTTTTGACCCCTTTTGAAAAGTGCTTTTCATGGAATCAGTGGATGCGGGCGGCTCTTCGGAGACGTGTCCAACAAACTAGAGGTCCCAACTCGCGTTATTTCGGGAGCTAGCGAGCTTTTCCGGCCATCTTGATGACGTCAGAGTTGACCTAAATATTGCTATTTGCCCAAATATTGCGAATTGACCCCTTCCCCACTCACAAACCCTCTTCAGTGATATCTACTCTATCATTTTCTATCATAAAATCGCATAAAAATTTTTTGACCAAAATGGCGGGTGCTGACAGGGAGCTCCCTGTGAGAAATTTGTAATTTTTGACCCCTTTTGAAAAGTGCTTTTCATGGAATCAGTGGATGCGGGCGGCTCTTCGGAGACGTGTCCAACAAACTAGAGGTCCCAACTCGCGTTATTTCGGGAGCTAGCGAGCTTTTCCGGCCATCTTGATGACGTCAGAGTTGACCTAAATATTGCTATTTGCCCAAATATTGCGAATTGACCCCTTCCCCACTCACAAACCCTCTTCAGTGATATCTACTCTATCATTTTCTATCATAAAATCGCATAAAATTTTTTTGACCAAAATGGCGGGTGCTGACAGGGAGCTCCCTGTGAGAAATTTGTAATTTTTGACCCCTTTTGAAAAGTGCTTTTCATGGAATCAGTGGATGCGGGCGGCTCTTCGGAGACGTGTCCAACAAACTAGAGGTCCCAACTCGCGTTATTTCGGGAGCTAGCGAGCTTTTCCGGCCATCTTGATGACGTCAGAGTTGACCTAAATATTGCTATTTGCCCAAATATTGCGAATTGACCCCTTCCCCACTCACAAACCCTCTTCAGTGATATCTACTCTATCATTTTCTATCATAAAATCGCATAAAATTTTTTTGACCAAAATGGCGGGTGCTGACAGGGAGCTCCCTGTGAGAAATTTGTAATTTTTGACCCCTTTTGAAAAGTGCTTTTCATGGAATCAGTGGATGCGGGCGGCTCTTCGGAGACGTGTCCAACAAACTAGAGGTCCCAACTCGCGTTATTTCGGGAGCTAGCGAGCTTTTCCGGCCATCTTGATGACGTCAGAGTTGACCTAAATATTGCTATTTGCCCAAATATTGCGAATTGACCCCTTCCCCACTCACAAACCCTCTTCAGTGATATCTACTCTATCATTTTCTATCATAAAATCGCATAAAATTTTTTTGACCAAAATGGCGGGTGCTGACAGGGAGCTCCCTGTGAGAAATTTGTAATTTTTGACCCCTTTTGAAAAGTGCTTTTCATGGAATCAGTGGATGCGGGCGGCTCTTCGGAGACGTGTCCAACAAACTAGAGGTCCCAACTCGCGTTATTTCGGGAGCTAGCGAGCTTTTCCGGCCATCTTGATGACGTCAGAGTTGACCTAAATATTGCTATTTGCCCAAATATTGCGAATTGACCCCTTCCCCACTCACAAACCCTCTTCAGTGATATCTACTCTATCATTTTCTATCATAAAATCGCATAAAATTTTTTTGACCAAAATGGCGGGTGCTGACAGGGAGCTCCCTGTGAGAAATTTGTAATTTTTGACCCCTTTTGAAAAGTGCTTTTCATGGAATCAGTGGATGCGGGCGGCTCTTCGGAGACGTGTCCAACAAACTAGAGGTCCCAACTCGCGTTATTTCGGGAGCTAGCGAGCTTTTCCGGCCATCTTGATGACGTCAGAGTTGACCTAAATATTGCTATTTGCCCAAATATTGCGAATTGACCCCTTCCCCACTCACAAACCCTCTTCAGTGATATCTACTCTATCATTTTCTATCATAAAATCGCATAAAAATTTTTTGACCAAAATGGCGGGTGCTGACAGGGAGCTCCCTGTGAGAAATTTGTAATTTTTGACCCCTTTTGAAAAGTGCTTTTCATGGAATCAGTGGATGCGGGCGGCTCTTCGGAGACGTGTCCAACAAACTAGAGGTCCCAACTCGCGTTATTTCGGGAGCTAGCGAGCTTTTCCGGCCATCTTGATGACGTCAGAGTTGACCTAAATATTGCTATTTGCCCAAATATTGCGAATTGACCCCTTCCCCACTCACAAACCCTCTTCAGTGATATCTACTCTATCATTTTCTATCATAAAATCGCATAAAATTTTTTTGACCAAAATGGCGGGTGCTGACAGGGAGCTCCCTGTGAGAAATTTGTAATTTTTGACCCCTTTTGAAAAGTGCTTTTCATGGAATCAGTGGATGCGGGCGGCTCTTCGGAGACGTGTCCAACAAACTAGAGGTCCCAACTCGCGTTATTTCGGGAGCTAGCGAGCTTTTCCGGCCATCTTGATGACGTCAGAGTTGACCTAAATATTGCTATTTGCCCAAATATTGCGAATTGACCCCTTCCCCACTCACAAACCCTCTTCAGTGATATCTACTCTATCATTTTCTATCATAAAATCGCATAAAATTTTTTTGACCAAAATGGCGGGTGCTGACAGGGAGCTCCCTGTGAGAAATTTGTAATTTTTGACCCCTTTTGAAAAGTGCTTTTCATGGAATCAGTGGATGCGGGCGGCTCTTCGGAGACGTGTCCAACAAACTAGAGGTCCCAACTCGCGTTATTTCGGGAGCTAGCGAGCTTTTCCGGCCATCTTGATGACGTCAGAGTTGACCTAAATATTGCTATTTGCCCAAATATTGCGAATTGACCCCTTCCCCACTCACAAACCCTCTTCAGTGATATCTACTCTATCATTTTCTATCATAAAATCGCATAAAATTTTTTTGACCAAAATGGCGGGTGCTGACAGGGAGCTCCCTGTGAGAAATTTGTAATTTTTGACCCCTTTTGAAAAGTGCTTTTCATGGAATCAGTGGATGCGGGCGGCTCTTCGGAGACGTGTCCAACAAACTAGAGGTCCCAACTCGCGTTATTTCGGGAGCTAGCGAGCTTTTCCGGCCATCTTGATGACGTCAGAGTTGACCTAAATATTGCTATTTGCCCAAATATTGCGAATTGACCCCTTCCCCACTCACAAACCCTCTTCAGTGATATCTACTCTATCATTTTCTATCATAAAATCGCATAAAATTTTTTTGACCAAAATGGCGGGTGCTGACAGGGAGCTCCCTGTGAGAAATTTGTAATTTTTGACCCCTTTTGAAAAGTGCTTTTCATGGAATCAGTGGATGCGGGCGGCTCTTCGGAGACGTGTCCAACAAACTAGAGGTCCCAACTCGCGTTATTTCGGGAGCTAGCGAGCTTTTCCGGCCATCTTGATGACGTCAGAGTTGACCTAAATATTGCTATTTGCCCAAATATTGCGAATTGACCCCTTCCCCACTCACAAACCCTCTTCAGTGATATCTACTCTATCATTTTCTATCATAAAATCGCATAAAATTTTTTTGACCAAAATGGCGGGTGCTGACAGGGAGCTCCCTGTGAGAAATTTGTAATTTTTGACCCCTTTTGAAAAGTGCTTTTCATGGAATCAGTGGATGCGGGCGGCTCTTCGGAGACGTGTCCAACAAACTAGAGGTCCCAACTCGCGTTATTTCGGGAGCTAGCGAGCTTTTCCGGCCATCTTGATGACGTCAGAGTTGACCTAAATATTGCTATTTGCCCAAATATTGCGAATTGACCCCTTCCCCACTCACAAACCCTCTTCAGTGATATCTACTCTATCATTTTCTATCATAAAATCGCATAAAATTTTTTTGACCAAAATGGCGGGTGCTGACAGGGAGCTCCCTGTGAGAAATTTGTAATTTTTGACCCCTTTTGAAAAGTGCTTTTCATGGAATCAGTGGATGCGGGCGGCTCTTCGGAGACGTGTCCAACAAACTAGAGGTCCCAACTCGCGTTATTTCGGGAGCTAGCGAGCTTTTCCGGCCATCTTGATGACGTCAGAGTTGACCTAAATATTGCTATTTGCCCAAATATTGCGAATTGACCCCTTCCCCACTCACAAACCCTCTTCAGTGATATCTACTCTATCATTTTCTATCATAAAATCGCATAAAATTTTTTTGACCAAAATGGCGGGTGCTGACAGGGAGCTCCCTGTGAGAAATTTGTAATTTTTGACCCCTTTTGAAAAGTGCTTTTCATGGAATCAGTGGATGCGGGCGGCTCTTCGGAGACGTGTCCAACAAACTAGAGGTCCCAACTCGCGTTATTTCGGGAGCTAGCGAGCTTTTCCGGCCATCTTGATGACGTCAGAGTTGACCTAAATATTGCTATTTGCCCAAATATTGCGAATTGACCCCTTCCCCACTCACAAACCCTCTTCAGTGATATCTACTCTATCATTTTCTATCATAAAATCGCATAAAATTTTTTTGACCAAAATGGCGGGTGCTGACAGGGAGCTCCCTGTGAGAAATTTGTAATTTTTGACCCCTTTTGAAAAGTGCTTTTCATGGAATCAGTGGATGCGGGCGGCTCTTCGGAGACGTGTCCAACAAACTAGAGGTCCCAACTCGCGTTATTTCGGGAGCTAGCGAGCTTTTCCGGCCATCTTGATGACGTCAGAGTTGACCTAAATATTGCTATTTGCCCAAATATTGCGAATTGACCCCTTCCCCACTCACAAACCCTCTTCAGTGATATCTACTCTATCATTTTCTATCATAAAATCGCATAAAAATTTTTTGACCAAAATGGCGGGTGCTGACAGGGAGCTCCCTGTGAGAAATTTGTAATTTTTGACCCCTTTTGAAAAGTGCTTTTCATGGAATCAGTGGATGCGGGCGGCTCTTCGGAGACGTGTCCAACAAACTAGAGGTCCCAACTCGCGTTATTTCGGGAGCTAGCGAGCTTTTCCGGCCATCTTGATGACGTCAGAGTTGACCTAAATATTGCTATTTGCCCAAATATTGCGAATTGACCCCTTCCCCACTCACAAACCCTCTTCAGTGATATCTACTCTATCATTTTCTATCATAAAATCGCATAAAATTTTTTTGACCAAAATGGCGGGTGCTGACAGGGAGCTCCCTGTGAGAAATTTGTAATTTTTGACCCCTTTTGAAAAGTGCTTTTCATGGAATCAGTGGATGCGGGCGGCTCTTCGGAGACGTGTCCAACAAACTAGAGGTCCCAACTCGCGTTATTTCGGGAGCTAGCGAGCTTTTCCGGCCATCTTGATGACGTCAGAGTTGACCTAAATATTGCTATTTGCCCAAATATTGCGAATTGACCCCTTCCCCACTCACAAACCCTCTTCAGTGATATCTACTCTATCATTTTCTATCATAAAATCGCATAAAATTTTTTTGACCAAAATGGCGGGTGCTGACAGGGAGCTCCCTGTGAGAAATTTGTAATTTTTGACCCCTTTTGAAAAGTGCTTTTCATGGAATCAGTGGATGCGGGCGGCTCTTCGGAGACGTGTCCAACAAACTAGAGGTCCCAACTCGCGTTATTTCGGGAGCTAGCGAGCTTTTCCGGCCATCTTGATGACGTCAGAGTTGACCTAAATATTGCTATTTGCCCAAATATTGCGAATTGACCCCTTCCCCACTCACAAACCCTCTTCAGTGATATCTACTCTATCATTTTCTATCATAAAATCGCATAAAATTTTTTTGACCAAAATGGCGGGTGCTGACAGGGAGCTCCCTGTGAGAAATTTGTAATTTTTGACCCCTTTTGAAAAGTGCTTTTCATGGAATCAGTGGATGCGGGCGGCTCTTCGGAGACGTGTCCAACAAACTAGAGGTCCCAACTCGCGTTATTTCGGGAGCTAGCGAGCTTTTCCGGCCATCTTGAAGACGTCAGAGTTGACCTAAATATTGCTATTTGCCCAAATATTGCGAATTGACCCCTTCCCCACTCACAAACCCTCTTCAGTGATATCTACTCTATCATTTTCTATCATAAAATCGCATAAATTTTTTTTGACCAAAATGGCGGGTGCTGACAGGGAGCTCCCTGTGAGAAATTTGTAATTTTTGACCCCTTTTGAAAAGTGCTTTTCATGGAATCAGTGGATGCGGGCGGCTCTTCGGAGACGTGTCCAACAAACTAGAGGTCCCAACTCGCGTTATTTCGGGAGCTAGCGAGCTTTTCCGGCCATCTTGATGACGTCAGAGTTGACCTAAATATTGCTATTTGCCCAAATATTGCGAATTGACCCCTTCCCCACTCACAAACCCTCTTCAGTGATATCTACTCTATCATTTTCTATCATAAAATCGCATAAAATTTTTTTGACCAAAATGGCGGGTGCTGACAGGGAGCTCCCTGTGAGAAATTTGTAATTTTTGACCCCTTTTGAAAAGTGCTTTTCATGGAATCAGTGGATGCGGGCGGCTCTTCGGAGACGTGTCCAACAAACTAGAGGTCCCAACTCGCGTTATTTCGGGAGCTAGCGAGCTTTTCCGGCCATCTTGATGACGTCAGAGTTGACCTAAATATTGCTATTTGCCCAAATATTGCGAATTGACCCCTTCCCCACTCACAAACCCTCTTCAGTGATATCTACTCTATCATTTTCTATCATAAAATCGCATAAAATTTTTTTGACCAAAATGGCGGGTGCTGACAGGGAGCTCCCTGTGAGAAATTTGTAATTTTTGACCCCTTTTGAAAAGTGCTTTTCATAGAATCAGTGGATGCGGGCGGCTCTTCGGAGACGTGTCCAACAAACTAGAGGTCCCAACTCGCGTTATTTCGGGAGCTAGCGAGCTTTTCCGGCCATCTTGATGACGTCAGAGTTGACCTAAATATTGCTATTTGCCCAAATATTGCGAATTGACCCCTTCCCCACTCACAAACCCTCTTCAGTGATATCTACTCTATCATTTTCTATCATAAAATCGCATAAAATTTTTTTGACCAAAATGGCGGGTGCTGACAGGGAGCTCCCTGTGAGAAATTTGTAATTTTTGACCCCTTTTGAAAAGTGCTTTTCATGGAATCAGTGGATGCGGGCGGCTCTTCGGAGACGTGTCCAACAAACTAGAGGTCCCAACTCGCGTTATTTCGGGAGCTAGCGAGCTTTTCCGGCCATCTTGATGACGTCAGAGTTGACCTAAATATTGCTATTTGCCCAAATATTGCGAATTGACCCCTTCCCCACTCACAAACCCTCTTCAGTGATATCTACTCTATCATTTTCTATCATAAAATCGCATAAAATTTTTTTGACCAAAATGGCGGGTGCTGACAGGGAGCTCCCTGTGAGAAATTTGTAATTTTTGACCCCTTTTGAAAAGTGCTTTTCATGGAATCAGTGGATGCGGGCGGCTCTTCGGAGACGTGTCCAACAAACTAGAGGTCCCAACTCGCGTTATTTCGGGAGCTAGCGAGCTTTTCCGGCCATCTTGATGACGTCAGAGTTGACCTAAATATTGCTATTTGCCCAAATATTGCGAATTGACCCCTTCCCCACTCACAAACCCTCTTCAGTGATATCTACTCTATCATTTTCTATCATAAAATCGCATAAAAATTTTTTGACCAAAATGGCGGGTGCTGACAGGGAGCTCCCTGTGAGAAATTTGTAATTTTTGACCCCTTTTGAAAAGTGCTTTTCATGGAATCAGTGGATGCGGGCGGCTCTTCGGAGACGTGTCCAACAAACTAGAGGTCCCAACTCGCGTTATTTCGGGAGCTAGCGAGCTTTTCCGGCCATCTTGATGACGTCAGAGTTGACCTAAATATTGCTATTTGCCCAAATATTGCGAATTGACCCCTTCCCCACTCACAAACCCTCTTCAGTGATATCTACTCTATCATTTTCTATCATAAAATCGCATAAAATTTTTTTGACCAAAATGGCGGGTGCTGACAGGGAGCTCCCTGTGAGAAATTTGTAATTTTTGACCCCTTTTGAAAAGTGCTTTTCATGGAATCAGTGGATGCGGGCGGCTCTTCGGAGACGTGTCCAACAAACTAGAGGTCCCAACTCGCGTTATTTCGGGAGCTAGCGAGCTTTTCCGGCCATCTTGATGACGTCAGAGTTGACCTAAATATTGCTATTTGCCCAAATATTGCGAATTGACCCCTTCCCCACTCACAAACCCTCTTCAGTGATATCTACTCTATCATTTTCTATCATAAAATCGCATAAAATTTTTTTGACCAAAATGGCGGGTGCTGACAGGGAGCTCCCTGTGAGAAATTTGTAATTTTTGACCCCTTTTGAAAAGTGCTTTTCATGGAATCAGTGGATGCGGGCGGCTCTTCGGAGACGTGTCCAACAAACTAGAGGTCCCAACTCGCGTTATTTCGGGAGCTAGCGAGCTTTTCCGGCCATCTTGATGACGTCAGAGTTGACCTAAATATTGCTATTTGCCCAAATATTGCGAATTGACCCCTTCCCCACTCACAAACCCTCTTCAGTGATATCTACTCTATCATTTTCTATCATAAAATCGCATAAAAATTTTTTGACCAAAATGGCGGGTGCTGACAGGGAGCTCCCTGTGAGAAATTTGTAATTTTTGACCCCTTTTGAAAAGTGCTTTTCATGGAATCAGTGGATGCGGGCGGCTCTTCGGAGACGTGTCCAACAAACTAGAGGTCCCAACTCGCGTTATTTCGGGAGCTAGCGAGCTTTTCCGGCCATCTTGATGACGTCAGAGTTGACCTAAATATTGCTATTTGCCCAAATATTGCGAATTGACCCCTTCCCCACTCACAAACCCTCTTCAGTGATATCTACTCTATCATTTTCTATCATAAAATCGCATAAAATTTTTTTGACCAAAATGGCGGGTGCTGACAGGGAGCTCCCTGTGAGAAATTTGTAATTTTTGACCCCTTTTGAAAAGTGCTTTTCATGGAATCAGTGGATGCGGGCGGCTCTTCGGAGACGTGTCCAACAAACTAGAGGTCCCAACTCGCGTTATTTCGGGAGCTAGCGAGCTTTTCCGGCCATCTTGATGACGTCAGAGTTGACCTAAATATTGCTATTTGCCCAAATATTGCGAATTGACCCCTTCCCCACTCACAAACCCTCTTCAGTGATATCTACTCTATCATTTTCTATCATAAAATCGCATAAAATTTTTTTGACCAAAATGGCGGGTGCTGACAGGGAGCTCCCTGTGAGAAATTTGTAATTTTTGACCCCTTTTGAAAAGTGCTTTTCATGGAATCAGTGGATGCGGGCGGCTCTTCGGAGACGTGTCCAACAAACTAGAGGTCCCAACTCGCGTTATTTCGGGAGCTAGCGAGCTTTTCCGGCCATCTTGATGACGTCAGAGTTGACCTAAATATTGCTATTTGCCCAAATATTGCGAATTGACCCCTTCCCCACTCACAAACCCTCTTCAGTGATATCTACTCTATCATTTTCTATCATAAAATCGCATAAAAATTTTTTGACCAAAATGGCGGGTGCTGACAGGGAGCTCCCTGTGAGAAATTTGTAATTTTTGACCCCTTTTGAAAAGTGCTTTTCATGGAATCAGTGGATGCGGGCGGCTCTTCGGAGACGTGTCCAACAAACTAGAGGTCCCAACTCGCGTTATTTCGGGAGCTAGCGAGCTTTTCCGGCCATCTTGATGACGTCAGAGTTGACCTAAATATTGCTATTTGCCCAAATATTGCGAATTGACCCCTTCCCCACTCACAAACCCTCTTCAGTGATATCTACTCTATCATTTTCTATCATAAAATCGCATAAAATTTTTTTGACCAAAATGGCGGGTGCTGACAGGGAGCTCCCTGTGAGAAATTTGTAATTTTTGACCCCTTTTGAAAAGTGCTTTTCATGGAATCAGTGGATGCGGGCGGCTCTTCGGAGACGTGTCCAACAAACTAGAGGTCCCAACTCGCGTTATTTCGGGAGCTAGCGAGCTTTTCCGGCCATCTTGATGACGTCAGAGTTGACCTAAATATTGCTATTTGCCCAAATATTGCGAATTGACCCCTTCCCCACTCACAAACCCTCTTCAGTGATATCTACTCTATCATTTTCTATCATAAAATCGCATAAAATTTTTTTGACCAAAATGGCGGGTGCTGACAGGGAGCTCCCTGTGAGAAATTTGTAATTTTTGACCCCTTTTGAAAAGTGCTTTTCATGGAATCAGTGGATGCGGGCGGCTCTTCGGAGACGTGTCCAACAAACTAGAGGTCCCAACTCGCGTTATTTCGGGAGCTAGCGAGCTTTTCCGGCCATCTTGATGACGTCAGAGTTGACCTAAATATTGCTATTTGCCCAAATATTGCGAATTGACCCCTTCCCCACTCACAAACCCTCTTCAGTGATATCTACTCTATCATTTTCTATCATAAAATCGCATAAAATTTTTTTGACCAAAATGGCGGGTGCTGACAGGGAGCTCCCTGTGAGAAATTTGTAATTTTTGACCCCTTTTGAAAAGTGCTTTTCATGGAATCAGTGGATGCGGGCGGCTCTTCGGAGACGTGTCCAACAAACTAGAGGTCCCAACTCGCGTTATTTCGGGAGCTAGCGAGCTTTTCCGGCCATCTTGATGACGTCAGAGTTGACCTAAATATTGCTATTTGCCCAAATATTGCGAATTGACCCCTTCCCCACTCACAAACCCTCTTCAGTGATATCTACTCTATCATTTTCTATCATAAAATCGCATAAAATTTTTTTGACCAAAATGGCGGGTGCTGACAGGGAGCTCCCTGTGAGAAATTTGTAATTTTTGACCCCTTTTGAAAAGTGCTTTTCATGGAATCAGTGGATGCGGGCGGCTCTTCGGAGACGTGTCCAACAAACTAGAGGTCCCAACTCGCGTTATTTCGGGAGCTAGCGAGCTTTTCCGGCCATCTTGATGACGTCAGAGTTGACCTAAATATTGCTATTTGCCCAAATATTGCGAATTGACCCCTTCCCCACTCACAAACCCTCTTCAGTGATATCTACTCTATCATTTTCTATCATAAAATCGCATAAAATTTTTTTGACCAAAATGGCGGGTGCTGACAGGGAGCTCCCTGTGAGAAATTTGTAATTTTTGACCCCTTTTGAAAAGTGCTTTTCATGGAATCAGTGGATGCGGGCGGCTCTTCGGAGACGTGTCCAACAAACTAGAGGTCCCAACTCGCGTTATTTCGGGAGCTAGCGAGCTTTTCCGGCCATCTTGATGACGTCAGAGTTGACCTAAATATTGCTATTTGCCCAAATATTGCGAATTGACCCCTTCCCCACTCACAAACCCTCTTCAGTGATATCTACTCTATCATTTTCTATCATAAAATCGCATAAAAATTTTTTGACCAAAATGGCGGGTGCTGACAGGGAGCTCCCTGTGAGAAATTTGTAATTTTTGACCCCTTTTGAAAAGTGCTTTTCATGGAATCAGTGGATGCGGGCGGCTCTTCGGAGACGTGTCCAACAAACTAGAGGTCCCAACTCGCGTTATTTCGGGAGCTAGCGAGCTTTTCCGGCCATCTTGATGACGTCAGAGTTGACCTAAATATTGCTATTTGCCCAAATATTGCGAATTGACCCCTTCCCCACTCACAAACCCTCTTCAGTGATATCTACTCTATCATTTTCTATCATAAAATCGCATAAAATTTTTTTGACCAAAATGGCGGGTGCTGACAGGGAGCTCCCTGTGAGAAATTTGTAATTTTTGACCCCTTTTGAAAAGTGCTTTTCATGGAATCAGTGGATGCGGGCGGCTCTTCGGAGACGTGTCCAACAAACTAGAGGTCCCAACTCGCGTTATTTCGGGAGCTAGCGAGCTTTTCCGGCCATCTTGATGACGTCAGAGTTGACCTAAATATTGCTATTTGCCCAAATATTGCGAATTGACCCCTTCCCCACTCACAAACCCTCTTCAGTGATATCTACTCTATCATTTTCTATCATAAAATCGCATAAAATTTTTTTGACCAAAATGGCGGGTGCTGACAGGGAGCTCCCTGTGAGAAATTTGTAATTTTTGACCCCTTTTGAAAAGTGCTTTTCATGGAATCAGTGGATGCGGGCGGCTCTTCGGAGACGTGTCCAACAAACTAGAGGTCCCAACTCGCGTTATTTCGGGAGCTAGCGAGCTTTTCCGGCCATCTTGATGACGTCAGAGTTGACCTAAATATTGCTATTTGCCCAAATATTGCGAATTGACCCCTTCCCCACTCACAAACCCTCTTCAGTGATATCTACTCTATCATTTTCTATCATAAAATCGCATAAAAATTTTTTGACCAAAATGGCGGGTGCTGACAGGGAGCTCCCTGTGAGAAATTTGTAATTTTTGACCCCTTTTGAAAAGTGCTTTTCATGGAATCAGTGGATGCGGGCGGCTCTTCGGAGACGTGTCCAACAAACTAGAGGTCCCAACTCGCGTTATTTCGGGAGCTAGCGAGCTTTTCCGGCCATCTTGATGACGTCAGAGTTGACCTAAATATTGCTATTTGCCCAAATATTGCGAATTGACCCCTTCCCCACTCACAAACCCTCTTCAGTGATATCTACTCTATCATTTTCTATCATAAAATCGCATAAAATTTTTTTGACCAAAATGGCGGGTGCTGACAGGGAGCTCCCTGTGAGAAATTTGTAATTTTTGACCCCTTTTGAAAAGTGCTTTTCATGGAATCAGTGGATGCGGGCGGCTCTTCGGAGACGTGTCCAACAAACTAGAGGTCCCAACTCGCGTTATTTCGGGAGCTAGCGAGCTTTTCCGGCCATCTTGATGACGTCAGAGTTGACCTAAATATTGCTATTTGCCCAAATATTGCGAATTGACCCCTTCCCCACTCACAAACCCTCTTCAGTGATATCTACTCTATCATTTTCTATCATAAAATCGCATAAAATTTTTTTGACCAAAATGGCGGGTGCTGACAGGGAGCTCCCTGTGAGAAATTTGTAATTTTTGACCCCTTTTGAAAAGTGCTTTTCATGGAATCAGTGGATGCGGGCGGCTCTTCGGAGACGTGTCCAACAAACTAGAGGTCCCAACTCGCGTTATTTCGGGAGCTAGCGAGCTTTTCCGGCCATCTTGATGACGTCAGAGTTGACCTAAATATTGCTATTTGCCCAAATATTGCGAATTGACCCCTTCCCCACTCACAAACCCTCTTCAGTGATATCTACTCTATCATTTTCTATCATAAAATCGCATAAAATTTTTTTGACCAAAATGGCGGGTGCTGACAGGGAGCTCCCTGTGAGAAATTTGTAATTTTTGACCCCTTTTGAAAAGTGCTTTTCATGGAATCAGTGGATGCGGGCGGCTCTTCGGAGACGTGTCCAACAAACTAGAGGTCCCAACTCGCGTTATTTCGGGAGCTAGCGAGCTTTTCCGGCCATCTTGATGACGTCAGAGTTGACCTAAATATTGCTATTTGCCCAAATATTGCGAATTGACCCCTTCCCCACTCACAAACCCTCTTCAGTGATATCTACTCTATCATTTTCTATCATAAAATCGCATAAAATTTTTTTGACCAAAATGGCGGGTGCTGACAGGGAGCTCCCTGTGAGAAATTTGTAATTTTTGACCCCTTTTGAAAAGTGCTTTTCATGGAATCAGTGGATGCGGGCGGCTCTTCGGAGACGTGTCCAACAAACTAGAGGTCCCAACTCGCGTTATTTCGGGAGCTAGCGAGCTTTTCCGGCCATCTTGATGACGTCAGAGTTGACCTAAATATTGCTATTTGCCCAAATATTGCGAATTGACCCCTTCCCCACTCACAAACCCTCTTCAGTGATATCTACTCTATCATTTTCTATCATAAAATCGCATAAAATTTTTTTGACCAAAATGGCGGGTGCTGACAGGGAGCTCCCTGTGAGAAATTTGTAATTTTTGACCCCTTTTGAAAAGTGCTTTTCATGGAATCAGTGGATGCGGGCGGCTCTTCGGAGACGTGTCCAACAAACTAGAGGTCCCAACTCGCGTTATTTCGGGAGCTAGCGAGCTTTTCCGGCCATCTTGATGACGTCAGAGTTGACCTAAATATTGCTATTTGCCCAAATATTGCGAATTGACCCCTTCCCCACTCACAAACCCTCTTCAGTGATATCTACTCTATCATTTTCTATCATAAAATCGCATAAAATTTTTTTGACCAAAATGGCGGGTGCTGACAGGGAGCTCCCTGTGAGAAAT
Organism: Marthasterias glacialis; assembly: GCA_911728455.2. NCBI lineage: Eukaryota > Metazoa > Echinodermata > Asteroidea > Forcipulatida > Asteriidae > Marthasterias > Marthasterias glacialis. Next base: position 14,056,252 of record OU452223.1, read on the forward strand.
TTGTAATTTTTGACCCCTTTTGAAAAGTGCTTTTCATGGAATCAGTGGATGCGGGCGGCTCTTCGGAGACGTGTCCAACAAACTAGAGGTCCCAACTCGCGTTATTTCGGGAGCTAGCGAGCTTTTCCGGCCATCTTGATGACGTCAGAGTTGACCTAAATATTGCTATTTGCCCAAATATTGCGAATTGACCCCTTCCCCACTCACAAACCCTCTTCAGTGATATCTACTCTATCATTTTCTATCATAAAATCGCATAAAAATTTTTTGACCAAAATGGCGGGTGCTGACAGGGAGCTCCCTGTGAGAAATTTGTAATTTTTGACCCCTTTTGAAAAGTGCTTTTCATGGAATCAGTGGATGCGGGCGGCTCTTCGGAGACGTGTCCAACAAACTAGAGGTCCCAACTCGCGTTATTTCGGGAGCTAGCGAGCTTTTCCGGCCATCTTGATGACGTCAGAGTTGACCTAAATATTGCTATTTGCCCAAATATTGCGAATTGACCCCTTCCCCACTCACAAACCCTCTTCAGTGATATCTACTCTATCATTTTCTATCATAAAATCGCATAAAATTTTTTTGACCAAAATGGCGGGTGCTGACAGGGAGCTCCCTGTGAGAAATTTGTAATTTTTGACCCCTTTTGAAAAGTGCTTTTCATGGAATCAGTGGATGCGGGCGGCTCTTCGGAGACGTGTCCAACAAACTAGAGGTCCCAACTCGCGTTATTTCGGGAGCTAGCGAGCTTTTCCGGCCATCTTGATGACGTCAGAGTTGACCTAAATATTGCTATTTGCCCAAATATTGCGAATTGACCCCTTCCCCACTCACAAACCCTCTTCAGTGATATCTACTCTATCATTTTCTATCATAAAATCGCATAAAATTTTTTTGACCAAAATGGCGGGTGCTGACAGGGAGCTCCCTGTGAGAAATTTGTAATTTTTGACCCCTTTTGAAAAGTGCTTTTCATGGAATCAGTGGATGCGGGCGGCTCTTCGGAGACGTGTCCAACAAACTAGAGGTCCCAACTCGCGTTATTTCGGGAGCTAGCGAGCTTTTCCGGCCATCTTGATGACGTCAGAGTTGACCTAAATATTGCTATTTGCCCAAATATTGCGAATTGACCCCTTCCCCACTCACAAACCCTCTTCAGTGATATCTACTCTATCATTTTCTATCATAAAATCGCATAAAAATTTTTTGACCAAAATGGCGGGTGCTGACAGGGAGCTCCCTGTGAGAAATTTGTAATTTTTGACCCCTTTTGAAAAGTGCTTTTCATGGAATCAGTGGATGCGGGCGGCTCTTCGGAGACGTGTCCAACAAACTAGAGGTCCCAACTCGCGTTATTTCGGGAGCTAGCGAGCTTTTCCGGCCATCTTGATGACGTCAGAGTTGACCTAAATATTGCTATTTGCCCAAATATTGCGAATTGACCCCTTCCCCACTCACAAACCCTCTTCAGTGATATCTACTCTATCATTTTCTATCATAAAATCGCATAAAATTTTTTTGACCAAAATGGCGGGTGCTGACAGGGAGCTCCCTGTGAGAAATTTGTAATTTTTGACCCCTTTTGAAAAGTGCTTTTCATGGAATCAGTGGATGCGGGCGGCTCTTCGGAGACGTGTCCAACAAACTAGAGGTCCCAACTCGCGTTATTTCGGGAGCTAGCGAGCTTTTCCGGCCATCTTGATGACGTCAGAGTTGACCTAAATATTGCTATTTGCCCAAATATTGCGAATTGACCCCTTCCCCACTCACAAACCCTCTTCAGTGATATCTACTCTATCATTTTCTATCATAAAATCGCATAAAATTTTTTTGACCAAAATGGCGGGTGCTGACAGGGAGCTCCCTGTGAGAAATTTGTAATTTTTGACCCCTTTTGAAAAGTGCTTTTCATGGAATCAGTGGATGCGGGCGGCTCTTCGGAGACGTGTCCAACAAACTAGAGGTCCCAACTCGCGTTATTTCGGGAGCTAGCGAGCTTTTCCGGCCATCTTGATGACGTCAGAGTTGACCTAAATATTGCTATTTGCCCAAATATTGCGAATTGACCCCTTCCCCACTCACAAACCCTCTTCAGTGATATCTACTCTATCATTTTCTATCATAAAATCGCATAAAAATTTTTTGACCAAAATGGCGGGTGCTGACAGGGAGCTCCCTGTGAGAAATTTGTAATTTTTGACCCCTTTTGAAAAGTGCTTTTCATGGAATCAGTGGATGCGGGCGGCTCTTCGGAGACGTGTCCAACAAACTAGAGGTCCCAACTCGCGTTATTTCGGGAGCTAGCGAGCTTTTCCGGCCATCTTGATGACGTCAGAGTTGACCTAAATATTGCTATTTGCCCAAATATTGCGAATTGACCCCTTCCCCACTCACAAACCCTCTTCAGTGATATCTACTCTATCATTTTCTATCATAAAATCGCATAAAATTTTTTTGACCAAAATGGCGGGTGCTGACAGGGAGCTCCCTGTGAGAAATTTGTAATTTTTGACCCCTTTTGAAAAGTGCTTTTCATGGAATCAGTGGATGTGGGCGGCTTCCATTGTCTTAGCGCCTGTCTATTTGTTGCCATCCAAATAAAACACCCCCGCACTTTTTGTGAAGTCCGCGCATCAATCTACAAAATGTCCCTACACCTCTGGTCAAATAGGACCTTTCTTTGCAGGGCCTAGGTCATCCAAAATACTCAAAGTTAGAAGTCAAAAACCCGCAGGTCACAATTGTTCATTGTCTTAACAACTCAACACCTTGTTTTGGCTCTCAAATCTCTATAGTATTAAATATTTTGAGGGCATACAAAATATTCATGAGCTCAATGCACTTTTTTCTCCCTATTCCGTGTGATGCGCCAATGTGTGCGCAGACTTGGTTGGATCAAGGTGGTCCTTTTGATGATTCTACCGTCCACCACAGGCATCCACGCTCTGTTTCCAAAGAACTGTCGCAAACAGAGGGCGCCATTTCTGTCACTCACAAAGCCATAACACTGTGTGTGTCGGAAAACGGGGTCCCCTGCCCCCAGTAAGGTCTTGGATATTAATTGGTCTTGCTACATTGCCTATTCAACTTGGGATACATATAAGTCAAGGGTCAAAATCAATTTTCGACTCAAACATTGTTCGACTGAAACATTGTTTAGTCATATTCACGGACCGGCGTTTGTGGAAATTCCGATTTATGACTTGGTCATCTGTAGTGTGCAGTTGTCCAATGAAGGGGTACCTTTTTATGAGCATTAATTAGTTGTCCGTGAAGGACAAATATTTGTGTGAAGTTCTTGAACAACAGACATTGCGATCTTATGCTCAACTGGTAAAATCTCCTCAAAGAAGTTAATTCCGTTCAATTTCGGCAACAAAATAAAAGAAATTGTATTTGATTATTAAAGTCTCAGCCCAACATTGGTACACTGACTGTAAATTCTTGCATTCTTTGCTCAAATCAAGATAAAACCAACCTGTGAAATTGTCAGCTCTTTTCGTTGTTTCATTTGCGAGAAAACGGTGAAAATGCATTCAGCATGTTTGTACATATTCCTATAGGCAGAGTTTTCGTCTTACTAATTTTGCAGAACTATTTCAAGGAAAAAATTCTACCATCATTATCTTTATACCATGTACGGTAAATGTAAATCTGTGAACATTTATGTTTTTCCTCTTTACCAATTTGACTTAGGGCTTTAAATTCTCTGAAAAGATTAACACAGTGGTTATTTGGAGCAAACTCCCGGAAGTTATCAGAATGAAACTCAAGTTTCTCAAAAAAATAAATAAATAAAAGGGTGTGGGGGGGGGGGAAGAAAACTCTAGGACCTTTGCATGTGGTGCCATTTTACCTTTTTACCTTTTAGAAAGGCTCAATTAAACACTGCTTGGTATAGGGGCTTACCAAAACAGACAAGAAGCAACATGTCAGTGTTACTGTTTTGGAAAACGCCGTCTAGACCATAACCTGTGACATCACATGTTTATAAAAGAGCCACAACGCCCTCACACGTCAGTTCTGAGATTCAAGATGGCGCAGATCTCTTCACCCGAATCGCCGACCAAACTAGCGATTGACGATGAGTACGACATCATGCAATATTACGTGGTCGACGGGGTGAGGTTACCGCCGTTTTGCAGGGGAAAAATGCAGGATGTTGCAAGCTTCCCTGTGAGAAAAGATGACGTGTGGATTGTGAGTTATCCACGAGCAGGTAAGTGGCAAGTCTCGGGCGGGTTGTTTTGACGGCAAAACAGGAAGAGGGTCGAGAGAGAGGGGGCGGAGTGGGGATGGTGGTGTGGGTGGGGATGATCTTTTAAGTTTCATGAGGTGCACATTTTGCTTAGGTTCTCATTCCATGTGATAATGTTTATTTGTGGTGTCCAGAATTACTCCACATATGCTGCCCTCAATTTTAGTAGGCCTAGGCCCTACATGCCCTAGGCCTATTTTTAGCCCCCCCCCCAATTTTTCAATCGATGATCTCTTCATATCCCGAGAGTCTCATATGTACAATAAATCCGAGGTATGTGTTATATTGGTGGAATTTTATCAAAAATCTCACAGCTAATACAGACACTTTTAAACACCATGATGATGGTTGCTGTTTTGCAAAAAAAATGTACATGTAACTTGTTTCGATACCAAAGTTGGTCCCGCAATTTGGGCCATAGCGGTAGAAGGGCCTGGAAGCGGAGATAGTCCAGCGTATTGGCACTATTTTTATGGGGCTAGCCCAGCCCGTTTGAAGGCCATCACTTATCAGTATCAAATCTTCTTTATTTTGTATGAAATAATTTTGAAAAATGTCCATATCCGACAGCCACTTTGTTTAGGGATTTTTAGATTTGTTAATGGCTGTTGGACTTCATTTCCCTTCTTAAATATTCCTCTTGTGAGATTGGTAGCTGAAACGCATTAAGTTGACCTTAAAAATGAAAATTCAAGCGGACATTTTATAATACGGCTGTGACTCGGACACACTCATGCCCAAAGGAACTAAAATGGTGTACGCTGTCAAGACCACGGCAGACCTGAAAATGGTATATTTTTCATGATTTTGACACTTTGTAATAATAATTCGAAGTGCCTGTTCCTCTCTGTACTGTATATTGTCAACCTTTCTTGACAGTTCCAGGTAAGGATACAATTTGATCTAAACTGAGGGAGATAAAGTGGCAGTTGGGTATGGTATTTTTGCCAAAAAATTTGTTGAAAATCTAAAATTTTAGGAATTACAACTTAAGTGCAGCACAATTTGTTATTGATGATTTGATTGATACTTAGACAAATTTAGACACCTCAAAGAATGGGGAAAAGATGTCGAAATGGACAGCCACTTTCTTCATTAATAATATAATAAAAACCCCAAATAGTATTTTTTTACCAACATGGTTAATGTTTTTGGTCATAACAAGTGATGGCTGGATACAACATCTTCCCCAACATGCCCAAGGATCTTATTAACTATTGTCTTTAGTTGTACGCGGACTGTGTTTCCTTTTGTAATTGAGTCAAGCATGGAGTAAAGCTGTTCCTATGCCAAATCCTGCATGAATAATCACAAAAATTGATGACGCTGCAGTCCCTGCAGTCCCTGCTGTGCCTGTGGTAGGGAAATGACATTGTGTCTCGCTCTGATGTGGGTTATGAAACTTGTCAAAATGTGTTATTGTTTGCTATTTTGTTTTTAAGATGTTTCATGTATACATTTGTTTCAGCCACTTCACTTTTGACTGTTTTCAGATTGCCACCAGGAATGCAAGGAGTACACTCTGTGATGTTTAAATATCCCCAGTTTGTAGTCCCTTGACTTGTACTGTGTACAGTAGTCGTGCACTTGTGAAGTACATGTAGCTTGCATGCATGGATGTGGTAAAGTATTTTGTTTGTTGGCTTTGAGTAGACCTAAGCAAGCCCCAAGGCCATGTAAAATGATAATAGTTTGGTAGCGTTCCTCAAACCCTGAAAACCAGGGGCACCAGAGGATATTTTCTCTCTGGCTTCCATTTCATTCCAGACATGGTCATTTGGGCTTTTGTACTCCTTACATTTTTCAAAATTAAGCAATGGAATAACAATATCAGTTTTTAATTATAATGGTTTGGGGGTCCACGTAGGACTGGACACTTGTCAAGTTTCGATAAGAAATAAATGCAAATTTCAAAAAGAAATTATTTTTTTTTCAAAAAGAAGTTTTTGGTTGTAAAAGCAGCATTTGTTTAATCATGTTAATAGGACACTGTGAATTTACAACAGGTGACTTGTCTTCACAAAGGGAGAAACGACCTCTTTATTTTTTAAAATCGGTATTCATAATAGCTTGAGAAACATTTTAACTTAAAACAAATTGTTTGGATGCCCAAATGATTGAGTAGAAACGCCTGCCAAGTAATTACTTTTACGCAGCCTTATCTTTCTTAGAAGATGTTACATGTTAAAGGAAGAGTATGCCATTGATTTGAGTCATAAGCCTGCAGAAACTCTTGGCTAACATCGTTTCACAAGCACGAAAAGGAAAAAGATATTAGGCAGAATTTTTCATTTTCAACCGAAAGACCTCTATCATGCGACCATGAATTGTAAATGAAAACATTTACCACTAGCTGTTGCAAACTGCTTACCAACCAAAGTGACCTATTAATGACCTCTTGTTTCAAACCTTGGATATTCTGCTAGGGTCAAGACATAAAGAATACATGCAATTACAGTAATAGGCAGTTATTATGCGCTTTTAAACTTTGTATCAAAGCGCTTTGCACTATTACTACCCCTGTTTGTTGGGCCTCCTGAAGCCATCTCAACTCCTTTGGAATATGCAGCACCAGCAACCAAATTGGCGGGCAGGTTGCTAATCATTCACAACCAACAATCTCTACCCTCGCAGGTAGCCATAAATTTACTTCTGGGTGATGAGAAGCAATTACAGTTAAGTGTCTTGCCCAAGAACACAAGCGTCACGACCGGGATTTGAACCCACACTCTGATGACTCAGCCATCAAGACTTGGGTTTGATGATCTAGACCGCTCGGTTTTGACCGGACATGCGAAAACATGAGGCCATTATGAATTGTTTGCATTTTGTGAAAAATGAATACATAGTACTCACTCTCATTGTCACTCAAAAAATTGTCAGACTGTTTATTCCCTACCAGCCTCAGTATGGTTTACATTGCTGTCATGAGAAGAAGAAAAAATGGTTGCACCAAGATGCAGGCCTGTGGTATGCTTTCCAATTAGTTTAGTTGTTTCAGTATGTGCTTCATTTGATTTTTTTGCATTTTGTGGTGAAAAATATTGCTCAAATTGTTCTTGTTAACTCTTTGTGTTGTCGAGTTGTGTTTGAGGTATTTATTTTACCTTAAGAATGAGGAAAAATGAATTTTGTTTAGTGTTGTTTTTCATGCAGTCAGATGCCTGTGAAGTGCTCATTTGGGATTTTAAAGTATTGTGGTATCTATTCTCTCCAAGGGGTGTGGTTACAAGATCTGATTTACCTCCTTCTTGAGGGAGGTGACCTGAGTAAGACGGATATTCGTCTTGAGACTGTAGAGGATGCTATCCCATTCCTGGAGGCGCCGAGTCCGGGGCTGGAGACCCTTAAGAGTCTGCCCTCGCCCCGCTACATCAAGTCACATCTGCCGTATGGGCTGCTACCAGATGGTGTCAAGAACAAGGAATGCAAGGTATGGGGGTGTCCAGAGTTTTCAACAGTTCTAAAATTAAGGTTGTACAGATAATTCTACTTTCTCAGGCCCCTCCCCTCCAGACAGTAGTACTTGTTTAAATTGGTTGTGTGTGTGGCAGTATCGATGTGCATTAACCCTCCTAGGATTGGTGTGTTTCTTGACAAAATCCAAATTGCCACTACAGTGGCATTGTGTTGCACACACAAACTTATGCACAGATAACAGCCACCGCCATAGGTGCTTCGATGAGAGTGGTAAACTGGAGAACTCGCTAGCTGTGCTTCATTCCAGTGGAATTTGGGCCACTGTGGTTTGGAAAAGATGAGGGCCTCAACCTTAGTCAATTTCTGCAGTGGCAATCTGTGGCATTGATGGAGCACACATACAAATACAGTGAGAGGAAAGTGGCGTGGTTTACCTCACTGTTGTGTGCATAGTAAGTGCTTAGGAACAGCGGTATGGACATGTGCATCTCTGCCGTTGAGTCATTCCAAAATGTACAATGAAGCAACTGAGGCAATTGACTCCATGCCCCTGGTTTTATGCTTAACCAGTTGCCGCCGGGATTCTTTTTTCTTTTTGGTCCCTTTCCCCTGGTGGGATTCTTTTGGCGGAATTGCCGGAATATTTTTTCTTTAAGGGTACCACTGGCACAAAGAAACCCCGACTTGACAATGCCAAGAGAACAAAGATTCTCTTTCTTGGATCGTCCACTTTGTTGCTCAACCGAGAAAATGTTAAATTCACGCAGCGTGAATTACAAAACATCAGCCATTACCTACCGCATAGGAGTGGCAATGAACACGGAACCATGGCTCGATTGTAGACTCACTCTGACTGACCTCCATTCAGCTGACATACAATGAATGAACAATGGTGGAAGCCTCTCGATGCCTCGTAATCCCCTTCTTGGAACAAAAGGACAAAGGTCCATAATTTGGGAGTACACAAAAACCGACTCTCAATGGCCACAAAATACAAGTAAACTTGTGTGGTTGAATCAATATGTTTTACATGGCGTGTGCGTGGTCTGCGCACGTTCCGCGGTTGAATGACTGGGCGACCCTTGCTGCGGTGGTCAGAAATTTTAAATTGGCATCGCAAGACAACCTCTGTTTCCGATCAGGGGAAACATTTGCATGTATTAACGTCAGCCGATTTCAACTGATTAATAGAGCCCTTTGAAATGTTCCAACTCAAATTTGTATATAATTCCTCTAGGGTTGCCCTTTTTAATAAGGAAAAACTGCCGTATCTGAACACTGTATCAGGACTGCAGTTATAAACTATCCTAGTGGGAACAGCTTGTAATATCCTAATGAGGTTTTAACGTATTGGACATTGTGGAGACTTTTGAGCATGCATTCTCTGTTGTGATTAGTCAAACACTCTCCCAGTGTCTGACCATTCAGCTTCGTCCAATAATAAACATTTATGTAAGGCATGCGTATCCAACATGCATGGCACTCGACACAATAAAAAAATTATGAAAAATTAAGTAATGAATAACAACTAATAAAACACAAAAGCATGAGGTAAGCATGTGGGTTTTCGAGGAGGATTTGAATGCAGGCAATGTTGAAGATTGACGAATTCCAAGGGGTAGATTGTTCCAGAGTTCGGGAGTGGCGTGTGAAAAGGACCGGTCTCCCCAAGAATTATTGGTGTAGGGTACAGTCAGTCGCAGAGCTCTGCCTGAAGTTCCTTGGAGTGACTGGAAAGGGAGAATGAGGATCTTGAAAGGCGATGTGGTTTTTAAATGATAGATAAAACTGGGCCAGCCTGTGGTACAATGTGGTGATTGCATCTGCACAGTACACAGATTGTTCCGTTGAATAGATTCAAATGGTTGGTCGACCCGCTGGAAAATGGTATCGGGAGTAGGAGGGTTAATGATAGTTATTGTTCAATCTTGTTCCTTTGTCAAAGGTTATCTACATAGCCAGGAATCCTAAGGATGTCATGTGTTCATTCTATGATTTCCACCGGACTGTTCGCATGGTGCACTACAAGGGAACGTTCCATCAATTCTTCTATCGCTTTATCAACAGTAAATGTAAGTTCAGATTAGATTAGATCAGAAAGATTAGATTATAAAGTTTAGTTTTATTTTGTATTTATTTTTTTTTTTTTTTATGCAATTCGCCCATCACAAGGCCCACAGGCCACTGGAGGTGTGGGCTACTTTTTGAAGGGTTAGAAACCTGCCCCAATGCGCAGAAACAAGACATTGAGAGGTATAACCGCAAGTCTCTTCACACTTCAGCTAAGAACAGGGAGGGGTAAATGAATCCGTTGCCTCTTCCCCTATTTGAAGCAGAAATAGTCAAGTGTCTTGCTCTAGAACACAAGTGTCATGTTATTGTCCGCATCATAAAAATACAGAAGTTTAGTTTCCAATGGCGCAATCAACAAAAAACTTAATAAGTAAAACAAAGTTTATGTGTGATAAGCACTGTATAATCATGAATATCTGATACCTATGGGGGAATCAACAAATCAGCAGGCAACTGGGATGGGAATCGAACCCACAACCATTGCATTCTAGAGCAGATCCACTAGCCACTGAGCCCATCCAGTGATGAGAGGCCAGTTCAAATCCCCCAATTATCAGCTGAACTGTTAATGTTTTAGTATTCGCTACCTCCGAAGGCAATAGGAACAAAAGGTCTCCACAGGGGAATAGACCGATCCATTAAGCCCCGCCTACCTTAGCAACTGCCTAGCAACAGCGTGTGTAAGAACAATGGCGGTGGTTTGTAAATGGCACCACTTTTCTAATGGAATTTTAACGTGTCAGACTTTGGTTGGAATTGCAGTGGCGTTGTCAAGGCTGTGATTGGTCAATACGTTAGTAGGCGGGGCTTAATGGATCGGTCTATTCTAAAGAGAGGGGTGTTCGACAAGGAATTTTGTGTACAAAGTCTATGGGAGGATTTAAAGTACAGGGACAATGGAAAGAACGAAAATCTCTACAGGAATACAAAAATGGGAATAATAATACAACTAATAACTGTATCGAGAACAAAGAAATATATAGACCTCTTGCTGTGATGTCACAAGTTCAAATAGCGCCCTCACTGAGGTCAAAGGAAGACCTATCATTGGCCGAGAATTGGGTGTGGTACATACACACATGCAGTTTTCCATTGTTGGACTGTAAAGCTTTTTTCTCCTTGCAGTTATGGTGTTAATGTACTAACAAAAACATTCCGACCACTAGAAACATATTTTGTTCATAATGAAACGTGTACTCAATTTGCATTTAACATGAAGGTTTACCATTTGGGTAATTTAATTATCTAATCCACTATTTTGTTGCTGAGCATAAAAATTTATTAACCTTCCTACTGCCCGACCATTCAATATCATCTACTGTGGTTTTGAATGATAGACAAACTGTCAGCCTGCAAGATATTATTATGTGGTGAATGCATCTACACAGTACACAGTCAACCCTCCTACTGTCTGTCCATTCAATACCCACTGTGGTTTTGAATGATAGACGAATTATGTCAGCCAGCAAAATAATATCACATGGTGTATGCAGTAGTACACAGTTCTGTGTTCAGTTATACTACCATACAAAACCTGTGGAGGTGAATGTTTTTGAACTGTTGCTCAACTCACTGGTAGATGCTACAGAGATTAGGGGTATTAAACAATGTGTTGTGCTCAACAGTTTAATAAAATTGCAAAACCAAACATGAACCATTTGCTGTTGGTGTATAAATCTGATGAATAATGTTGTAATTTGTTTCTTTATGTCAGTGGGGTACGGTTCCTACTTCAAACATGTCCTAGAGTGGTGGGACCAGCGGAAAGAGGACAATTTTCTCTTCCTTAAGTATGAAGACGTTCGTATGGTAAGTTGAAATCTTTGTCAAATTCATCAACCCATTTTTTGAGAAGAAATTTCGAAGCGCATAGATACTCTCTGAAGTATCCTGTGAGAAAATTTCATAAAAAAACGCTGCCAAAGTTAAAGCTTACATGTGATAAACAATTAGACAAGTGATGGCCACAGAACAAACAAACAATGAATTTTTGGTCAGTTGCTTACAGTATGTCAATGGTCAAGTACCAGCTTCTTTTTCATCTTTAATGGAACGGAAAGCTCTCATGTTTGCAGCAAGCACAAGTTTCATCTCAATTCATGCTCATGCTGGTTCTTCTTATTGTAGTTTTGTCATTATCACTGTGGGAAGAGATAAGGTTCTCAACTTGGGTCAGTCTCAGCTGTGGCAATCTGTGGCTAATCCTCGTGTTTGCAGCAAACACAAGTTTCATCTCAATTCACGCTCATGCTGGTTCTTCTTATTGTAGTTTTGTCATTATCACTGTGGGAAGAGATAAGGTTCTCAACTTGGGTCAATCTCAGCTGTGGCAATCTGTGGCAATCTGTGGCGCATATTAATCACATATACACATACTATGACGGGAAAGGTGTGGCATGGGTTACATGTACCTCACCATTATAGCATAGAGGAGATTTTGATGCATCTTGGAGTATGTAGTATGCACCATAGAACAGGCATGCAACTTTCCAGCTGATCTGCTGATTTCCTTTTTTTATTATTGTTGTTATACTAAGTGCCATAGAAAACTGAAAAACACTGTGAAGTTTTGGTTGGCCATTTCATTTTTATTCGCAATTACAAAGTTGCATGACTGATAGGAGGGTTAAGAATATTATTGTTAAAATGGTTTCAAATTTCCTTTACACATAAATGTATTCATGTAACAATTCTCTTCATATCCAAAATATCCGTCCAGTGCTGTGAATATTATTTTGTTTTGTCCTCAAAGAGTACAAGCTCCAGCGTGCAGCAGCTGGCAAATTTCCTGGAACGACCATTAACACCCGAGGCTCTCAAAGACATCTGCACACACTTTGAGGAAGAAATGATGTACAATCGTAAAGGTCAGTTTTATTGTTCCTGATCGATTATGATTTTTGTGAATTGATTGTTGTAAAATTGTTAGCAGCGGTGATTGAAAAAAAAACAGGAATCATCTGTTGCAAACTGCTTCCCGACCTAAATGACTTGCCTTACAAATGCGAAAATTTGTTAATTGCCTCATGTTTCAACCCCAGCAGAGTCTTTCTAAGGAGAATTTTTAAAAAGATCTGATTTTAGTGATTTTTTGTGTTTATTAGTGATATAATTCTTCATGTTTACATTTGTCCTTAAATACCCTGCGGTATTTTTTTAGTTTACTGTTCATTTAAAAAAAAAAATTTATGGTGTAGTATGCCCTTAAAAAATTTGATTATTGTCTTTTGTTTTATTTCAGAGGATCGCGTTGGGTATTGGAAGTATTATTTCACCGTCCACATGAATGAGAAATTCGACAAGCTATTACCTGAAAAGTTACCCACAAATAGTGGGCTGGACTTCCAGTTTACGCTGTAATCTGATTGGTTGAGGTCAGAAATCAACAGGTGCTTTGAAACGTTTTTCGTTTTCATGTTATTTGCGAATTTTAACTTAAAAAGGCGTGTTAAGGGAAAATTGCTTAAATGGATGGACCAATTATTTTCTAAGTCGTGAAATGTAAACATTTCTGTCTTCAAATTGGACGTAAAGATGTTCCATGATGTGGTTTTCATCAGTGATGTCAAGAAAAAAAAATATAATTTTAAATATGATTGACAGTCGTTGATGAAGCTGAACAGCCCAGGGCTCAATTTCAGTTGTTAAGCTCAAGAATTTGATAAGTACATCAAAATTCTTACTTAACAGAAATAGGTAACCATCCAAATTACCATATAGTGTACATTGCTGTAACCGGTATCCTGATGGCTTTAAAAATAAAATAATGTTTAATTATATAACACCGATGTTTGCCAGTTCTTTTGGCCATCATGGCGCATGAACTTTATTACATTAGTCATTGCGCCGTTCATTTCATTCCTTAAACCATCTTAGCTCCCTAGGGAGTATACAGCCTGTGCTGCTAAGTATGTTAGTGCACTAAGCTAAATCAATCACAAGAACCGTCTCTGACCTCACAGGTACCCATTTACCCCTGGGTGAAGAGAAGTCAATCACAAGAACCATCTCTGCCCTCACAGGTACCCATTTACCCCTGGGTGAAGAGAAGTCAATCACAAGAACCATCTCTGCCCTCACAGGTACCCATTTACCCCTGGGTGAAGAGAAGTCAATCACAAGAACCGTCTCTGACCTCACAGGTACCCATTTACCCCTGGGTGAAGAGAAGCCAATCACAAGAACCATCTCTGCCCTCACAGGTACCCATTTACCCCCGGGTGAAGAGAAGTCAATCACAAGAACCATCTCTGACCTCACAGGTACCCATTTACCCCTGGGTGAAGAGAAGTCAATCACAAGAACCATCTCTGCCCTCACAGGTACCCATTTACCCCTGGGTGAAGAGAAGTCAATCACAAGAACCGTCTCTGACCTCACAGGTACCCATTTACCCCTGGGTGAAGAGAAGCCAATCACAAGAACCATCTCTGCCCTCACAGGTACCCATTTACCCCCGGGTGAAGAGAAGTCAATCACAAGAACCGTCTCTGACCTCACAGGTACCCATTTACCCCTGGGTGAAGAGAAGCCAATCGCAAGAACCATCTCTGCCCTCACAGGTACCCATTTACCCCTGGGTGAAGAGAAGTCAATCACAAGAACCATCTCTGCCCTCACAGGTACCCATTTACCCCTGGGTGAAGAGAAGCAAATTAGTTAAATGTCTTACTTAAGTACACAAGTGTCATGACCGTGATTCAAACGCACAGCCCGATGACTGTTGTCTAATTAAATGGTTGTTCAATGGATCTGTTTATTCAGTACACATTTGTGTTTCTGTTAAGTATTTATGCAAGCTGTAATCTAGTTGGTAAGTGATTACAAGTGATTACGTCACACCTGCTGCATGTGTGCAATGTTTTGGCTAGTTGTGGCTCCAAAGCTGGCATATGTTTCTGTGTAATTTCACTGAAACCAACAATAGACCGATCCATTAAGCCTTGCCCCCTTAGGTGTTGACCAATCACAACCTTGGCTACGCCACCAAAAGTCTGACAAAAGTCCGACACAAAAAAATCCTATTGGAAAATAAACATGCATGTGCGAACTTGTAGTGCATACGTTCATGTCGTGCAGTGTGGCATTGAAGAGAAACACATTGTGCTGCCCATGTGTACAGTGGTGATGTAGCCAGTGCTGTGATTGGTTGATATATTTAGGGAGCGGGGCTTAATAAATCGGTCTATTCTGATACGGTCTGGAGTCTTAGAAAGGCATCATGTGACAAGCAAATCAAACAGTTGTTTTTTATCATACATCAATCCTCAAAGAAACATTTGCTCAGTGCATTTCATGTGGGGGTTTTGGTAATGGGTAGAGCAACTTTGTGTGAAGTGTCATTCCTAACAGTGGAATTACGCTACACCTACGTGCAGGATGGTAGTATGCACATTAGTGAGCAAGATATGGTTGATAATAATACTGCAAAGCTTTTGTTATCGGCTACTAGTCTTGCAATATCTTACAGGGTTTGAATTTTTGGGGAAAATTCACCTGTCCGCAGGGACAGGTGGACTCAAAATTTTTACTGGACCAGATATCTTTTCATGAGATCAGTATTAAAATGAGTAAAAAACTGTAAAGTTTAACAGATAAACTGTTTTTATTTGAACAAGCCCTAGTGAAAGACGTATTTCATTCGTATAATGGGTATGTACACGTATACTTCAATACACAACAGAGTTGGAAGATATTTATCAGACGCAAAGTCAACATTTGAACATAATTGTTTGTATTAGACAAAGATATTACACAGTGAGGTATTATTCAATTGAAAAACACAAGATTACCAGATTTGTCCGGTCGTGGGTTTACTTGCTTTTGCTATTAAATCGCTGGCCTCGAGCCTGCGGTCCAGTGTTAATTTTGAGCCCTCAGTCTTTCAAACGGTTGTTTGATAAACATGCTTAGAATCTTAATAGTGTACATTCATAATGCGCCATGTCTGTCATAAATGACACTCCTGGCGCCGAATTATCAAATCTGGTAGAGTGGAGATTGTTATGAATGGTTTTATGAGACAAGGCGATCATAATACAACACCTTGAAAGAGATACAAGGTGAGGTGGCGCATATTGCTGCCAGACCATGCAAGTAACTTTAGGCAAACCCTTTCTCTTTACGATAAGTGTACTGGGTTCTTGTACGTGCATTACACGACACGCAGGACCACCGGCTTTACGCCCCATCCGAAGAGCGAAGCAATAATGGTCAGGTGTCTTGCTTTAGGACACAAGTGTTAAGACCGGAATTGGAACCTACACGGCATAAATGCATCTACACTACTCACAGTTAATATACAAGAGCTACCCACCTTTGATATATTTTAAATTTGATTATGTCATTTCATTATTGAAAATTCCTCTAATATCCGTAAATCGTGTGTCATTCCATTGGTTATATTTGTCAAATCATTTTTTAGATTGTGTCCATTTGTTTTTTGAAATTGACAAAAACTCACCTTGTTTTTTGTAGCTATGAACTTTAATTTAGTTTTTATATTTTGTAAGAGCGAATGCATTTCTTCCTAAGTTTTGTGTTTATATATTTAACATGATATTGCTGGAGAGTACTTGTGTGGTGCTAGTAATTTGTGTTTGTAAAACTGTACTCAAGAAGACATGCTGATGTGCACAAAATGGAAATGAGTTTTCCAGTTGAGACTCAAACTTTTCCAGTGAAAAGATGTTTTCAACAGTGTCAGTTTAGTTTCTGGGTTTTTGACTTATTATGTGTAATTTTTACATTGGTTTAATTTATTACTCCTGTCTTTTGTGGTGAAACAGCAGCGGATGGATGTTGGATTGTGGGAGCAGGGGATCTTTGATTGCTTTATTTTATTGTGAAAACTTAATGTCCACATGTTTGTGGTAAAATAAGCATAATAATTGTTAATATTATTAGATGGAGCAGGTGTCGTAGACCGTTATTGATCTGGTTCAACCAACATTATCATAACAATAATCTTGGTCGAGCCATTTGGGGAGTTGATCATCGTTTGTTCAGTGTAGCGCATTTACATGGTTATCTAATTTTAACGTGCAAATTAACTCCAGAAATGGCGAGCGTGTATGGCAGACAGTAGCCTCATGTGACTTTGGTGCAAGGGGTCAATAAATACAACCTGTGCAAGTCACATGTGTAGACCAACTTCCAGGAAACTTCGGGAACATTGCATTTAAGTGAAGGAAATTACTTGGAGATCAAGTTGGTTTAGAGGTATCTTGCCCAGCCTGTCACCTATGCAGTCCCTGGTTCAAATCCTACCTTGGACTGGAGCATTGCACATGGATTGGATTTTCAGTCCCTACATGATTATTAACGTTTTCCTACCACATATAATACTGAGGTTTCTTCCGGCTGTTCTTTACACACATATCTTCAGGCCTACAGGTCACAGTGCTAGTCGCTTTTGAAGATCCCTTTGTTCCATTACCAGAAAGATTTTGAATAAGTAAATAAACTTAATTCAAAATATATTGCACTGTAACAGGTCCCATTGTTGCATATTCATGAGACTTGCATAGTCTATTGGTCAGCCATCTTTGTTGGATTCCCTGTGTACAAAGTAACAGTGATAGTTTTCATTCTCAATTTATATTAAGGGACCAGACTGTTTTTTCTTCCAGTCTCTGTTTGGTTTACATTGGATTGAATTGTATGAAAGTAAGTAGACATTGAGCTTGGACAAACTTATTTAAAAAGCTATAAATTGATTCATATAATCCGTTGAAAAGAAGTAAGATAATATCGTATGCTCTGATATTTATTATTATTTTGTAATTCCACTGCCCCTCCTTGCAGTCAAACATGGGGCAAAATCAATAATGAAAGTTGTGAAATGTTGTTTAATATGATGTTGTGATAGAGTTGTCAACAGATGTTCATTTTTGAAAAGGCGATTTGGAGACTAAAGGCTTCCTGATGTAAAAAGCAGGGGATACTTTTGGTAAATACTCCATAAATAATTGACCATGAAAACTTACTTGGTAAGGAGCAACGGAGAGCTGTTGATAGTATAAAACATTGTGAGAAACCATTCCATTTGAAGTAACATAGTTTTTGCAAAAGAGGTGATTTCTTTCTAAAACATTTGAATCTGAGAAAGGCTTCAGGCATGAAGCCTTTTTCACGCAATGGAAAACATTGCAGTTTCAGCATTATCGGATCCTTCTGCGTGGAAATAACCGCTTCAGATTTTCGCTGATATCTCAAAAATGCTAACATCTTTTGAAACAAAATCTTTAGAGGTTAGTTTATGGTATATATCTACAATTATGTAGGATTCGAAACAAATGTACAGTTCCAAATACCAAAGGTATCTTGCATTTAATGGCAAATGATCTTCCTGACAGGATTACACTTTGTAAATTTTAAATGAAAAATTGACAGGCTGTTTGTGATTTGGAAAGTTGACTTTTAGGAGTCATTTCCACGTATCTCTTCAAAAAGTACTAAATGTGGAATCATGTAACAAAAATATGTGTCTGTATATAAACGAGATGATGTGCATACAATGTATTTAAAAAAAAAAGTGAAGCAGTATTTGTGCTTGATTGTTAAAAATCATCGGGAGTGATTTGAGCTAATGCTGGTGAAGTTCAATATTGGAAATGATTTGTTTATTGTTGTATTTTCCTTTCGTCATTGTTTTATACTTGCTTTTGTTCATTAGTAATGTTGATATTTATTTGAGCTCACTGTTGATAAGAATTCATGAACAAAGTTAAACTATTCTTGAAAAGTTTTGGGGTAAAAAAATGGAAGCTTGATACCCACTGTGCATATCTCCATTTCAAATATGCCACTTAATGCTGAGTGGCAGTAAACCTTGTCTTTCCTAAGGTATAACAGTAAAGTACCAAGCAGTAGGAGTAAAGTGTGCAATGAAAATGTAGTATTAAAGTTAAAAAAAGATATATACTGAGAAAAAACTAAAACGTTTGTGTTGGTTCTTAAGGTTAAAAGGTGTGTCTTGTTTTTGGGTTGTTTTGATCCCATTTTCCCACTCAAGGTGTGGTGGCTGGTTCATCAAAATGTGAATTTTGTTATACCTGTCGCGGCTTTTGGTTCATCGTGCAAAATAAAACACCATTGTTGCTTCTCTTCATCCAGGAGTGAATGGGTCCATGTGCTGGGGAGGGTGCAAATTGTATCAGTTTATTCTCCACAGATGTGTATCAATTTGGTTACCAGTGCTGTATATTATCATGGGTGTAAGAGCTGAGGGGGGGGGGGGGGAGGCAGGGGGGAAATTGGTCCAACAAATTCAGGGAAAACAGTGTGGGAAATTCTGGCAAAGCAAGACAAAAAAAAATATTACAAATTGGTACTTGTGTTTTTATCTGTTTAAAATTTTGAGCAAATCAACCACTCTACGCCCCCCTTTACCAAAGTTTCCCCGTTCACCCATGCAGATTATCAAGGCTTTCAGGCTTTGGTGGTTTATGTCAAATTTATGTGTACTTTAAGCTGGTCCTTGCTTGCTGAGCAGATAACAGAACGGGTTATTAGTGTTGAAGTTTGTTCAATGCCTTTGCCAATAGTTCTGAGGGACATTCTCCAATAAAAATAGGATGTTTTTCTATGGCATAAAATCATTAAGCACGAAACGAACAACTTTTATAGAAGTAGGGGTGTGTCACTGACACAGTACAATCAATTTGCCTATTGTGTATTGCAATCTTTATCGATTTATTAAGTTTTCTGGCTGCCATGCCCCCCCCCCCCCCCCCCCCCAGCCTCGGAGTTCATGCACCTAGTGCCTAGCAACCACTCAATCAACTGATTGATCACGTGGTATCATCACTGGCAACTTGTTGTTTGGCTGGCTCCCTTGACTCTCGACGTATAGCACAGCATTGGGTTGTTTACGTACGGGGTACCAATTGTTAAACTTCCCGTCAAAACTTGGCCGGTTAGCACACGACCGAGTAAATCTAACTCATTTGGAGGAAGAAAAAACAATGCCTTGGTAAAAACATTGGATCTATAAACTGCAGATTTTGAAGGTAAGCGAGAATTGTCTCCCAGTAGACCATATTTGCTGAATATGATATAGTATTTATGTGTTGTTATGTTTTTTCTCCATATCATCGGCCCGGCCTGGTGTGTGTCACTGTCCCCGGCATGCACTGTCACTGTGGTGACACTGCAGCAGCACACTGCATGCACTGCACTGTCGGTCGTTGTGCATTTTCACTCGACAACCTTTGGGTCTAGTAGTAGTAATAGTATAGTACGACGACGGTGGACGATGGTTGTGTTCGGATACGGAATGGTCATGCAAATTGTTGTTCAAAGTTTTCAAAAATGAAATGTTTGTAAAGTTTGACACAAAAACAAAACTGAATTGAACATTTTTTTTTAACACAAGTTGTAGTTATGCTGACCCTGTTAGTTTATTTTATTTTATAAGATAACATTCAATTTTAATATTAACCTTTGGTAGTCTAGGAGACCTGTAGTACAACAATTATTCTTAACAGGTTAATGAACCCATTTCAACATTAAACGTATTACCCTACTCCTGAGTTCAGAGTCAGAGAGAGCTCATGTCCTAACAGGCCTTGAACTTCGCTCTTGAAAGGGAACAGCAATTTTCTTCTGGTTGGTAAGGGGCACTTCTATGAGGAAAATGTTAACTTGCATTGGAACTTTGCAAAGGGCACCATGGCAACACAGCAATTGCTGTGGGTGCCGTGGATTAATTCGAGGCCTGACATAATTAATATTCTTTAAATGGGAAATACTTCTTGATTTATTTAAGCTGTAAAAAAAGGCATGAGTTAAGTTCAGTTTTATGATTATTTTCTCATTAGTGCTTGCTTAAAATATGGCCCAGCATGGTATTTAAGAAAAAAATATTACAAAGACTATATTCATTTTATTTATCAACCAGTTGCTCCCGTGAATCTTCATGTTTTCCCTGTCCAGGCTGACAGGATTATTTTCTCAGAATTAATGTATATAATTTTTCAACCAGATCCTAGTCAGTGGTACAAGATGGCGACTCCCTTGGTTATAGGCTCTAGTATGGGAGGTCTCCGTCCAAATACAGGAGGGGTGATGTTTACACCTAGGGACATCCTGAAAACATCTAATGGATTGCGTACTCCTGGAAGCCGAGCATCCAGAGGATCTTTTGAATACGGTCGCCTTGAAGAGAGAGCTCCATCTAGAGGCAAGGCAAAAGTTTTCAAGCCAAACTGACACAATCACTGTGTGTGAAATAGTAGCCTAAACTCAAAGGGGGTCATACATCATTGGGAATTGGCAGTATACATTGAATTCACATTGGGAAAAATAAAATTAGCTTTTTCTAACTGCTTACCAACCATTACTACCTGTGGTATAAATGCAAAAAACCGTTGGCCACCTGTTTCGACCCGAGCAGAGTCTTTGTCAAAGGCTCAAATAAAAATGTATGAGTTTCAAATAATCATGATCTAACTTAAGAGTTGTAGTGAAGAGCAACACTTGCTTGCTTTTTTTTATTTACATGTTTGAACAATTTTCAACTGTTTTCAAAAGTTTGTTGTTGTGCATTTGGCATGATTTTTTATTCCCTGCATTAGAATAAAAAAAGTACCCTCACACCCAAACTTTGACTTCAAATTTAAAACAGCAACTAAAGATATAATTTTATCACTACCAAAATCATCACAATAACTTGAGATTTGTGTTCTTTTTATCAAGCCTCCTCAGCGCCGTTATCACCCGTCGTCCTCACGCCAAATCCCCAACTCAGTGTTATAGAAGTTGAACAGCTCATAAGAGACAAGGTCAGACAGCACTACCATGACTTGAAACAGGTAATTATAAATATCGGTTAGCTTTAATTGTGTTCTGATGTAGTGTAATGGGAGATGGGATAGTCAGACTATCATTTAGTATTAAGGAGTGTGAGATCACGTCAACTCTGGACTAGCTAAGTGGAAGTGAAATTTCGGTACAATGGAATTATTTAATCATCTTAGTAATGAACTGAATGACCTGTAGTGGCTATTAAACGTAAACAAACATGACGCCCTCCATAGGAAAGTGTGGTATGGTACATGTACGTGATGATTGTTGCATTTGTTTATAATCCGATCGTGGCTTTTCTTTTTCGAAATCTGTGAAAAATATTCCAGAGTTTGTACCAGAGACCTTTGAGTGGCTGAATAAAGCCAGTAAGGATAGTTCCAGTACAAATTCTACAAGGAACATAATGTTCCCGATGTGGTAGTAGGCCTACTAGTAGCACGATGGAACATTTGGGCCAGACAACCGCAAACACACACGTTTCAACATAAGAATTTCACAGTTTTGAAGCTGAAATCATCAAAAGAATAGACTTTCGAAAACTATGTAACTCCTTTGTCTATTTGAAATTTCTCTAGGCTAGGTATAAAGGCTCATTTTTCCAATGCTCTTTACTTGTTTATTACAGTGATTTACATTACAAACCAAACAACAGGCGGTTGCTACATCGTCGTCCCACGCCGGTAGTGCAACTCAAAATAAACCTCTTTTGTAGTAGAATAGTGGTAGTTTATGAAACAGTAATTTGATTAAAATCAATGTCACAACTTACATCTTTAATCAAAGGGCTTAGTAACTGTGTTATTATTACCAAAAGCCGACTGTTGGTGTGACTTTGTCGGTCACACAGCATATTATTTGCAAATATTTGCCATTTTATCTGAGATGACGTAGGACCCACTACAGGTCAGGTGATGACATGTAAACATTGTAAGAGATGTTTACAACTAATAATGTAAACATTGGTTGCGCAATCGGTCTATTAAAGAGGAAAAGAGTTTTCATATTGTCTCTGTAGGTAATTTTAATTTGATTACTAAAGCGCCATAACTTCTCTTTCAATCGAAGGCATGCCAGAATTACGACATCGATCAGAGTCTGACCATCACTAAGGGAGAGCTTCGAAGGGTGCTAGACACGTACTGTCACCCTCTCACCAGGGAGCAGTTTGATGCCGTGGTGGCTAAAGTACCAGCTAATGCCAATGGAACCATCGTGTATTGTAACTTCTTGGATAGGTTTGCCAGCAGCGGAGAAGGGTCGAGGGAGTCTTGGAAAATGACCTCAGGTCACAGGTCAGTCAGCATTTCCAGTTCTCATTTAAAGATACATCGTCCAAATTTTTTGCCAATTTGATTTTAAAACATTGATTCTAATAAGACACACCTATTTTTCTTTATTTGAGGAAGTTACCAATTTCAATTGAGCAACATTTAGTAATAGTTACTTAAAAAGATGCAAACAAATTATTGTTGGGACCTGACAATATCTCACACTTTATAAGCAGCCATGTAAAAAAAACTAGTACTTTGTGCATTGTGCATGGTATACGCAAAAGTATTTTTCTGAAACATCGTCATCAGTCAGACCTAGAATTGTAAATTTGTTGGTCTTTCAGCAAAAGGTCGGGCGATGCAACTTTAATTTTATGGTTACAACCATAACATTTACTGCAATATAATCATGTCTTGTTGAGATTTGGTTTGAACATAACAAATTTCAACATAACAAATAATGAAAATCATTCAAGAAACTGGATTTTTGTACGCATGTGGTTAGTGATAATAATATCTTCATGTTTGTTATTATTACCAATATGTCTGTACATCATTGTTTATCCCAAGAGTAAATTAAATGGGCTGTGTTGTCATGACTATAGCAGTAAATAGAATAACCCAGTTACTACGCGAGTGTGCGCAACGGCGGTCACATCACAGTTTGACAAAGATGGCACCCGTAATGATTCGACCGCAAGCGCTTATGTGCAGTATCTGGGTGAAAGGTCATCTTTCCATGCACAGCCACAGGCCTGCTATAATCATGACGACGTAGCCCCTTTTAACACACCTTACAAAAAGCTGGTGATTTTTACAGTATTTCAGGGCCCAGTTGCTTAGAGCTGTTTAAGCTAAAAAAACTGCTTAGTACAAAATCATTTTGCTTACTGGAAATCGGTTACCAATCAAAATTCCATGCCATGTGCACAGTTTGTCATTTTGCGACTGGTTCCCCACTTAATTTTTTCAAGCAGACTTCTTTTAGAGCAATATTTTCTAATTAAGCAGCAATATGAAACAGGACCCTTGGAAATATTTCTCTGGAGGATATGTAGTTGTGTAATGAACTTTATGATCAGTGAGCTTTAGAAAAAAGCCTAATAAATATTTTATTCTATAATACCAAAACTTGTACACTATCTTTATTGAAAACCAAAACGATGTTTTGATGAATTTGTTTTGTTTTTAAACATAGATATAGCTACACAAAGTCACCTCACGATATGGGCATTGATGTCTTGGAGCGACAACTGAGAGAGAAGGTAGCTGGCAACTTGAAGAACTTCATCAAAGGCCTGCATTTATTTGACTACAACCGTGATGGCAAGGTCCAAAAACATGAAATGCGTAAAGTGATCGAGAATTACTGTTTCCGAATGACGGACGAACAATACGACCGGTGAGTTGGTAGTGTAGTCAAAGGAGATATTAGGGTTTAGTAGAAATATCTGTTGAGAGTTGTTGAGAGCCTGTGCCGGTTACACGATTACATTTTTACGGTTCGAATAACCGTCAAGAACTGCACTCAAAAGTGCCCCGCAATGCTCACCACATTTCGATCACGATGTACGCAATGCAGAATGTAATATCCGTGCGACATGTAAGCATTCGCATCGTTTGCAATAATTTACAGGCTGATAGTCTTCTAGTTATCTCGCTACTTTGCGTGTTACATTAAATGCAAAAAACATTGAACGCTAGAGGGCGCTTTCAACACAACGTGAATGAATGGGAGAGTGCACCCGCTATTGTTGAAGAATACCAGTGCATTATGACAAAACGCCTTTACCTAAGAATAGACGAATCTGCACATGCTCGGGACATAGCTGGTGCACAAACTGCTGAACGTTTACACAGCATTGTTATCGCTGGTGCCACCCGAAAGCCGTCGAAAGCATGGTCAGTGGAGCAAGTTCCTGGGCAATTGCAGCATGTTTACGAAAAACTACACAATATGTAGGCTTTATTTAACTAAAACTATAACATTTCTGATAGCCTGGATGAATGGAAAGAGTATTTAACAGTAAAGTGTAAGATCTGTTTTCTTCTTGTTTTTGTTTTTTGTTTTTTTCGCGGGGTGATTGCCCAAAGTCAAAGTGCTGTGATGAAGTTGCAATTTTTGACTACACGTGCCATCGTCTTGTATGTGTGTGTTTGTAACTCTAAATTTTGTTTCTTCAACGGTCGGTTACACGGGTAACTGACCGGTTCGGAAACGGTTACACAGTTACAAAAATAACCGTAAATGCACAGGCTTAGAGTTGTTGTGACTCTGAAGTGGCACCATTTTGTCTATCAAAAAACTTGGATCTTAGGGTTGTTTTGTCATCAATTTGCTTTGGTCATCTTCCAGATAAAACAATGTGAAAAGTAATTTTTTACTTTTTTACCCTATGCCGATCTGTGATAAAGACTGTATACCATAGGCATACTAGGGGGAAAACAAAATTGTTTATCCCCAACCCAATTGTGCAAGTGTAGATTCAGTTCAAGAAGAAAATGCCTTGGTGCCCTTACCCTTTCAAGAACGAAGCGATCAGGCCTGTAATTTTGCTCCCAAGGGTTATTAAAATTCCATGGCCCAACTGGTACCATGTCAGTGACCAAGCTAGCTCTATATAATGTCCCCATTTGCCATTTACGATCCCACTTCACTTCTTTCTTTCCTGCCTTTTGAAATCCACAAATTACAATAAACGATCAGCCGAAAAGTGAACATGTTTGTCTAAAATTCTAAAATCTGTGTCAGATTATTCAGCTAGTTCCAGTAATATTAGCAGCCTAGTTTACATTTTACATTTGGTAGCAATAGACCGATCCAGTAGCCCCACCCCTTAAACATATTGACCAATCATACCATGACCACTGTACACGTGGGCAGTACAGTGTGCGTCTCTTCAATGCCACACTGCACGACATCAACGCCTGCTATAAGTAGGCGGCGCATGCATGTTTACATTTTCCAGTAGGATTTTATCGTGTCAAACATATTTCGGACTTTTGGTAGCGGTAACCAAGGCTGTGATTGGTCAACACATACATGTAAGAGGATGGGGCTTAATGGATGGGCCTATTGTTTTAATCTGCAAATTGCAGGACGCTGATTGTTCTTTTAATCGGTTTGTTCCTTTTTAGACTGTGGTCTAGGTACGACTTTCATCATAATGGTGTGGTGAACTACAAAGAGTTCCTTCAGCGACTCGGTGTGAATGTCAAGCGACATGATATCATGTTTCCAGAGAACACCAAACCATGTGAGTACGAATTAAAACTTTTAAATTTCAATATGATGGCAACTTTATTTTTCTCCATTGAAATGAAAGTCAGTAGATGCTGTGATCTTCATTTCATGTGTTGTGTGGACATACAGTTTAATGCATTGGACTTGAGATCACTGGTGGCTGAGTCATCCAGAGTGTGGGTTTACGTCCCGGACAAAGCTCTTGTGTTCTTCAGCAAGACATTTTGACTCAGTTGCTCCTCATCAACCAGGAGTAAAATTGTTCCTGTAGCTGTTGTCAATGTTTCCTCCTGAAGGAAATGAGAATACTAAACGAATGTTGAGTTGACGTAGTTGCTCCTCATGAACCTGGAGTGAAAAGGTTCCTGTAGCTGTTGTCAATGTTTCCTCCTGAAGGACATGGGAATACTTAATGAATGTTGAGTTGACGTAGTTGCTCCTCATCAACCAGGAGTGAAAAGGTTCCTGTAGCTGTTGTCGAGGTTTCCTCCTGAAGGAAATGGGAATACTAAACGAATGTTGAGTTGTTACACCGTCAGTATTTTTTTGCCCCAGAACCAACACAACCCTTAAAAGATTATTTAAACAGTGTTAACCACACACTCCACTAGATTGAGCATGGTTCAATTACGTGGCATGGCTTACTGCAGAATCATAGTAGTTTGTGGTTTACAGGGGTGCTGTAAGCAAAGCATTCCATCATAGCAAAGCATTGCACAGTAGCAGAGCCATAAAACTGGACCAAGCTTCTTTATAAACTTTACAAAAACACTAATCATCATCAAGTCCAGTCGGTTCTGCAACCAGCTGACAGATTTAGTCCTATTGCCCTTGGTTCTTGGTTGAAGTTGCCCATCCATCGCAAACAGGGGCTACCCCTTGGACGGGGCCAGTTGGGGGCAGGCTCCTTCTTTATAAAACACTTATCAAGAAAAATCTTTCTTTTTTTTCTTTTAGTGTCATTTGCTGAGAAGGAACAGAGTCGCCATAAACAAGTGGAACAGTTGGCTGTATTCAACGGATCAGATGACTCCGTACGAGGAATGACTTTCCCTCAAATCGAGGCTGAGCTACGCAAGCGGGTACTTCGATTTTTTTTTCCCCCCATCACATTGAACACTTTTATTGACATGATTGATAACTGTTGACTAATTAAGTCAAGAACTTTCCTGCATCTCAAGAAGATCAACAGGCCTTAAACTTTGTCCTCCAGCCAATTTGTGTGTGTTTGTCTTGGTGGTGTAGACCACCCTGTTAAGAAATGTTGAAGAATTTGTATTGAATCATTTCATGGGCTCCAATGGAAAAACTTGGGTAGGGTGAATTATAGTTGCATTTTTTCCAGTTTACAATGGGAAAGTTAAGTTTTGAACTGGTGTGTACCAGGAGTCTTTGGTCAATATTTAAGGGGCTGATTTGATAAAAATGCAAAGCACATTGCCACAAAACATTTGTAATTGTTCCGGTAAAAATTTACGATTGGTAATAGTGGTGCCCATTAACAAGGAAAAGAGGTTTTGTAAACAGATAAGAAGAATTGGATTTGTACTCGGACAGTGAAGAAATACTTTTGCTTGTTTCACATATTGCAGCTGAAGGAAAACTACATCAATCTGAAGAAGATGTTCATGGCCTTCGATGCAAGACAAGACGGTTTCATTTCCCTTGAGGACCTGAAGAGCATCTTAATTCAGTTTACGATACCAATGTCTGATCAGTTATTTTCACAGCTAATGGACAGGTAAGAAGAGACAGACAGTGACCACATCTAAAACTGTGTCATATGCATCTCATTTAACTTTGTGAAGGGAAAAAGGAAACAAATTTCATAAAGCTAACAAGCAGAATACGCCGTGAAACAAATTTTTCCAGCTTAGCAAAAATGATCACCTCATGAAGACCATTGGTGGCCTTGACACGGCTTGTTTTAATATGCCCGCAGCAGCTGCAAACTGCCGCACCCTTTGACCTTGTTCCATTCAGCCGAGAAAGGTCATAGGTCATGCCCTGAATTGACATCTCGTTGTGTGCTCAGAAGAAGGATGTAGTGAAGTCTGCCCGGCAAAAGGTCATAAGCTATTACTGTGCAAAATTGTATTTCTATAAATAAGTTTTGAATGGCCAAAAATTGATCAAACTTTCCCACTCAGTTTTCTTGAAATTGCACATCATTTGCTTATGCCCTTTAACAGAGAACTTGCCGTTACGTCCTTTTACCGGCCAAATGACGAGTGGTAAAATAAATATAATAAAAATACTGTGCCTTAGGTTTTTTCACCCTAGACTTTTTCAGTGGAAAAATTTCAAAACTCTGTCGTGACGATTGATTATTAATAAAAAGGAAAACATGGTCTCTGTAAAAGAACGGTTTCGGGAATAAGTAATGTCATAAGAGTTAAGCCAGATTGTTTATTACATAAGGTTAATGAGATGTCTTGTGTGACAACTGGTTGCAATAACAGATTTGATTGTTTTTTCTTTCGATGTAGGTTTGGCCTTAAAGCATCTCACAAGATTCCCTGGGAGCATTTTCTGGAGAAATTCCAGAATCCTAGAATTGAAGGAAATGGGCAGACCATCCCGATCAAACCAAATCACAAGTGAGTTGAAATTATTTTAATATTGAAGCCCCAGCTCAAAATTGGTAAACTGACTGTAAATGCTTCCATTCTTTGCACAGATCAAGATATTTGTAATAAAACCAACCTGTAAAAAAGTCCGCTCATTTCGTTGTTTCATTCGTGAGCAAACGGTAAAAATGCATTCAGCATTTTTGTACGCATTCTTATAGGCAGAGTCTTCGTCTCACTGAGACGAAAACTAATTTTGGATCTTATTTCATTTATTATTTTAAAACGATAACACTTCAGGCAGAAATATTTCAAGGAAAGTTATTTTACCATCAATATCTTTATACCATGTAAGGTATATGTAAATCTGTGAACATTTATGTTTTTCTCCTTAACAATGTTGAGCTTAGGCTTTAACAGCATTTATAAAAACAGATTTAGCACTCAATAAATGCACCGTTTTATTATTATTATTATCATTACCATTTGTGAAAAAATATTTAACCCTTGAAGTTTCCTGGGACTGTGAATTTGGCCCAATTTGCAGACTGTGTATATTAGAGGGTTGAGGGTTATATTGCATTTGTATTTGTTACAACCAGGGATGAGATTCCTCAGGATTTTTCCGGATTTACAAAATTGTTGTTTTGGAAATTTGTTCACTAAACAAAATTATTATTAGAATTTTTTTAAAGGTCCAGGTCCTTGTAAATCCTTAACACACTACTTGTATTTTGACTACACCAAGGTGCTTGCCCCCTCTACATTTAAGCACAGAATTGATACCGGTTTATGGTATTGTTGTTGGCCACCAAATCCTCCACCGGTGTTTTTATGGATTTTTCATCCACTCTCATCCCTGTACAACATACCATGTGACCTTAACAAGACCTTTTTTCAAATTGTGTTTCAAATTGTGACCAAAATTGAGTTTGGGAAAACTAGTGTATGCCTTGATGACTACAGTCATTGTTTGTAGATTTTCTATTTGCAGTTTTATAAAGAAATAGTAATTTACAGCTTAAAATACATGTGGCATTACTCAAATTTAATACAGGGCACTACGTACTACGGTTTATGCCCCAGCTCATTATCGGTAAACTGACTGCAAATGCTTCCATTCTTTGCACAAATGAA
The DNA here is from genome assembly GCA_911728455.2 of Marthasterias glacialis. NCBI lineage: Eukaryota > Metazoa > Echinodermata > Asteroidea > Forcipulatida > Asteriidae > Marthasterias > Marthasterias glacialis. The sequence goes on from OU452223.1 coordinate 14,086,033, forward strand.
GATATTTGTTATAAAACCAACCTGTAGAAAGTTAAGCTCATTGCGTTGTTTCATTTGCGAGAAAACGGCAAAAAATGCATTCAGCATTTTTGTACACATTCCTATAGGCAGAGTTTTCGTTTCACTATTATTTAAAAACGATAACACTTCAGGCAGAAATATTTCAAGGAAAGTTTTTCTACCATCATTATTATCTTTATACCGTGTAAGGTAAGTCTGTGAACATTTATGTTTTTCTTCTTACCAATGTTGAGCCGGGGCTTTAAAGCTGATCCATATTTTTATTCACACAATCAGACAATGTTCAGTCTAAACAAAATTCTTAACTAGATGGTATTCAACCGCCTGCAGGTTACAGGTACTTACTTAATTGGTGTTGCCTTTAAATTACTCCATTGTTTTTGATGTTTCTCACTAAGCAAGGCTTTAAACCTCACTCAGTGTTCTTTTCTGTTTCATGACAGAGTGAATCCCATCCGAGAGGGAGACAGTGAGATGGAAGTGGAGGACATCTCAAGACTCCTCCATAAACACGTCACTAACATGTACCCGTCTATCAAGGAGGCCTTCTTGGCTTTTGACCAGGTAAGACAGGGCTTCGAATTCCAAGAAGATTCCTACTCACAGCTCTTGCACCTCAAAAACTTTTACTGGAACTATCATATTTCTACGAGACCACACCTAGTTTCTTTCCTTTTCATTTTTTCATTTCACTAGCTGAACAAACAACCCCTTTTCCTCAGAAGGAATAGACGAAACTCAAACGAGGGAGTGTCAATTTTTTCCTGAGACAGATTCTTGATTTCACCTTATTTCTATTTTGTAGAATCGAGATGGCAAGGTAACCAGGAAGGAACTGCGTAAGGTCTTGGATAAGTTTACCATACGGCTGAATGAGCAGCAGTTTAAAGGCCTTGTCAAACAGCTTGACCCATACAACGAGAACTGCATTGATTATCACACATTCCTAGACTTGTTTGAAGTCCGTGAAACGAAGGTAAAGCTTACAAGTTGTAGCTCCTCACAAAAAACGTTGTGCAAGTTTTTTGTTACGAGATTGGTGTTAATGGTAATTTACATTTTTAAATATTATGTCTTATATGATCTTCAAGGGTGTCAAGGAGAGTATTTGCTCTGGTGTAATTATTATTAATTTAACATCTTTCTGGTAATGCAACCAAGGGATGAAGAGTGACTAGCACTGTAACCTGCAGGCATGAAGATGTCTGTGTAGAGAGACGATGTTGAAGAAACGTCAGTTTCAGATATGGGAGGAAACACCTCAAATTTGGAAAGTCCAATCTGGTGAGGATTTAAAATGCAATCCACGTTCAAAGCTCTGCTATTGGATTCGAACCAGGGTCCACAGAGGTGGAAGATGGTAAGAAGCCACTAAGCCAACCTGTGCATCTCTTGATTCATTTTTGTTTTATAGGAGGGTCACAAATGGTTAGACTCTGAGCATCGATGGAATGACAGGGCACCAGCTAACCTTGCCTGGTCCACTGTGGAGGATATTCTACGGGAGAAGATAGAGGAGTACTGGAAGAGTGTCAGCTCAGCATACCGCCTAGTCGACCCCGAGGGAACGGGAGCTATCGGATACAAGCCACTGAAGAGAATTCTCAGCCGGCATGTCCTACCAGTCTCCGATGAACATTTTGATGTGTAAGTTCAGTTGAAGTAAAACATTGTTCCTTATCTCCTGCTTACAAAAATAAGGTGTGTATTCCTTTCAAGACAAGGAATTATGTTCGTGGAGTGGCAAATTTAATAGAAAAGAACTTACATTACTCTGTGTAAACCTGAAAACCTTTATGAAACACAAAGTCCAGGGATTTGTACTAGCTCTTGATTTTTATCGATTTTATCGATTTTTATTCCTAACTCAGGAATCCTCCTAACTTTAAGCTGCAATAGTGATTTGTATTGGGACATCACACTTTCCTTAGCAATTAAGATTGATTCATACATTTACTCATCTTAAGATTGATCTAAGGGCTTCGGGGCCCAATATCATAAAGCTGTTCAGCAGAAAATACTACTTAGGAAATTTCTTTGCTAAGCAAAAAATGAGTTGGGCACCATCAGTTGTAAACATTGTATTTTTCATGGAATTTTGGACGGTACCCTGTTTCCACTAAGCATGATTTGTTTGTGCTTAGCAAGTCTTTGTGCTTGCAGGCTTTATGAAATTGGGCCCAGGGTTCAGTTTCAAGCTGCTTAAGCAGTGCTTGCTTAACAAATTTCTGCTAAGCAAAAATTTGCAGTAAACCAGTCACAAATGGTTCATATGACATGGTGTTTTGCTGGTACAGCTATTTCTTCTTTTGTGCGTAAAAACAGCTCTGTGAAATTAAGCCCAAGGCAACAGAGGGAATGGTATCCATTTATTTATTCATTCATTTAGGCTTTACAAACGTACAAAGTATCCGAAAATACAAACGGGTATAAAATTATGAAAACCGACATATTAAAATGCAAAGAACAAACAGGAGCCTAGAGATTGCCGAGGCCATTATTGCCTATGTGAAATTTTATATCTGTTCTTATTTTTGCTGTGTGAAGACTGGCTTTGACTGGCACGATGGGCAATAAAATCATTACTGACACAATTTTCCCAACAGATTATGGAGTCAGTGTGAGGAGTCGCCAGATGGTAAGATTATTTTTGGAGAATTCCTGGCTAAGCTGGGTGTTGACGTATCCCCAGGTGATCTCGTCGGTCCCAGTACAAGAATACAGGTCCTGAGTGATTTGAGTGAACAGCAGAGACAGGCCGACTTAGATATCAGGTTTGTAAACAAAACAAAATAAAGACAGACAAACAATGCATGAGTACAAATAAATTACAAACAAATAACAATTTCATATTTAGTAAATAATAAAAATGAATACTGACCCCCTCAAAAAACAAAACAAAAACCAGACGAACAAACATATCGTCGCAGTTTTCATGAAGTGACATAATGCTCCAAAAATAATTTTTGTATAGATTTTAGTTATGTTAATATTCAGAAGGTATTCACTGATACCTTTCTTTCTGCCAAGTAACAAGTCTTGAAACATCTTGGTTGCTTAGTTACAGTAGTGTCACTAAGCTCAATTTGGTTGAAACTGGAATTTTTCGTTTTCACGAAGTGACATGTTGTAGACTTGTCCATGTGTTACTGCATGTGACACAACGTGGTTTGCATGTTTTTTAGTTTTCACAATTTTAAAATTTAATCTCGAAACATGGTTTTACCGTTGTGTGGTCTATTGTGTCACTTCGTGAAAACTGCGACGATATATAACATACACAAGTGTGTAAACGTCTCCAAATGGTTTTGTCTCCTTTCTTTATCATGAAAGATGACGTCTTAAATGATTGCTATCATTATTGTAATTTTAGATGAAGTGGCCTGTTCGTCATGTTTGAATGCCTCAACATATTCAAAACAAGTTTAATGAGTAAATGTTTTCTACGTTTTTATACATGAGAGCCAGGCTATGATACTTGTTGTTGCCATGTCGGTGCAACATGGACGTATCTACTAAATTAGCGCTTATGTGAAACCTGAGTTTCAGAACGTGAAAAAGTTGTATCTCTGAGTTTCAGAATGTGAAAAGGTTGTATCTCTGAGTTTCAGAATATGAAAAGGTTGTAGTTTCAGAATGTGAAAAGGTTGTATCTCTGAGTTTCAGAATGTGAAAAGGTTGTATCTCTGAGTTTCAAAATATGAAAAGGTTATTTCTCTGAGTTTCGGAATGGGAAAAGGTCGTATCTCTGAGTTTCAGAATGTGAAAATGTTGTATCTCTGAGTTTCAGAATGCAAAAAGGTTGTATCTCTGAGTTTCAGAATGTGAAAAGGTTGTATCTTTGAGTTTCAGAATGTGAAAAGGTTGTATCTCTTAAAATATCCCGGATGTACACACAGACTAAATGAGCGCCAAGATACGATGTCATTGCATAAAATGTGTTCGCTGGAGATAACTATACTCTGTTGAAGAATCAAGTTAGACCCCGTTGCACCAACACGACAATGTCATATTCAAAATTGGCCATGCAATTTCTAAAAAACAAAAATATCTTAACGTTTCCGCAACAAGACTTTAAAGCCTTTAATTTGCTGTTTTATTGATTTTACCTTTAGATTGACGAATGTTCAGCTGAACGCACTAGAGCGTACCAGTCAGATGTCAGCAGACGAGGTAATGGTGAAACTCAAAGATCGGATGGCTCAGAAGTCTGGACGCATCAGAGATAACTTCTTACGCTACTGCAAGAGCAGACGAGGCAAGCTCTACAAGAAGGAGTTCAGACAGGTCTGTTGATGAGGAAAAATTACATCTTGGAAATACTTCATGGGAAAGGGAGAGAGGGTAGGGAGCCAGTAAATGTGATGAAAGCTCAGTCGACTAACCCTTTTAGCTATCACACTTCTGCATGATCAGCTCCATATGACCAAGGCCCAATTTCTTAGAGCTGCTTAAGCAGAAAATATTGCTTAACAATCGCTGAGCAAAAATGAGCAGGATACCAGTCACAGACAGTACATGGGACAAGGTATTTTGGCTAATGACCTTATTCTGGTAAGCAGAATTTTGTTGTGCTGAGCTACTTTTTGTGCTTAGCTACTTTTTGTGCTGAGGCAGCGCTAGGAAATTAGGCCCAGGGTGTGAGATATGAACCAGGCTTATTCTTCACTTGACCTAAAGATCACACTCTGCAGTTGATATATATACATGTACTTTTCAGAAAATGCTTTTTGTTCGTATTTAAAAACAAAATGAAGAGTAATTTCTCGAAAGACAAAATTAAAGCCAGCAGCTGTGTCGTATCCTTCAGGTCCTGAAATCGTTTGGCATGTACATGGAAGACGACCAGTTCAACAGCCTATGTGAGATCGTTGGCTTCAACCGCGGTCCGCTGACCTACACTGACTTTGTGGAGCAGTTTGAGGATCCGAGGGCGAGAGGTCCCGGTGACGAGATCCAGAGGGTACCCAATCATCGCTATACGCATCTACTGACACAAAATATGACATCGGGGGAAGTAGAGAGTCTATTGCTGGACAAGATGAGACAGGCATTTGGGGTATGTAGTAGTAATTTGATCAAGGGTGTGGGGGAACTACTTAATGTATGGTTGCTCATGTTAAATTGTCCGCAGGAGTCCGACATGTTACTGATTGAATCAGTTTTTTGACTTGTTCCAGATTTGCTTTTGATACTGAACAATTCCATCGGATTGAATCATCCAGAAAACAACATTTCTGTTATTAAAGCACCGAATTGCCGTTTATCAGATTTTATGTTAAGGGTTGAAGATTTTTGTGTATAATTATTGTTAGTTTTTTTTAATTCTGGTTGTAAAATGAAAGAATTATGAGAAGAGACACTGGTAGCCTTCAGGCCTGAAAATACATGTTAATAGAAGTTCATTGAAGACATACTCAATTTTAGGAGGAAAGCCCAGAATTGGTAAAAAACCAACATAATCAGTTAAATGCTGAAAATATGATCCACATACTGACATGTGAGGTCCATGGTGGTCTGTGAATCAGGATCCACACAGGTGAAAGTAAGGGGGAGATAGCACAAACACCAAACCTTACCCCAATCATAAGTTTTTACTACCGTGTTCCGCTAAAAACTTTATAAAAACTATAGGGGATTGGTTTTTACAGAAACAAAATAACTTCTAGAATCCAAATTTGACCTACCATCTAGCAAACAGTCAGATCCAAATCAATGATTGTGACGTTTTTTTTTCACCCACATCACAGAGCCTCCGCACCACGTTCTACAAGTTGGATGACAATCATGATGGGCTGGTTGAGCAGGACGACTTCCGTCGTCTGATGGACACGTTGATGTTCACCATCTCGGACGAGGAGTTCAAGAAGCTGATGAATAAGCTAGGCATCAACAAGAGGACCAAGCTGAGCTACAGGGACTTCCTGGATAGGTTTCAGGTGGTGGACGCCCCAGGGAGCCACAAGTGGCTGGACTCTGATCACAGGTATGTCATCAAACCACTCTTGGAAATAAAGTGGCTAAAGTAGGGAGCCCTCATCACGTAAAGGTCAGAAGAAGGTTGCTCATTGGCTATTCCTGTGCGCCGTTTGTACTTAGCTGTGAGTTCGCATTGTTGCATTTTACCTCCGAGATGGCTGTGGGATGACAAGAGTGAACAAAGTTCTATGTAAAACCAGTGTATTCAAAATGACTCACAATGAGCCTTTTTTTCGACTGCAAGAGGGGGCCCTTTGGGGTAAACTGGGGATCAAACCATAGAAATAGTGTGGTAAACCAGGTGCAATTAGACTTCTAATAAAGCAGTTTACATACAACTTTTGAGGTTTTTTTTTAATGACAGTTTTACAGTGTAAAAAAAGGGCTTGGAATTTTTTATTAGTTTGAATGTTTTGAAATTAATTTGTACTTTCGAAATGGAATTAATATTGCGCCCTCTTGCTGTCAAAAATACGGCCTATTCCCCGACACCCTTGATCAAATTACACCCACATACCCCAAAGCAGTTAATATACAACTTTCTAGGTTTTTTTTTTATTGACAGTTTTACAATGTAAATCAGCGTAAGATATTCGCTTGGAAAATTTGGATTTTAAAAAGTTTTGAAATATTTGTGTACTTTCAAAATGGAATTAGTAGTGCACCCTCTTGCTGTCAAAAGTACGGTCTATTTCTGAAGATTGTCTACAAGTCATTATAATTCTGGTGGCGAGGTCCACGTTATATTATTTTATTTTGTTCCTGTTTCCAGGTTTAACAAGACCCTTGACCCAGCTCAGCTCGCGGCAGATCAGGTTCACGATATCCTGGTGACCAAGGCCCAGCGTACGTACCAAGACCTCGCCAAGGCCTTCATGACCATCGACAAGAACGGCAACGGGGTCATCACCAAGAAGGAGCTCAGGGATCTGCTCTACACATTCATGCTACCCATGACCAAAGACGAGTTTGAACTCCTCTGGAAAAAGTGAGTCATTGGTGTTTTTCAAAAGTGTACAATGCAAAAAGTAAATCTTTAAGTTTATGAATCATTCATAAGGACAGGAATAAATAAAAAAAACTTGTTCTCTTCAGGTATGACTTTGACAGCAAGGGTTACATCGACCATCAACATTTCCTGTACATGATGGGCAAGTCGTTTGCTCCAGGAGACGAGATCGGAGTCAGCCGGCGAATCGTTGAGGACTCCTACGAGACTCTGGAGAACCATCACATTACGCAACAAAATAAACAGTGAGTAGTGCCTAAGCTTGATCCTGCAATCAGATTCCCTGCTCGTTGCTATGTGGACATCAAAAGGTGGAGCCAGACTTTGTCAGCGTTCTCCCCAGGTTTTTTTTATTAAAACTGGGGGAGGGACAAAGACCGATCCATTAAGCCCCGCCCCCCATACGTGTTGACCAATCACTGCCTTGGGTATGTCACCGAAAGTCCGACAAAAGCCCGAGACGATAAAATCCTATTGGAAATTGTGAGCATGTGTGCGCATACTTATAGCGCGTGCATTGATGTCGTGCAGTGTTGCATTGAAGAGACGAACATTGTGCTGCCCACGTGTATAGTGGTAATATAGCCAATGCTGTGATTGGTCAATATGTTTAGGGGGCGGGGCTTAATGGATCTGTCTATTCTGTACCCAAGTATTGCAAGTCTGGACGATCGGATCACGCTCAGTTGAACCAAAGTTTCAGAATGTTTTTTTACTTGATGATTATGCTGGGTTCTAAAAGCTCTACTTAATCCAGAGCCTTTTTAAATTGTTTTATTTTATGATTTTTGTGAATTTTGACCTGAAACCTTAAATTTTTTTTTGCATTATAAGCCCACAGTTTGTGATACGCTAGCCTGCACATGGGAAAAACCCTGAGTATTGGCTTCCAGATTGGTTTCAGTCGTGTGTAAATTCAAGATGGCTGCCATATGTTCATCATCGCCAAGATCTGGGCCCAAGAATTCTTTGCTTAGACTTCCTTAAGTCATTCATGCAGAATTTCAGTAACACACAGAAAAAAATGTAGTCCTGTTTTGTCTGCCTCTAGCATGTCTAGGGTTAGCGTTAAGCTCCATTGTGGAAAGTCACTGTACCAATCCTCCAGAGTAATATTTCTGCCACAAATACTGTCAAAGTCAAGGAAATAGAACTAGAGGATACCCTGGTCCCCCCCAAAAAAAAAAACCAAAAGAAAAAAAACAAATAAACACATAAACACATAAACAAATAAACAAACAAATAAATAAAGAAAGCAATAGAAAAATAAAGAAATAAAAAACAAATAAAAAAATTTAATAAAAAATAACTAAATAGCAAAAAATTACATATTTCAGATATGTTTGTACATTTGTGCACAAAATCCCTGACAAAACATAAACTGTACCTCCTTGCTTTTCTGATTAAATATTCATTAGATTGGTTGGATGGTTTATTTTATTGAAAACAAAAGGATGGATATGAATTTACTCTTCCCAAAACCCATTGATGTAATGTTATACCTTTTTATCATCCTTGTGTTTGTTGTTTCACATCTTCAGAATGAACATCACCATGAACCAAGCTTCTAACGCTACCTTCATCCCGGCCGCCCAGCTAGAGCAAGCCCTCAAGGACCGCTTCCGGGATAAGTATGCCTCCTTCCAGACTGCCTTCAACCAACTTGACCTCAGCAAGACGGGCTACATCACGGTCAAGGAGCTCCAGAAGGTCCTGTTAGACCACAACTATCTGGTGGATGACAACACATTCGCTGAGTTTTTACAAAGGTTGGTGACGTTTAGTTTCTTTTCAAGTTTTTTTTTCCAAACTTTAGAAATTTTAGTGAGCCCTTAAAGTTACTAAAAACCACTAAAGGCCTGGCCACAATTTCACAAAGCTGTTAGGCAGAAAGTACTGCTTACTAAATTTCTTTGCTAAGCAAAAATGAGCAGAGCACCAGTGGCAACAATGTAAACCTTTATGGCATTTTGGAAACCTATTTCTGCTAAGCGTGATGAGTCAGGCTTTGTGACATTGGGTCCTGAGGATACAGACCAACAGGAATCAAATTCTGTTTTGGAATGTCTTTTGTGACTAGGTGTGTTGAAATTTGTCATTAATATTAAAAAATTGTATGTGAAACAACATTTTATGTTACTAAAAAATCAGTCGGAGACCCACTATTTGATTCCTGTGGTCACGATAACATGTGAAGGAAAACATAAATAAAAGAATTCCAATTGAATTTATATATGTGTACATTTTTTTTTTTTTTTTAGAATCGGAGTCAAGTCAGAGAAGGGCAAACTTTCCTATGTACAGTTTCTGGAAGCGTTTGATGAGGGTAGAGAGGCACGTTATCGACAGAAGAACCACCCCGTGGTTCGGCCGGAGAGTTTCTCTCTACTAGCTCCCGATAAAGCCTTGAAGAAACTCAAGAGATTGATGTCTACTCAATTACCAGTCCTTAAATCGGTAAGTTCAAAATTATCCGTCATCAGTAATGCAGATTTTTTTTTATAGACCTTGAAAATTATGTAAGTAATTTTGTCTCACAAAGTCTTCATGAAAGAACTTAAGAGAAGTTAAGAGAAGAAGGAGACAACTTAAATGTCAACTTTTGCTCATGGCTTTTACTCAAACCCCATATGTAATTGTTTTATCTTAATGGTCTGAAAATTTCCTGAAATGTAACACCCAGGAGATTCAGAGCATTTCCTCCTCTAGGGAGGCTGAATATGCCAGGTTTTTTTTCTGGAAAGTAACCTTCAAGAATTTCAGAGGGCTTCATCCCTTAGACCAAGTGAAGACCCAGGCATGCTTCCATTTATGTATTATTATTTTTTCAATTAATAGAGTAAATTAAAATTTTTGACGTAAGATTGCTTTACTCTCACCACAGGCATTCAGTGCTTTTGACAAGGACAAGCGAGGGCGTGTTTCCGCCCCGGAACTACGTCGAGTGTTGGACAACTTCTGCTTCAAACTAACAGACAAGCAGTTCAAACACTTGATGACGAAGATCCGAGTGAACTCTGACCTGACTGTGAGCTACGTGGCATTTCTGGAAGAGTTCTCAACCAATGAAAATGAGGTAGGGAATGTTGTGATTCGGGAAGTTTACTTTCTGGAAGAGATCGTGCAGGGATTTCCTGCGGTAGTCTGTCCATAAAAGTTGCCTCTGTGGCCTGTGTTTATCAGAGATAGGTTGTGAATCTTCGCATGGCTGGAAAACAATTTCACTTGTAATGTTTGCGATAACACCATGTTGACCATCTTCCAAAATGAGTTGTTGTTCTAACAAAACAGATGGTGTAAGAACTGGATGTTTCGATAAGTATGCTGTGATTGTCTTCAGGAGAAGAGCTGGCATGCAGTGTCAAAATCCATCGTTTCTCCGGAATACTATTTCTCTGCTTTGCTCTCATAATTGTCTCTCTCTCTCATCAGCTCAGATCATACATTGTGTCAGCAAACCTTACTCTCTACCCAAGAATCTTGTAACTTGCTCTTCAGTAAATGTAAGATATCTCATCAATAAATCAACAAAATTATCAAGACATTGGCCCCCTACATCTGAAGCTGAGCGCCAACTTACCACCCACCAATGGTGCAGTCTCCCACTCCAAGACCTGCCCTAGTCCTAGTTGGACAAAGATAACACAAGGAAAAACAAATGGGGGCCTGCAGTTTTGAAATGCCATTCCATTTGTTTATATACCAGATTGCAAACAGCTGGTTTGAGTCTCTCAACAAAGTTGAGGAGGAGACGTCCCGGGAATCGCCGCCATTGTACACCCTTGAGGATCTGCAGAAGGACGTCAGGATGGCCGTGTCGGCACGCTTCTATCGCTTCACTGAGAGGTTTGCCGAGGTGGACTACGCTAAGATTGGGGTGGTGTCCAAGGAGGACTTTAAGATGGTGATGGATGAGATTGCATTCAGGATGAATCCTGATCAAGTAAGAAACATTTTCATCTTTACATCAAGGATTCCTGAAGGTTATGCAAGTTGTTTTTTTTTCAATGTGGGAAACAAATCATCAGTCCTTGATTTACTCAATTGGATGTGCAACTTGCTTAGCTATTCAGTTGATTTTCCTTTTTTTCACATTTATCTGTAGTGCCACAGAAAACTTTAACAAATTGCGTACAGTTTTATGTTCTTGTCATTTTCCCCTCATATTTTGATGTCACAAAGCTGTATGTATGTATAATTATACCTTTCTGATGCAAAATATCAAGTGTGAAGCCCATGATGCTTTAAATAGTAGAAACCACTAGCTGAAAGAATTGTCCTCAAAAGTATTTGAAGTAAATCCATAGAGCTGTTTCAAAGCTAGAGGGTGTATAAATCCATACGACACGGCTCAACAAGGAGCATTTCCATTGAGAGAATGGCGCTGACCAATCATATTACACTGGTCACTCATCAGTTTTTTTCAGCTAACATTTTCCAAGTGGACATTCGTATGGAATTGACCCATAGGGATTTTCTCCCATTCGCGGGTCAGCGGATATAACATAGCGAGTGCTCCCTCTATAGTTTTTTAACATGATTCTATGGAAATATCTTAAAGACTTGAAGTATGAGACTCTAGTGTGGCTAATTTGTCCTCTTTCTTGCTCTCCAATCCCCCCCACCCCCTTCCAGTTTGACAGTCTGTGGAACACACTACCAGTCAATGAGTTTGGCAACATAGAGTATCACAAGTTTCTGAAGCAGTACATGGTGGACAACCTGGACGTGTCAAAGTTTGACTCGTTGTCCGAGCTGCCCAGAGCATCCTCTGTTCATCCAGCGAGGCAGATTGCAACCAGTCCAGCAGTGAGAGCATCAAGTAGACTGGTGAGTAGGCTACAATGATGTCTAACCATAAATTGCTTCTCTCCACCAAGGACTGCAAGTGAATACCATTAACTGGTCATGGTGGAAGCCTCACAAAGACCCTGTTAAAAATGCTGGTTACAAACATTAAAATCTAATGTGCTTTTTTGAATTCATCAAAGCAATCCTCTTTATCCCCTTTTTTTCAAAAATCTTCTTAAACAGAAATATTCTTAACAAGTATCTGCTCTGCAGGGAATCTGTCCCATACAAGTAAACAACCTTTTTGTAGGAAGCAAAAATGTTTTGTGCTTTAAGAAACTGTTTAAAATTTGACTCTCATTTCTCTTCCTGTTCTTTGTCCGAACTTCCAACATCTCTTGTCACTGTACGATCCTATTGTTTGAGTATATAAGGCATCAGCTCTTAAGTGTAGGAGATTACAAGTTTTTATATGAATATTGTTGCCCCACACCGTCACTAAGGCATTGTGTTGTTTACAAACTCAATCAATTCTATGCAACTGTTTAACAAAAAATAACTTGTTATGCTTTTTCAAGCTATAAGTTCTCTGCTTTAATCAGATCTCTGTTTATATTTCACAGTCCAGTAGGCTGTCCGTCCAGCGTCTAGCCACACCTCTGGTCAACGCTGAGAATGCAGAGCAAAGGCTGAAGCACCAGATGGGTAAACAGTGGAAGGAAGTCCAGAGACTGTGCCGCCTCAAAGACCCTGAGAACTCAGGACAAGTGAGTGGAGAGGACTTCAGAGGTATGTTTTTCTTTCCTTTTTTTGTTTTTAGGGATCAAAGGTTTCAGGTAATGAAATTTGCCAATAGACTGATCCATTAAGCTCGGCCTACCTCAGCAGCTGCCTAGCAACAGCACATGGTGTGACTTTGTTGCCGCGATTGCAGTGGTGGTTCGGTTGTGGCCACACACACGTATCAGATATACACACAGGTGCATGGTTTTTTGCGAACGGTATGGATTTAGTTTCATTGCCATTTTGCAGTGCCTTGAGTCCAAAGAACAATGCAGACAGGAACGCTGTTAAACTACTTCTACACAACTGTACAGGGACTACTGCTGTTGGATTTGCACCACCAGAAATACGAACAAATTAAAGCAAAACAACGTTAGTACAGTTGTTTGTGCTGTTGTGTGTCAAAACAATGGTAGTGGTTTGTTTACTTTTCTATTGGGATTTTTAACGTGTCAGACTTTTGTAGGACTTTCATTGGCGTTGTCAAGGCTGTTATTGGTCAATACGTTAGTAGGCGGGGCTTAATGGATCAGTCTATTGACCCAGGGTGCTGAGTGCATTATTTGTTAATCCAGCATTCTCCCTTAACAGTGGTTTGCTAGCCAAATGCTTAATTAAAATACCTTATAATTTTTAGGACCAGTCAAAACATTTGAGTGTATGCATTATGGAAAGTTTTCTGCTTTTTTTTTTCAGGTATCCTGGAAAGCCTTGGGTTTTCATTATCTGGTGATGAGTTTGATCAACTGACTACAAAGTACGACCTGAAAGAGAATGGAAAGTAAGTAATACAACCTCTGGAAAAATATAAATATCTTTTTCATATCCATGGGGAAATGTACTCCAAAGGTTTTGTTCTTTTAGAACTTAACCAAGAAACTAGAAATTTGCCTTTCATATGTGTCTATCACATTCAGAATCTCAGGATCTGTGTTAAGAATTGCTTTTGATCAATTAAAGCCACAGCTCAACATTTGGTAGGAAAGAAAAACATAAACATTCACAGATTTACATATACCTTACATGGTATAAAGATAATGATGGTAGAAGATTTTCCCTGAAATATTTCTGTTTGAAATGTTTTCGTTTTTTAACAATAAATGAAATAAGATCCAAAATATACAGAAATGCAAACGAAAATGCTGAATGCATTTTTACCATTTTCTTGCAAATGATATGAGCTGACATTTTCACAGGTTGGTTTTATTACAAATATCTTGATTTGTGCAAAGAATGGAAGCATTTACAGTCAGTTTACCAATGTTGTGCTGGGGCTTTAAATCGAGCCAATTTAGATTAATATGTTTATGTGTGCCAGCCTTGGACATGGAAGTGTAGTGAATGAATCAAAAGTCTGAATGGAAGCAGCGTTCTAGTTGGATCGGTTAAGTATTCCAGCAGGCACACATGGACTGGTCCGTTGGTACCGACGAAACATTCCATTGGAACTTTTAAAAAGCTAATGCGCATATACTCCCGTGTAGGAATGTTCCTTTAGTTTGGCACAACGTCGCGGTCCTTTAGAATGCCTACGGAAATGTTCCTTCTCGTCTAGATCGTGTCTGACCTTTTTGAGACATTCCTTTAGGGCTTATATGACAATTTGATACTCGTCATAATAAGGACTCAATCTTTTCACATGTAAATTTATTAACAATGAATTTTTATGCAATATTTTGTTGTTGTGCAGATTTTGTTACCTGGATTTCTTAAAGCATTCCGTCCTGAAACTTCAACCAGTTGCTGAGGATGGAGAGGACAGACCCTCCATGTCTAGGCATAGAATACACCCATCCAAGATCCCGGTAAGAATGATTCCCCCTAAAAAACTGAAGTTCTGCGATGGGGCAAACTTTGACTTGAATTCTTCACTTGTGGTATATATTCCATGCAGTGTTGTAGATATAGACCATTTGCATAGGACACTATGGTCGAGGTCAAACAATGCAAAAGCGCATGTTTGTAAGCAGCAAGCACATCTCCTGGGCAGTGGTAGGTCTTCCTTTGATCTCATATGCAAGGGTTCCTCCAGAATATTTGTTTTTGAACGCCAATATTTTGCTCTTTTCCATCGAAGAAGATAGCTTTGAAATATGCATTTCGTACCTGATCAGAGATTAACGTAAATCAGTTGGTTACTGATATTTACCGAGTTAACCAATGCTAAGATCAATTACATTTGAAATCTCTAGGTCTCACTTTACTTGTATTGACCCCTTGCACGCATGTCACACGCGGCGACTGTGCCCTGCTCACAATTCTGGAGTCAATAGGTATACGTGTAATCACAGCGTGTCCTACAATGTGCACCACACTGTTACATTGACTTCCAAAATGGCGCAACCAAGATTATTGTGAAATGATGGAAAGTGTGTTAACTCTGACTCCCTAGTGCCTTTGGCCAGAGACCCTTCAATATCCTCCAAAAGATTGGCACATGTATGTATGGAGCATGCAAGTTCCAATAACAAGCACTTGTTTTGTGGGCCTACAGTACCAAATCCTACTAAAGTCAGAAAACTTCCAAATTTGGAGCATTTGTTGGGCAGTCCCATTAAGGTACTGTCTAGCAGGCCTCGAATGAACCCACGGCACCCACAGCAATTGCCGCGGTGCCCTGTGCTCCGGCTGTGGTGCCCTGTGCAAAGTTCCTATACAAATTTACGTTTTCTTTATAGAAGTGCCCCTTACCAGAGGAAAATTGCTATACCCCATCAAGAGCAAAGTTCAAGGCCTGGTATAGGATGTATGCACAATTATCATTTGATGACATAGTCTATACTTTGAGCATTATCGGCTTAATGAGACTTAGTGCTGTGGCTTTATGTGGCTGCTATGGACATTATAGTTTGAGCCACTTTGAGCCATTCAAAGAAAATAGATCTAAAGGCCAAAACCTTGAAATAAAACAAGGTGACCAAGAACATGGATTTCATAATGCATAAAAAAGGGGAAATTTTAAATTACTACTTCCTGTCCTCTACCCGTCCTTTTCCAGACCAAGCCTGGATCGTCTAGCAGCGACATGATACAAGCCATGCTTAGAGTACGGGAGTGTATCATTGGCAACTGGAAACAGATGAGGAGAGTCTTCCGTGGGGTCGACCCCTCAGGGACGGGCATCGTGACCGCCATGCAGTTCCGCTCCGTCCTGCGTCAGTTCAACATCAACCTGTCTGAAGATGAGTTCTTTCATTTGATGACGTACTACGACAGGTGTCTGGAGGGTAAGATCTCGTACAACGACTTCTTAAGGGCTTTCCTACAGTGAGACTTTTTTGTGATTCAGGAAGATGTGAACAAATCAAGAGGAGGCTCATTTTTGTGCGGTACACCGATGTGCAGAGATTGTATAGTGTCTTCTTGAAGGATTCAGACAGCATTGGTCTAGATTGAAAAGGACTAAAATGTCCACAGATATGCACATAACTTACATGGTATAAAGATGGTCGTACTTCCCTTGATATATTTTTGCCTGAACTGCTATAGTTTTTGAGAAATGAGGTCAAAAAAAACTACTTTTGATCTTGCGAGAACCAAAACTTCATGTTGTAAAACAGTGAACTATCTAAGGTTTTTATTTCACTATTTTCTTGCGACTCCGATGACCGATTGAGTCTAAATTTTCACGGGTGTGTTATTTCATGTATATGTTGGGTCATATAAAGTGCGGATACTGACTGGTCCTTGACAATAACCAACAGGTGCTTTAATGGAATACCCACAGCAAGGTCTCAGCCTTGTGTTTGTAAAAGAAAGATGTACACTAGTTATTATTACACGTATACGTTACAGACAATCATAGAGGACACCAATTTAGAAGCATCTTGTTGGTGCTAGTTATTTTATTTGACTAAAAAAGACTACTGACTTAAGACCAAACCACTTCTTCAACGCTGATGTCAATGTAGAGACTGTGCAAGTCTTTCTCATCTTCAAACGCTGTTTAGAATCATTGGGTTCCCTAGCACATAGCTTTAACGTCTTAAGGAAACAAAGTCACACTTTTTACATTCACAAGGTAGCTCTCGCATGTTTAGATCTTGACTTCTGTTAGTGTATAATCACAGCAAATATAGCTTATTTATTAAGAAGAGGGTAACATCAATAGTTCTTGGGAGAGTTCAAGTCATCACTAAATACATGCTAACATGACACTGTTTACTCCCTAATGATATGTTATAATGATAGTTATCTCACAAGGCAAGTTATTTTGGCAGTTATTTGCTGGCAGGGATGTTGATATGCAGTGCATGTAGGTATAGGTTTGGGTTTGGGAAGATCTTTTGCCGAGATACACTTTATATATAGTGTGCTAATAATAATATGTATGAAAAACAAAAACGATTAGGTAAATGACTTTTCAATGATATGAAATCACCAATTTGTAATTTAATATAAAATCCATTTGTGTCATGTAAATAGGCTTTTGACACGGTGTACAAAATCCTGAACTACTTGTAAACAAATATGAAACGGTTAATTTTCCAGCCACTCTAGGCTTTGTAAGGGGCGTGTGTGAAGTAACTGACTATGCATTGTATTTGATTTTCATTTTGTATGTGTGTAAATAAAACAGCTATATCAAGCGTACTACAATTATGGCTGTCTTTTGATTATTTGTTTCTCTTTCTACAAATTACTTGGTCTCTCCATGTTTTCATACCATTAGGTTCTTCTTTTGGGTAACAAAAACCTCTTGGCAAAACAAAAATTTCAACAATATATTGAACCAATTCACTTATCATCATCATCACAACAGTTTTGGTTGCAAAAGTCAATGTCCCCATGTGTTATATAGTGAATTATGCATTTTAGGCGAAACAGCATTTACACATGCCTACCATTATTTTTACATGATTTTTGACCCTAAAAATGATGAGTGTGCAGCGACACAGTAGCTGTGTGTGGCAGTGGTGCAATGGGTCAGTAGTAATGGTCAATTATTGTTTATTATAAATGTCTACAAAACTGTTCTGCTCAAGGATGTGCATCTGGTCCTGTTTTCCTTAAATTTGATCTTGTAATGATATCATAGATCTTGCCTTTCAAAGATTTTAAAAACTGTTCTGCTCAAGGATGTGAATCTGGTCCTGTTTTTCTTAAATTTGATCTAGTAATGATATCATAGATCTTGTCTTTCAAAGATTTTGAGCATTTGGACGTCGATCTGACCCCTAAACTTATGCCAAGCAGAATCCATCAGCATACCACCAGGTAATCAGAGAAGGTAGCATCTCTTGACCAATTTCACCTGACGTCATCGCTGCAATAACTCTTGGTTTGCACCGTTTTGGGAGTCGGTTTCCCCATATGTGAGTTTACTGTGTAGCACTAGTGCGCAGTTTAGGCGAAGAGAGTGAAGAACAGCGAGGCTAACCCCTGGTAGTTATAGAGTGAAGAACAAGCAGCACCGTAACTAGGGTAAAATTTTAGGGGGGGCACAAGGGGGGGGTGGTACCATTTTTCCTAGGGGGGCACTTTTGGCCAATTAAAACTGTAGTTTCCGTTTGTATTTTTCCTAAACAAGCCCCTTTTCAGCGTTTTCTGACATGCTTAGTTAAAATAAAATACATTCTGCGTGTAAATACTTAAAAATAGTTCTAAAAACATTGAAAGTACTACATAAATGCTCATAAAATGTAACATTTTAATCTTATAATTTTTAATCTCAAAAGTCCAGATTTCAAATGGAGGGGGGAACCGGGGGGGGGGGGGGGGGGAGGTGGGGCACGGACGTCAGTTGGGGGGGCACGTGCCCCCCCCCCCCCCTAGTTACACCACTGACAGCAAGGCTAACCCCTAGTTATAGAGTGAAGAACAGCCAGGCTAAGCCCTTGTAGTTATAAAGTGAAGAACAGCAAGGCAACCCCTGTTAGTTTTAGAGTGAAGAACAGCCAGGCTAAGCCCTTGTAGTTATAAAGTGAAGAACAACAAGGCTTAGAGTGAAGAACAAGGCTATTACCCCTCATAGAGTGCACCCAATTTTCCAGTGCCTCCTCCCAGGTGCTCCCATGAAACAAATCAGATACACGTAGTTTATTCAATAACATTGCCCCGCCCCCAAACTGAAAAACAAATCCCCCTCTCCCCCTCCACCAGTGACAAAAAACTGGCTATGCCACTGCAGAGCTGGCAAGAAACATTGCCTGAAGAGGAAGCCATTTCTTGGCATTTACAAAAATGTGTATAGCAGCCATGTATCAAAGGTTTGCACCGGGGACCAATGGGAGATATTCTTGTCGCCACATAGAGCATTCTCTCTAGATTCTGATGGAAAAATAAACTTCAAGACTGTTAAAGCGCACCTAACTTCTTTTTCCATGCAATCAATGTGCTTGGCGGCTGCGCACGCGCGCTTAATTTATTCAAAAACATGGCGGACATCGAACTGGACACCGAGGTCCATTACCACACATTTTGTATCGAGAAAATAACGGTTTGGAAACATGTTGTAGGTGTTTGCTGTCGTCAGAGGGTAAGTTAATAACTTAGAGCAGCTGCTTGTCTGGTTTTCTTCTGTGGGAGATATACTGTATTATGTGAAAATTTGTTTCAAGTTTTGGGTTGGGAAATTTTTCTCAACCTATTTGTCAATTGGTGTTCATTACGTCATAGGCGCGCGGCTATGCCGCGGCTGCTGATCGATCGAGTGCAACCGACCCGGCAGCCACAGAGCAGAAGACAGTCATGGCAGAGCAACGCTCACTTCGTCGAAGACCACTCTTTTGATTTTGCAAACCTCTATTATCATATTAGGTACCAGGCAATTGCCCGAACAAATAGTGTTGTTAGGAAAAGTTTCCATATCCGCAGCGGCGGCACCAGATGAGATCTGCCAATCTGGGGGGGGGCTTAACTTTATAAGTTTAGCATGTTTAAGGGGGGGGGGGGGGGGGGGGGGGGGCAAACAAAAATGTTTAAGTGTAATTTTGTACAGCGGAAAGCCAGTTAAACTCAATTTTGGGCATTGGTGAAAAGTTTAGGTGGGAACAGGGGGGAAAATTAGGGGGGGGGGACAAAAAAATAACTGGGGGGCATTTCCCCCCCCCCTTGCCCTCCCGTAGCGCTGCCGCTTCATATCCGGCTGCCAATTTCTAAGGGATTTTTTTGATTTGTTTAATGATGTTGGGCTATATTTCCTTTTTTTATAAGTTCCTCTTTTTTATAAATATTTCCTCTCCAGGAATTGGTCGCTAAAACAGTAATTATTGACCAAAGAAGAATTAAGCAGACATTTCATCGTGCGGCAGGAACTTTCGCGCATTCATGCCCAAAGGAACTAAAATGGTGTTCAGCAAGTAGCTAAATGGCGTTTAGCAAGTGCAAAGTAGACGTGAAAATGCCCTTTTTTCATGATTTCTACACTTTGTAATCATTCATAGTGCCTGTTTCTGTATATATTCTGTCAACCTTTCTGGACAAAGAGAAAGTGGCAGCTGGATATGGCATTTTTGCCTGTTGTTATTGTTTTTTTTTTTACGGTGTTCGTGTAGTAGCCCGAACAATTATTGTTATAATTGTTCGGTTTTTATTTTTTATTTATTCTTCTCTTTTCTGATTATAACTCGTTAGCAAACACTTACTTACATAGCTGTGAAGCTTGTAACTGTATAAATTTGAAACTTTAGTGAGACTTATAAATTGTAGATGCTAAAAAAGTTGTGAGGTCTTGATAACATTATTAGGTGTCCAATTAAAGTGATTTAAAAATTAATTTTTTCAAAAGCGTGTGTCATGAAAATTAGAATAGATGCGAATAATTCATTCACTATCAAATAGTAGGCCTACAATAATAGATTGACATTTTTGTTTGTGTGGGTGACCTTGCCTATGGTCATCTTCCGGTTGAAACTGGAAATTGAGGTTTGTGAGTATCAGTCCTTGCAAAGTATAAATAATGCAATGTTGCAGAATAACACAACATTGAGTTGCACAATTGCACAGCGTTGACGAATTGCACGACTTTAGAGTTGGACTATTCGGCAACTCTTGCATTCAAATGGCAAAAGGGAATCGAAAAAGGCAAAATTTAAATATTAAAAATTATATTTTTATAGTATTGTACAGTTCCGTACCCAACTTTTCATCTGTGCAAACAAAAACATTATCTGTGCGTTTTCACCCCACACTATGCGATCGTGTAAACTCTGTGTTTTTTCATCCTCGATCAGTGTTATTACTTAATACATAATGAATTAAGAAATCTGGAAAATACAACATCAATTCACTGTACCTTTTTTTATGTTAAAAAATTACTAAGATATTTAACATTTCTAACATAAGTTTTTTGATTTTTTGGCAGGACAGTCCATTTATAAGTTGTGAAACTAAACAGGTGGCAGGAACTTTTTCACTAGTCACCTTGCCCCATACTAAATAAGTTTTGGTAACTGATTTTATACATAAAGATATTCTACTTCTTGACCATCTGGGCAAGAACTTGTCCAACAACCTGACTACGGTTGACACTCCCGCAACTATACTATGACTATTCACGTAATCAGCGGCAACTAATAGCTACCATGACCGGTCTAAGGAAAACCTTATTGTTGGGGCAAGTTACAAAAACTACCACATGTAGTCAACTGTATAAAGTTTTCACCTTTAAAATTAAAGCTACAAGAAACCTTAATGCGTTATATCTTTGTAATCTTGTATTTCGTTAGGGTTGGGGGTTGCAACCAACTCTTTTTTACCGAGGAATGCAACATAGTGCCCACATTACTATTGCTACATTATTAAAATGTATAATTCACGTACAGACATAATGTACAGACAAAAGCAAGAGTAGCGAGCTTTTAAACTGACCAAACGATACAGCAATTATGGATCCTAAAACACAATAAAAAAAATTGTTTTCACTTATTTTGAGAAGTGGTGTAGTCTTTATTCATTATAACAATGAAAAAACACAATCAGAAGGGAATGATTTTCACATATTTCTAAAAGTTGTGCAATCTTAAAAAGATGAAATAACATTAAAGGCTACCAGGACTTGATTTTTCATTAATTCAATATATAATTTTATCACATTTTATAACATGTTTACAAATGTTTGACATTACGTTTACTTCTATTTTTTCAAGTGATCTCTTTATAATTTTGTATAATTGAATTCAAAGGATTATAATCACACAGTCAGCAAATTCATCTAAAATAATGCTCAGCAATTTAAACACAACCACACAACTTTAATAACCCTTTAATTGTTGAAACATTTGAAAATGTAAACTTTTTAAATTTAAATGTTAATAGTTACAATTTTCCAAAATTATGTTTTCTAAAGCCCCACCCTCTGAATGGCCTCCTCCTGCCCCAATTTTTCAATTTGGCAAGGTCTGATGTAGTAACTGATTAGTTGGGAAAACCCCAGGAAAACTTTACTGTCAGGGAGCAGAGGTGGGCTGAACAATCCTAAGTGATACAAAAACTATGGGAGTAAGAAATTGATGGAGTGTAATTACCGTGCCCTGTCTTTTGGACTAGAATAAATGACATTGGGATTGATTCTTTATGTTTATTAAACCATGAATGTCAAACAACCAGACAATAATTATTTTCATCACACAAAAGGTAAAATTTCAGATTATTTCATTCTATTTTCTTTGTTCACATCTGAAAAAGATAGAATATAGGCATAATGCGATATTTTTTTAGTAGCCCACCGGGCAAGTTGAAAAGTGATTTCTACTAGCATTAAAGTCAAGCCCTGGCAAGCAAAATGAGCCATTGGCAACAACAAAAAATAACTTACTGGATTGATCCATATGGACATCCTGCCCCACATCAAGTAGAAAGCAATAATTACAATAAAGACAAAAATTAGAGTTTAAGAAAATCAAGTTCAATCAGCAACAGCATTGATTAAAACGTCTTTATCAACCTGTGTAAGGCCTAAAACAAAAGTATAGAAAAAACCTGTTTTAACAAAATGTAATATAAAACAATTTAGTAATAAGAAACAAATATGAAAATTAACATACAATATGTAAATAAGAGAATAAAGTAACAATACAATGTAGCTGAATCATCAAATAAAACAATAAGTTTAGAAACTAATCCATTGTTTGGTATTTACATGTAAGTCTGGGCCCAGACTCCACTCCATCATCCATCCTGCCCACCTCCAACCCAGTTGTCACAAAACAACATAAAATATGTTTTATTATAACCACACACCACAAGTTGATGAGTATTTAACAAGTCACCATATTTTCTGCATATTAACCATATTTCTCCTTTTACTCCGGAAGTTGCATAATTGTATAAATAGTTGCATTATTCTGCTGCGCTGCAGTATTTATACTTTTTGCGGACTGGTATAAAATAAAAAAAATATCTCCTAAACCACATATATTCGATTTTATCGTAATATTGTAGTATTGTAGAGATTTGTGTAGAACATTGGTGTAAAGTATAATAACAGTCACGTGATCTAATCGGAAATTAAGGCATAAAAACTACATTTTGCGATTTTCACCATTGTGCAGTATAATACGGTAAAAAGTTGACAATTTTAAGTGTCCTTGACCTTGGTCGAGGTCATCTTCTGTTGAAAACCAGATGTTGAAGTTTGTTCTGATATCTCATAAACAAGATGTTAGAATGTCCCGAAATTTGATAGATCTTAGAATGATCGTTACACATGACAACAGTTATTTGTTGATTGTAAACACTTGGAAAGGTAGGCTGCTTCATTTGGAGTAACGCAGACAACCTTCTCAAAGTCATAATACGAGGAATTTTCTATGTAGCGAAATTCAAATTCAGACATTAGACCGCTTGCACGATCAATGTTGACATGCGGTCACGTGACCTCCTGTGGTATAATGCCATATCAGCTGATGGCAAAATATGTGTAAAGAGATATGCCATGACACAGAGCGAGTACAAAAACAGTAAATTTTAGTGATAAATTAGTTAATCAGCCCATTTAAAGTAGTATGTTGTGGCATAAATTTAAAACACATCTCTGTTTCATAATTCAACAATTCTACTAAAACGAGGTTGTTTTAGTCATGCACTACCGGCGTTGGACGTCTATGTAGCCACCCGCCTGTTATTTTGTTTGTAATGTAGGTTTAAATAACTGTAAAAAAAAAAAAAGGTAAAGAACGTTGGAAAAGTGATCTTTTATACCTAGCCTTCGAAATTTCAAATAGGCAAAGGAATCACATAGTTTTGGAAAGCATTTTCTTTGGATGATTTCAGCTTCAAAACTTTGAAATTTTTGTGTTGAAAAGTGTGTGATCGCGGTCGTCTGGCCTAAACGTTCCATCGTGCACTAGTACACATCATGCATATTTATACATTACTTGTACAATTTTCAAGACTTGATGGAACTGTTCTTACTGGCTTTATTCAGCCATTTGAAGGTCTCTGGTACACACTCTGGATTTTTCACAGATTTTGAGCAAGTAAAGCATCGATCGATTAAACGAATTTAATGCAACAATCATCATGTACCGTACCACACTTTCCTATGGAGGACGTCATGTGTGTTTACATTTAATACTCATTATACATGTAGGTCACGTGATGCTGGTCGCGCAATCGGTCTATTGCACGCACTATCTGTGTGTGCTATGGAGTGCCAGTACAGTGCCTGTTGGCATTGCGCCAACTTCCCTCTTGAGTCTGTGACACAGGGTTTCTACATACAACTTGGCCATTTGATCACTAGCTGCTGAGTGCAACATAAACTTCTGTAAAAGCTGAACCATTCATAAAGTTTATGTGAATGTTTTGAAAAATCAAGGGAAACAACGACTGTACTTCAACTACGTGTACATATTTGAAACTCTACGAGTATGTTTCAATAACTGCGGTAAAATCAGGCCTAAAACATGAAAATGACACTTGCTATGTATGTCAAGAAAGCTATAAAACGCCCTCAGATTGTTGCAAGAAATTTGTGTTCACAACGTGTTTTTTGATTTAGAGAAAGTTCACAATTGTACATCGGGATGTTGAAAATTTAGTTATAAACTCAAAGGTAAAATGTTGGAATATTATTCCCTTAAATCCTCAAAGCACACTAAAGTGCACTGTAAACTTCTCGCAAGCAACAGCCCTCTGATTTAAAAAAAAAAAAATCTCATGCTAATGGATGACACCAAACAGCCGTAGATAAAACGCGATCTATGAAAAATCAACACTCGTTGGATGTGGACCAATAGACCGATTGCGTGACCAATGTTTACATGTTATCACGTGACCTGTAGTCTTCCTTCACAGAGTCCTAACACACAGACGCTCACGTTTCATCAACACAGCTAGGTGACATGTTCAAATCGTTGTCTGTTATACAGTTCACAATTTAAACTGTCTTTGCTTAAATAACAGTTCAACATTCACAGAGAATCAGTGGGCGTCCTCTGTCACTGGTAGCTACCCAAAACCTTGGACATATGGGACGTCACTGTGGCTTACACTCAGTTTGGCTTAAAAACTCGATCAGTGGTGAAAACCATCTGTACAAATGAAACAGACCTAAAATTAATAACATAATATGTTCCAAATTAAGATTATCTTTTAGTTTCTAACAACACTTTCTTCAGAATCAAAGTGAAAGTGAAAAATAAGTACTGAAACTTGAACAAGAGAGCCTCTTTAATTTTACACATAAATTAACTCAAAGTATTAAAGTACTATAAAGATCTTTTAATGAATGAAAACCATGATGCCATTTTTTAGCAGCAAAAGTTTAAAAATGGTTAAACTTACACTTTTCTCGCAAAATTCTTGTCTTGAGGTCCAGTCCTTAGCAGCAGACTTCAATTCTCCAACCATTTGCCCTGGTAGCAGTCTGCAAATATCTGCTCGCAGTATACATATTAATGGTGGTTCAGCAAACTAGCTTACAACAAAAGAAAGCAAATTTCACGCTGCCTATAAAAAATTCTCAAAACTCCTCTCTCTGTCATGCCTGTCTAAGTCGCAAGTAGGAAAGTGAGAAACAACACCCCAAAGTTTCCTACGAATCCCAACTAGAAAATGCTAATGTAAATCAAGTTTATGTACCTTCTGGTCACTCAGTCACAACTACACACATGACCAGAGCACAATAGCCTTAGAAATCCTGAGGGAATACTTAAAATAGATAGAATTAATAAATGTACCTGTCCAAATAAATAAAGATACTGAATACTTACCTTTGAAAGTGCTGGAAGGATGATCGTATGATACAGAGCAAATGTTACAGAAATTTACATATATGCAAAGAAGGGTGAATTCTCACAAACTTTATGCTGAGCATCCTGGAGCTCCTTCCATGAAATATCTATTTCAAGATTAGTGCTCTAAATGTAGACAAAGGCTTCACATCTTCATCAAGGTGCCATGGTTTTAGTTTTACTCTGTTACCATAAGATGTTCTAGCCCTTGTGTCAGAAAACCCTTCCTCCAAACACACAAACGATGTTCAAAAACTTCTCAACCTTATGAGTTTTCAACATTCAAATTGTCCCCAAACTGATGTTCCATCTTGTAACTTTTATCGAGGCTCATGTTGTCCAGTCCTTCAAAAGCTAATGTGCTGTCTCTTTAAATTTTCCTGTGGCTCATGTTCAATCGCAAAACAAACTTGCCAATCTAATTATTTTTCAACTCGCTAAATGTTCCCGACTTAATTTTGTGCTGTCTGTTAAAATTTTTCTGAGGCTCATTTTGTGCAATCCCTATGATTTTTCAAGTATCATACATGTATTTTTCCCAAGCGAATGTTACGCCTTCTTTTTAATTTTACTAAGGCTCATGTTGTCCAGTTCATCATAAACTTCTCAACCTAATGTTTTTTCAGTTCTCAGAATTTTCCCAAGCTGATGCTGTTCTGTCTCTTAAATTTTCTTTTTCTTCAAAAACTTGCCAACCTTACGATTTTTCAACTCTTCAATTGTTCTAGAGTGCCGCCTCATCAATTTTCTCAAAGAACTTGTTGTCTTATTTGTCAAAACTTGCCAACCTATTGAAATTTTAACTTTCAAGTTGTTCCTGAGAAGATGTTGTGCTGTCTCTAAAATTGTCCCTAACTGTATGTAGTGCAGTGCCTCAAAATCTTGCCGACATGGTTATTTTTTTAAATCTCATACTTTTCCCAAGCTTTTCCCAGTGTCGTTATGTCTCTTAATTTTTCTCAAGGCTCATGCTGTCCAGTCCCTAAGAAACTTGCAAACCTTATGTCTTTTTCAACGCTCAAATTGTGTCCAAACAGATTTATTTTTTGCCTCTAAAGTTTGCCGAAGCTCATGTTGTACTGCCCTTTTTTCAAAATATTTTCCATGTGGTCCAGTGGAGATTTTCTTCAGATGTGAGACCTGCATATTTGTTTTTACAATTTGACCCTTTACACTTCTTGGACATTTTCAGAAATGATGTCTGATTTGATGACATCTGATGAAATGATTAGTACAGTGTATCTTATTTTATTTGCAGATTATTCACTGATTGAAGGGCAATATCCATCATGGAAAAGAGCCTTCTTTACGAGCAGATGCTTTTATCAAGGTCAACTTGGAATCTTGGGATGGCTCTATGCACACCCTCTTGGGTCAAGGTATGTTTCAAGAGCTATTTCCAGCAGTATAGTCAGGGGGAACAAGGGCCCGGGGGGAAATTGTCCAGATAATTGTAGTTCATTAAAATACAGGGCCCCTACCCAGCCCCCCTCCCACCCCACCCCACCCCATTGAAAAGCAATGTCCCCCCTTGTAAAAAAAATCTTGGCCACGCCACTGGCTATTTCTTGTCAGCGTCGAACCCCTATGCTTGTCATAATGTCATCTCAGCCACAGCAATCATCTATATGGTAAGAGAATGTTTGTGATTATTTCACTTTGCAGGGTTGGAAATTAATTTAAATTGCTCACTAGCTGGCAGGGACAGTAGACAAAAATGATTAGTGGCCCTCCAGAAAATTTGGTGGCCCAATACCATTTAGTAATTAAACTGGATCTAATTTAATTCAGAGCCGCCCTCAATTCACACATGCATGACGTACTATCATTCAATTGTGTACAGAAAACTTACCAGCAAGGAACATTGCATGCGGTCAGTATCTATGCACACAATGTGCAGTGTACAGTTGTAGCCTTGAACATTACTTTAAAAGAAGACTATTTTAATTCCAAAACAAGTGGGAGTTTATGAACTTTATTTTTATTTGAAAATTTTTTAATTTCTAAATAATCAATATTTT
This sequence comes from Marthasterias glacialis, assembly GCA_911728455.2. NCBI lineage: Eukaryota > Metazoa > Echinodermata > Asteroidea > Forcipulatida > Asteriidae > Marthasterias > Marthasterias glacialis. The sequence continues at coordinate 14,113,815 of OU452223.1, forward strand.
AATAAATAACATTTTGAATAAAAACAGCAATTATTATTATGTTTGATTAACTGATGCAGCACATGTCAGAACAGCAGGCTAACACGTACGCACACCAACTCGTTAACGGACCAACTCGGTCGCACACACTGGTAAACTTCTGTGTAGTTGACACCAGTACATGGACGAATGTACGAGTTGACTGACTTTCGACCACGTGACATTCGACAAGACGTAGTAGACATGTGCACAGGGCCGAGTGAAAGCGAGCTTGTCTTGGGTAAACTGGTTTCCACACAATGCCATCTTAATGTTCAATGTACCGTGCGGGTACCAGTAGTACTTTTTACATGCAGTGAGCGTGCACGACCCTGTTAAACATGTACAATTGTACAATCTGTTTATCGCACAGGCTGACCACAATCCCGATCCCTTCAATCTATCTGCTAACTGACCAAGCTCAAATCAAAAGTTTCAGCGATATTTTGAGGAATATATTTTTCACTGTCCACTGGGCTATCAGTTTTGGTGAATTTGGTCAGCGGGCCAACGGGCCAGCATTAATTCCCACCACTACTTTGGTTTTGCCTGTGGCTATTCCATTTGGTTGACAAAATACATTTTATAGGTTATACAATTGCTAATCTAATGGTTTTCCAACACTCAAATTGTTCCCAAGCTGTTTTGTGTGATGTCTCTTAAATTTTCTTAGGGCTCATATTGACAGAATCATCAAAAACTAGTGAGCCTAATGATTTGTCAACTCGCAAAGTTTTCCCAAGCCAATAGTGTGCTGTCTCTTAAGTTTTCTTGATATTCATGACAAGTCCCTCGAAAAATTGCCAATCTAACGATTTTTAAAAGACCAGTTTTTTTCTCAAACTGATTTTGTGCCGTCTCTTAAATTTTCTCGATGCTCATGTTGTCCTACCTCAATGCTCATGTTGTCCAGCCTCTCAAAAACTTGCCAACCTGTTGATTTTTCAACTCTCGCATTTTTCCCAAATTGTTGTTGAGCCGCCAAGGCTCACCTTTCAAACTGCTTCCAAGCTGATATTGTGCCCTCTCTTAAATTGTCCTGATGCTCATTTTGTCCAGTCCCTAAAATCTTACCAACCTAATAAATTTTCAAAACTTAAATTGTTCCCAATTTTGTTGTCTTGTCAATTGTCTAAAAGTAATTGTTGTCAGTCCCTCAAAAACCTGCCAATCTAATGGCTTTTCAACACTTAAATTGTTCCAAATTGTTGTGTAGTACATGTACCATCTCTTAAATTCTCTGTCCCGTCCCTCAGAAACTTGCCAACCTCATGATTTTTTAAAATGTGAAAATGTTCCCAAGCTCTTGTCATTCCGTCTCGTAAATTTTACGAAGTACATATTGTCCAGTGCCTCATAAACTTGCCAATCTATTGTTTTACCAATGCGCAAATTGTTCCAGGAGCTGATTTTGTGCCATCTATTACAATTTCTATTCAAAGGCTCATGTAGTCTGATCCCTCAGAAACTTGCCAACCTAATAATTTTTCAACACTCAAATTGTTCCCAAGCTGAAAGCAGACCCTCTCTTAAATTTTCTTCAGGCTCATTTTGTTCAGTCCTTCAGAAGCTTGCCAACCTAATGATTTATCAACACTCAAATTGTTCCCAAGCTTATGATATGCCATCTCTTAAATTTTCCGTAGTCTCATGTTTTCCAGTCCCTCAAAACTAGCCAGCCTAATGTTTTTTCAACACTCAAATTGCTCTCAAGCCGATGTTGTGCTGTCTGTTAATTCTTGACGCATGTTGTCCAGTTCCTCAGAACTTGCCAACCTGAGATTTTTCAACTCTTAATTTGTCCCCAAGCTGATGTTGTGCCATCTCTTGAATTTTCCCCAGCTACAAGTGTCAGACCCTCAAAAACTTGCCATCCTAACTTTTGTCCACATCGGTGAAAGGCAAATCGAAATTTATATTCATTCCCCGATGCAAATATTGACATCTATCAAATTGGTTGCGGTACCTGCCGCCATTTATACTGGATTCGAACTGGCCCCTCATCACCGGGCGTGCTCGGTGGTCTAGTGGTTAAGACATCTGCTCTAGTCATGCGGGAGTCGTGGGTTCGAATCCCACCCGAGTTGCCTGTGGATTTTTTTCCACAGGACTCGAAAGCACTGAGTATACAGTGCTTACACACATCGGTGAAAGGCAAATCGAAATTTAAACCCAATAATTGTTCAACCCTCAACATTTTTCTGAGCTTTAGTTTTGTCGTCCTTTAAATCTTCTTGGGGCTCATGTTGTCCAGTCCCTTAAAACCTTGGCAATCTAGTGTTTTTTAAGCTGTCAAATTGTTCTCATGCCGATTCTTAAATTTTTCTTCATCACACATTACACTTTGTTTGTTTCTTTTTTAGATGAAAAAAATTAACCTACTTAGAGAAGACAATATTGACCAGTTTCGGATCCAGGAGTGTTTGGAGAAGTTGGAGAAACTGCTGATAACTATACAAGAAACATTCTATGGCGTTGCAGAACTAATAAGCACCAAGCTCTCTTGATTACCGAATGGGTACGTAAAAATATTTCATTCAGCATTGACTCATTACCTCCCAAATTGTTCTCAAGTTGATGTTATGTTGTCTACAAAATTTTCCAGAGGTCATGTTGTCCAATCCCTCAAAAACTTGCTAACCTAATGATTTTCTTCTCCCAGATTCTTCCCTTACATACATGTATGTCGTGCCATCTCTTAAATTTTGTCTAAGCTCATAGTGTCCAATCCCTCAGACACTTGCCAATCTACATTGTATTTGTTCAATCCTCAATTTTCTTCCGACCCGTTGCTGTGCTGCCTCATAAATTTTCTCTTGGCTCATTTTGTCAGTCCCTCAAAAACTTGGCAATTTAATGGTTTTTGTAACTTTCAAATTGTTCTCAAGCCGACTCTTAACTTTTTCTTCATCATACATTACACTTTGTTTCTTTCTTTCTTAGATAAGGAGCATTAAAATGCTTCAAGAAGACAATAGTGACCAGCTGCGGATCCAGGAGGGTGTGGAAAAGGTGGACTCGTCTCTCTGGTGCCCCAGTCAAAATTAATCCAACACCTGCTTATTTGATGACTCTCTGCATCAGTGATCACCAAGCCCCCTGGCATATGGCTCTCAGCGCCCCATAGACATGACTCTTCTAGAAACATCCTACAGGGTTGCAGAACTCATCAGCTTAATCTCTCTTGATTACCAGAACTGGTATGTAGAAATACTTCATCATATAGCATTGACTCATTACCTCCTTGGTCACAGCGAAGCAATCAAATCAAAGTTTCTTGCTAACCTGATGATTTTTCAACACTCAAATTGTTTCCAAGTCGATATTGTGCCCTCTCTCAATTTTTGCCCAATTACATGTTGTACAGTCCTTTAGAAACTTGCCATCCTTATGTTTTTTCAACTCTTTAAATTGTTCCCGAGCTGATGTTGTGATGACTCTTAAATTTGCAGCACCTCAAACACTTCACAAGCCTATGATTTTTCAGCTCTCAAATTGTTCCTGAGTCAGTGATGATGGGCTATCACCCCCTCCTTGTCCGAGGTACATGTATGTTTAAGCAGTTCTTTCTTAACACTGTTGAACCCCTTTGCCTATAATGTTGTCATCTTGGGCACAGTCCTCAACTACATTGTACTACACAAATTGTCCCAAACTGATGTTGGGCTGTCTCTTAAATTGTCCCGAAGTTCATGTTGTAAATGGTCAAAATGTTCCCAAGCCAAAATTATTTAATGTCCAGTCCTTCAAAAACTTGCCAACCTAATGATTTTTTACTTCAAATTGTTCCCCAGCCGATGTTGTGATGTCTCTTCAATTTTCCCGAGGCTCATGTTGTCCTGTCCTTAAAGAACTTCAGAACCCAGTGAGTTTTCAATACTAAAATTGTTCCTTAGCCAATGTTGTATTGTCACTTATATTTTTCCAAAGTTCATGTTGTCCATCCCCTCAGGAACTTGCCAACCTAATAATTGTTCAATCCTCAAATTATGTGCTGATGTTGTGCCGTCTCATACATTTTATTGGGGCTCATGTTGTCCAGTCCCTCAAAAACGTGTCAATCTTATTTTTTTGTTTTTACTTTTAAATGGTTTGGAAGCCGACTCTTTATCATACATTAGACAGTGTTTGTTTCTTTTTTTAAAACAAAGAAATCTTGTGCCATCTCTGAAATTTTCTATGAGGTCATGTTGTGCAGTCCTTCAGAAACTTGTCAACATCATGATTTTTTTTACTTTTAAATTTTGACCGAGCCAATGTTGTGTAGTACCCTCTCTTAAATTCTTTGCAGGCTTTTGTTCTCCCGCCCCTCAGAAACTTGCCAACCTAATGTTTTTTCAAATGTGAAAATATTCCCAAGCTGATGTCATGCCATCTCGTAAATTTTGCAAAGTATATCTTTTCCAATACCTCACAAACTTGCCAATCTATGTTTTTTTTTCCAATTCTCAAGCTGTTCCAAGAGCTGATTTTGTGCCATCTATTACAACTTTCCTGAGGCTCATGTTGTCAAATTCCCTCAAAAACTTGACAACCTACATGTAATTAATGGTTTCTCAAATCTAATTTTTTCCCAAGCTGATATTGTGTTGTCTCTCAAATTTTCTTGAAGGGCCTGTTGTCCAGTCCCTGTGAAACTTGCCAACTTAATCATTTTTCAACACTCAAAATGTTACCAAGCTGAAGTTGTGCCCTCTCTTAAACTTTCTTCAGGCTCTTTTTGTCTAGTCCTTCAAAATGGGGAAAAAAAATCATCATCATCAGTGGACTACAGCTTGCACTTGGACCAAAATTTTTGACCAAAGTTTGAAAGTCGATTTTGCTCTACCATGTCAAGAGGGAATATCCCCCAGTACCAGTGCTCTAATTTGCAAGTCCGGATGAGCGTTAGTTCGGGAAATATCCACCATTTTTCGGCTGAAACTTTTAGGGTCAAAAAGCACAAATTTTACAGTACCCCTCTAAAAGAAATAGGAGTGTCCCACCCCATCAAGCCAGTATTCTCCCCAATACAAGTCCCCTATACACCAATCATCATTTATGGACCTATACACCAATCATCATTTAGTGTTTTCAACACTCAATTGTTTCCAAGCTGATGATATGCCTTCTCAATTTTCTGGAGGCTCATGTTTTCCAGTCCCTCAAATCTTTCCAGCCTAATGTTTTTTCAACACTTAAATTGCTTTTGAAGCATGTTGCCCAGTTGCTCAAAAGTTTCGAGCCTGAGATTTTTTCAATTCTTAAATTGTTCCCAAGCTGATGTTGTGCCATCTCTTGAATTTTCCCCAGCTACATGTGTCAGACCCTCAAAAACAAGCCAATCTACATTAACTTTCCTAGAAGCTTTTCTTTTTAGTAAGGTTTGCGGTGACACCATGTAATAATCTTCCTTAATAAGCTTCCCCTCCTCCCGACCAATGGATCTCCTATATCCACGGTCACACACTAGGACCCTGACTGCTTTGGGTCACCTATACCCTCAGTCCATCTAGGCCACCCACCTACTGACACGTGTCAGTGAGCACACACTGGATTCACCCACTCTTTAGGATCCAGTTTCTCCCACACTTCACCGAGCTTCAGTTCCTGCCTTCATGCATGGTCGAGCTAATCCGCAGGCCAGTACTTAAGCACCTTGCATCACCAGAGTCCAGCATTCTCCTGAAGACGATCAGAGCATATTGATCGAAACGTTGAGTTGTAATCGGTTCTTTTCAGAACCACCCCAACTCAAAAGAAATTATTACATGGTGTCACCACAAATCTTACTAGATTATATCTCCACCATGCAAAGTTTCAAATCCTACTTAGCTTTTCTTTCTTGCGTTGTCTCTTAAGTTTTACTGAGGCTTGCGCTGTCCATTCCTTCAAAAACTTACCAACCTAGTGAAGTTTCAAATTGTTCCCAAGGCTCATGTTGGCCTGTGCCTACAAAACCTTCTAAAAATTGTTTATTCAGCTCTTGAAAATATTTAAAATGCGATGTTGTGCTTTCTCTTTTCTCGATGCTGATGTTGTCCAATCTCTTAACACTTACCGAACAAATTATTTTACACGTAAATCGTGTATTAGATTTTTCCACCTATTTAGATGTTGTGCTGTCTCTTAAGTTCGTAACTAAAAAATTTGCAAAACAATGATTTTACAACTCTACATTTTTCCCAATCCAATGTTGTTCCATCTCTTAAATTTCTTGCGGCTCATGTTGTCCAGTCATTTAAAAACTTCCCACCATTCTAATTCCAACACTCAAATTGTTCTCAAGTTGATAATATGCTGTCTACAAAATTTTCCTGAGATCATGTTGTCTCTCAAAAACTTACCAACCTAATGATTTTCATCGCCCAGGTTTTCCGTGCCATCTCTTAAATTTTGTCTGAGCTCATGTTGTACCATTCCTCAGAAACTTGCCAACCCAATAATTGTTCAACCCTCAATATTTTTCTGAGCTTTAGTTTTGCAGTCTTATAAATCTTCTTGGGGCTCATGTTGTCCAGTCCCTTAAAAACTTTGCAATCTAATGTTTTTTAAGCTGTCAAATTGTTCTCATGCTGATTCTTAAACTTTTCTTCATTACACGTTACACTTTGTTTCTGTATTAGATAAACATTGACCTTCTTCAAGAAGACAATATTGACCAGTTTCGAATCCAAGAGTGTTTGGAGAAAAGTTGGAGAAATTGCTGGTGACTATTCAAGGAACATCCTACAGGGTTGCAGAACTAATAAGAGCCAAGCTCTCTTGATTAACAGAATCGGTACGTAAAAATATTTCATCATATAAATGTGTTAGCATTGACTCAATACTTCCCAAGTTGTTCTCAAGTTAATGTTATGTTGTCTACGAAATTTTTCAGAGATCACATTGTCCAATCCCTTAAAAACTTAGCAAACCAGTTGATGTTGTGCTGTCTGTTAAATTTTCTTGCGACGTATGTTGTCCAGTCATTCAAAAGCTTCACAGTCTTCCAATTTCAATACTCAAATTGTCCTCAAGTTGATGTTATACTGACTACTGATTTTGTGTCTCTTAAATTTTTCCTGTAGTACATGTTGTCCGGTCCCTCAAAATCTTGCCAACCTAATGATTTTTCAGCAATCGAATGGTTCCCATGCCGATGTTGTTTTTTTCTCTTAACTTTTTTTCACGCTCATGTTGACAAGTATCTTAGAAAGTTACCAAACTTCTGATTTTCCAGCACTCAAATTGCTCCTTTGCCAATGTGTGCTGTCTCTTAAATTTCAACAAGGTGCTTGTTATCCAGTCCCTCAAAAAATTTGGTGAGCTACCCGGTAATGGTTTTGGCACTCTCAAATTTTTCCCAAGCCGATGTTGTGCTGTCTCTAAGATATGCAACACCTCAAACATTTTTAGGCTCATGTTGCCTAGTCCCTTAGAAACTTGCCAACCTTTTGTTTTTTCAATTCTCAAATTGTTCCCAAGTCAGTGTTGTGCTGTCTTTTAAATTTTAACAAGGTTCGTGTTCTCCACTCCCTCAAAACTTGGCGACCTAATGGTTTTTGCACTCTTAAATTTTTCCCAAGCCAATGTTGTGCCGTTTCCTAATTTTCCCAGAGTCTCTTCAAACCTAATGAGTTTTCAACTCTTAAATTGTTCCAAAGCTGATTTTTTTGCTGTCAGTAAAATTTTGTTGAGGCTAAATTTGTATATTCCTTTAAAAACTTGGCAACCGTATGATTTAACAACAGCCAAATTGTTCCCAAGCCAATGTTGTGCTGTGTCTTAAATTTTCTTGATTCTGATGTTGTCCAGTCCCTCAAAACTTAACAATCTAATGATTCCTCAACTGTCAAAATCATTTCAAGCTGATGTTATGCCATCTCTTAAAATTTTTCCAAGGCTCATATTGTCCAATCCCTCAAAACTGGCCAACCCAATGATTTTTGAACTCTCAAATTGTTCCCAAGCAGATAATGTTCCTTCTTTTTTTTCAGGCTCATGTTGTCAAGTCTCGTAGAAACCTGCTAACTTTTTGATTTTTTAACACTGAAACTGTTCCAAAGCTGATGTGATGCCATCTCTTAAAGTCTCACAAAAGTTATTTTTGTCGAGTGCCTCAAAAAACTTTGCAATCTATTGTTTTTCCAACACCTACTTATTTGATGGCTCTCTGCTTCAGTGATCACCAAGCCCCCTGGCATATGACTCTCAGTGCCTCAAGCTGATGACTATTCAAGGAACATCCTACAAGGTTGCAGAACTCATAAGCTTCAAGCTCTCTTGATTACCAGAATGGGTATGTAAAAATATTTCATTATATAGCATTGACTCTCAACCCCCCAGGTCACAGTGTAGCAATCAAATCACCAAGTTTCTTCCCAAACTGATGTTTTTTCATCTCTTAAATTTTCCTGACGCTCATGTTGTCCATTCCCTTAAAAACTTGCCAACCTAATGATTTTGCAGCTATCAAATTATTCCTAAACTGATGTTGTGCCCAACATCAGTTCTTTTGTGCCATTTCCTAAATGATATTTATGTTAACGCTGTCCAGTCTCTCAAAAACCAACTTATGTTTTTTCAAAAGTCAAATTTGTTCCCAAGCCGATGTGCCGTCCCTTCAATTTTCTCGATGCTCATTTTGTCCAGTCCCTCCAAAAATAGCCAACCTAATGTTTTTTCAACTCTCAAGTTGTTACCTAGCTGACGTTGTGCCGTCTCTGAAAGTTCCCTAGTTCAGTCCAGTCCCAGAAAAACTTACCAAACTAAGAACTTTTCAGCATTCAAACTGTTCCTAAGTCGATTTTTAACGCTCTGTTAAATTTTCCTGAGGCTCATGTTGTCCAGTCCCTTGAAAACTTGCAAACCTAATGGTTCTCAATGATCAATTTTTTTCTGAGCCGATGATGTGCTGTGTCTAAAATATTCCATAAGTACATCTTTTCCAGTTCCTCAAAATCTTGCCAAGCTTGATATTTTACCACTATTAGAATTTTTTTAAAGATTATGTTGTGCTGTTTCTAAATAAGCCAACCTAATGATTTTTCAGTTCTCAAAACCGAAGTTGTCCTGTCTCCTAAAAGTTCCTAAACCAGTAGGCGTCGGATGACGTGTATACACCCAAATGTTTCCCCTGCCTGGAAACAGATGCCGCGTATAGACGACATTGTGTAAAGGTACCCCAGATATTCAACTGCGGAGCATGCCCAGACCACACACACACACCGTCTAACGCTTCATTAATCCCACACAAGGACAAAAAGGTCTTGAATATGAATTGAATTGACTTTAATTGGCTTGAATTGGCATTTTCGGGCTATTAAGAGGTGTTTTTTTGTGTAATTTCCGATTATTTACCTTTGTCCTTTTTTTCAGTCTCTAAAAACCTGCTAATCTAATGATTTTTCAACAATAAAAATGTTCCCAAGCTGATATAATGGCATCTCTTAAATTTTCTCTAAGCTCATGTTGTCCAACCCCTCGTGAAAAGCCCAAATCTTAAAATTTTTCCTGAGGCTCATGTTGTCCAATCTCTTAAACATTTGACAACCTAATGATTTTTTAACTCTCAAATTGTTCCCGAGCGGATATTGTTCCTTCTCTTAATTTTTCTTCAGGCACTTGTTGCCAAGTCCCTTAGGAACTTGCCAACCTTTTGATTTTACAACACTCAAATCCTTACAAAGCCGATGTTGTGCCGCCTCTTAAATTTGCCCGAGGGTCATGTTGTCCAGCCCCTTAAAAACTTGCCAGCCTAATGTTTTCTCAACACACATTATTTCTCGTACTCAGATACTTGCAAATCTAAGGATTTTTCAACACTCAAATTGTTCCCATGCTGATGTTGTGCTGTCTCTTAAATTTTCACAAGGCACATGTTGTCCAGTTCCTTAGAAACTTGCCATTCTAATGATTTTTTCAACTGTCAAGTTACTCCCAAGCTGATGTTGTGGTGTCTCTTGAATATTTCTGAGGTTCATGTTGTCCCATCCCTCAAAAGCTTGCCAACCCGATGATTCTTTTAAACTTCTGTTATTCCCAATCCGATGTTGTTCCTTCTCTTAAATTTTCATCAGGCTCATATTGTCCATTACACCAGAAACTTGCCAATCTGATGATTTTTCTCAAATTGTTCCCAAGCCGTTTTGTGTGAGGTCTCTTAAATTTTTGAAGGGGCTCATATTGACAGAATCATCAAAGCCAATGATTTGTCAACTCACAAAGTTTTCCCAAGCCAATAGTGTGATGTCTCTGAAGTTTTCTTGATATTCATGTTAAGTCCCTTGACAAATAGCCAATCTAATGATTTTTTAAATCCCATTTTTTTCCCAAGCTGATTTTGCCTCTCAAAAACTTGTCAACCTGTTGATTTTTCAACTCGCACATTTTTTTTTCCCACGTCAGTGTTGAGCCGCCAAGGCTCATAATATCCAGACCTTCACAATCTTGTCAATGGTCTGATTTCACCTCTCAAATTGTTTCCAAGCTGATATTGTGCCCTCTCTTAAATTTTCCTGAGGCTCATTTTGTTTAGTACCTAAAAAACTTACCAACCAAATAAATTGTCAAAACTCAAATTTTTCCCAATTTTGGTGTCTCTCTTCAATTGTCCACAAGCAATTGTTGTCCAGTCCCTCAAAAACCTACCAATCAAATGGCTTTTCAACACTTAAGTTGTTCCAAGGCTGTCTCTTAAATTGTTTGTGATGTCTCTTAAATTCTCCTGAGGCTCATGTTGACCAATCCGTCAAAAACTAGTCAGCCTAATGATTTTTCAACTCTCAAATTTTTCCCAAGCCAATGTTGTGCTGTGTCTGAAGTTTTCTTGATACTCCTGTTGTCCATTTCCCTCAGAAACTTGCCAACCTAATAATTTTTCAATACTCAAATTGTTCCCAAGGTGATGTTTTCCTGTCTCTCAAATTATCCAACCTTATGAGTTTCCAAGCTGATGTTGTGCCTTCTTTTAAGTTTTCCAAAAGTAATTTGTCCAGTCCCTCAAACAGTTGTCAATCTAATGGTTTTCTTGAACATTCATATTTCCCCCAAGCTGAAATTGTGCTGTCTCTTGAATTGTCCTGAGGCTCACTGCCATCCAGTCAATAAAGTGGCATTTTTATGATATTTCAACTCTCACATTTATCCCAAGCAGATGCTTTTCAACATCTAAACATTTTCCCGAGTCTCACTTTGTCCAGGCCCTCAACACTCAAATTGCTCCCAAGTTGATGTTGTGCTGTCTCTTAAATTTTGCCAAAGTGCATGTTGTCCAGTGCCTCAAAAACATGCCAGCCTAACAAATTTTTAACACTCATGAAAGTTGCTCCCAAGCGCATGTTGTCCCATCTCTTAAACTTTCTGGAGGATTACGTTTTCCAGTCCCTCAAAAGATTGCCGACCTGATGTTTTGTTAACACTCAAAACTGTTCCCAAGCTGATGTTGTGGTGTCTCTAAAATTTTCGAGAGGATCATGTTGTCCAGCCTTTCAAAAGCTTGAAAACCTTATGATTTTTCTACAAAACCCAAACTGTTCACAAGTGTCTTTAATATTTCTGATGTTCATGTTATTTATTCTCTCAAAAACTGGTTAACCTTATAATTTTTCAGACTTCTGGATTTTTTACCAAGCCAATAGTGTCCAGTGCTGTCTCTTAAATTCTCTGCAGGCTTTTGTTGTCCCGTCCCTCAGTAACTTGCGAACCTAATGATTTTTCCAACTGAAAACATTCCCAAGCTGATGTCATGCCATCTTTCAAATGTTTTCAAAGTACATAATGTCATTTTGGTCCAGCAAGGTCATTACTTGATTCTGTAAGTCGTATCTCGTGCAAACACGTTCCTTGCAACAACTTCCTATCTCAGTATACATTGACTTTGTGTGTACATCCAGGTTATTTTAAGTGATCATTCTAAAACTTGCATTTTACATGAACGCTAATTTCGAAGATCGACCTTCCTGCACCGACATGACAATATTGCCAAGGCCCTCAAAAACTTGACAACCTAATGTTTTTTTAACACTCAAACTGTTCCCAGGCCAATGTTGCTCAGCCTTTTAAATTTTTACAAAGTACATGTTGTCCAGTAGTGTTCCCTAGCTGATCTTGTGCCATCTCTGAAATTTTCTATGAGGTCATGTGTTTGCTGTCCTTCAGAAACTTGTCAACGCCATGATTTTTTTTGCTTTTAAATTTTGACCGAGCCAATGTTGTGTAGTACCATCTCTTTAATTCTTTGGAGGCTTGTGTTCTCCCGCCCCTCAGGAACTTGCCAATTTAATATTTTTTCAAATGTGAAAATATTCTCAAGCTGATGTCATGACGTCTCGTAAATTTTGCAAAGTACATCTTATCCAGTACCTCATAAACTTGCCAATCTATTTTTTTACCATTTCTCAAATTCTTTCAGGAGCTGTTTTTGGGCCATCTATTACAATTTTCCTGATGCTCATGTTGTCGGATCCCTCAAAAACTTGACAACCTAATTAATGGTTTCTCAAATCTAATTTTTTTCCAAGCCGATATTGTGTTGTCTCCAAAATTGTCTTCAGGCGCATGTTGTCCAGTCCCTGTGAAACTTGCCAACCTAGTAATTTTTCAACCCTCAAAATGTTACCAAGCTGAAGTTGTTTCCTCTCTTAAATTTTCTTCTTGCTCATTTTGAATAGTCCTTCAGAAACTTGCCAACCTAATGATTTTTCAACACTTGTTCCCAAGCTGATAATGTGCCATCTCTTAAATTTTCCAGAGTCTCATGTTTTCCAGTCCCTCAAAACTTGCCAGCCTAATGTTTTTTTCAACACTCAAATTGCTCTCAAAGCACGTGTCCACTTCCTCAAAAGTTTCCAGTCTGAGATTTTTTCAATTTTTAAATTGTTCCCAAGCTGGTTTTGTGCCATCTCTTGAATTTTCCCCAGCTATATGTGTTAGACCCTCAAAAACTTGCCAACCTAACTTTTTCCTAAGCTTTTGTGCTGTTGTCTCTGAGTGTTACTGAGGCTCACACTGTCCATTCATTCAAAAACTTACCAACATAGTGATTTTTCTAATTGTTCCCAAGGCTCATGTTGTCCTCTCCCTACAAAACCTTCGAAAAAAATGTTTATTCAGCTCTTAATGTTGTGCTGTCTCGTTTCTCGATGCTCCTGTTGTCCAATCTCTTAACACTTTCCAAACACATTATTTTACACCTATTAGATTTTTCCCGAGGTCGATGTTGTGCTGTCTCTTAAGTTTTCCCAATGCTCATGCAGACCTCATGCTTAAGGTTCAAAGGGGCACGGCCAGTTGGCCTTAAACTTCTTGAAAATGCTTGGGGCACCAAGGCCATCTTGAAGGGCACAAAGGCCAATTTCAAATTATGGAGAGCGATAGCGAGCTTTCAAAAATGGAGCTATAAAAAAAACTTGAAAAAAATGTTTTTATGATGACGGCGCCTGCGGTCAAAATATTGCGTCTTCATGACATCATTTTGACCTCGAGCAATCATCCCTCAAAAAATATAAATTAAATAAAAAAATAAAACTCTTAAATTATACTGTTAAATATTCTTTTCGCCCATCCAGGGTATGTTATTATTTTAGCAAAATAAAGACTTCAAGTTGCATAGTTTTTTGTACAAGCTACAATTTCCGATTGAACCATGTCGGCTGACCATGCTTTCACGTGCTTACACCAGCATGCAATGCTGTGTAATAGGCTAGTAGTAGGTACACCAGCGATGTCCCGAGCATGCACAGATCCGTCTAGGCTTAAGTGAAGGCATTTTGTCTAAATGCACTGGTATATTTTAGCAACAGGGCGTATTCTGTCGTTATATCTTGTCCCTAAAAAACTTGTCAATCTAATGTTTTTTAAAATGTCAAATTGCTCTTCAGCCGGTTTTTAAATTTGTCTTCATCATACATTACACTTTGTTTCTGTTTTAGATAAGAAACATTAACCGTTTTCAAGAAGACAATATTGACCGGTTGTGGATCCAGGAGTGTGTGGAGAAGTTGGAGAAATTGCTGCTGACTATTCAAGATACATTTACAGGGTTGCACAACCAATAAGCACCAAGCTGTCTTGAATACCAGAATGGGTACGTCAAAATATTTCATCATATAGTACTAAACTTGCCAACTTTTTGTTTTTCCAATTGTCAAATTGTTCCCAAGTCAATGTTATGCTTATCCTTAATTTTTATAACAAGGTTCATGTTCTCCACTCCCGCGAAACTTGGTGACCTAATGGTTTTTGCACTCTCAAATTTTTCCCAAGCTGATGATGTGTCATCTCCTAGTTTTTCCCAAGTCTCTTGTCATACAGTTCCTCAAAACTTGCCAACCTAATGAGTTTTCAACTCTCAAATTGTTCCAAAGCTGGATTTTTTTGCTGTCAGTAAAATTTTTGATGAGGCTCAAGTTGTATATTTCTTGAAAAACTTGTCAACCTTATAGATGATTTAACAACAGCCAAATTGTTCCCAAGTCGATGTTGTGCTGTGTCTTGACTTTTCTTGATTCTGGTGTCCAATCCCTCAAAACTTGCTAATCTAATGATTGTTCAACTGTAAAATCGTTTCAAGCTGATGTTATGCCATCTCTTAAAATTGTCCAATCCCTCAAAACGTGCTTACCTTATCATTTTTGAACTCATAAGTTGTTGCCAAACATATGTTGTTCCTTCTTTTGATTTTTTTCAGGCTCATGTTGTCAACTCTTGTAGAAACCTGCCAACCTTTTGATATTTCAACATTCAAACTGTTCCCAAGCTGATGCTAAAGTCTCCCAAAAATTTTGTCCAGTGCCTTAAAAAATTTGCCAATATATTGTTTGTCCACTCTTGAATTGTTTCCAAGCTGATGTACCATCTTGTGTTGTCCAATCCCTAAAAAATTGACAAACTAATGATTTCTGAAATCTAAACTTTTTTCCAAGTCGTGTCATCTCTAAAAGTTTCTTGAGGCTCATGTTCTGCTGTCCCTCAGCCAGTTGCTAATCTTTTGATGTTTTCAATACTCAAATTGTTCACAAGTTGATCTTCTGACGTCTCTTAAATTTTGCCAATCCACATGCTGTCCAGTCCCTTAAAACTTGCCAACTGAATGACTTTTCCAATTCTTTTAAATTCTTAGGAGGGGGAGTCTTCTGAGGCTCATGTTGTCCGATCCCTCAAAAACTTGACAACCTAATGATTTCTAAAATCTAAATTTCTTTCCAAGCCAATGTTCTCAATATCATGCTGTGTTTTCTTTTAATTTTTCCCAAAGAACAAGTTACCATCAAAAACCTGCAAACCTAATTGTTTTACAATTATCAGGGTACAATTTAATACTTTATAATTCTTTGCTGTTTTCAGAAATGAACATTTGTCAAAATGTTTTATACAGTGTATCTTATTCTGTTTGCAGATTATTCACTGATTGAAAAGCAGTATCTATCATGGACAAGAACGTCGTTCATCAGCAGATGCTTTTATAAAGGTCAACTTGGAATATCATGTTTGGAATGTCTACGCATCAATCCCTGATTGTCTGAGGTATGATTTTTCAACACTCAAGCTGTTCTCAAACCGATGTGGCTCAGTCTTATAAATTTTCCCCCAAAACATGTTTCCAAGCTGATAATGTGCCTTCTCTTGAATTTTCCCCAGTTACACCTATGAGATTTTCCCAAGTTGTCCAGTCCTTCAAAAACTTCCAAACCTTCTAATTCCAAAACTCAAATTGTTCTCAAGTTGTTGCTATGCTGTCTCCAGGCATGATATTCTTCCTACTTTAGTCTGATTTCTGATTTGTTTTGTCCTTGAAAAAACTGTAATTAAATAGCCTGAACAGTCTATCTACCATATGTACATGTGTAGGCAAGCCCCTGTACTGTACTCAGTAAACATTGTGCTACTTTTTTTCCAAGGGCCAAATATGATGCCTCTGTCTACATAATTTTCTCAAGGTCATGTTGTTCACTCCCCTTAAAAACTTGCCAACCTAATGATTTTCATCTCCCACATTGTTTTCTTGCATTTGTTGTGCTGTCTCTTAAGTTTTCTCTTAAGCTGATGTTGGGCAATCCCTCAAAAACCTGCCAACCTAATAATTGTCTAACCCTGACATTTTTTTCTGAGCTGATTTTGTGCTGCCTCATATATTTTCTTTGGGCTCATGTTGTCCATTTCCCTAAAAACTTGCCAATCTAATGGTTTTTGTAACTTTCAAATTGTTCTCAAGCTGACTCTTAACTGTTTCTTCATCACACATTACACTTTGTTTGTTTCTTTGTTAGATAAGAAACATTGACCTGCTTCAAGAAGACAATATTGACCAGTTGCGGATCCAGTAGGGTGTGGAAAAGGTGGCCCCGTCTCTCCAACGCCGCAGACAAAATTAATCCAACACCTTTATGTTTGTTGGCTGTCTGCATCAGTGATCACCAAGCCCCCATGCAAATGACTCTCAGCACCCCATGGTCATGACATTTCAAGAAACATCCTACAGGGCTGCAGAACTCATCAGCTTCAAGTTCTCTTGATTACCGGAATGGGTATGTAAAAATACTTCATCATGTAGCACTGACTCATTACCTCCCAGGTCACAGTGAAGCAATCAAATCACTAAGTTTCTTCCGAAGCTGATGTTTTGCCATCTCTTAAATTCTCCTGAAGCTCATGTTGTTCGTTCCCTTAAAATTTTTCCAACCTAATGAAGTTCGACTATCAAATGATTCCTAAGCTGATGTTGTGCCTTCTCTTACACTTTCCCAAAGCACATCTGGTCCAGTCCCTCAAAAACCTGCCAATTTAATGTTTTTTCAACTATTAAATTGTTCCTGAGCTTTTTTGTGCCGTCTGCTTAATGTTGTTTATGCTCACTCTGTCCAATCCCTCAAAAGCTTATCAACCGTATGTTTTTTTAAAACTCAAATTGTTCCGAAGCTGATGCTGTCTCTTACATTTTTTTGAAGGACATGTTGTCCTTTCCTTCAGAAACTTGCCAATTTTGCAACACTGAAATTGTTCCCAAGCTGATATCATGCAGTCTTTTAAATTTTCTCTAAGCTCATGTTGACCAATCACCACGAATGTTGTGCCCTCTGTTGGAAAGCCAAAAATTTTTCCAAGGCTTATTTGTTCCATCCATTAAACATTTGACCGCGTTTTGATTTTTCAACTTTCAAACTGTTCCCAAGCCGATGTTGTTCCTTCTCTTAATTTTTCTTCCGGCTCATGTTGTCAAGTCCCTTAGCAACTTGCCATCCTTTTGATTTTCAACACTCAATTCATTACAAAGCCGATGTTGTGCTGTCTCTTAAATTTCTCGGAGGCCTATGTTGTCCAGTCCCTCAAAAGCTTGGCAGCCTAATGATGTTCATCATTCAAATTGTTCTCGAGCTGATGTTGTGCCGTCTCTTAAATTTTCTCAAGGTTCTTGTTGTCCAGTTCATCAAAACTTGCCACCCTAATGATTTTTTATTGTTCAAATTGGTCCCAAGCCAACGTGTGCCTCCTATGAAATTGTCTGGAGCTGATGTTGTGCCGTCTCTTAATTTTTTGAGGCTTATGTTGACCAGTCCTCATAAAAATATGCCAACCTTATGATTTTTTATCACTCGATGTGTTCCAAAGCCATCTCTTAAATTTTCCAAAGGCTCGTATTTTCTAGTCCCTCAAAAGCTTGCCAACCTTATGATTTTTCAACACTCTTATCGTCCCAAACCGATGTTGCTCAGTCTTTTACATTTTCCCAAAGTACATGTTGTCGAGTCCCTTGACATCCTAATGATTGTTCAACACTCAAACAGTTCCCAAGCTGATGTTTTGCCGTCTCTTAAATGTTCCAAAAGTTGCCCAAATATGTGTCAATCTATTGGTACTTTCAACACTCACATTTTTCACAAGTCATTGTTGTGCTGTTTCTTAAATGTTCTTAGTACTCATGTTGTCCAGTCCCTAATAAAATTACAAACTTAATGTTTTTTACATTCCTAGATTTTCTCTTAAATTGTCCTGAGGCTCATGTTGTCTAGTCTCTAAAAAACTTGGTAATCTAAAGGTTTCCCAAGTCTCTTATTGATCCCAAGCAGCTCTTTTGCCATCTCTTAAAATTTTCCCGAGGCTCATGTTGTCCAGGCCCTTGAAAACTTGCCAACCTCTTGATTTTTCAACTTTCAAATTGTTCCCAACCTAATGTTGTGCCATCTCTAAAATTTCCCCCAAACTAAATGTTCTGTCCCTCAAAATCTTGCCATTCTAATGATTTTTGAAATCTCAAAATGTTCCCAAGCTGATGTTCTATCTCATAAATCCTCTTAAGGCTTGGGTTGTCCAGTCCTTCAAAACTTGCCAACCTAATAATTTTCCCACTGTAAAACTGTACCCAACCCGATGTTGTGCGCTCTCTCAAATTTTGCCAAATAACATGTCTTGTTCATCAGAAACTTGCCAACCTGATGATTTTTTGACACTTCAATTGTTCCAAAGCTGATGTTATGCCGTTTCTTAATTTTTTCTTGTCCCGTCCTTCAGCAACTTGCCAACCTTTTGAAATTTCAACTCTCAGATTTTTCCCAAGCTGATGTTGTGCTGTCTCTGAAAATCCCGGTTGCATCATGTTAAGTAAATGTTATCCACTCCCTTAAAAATGTGTCATCCTAATGATGTTCCAACTCTCAAATCGTTCCCAAACTGATGTTGTTTCATCTCCTAAGTATTTAGGAGGTTCATGTTGTCCAAGCCCTCCAAAACTTGCTAACCTTATGATTTTTTTGTTATTTAAATTTTACAAGCCAATGTTGTGTCTTAAATCTCTGCAGGCTTGTGTTGTCCCTCAAAACTTGCCGACCAAAGGTGAAATTGTTCCCAACCTGATGTCTTGCCGTCTTGTAAATTTTCCCAAAGCATATATCGTCCAGCGCCTCAAAAACATACCAATCTGTTTTTCCTGGGCTGATTTTGTGCCATCTTTTGCATTTTTTCCGGGGCTCATAATGTCCAATCCCTTGAAACCTGTTTTTCCTAAGCCAATATTGTGTTGTCTCTAAAATTTGCTTCAGGAACATGTTGTCTATCCCCTCAGAAACTTGTCAACCTAAGATTTGTCACCTCTCAAATTGTTCAAAAGCTGAAGTTGTGCCCTCTCTTAAATTTTCTTCAGGCTCATGTTGTCCAGTCCTTCAGAAACTTTCCAACCTAATGATTTTTCAACACTCATACTGTTCCCAAGCTGATTATTGCTATCTATTACATTTTTCCGGAGGCTCGTGTTTTCAAGTGCCTCAAAACTTGCCTGCCTAATGTTTTTTCAAAACTCAAATTGCTCTGAAGCGGATGTTGTTCTGTCTCTTAATTTTCTCAAAGCATGATGTTCAGTTCCTCAAAAGTAGCCAACCTTAAATTGTTTAACTCGTTAATTGTTTAAAAAGATGTTAATTTTGCATTGGGGATAAAGAAAAGAATTTGTAATTTTTACCCATACACCAATTTTTAATTTTTTTTTTCACAGGACTTGGGAAGTACTGAGTATACAGTGCTTAACGCACATCGGTGTATGGGTAAAAATTACAAATAATATTCTTTAGTTATTTCCAAGCTGATGTTGTACCATCTCTTGAATTTCCCCCAGCTACATGTGTCAGACCCTCAAAAACTTGCCAACCTAACTTGTTCCTAAGCTTTTGTTTTGTTGTCTCATAAATTTTACCGAGGCTCACATTGTCCATTTCTTCAAAAAACTTGCCAACCTAGTAATTTTTCAAATTTCAAATTGTTCAAAAGGCTCATGTTGTCCTTTCCCTACAAAAATTGTTCAAAATCCTATGTTGTGCTGTGTATTAAATTTTCCTGCAACTCATGATGCTTTCTTGTTGTCCAATCCTTCAAAAACTTCCCAACCTTTAATTCTGACACTCAAATTGTTCGCAAGTTGATGTTGTGCTGTCTACAAACTTTTTTTGAGGCTCGTGTTGTTCAGTTTCTCAAAAACTTGCCAACCCAATGGTGATTTTCATCTCCCACACTGTTCTCATGCATCATGCCGTCTCTAAGCTCATGTTGTGCAATCCCTCAGAAACTTGCCAAACTAATAATTGATTAGTCTTCACATTCTGTACGAGCTGAGATTGTGCCGCCTCGTAAATGTTTTTCAGGGCTCAGTTTGTCAAAACCCTCAAAAACCTGTCAATCTGATGGTTTATGTAACTTTTAAATTGTGCCCAAGCACAACATTTAACTTTATATATTTCCTTTTTAGATAACAAACATTGGCTTGTTTCTAGTATACACATCAAACATGGTTTTGCAACTTTCAAATTGTTTCCAAAGCTGATGTTTTCCCTTGTCATTTTCCCTCATTCATCAGCAGATGCTTTTATCAAGGTCAACTTGGATTGTCATGTTTGGGATGGCTATGCATCTCTCTCTACTTGTCCGAGGTATGATTTTTCAACACTCAAACTGTTTTCAAGATGATGTTGCTTAGTCTTTACAATGTGTCCAAGATATGTCTAAAGAGCTATTTCTTGTTAGCATGATTATAGCATGTCATCATTTTGGCCAAAGCGATCATCTAAATATGCCAAAGACTGTTATGAGTATTTCACTTTAGGTTTGCCCCTAGCAAATGTTTTTCCACACGGAAATGAGTATTTCACTTTGGGTTTGCACCTAGCTAATGTTTTCCACACTGAAATGAGTATTTCACTTTGGGTTTGCTCCTAGCTAATGTTTTCCACACTGAAATGAGTATTTCACTTTGGGTTTGCCCCTAGCTAATGTTTTTCCACACGGAAATGAGTATTTCTCATTGGGTTTGCACCTAGCTAATGTTTTTCAACACTGAAATGAGTATTTCACTCTGGGTTTGCACCTAGCTAATGTTTTTCCACACTGAAATGAGTATTTCACTTTGGGTTTGCCCCTAGCTACATGTAATGTTTTTCCACACTGAAATGAGTATTTCACTTTGGGTTTGCACCTAGCTAATGTTTTTCCACACTGAAATGAGTATTTCACTTTGGGTTTGCACCTAGCTAATGCTTTCCACACTGAAATGAGTATTTCACTTTGGGTTTGCACCTAGCTAATGTTTTCCACACTGAAATGAGTATTTCACTTTGGGTTTGCCCCTAGCTAATGTTTTCCACACTGAAATGAGTATTTCACTTTGGGTTTGCCCCTAGCTAATGTTTTTCCACACTGAAATGAGTATTTCACTTTGGGTTTGCACCTAGCTAATGTTTTCCACACTGAAATGAGTAATTCACTTTGGGTTTGCACCTAGCTAATGTTTTTCAACACTGAAATGAGTAATTCACTTTGGGTTTGCCCCAAGCTAATGTTTTTCCACACTGAAATGAGTATTTCACTTTAGGTTTGCCCCTAGCAAATGTTTTTCCACATGGAAATGAGTATTTCTCATTGGGTTTTCACCTAGCTAATGTTTTTCCACACTGAAATGAGTATTTCACTTTGGGTTTGCCCCTAGCTAAAGTTTTCCACACTGAAATGAGTATTTGACTTTGGGTTTGCACCTAGCTAATGTTTTTCAACACTGAAATGAGTAATTCACTTTGGGTTTGCACCTAGCTAATGTTTTCCACACTGAAATGAGTATTTCACTTTGGGTTTGCACCTAGCTAATGTTTTTCCACACTGAAATGAGTAATTCACTTTGGGTTTGCCCCTAGCAAATGTTCTTCCACACGGAAATGAGTATTTCTCATTGGGTTTGCACCTTGCTAATGTTTTTCAACACTGAAATGAGTATTTCACTTTGGGTTTGCACCTAGCTAATGTTTTTCCACACGGAAATGAGTATTTCTCATTGGGTTTGCACCTTGCTAATTTTTTTCAACACTGAAATGAGTATTTCACTTTGGGTTTGCACCTAGCTAATGTTTTTCCACACTGAAATGAGTATTTCACTTTGGGTTTGCCGCTAGCTACATGTAATGTTTTTCCACACTGAAATGAGTATTTCACTTTGGGTTTGCACCTAGCTAATGCTTTCCACACTGAAAGGAGTATTTCACTTTGGGTTTGCACCTAGCTAATGCTTTCCACACTGAAATGAGTATTTCACTTTGGGTTTGCACCTAGCTAATGTTTTCCACACTGAAATGAGTATTTCACTTTGGGTTTGCCCCTAGCTAATGTTTTCCACACTGAAATGAGTATTTCACTTTGGGTTTGCCCCTAGCTAATGTTTTTCCACACTGAAATGAGTATTTCACTTTGGGTTTGCACCTAGCTAATGTTTTCCACACTGAAATGAGTAATTCACTTTGGGTTTGCACCTAGCTAATGTTTTTCAACACTGAAATGAGTAATTCACTTTGGGTTTGCCCCTAGCTAATGTTTTTCCACACTGAAATGAGTATTTCACTTTAGGTTTGCCCCTAGCAAATGTTTTTCCACATGGAAATGAGTATTTCTCATTGGGTTTTCACCTAGCTAATGTTTTTCCACACTGAAATGAGTATTTCACTTTGGGTTTGCACCTAGCTACAGTTTTCCACACTGAAATGAGTATTTGACTTTGGGTTTGCACCTAGCTAATGTTTTTCAACACTGAAATGAGTAATTCACTTTGGGTTTGCACCTAGCTAATGTTTTTCCACACTGAAATGAGTATTTCACTTTGGGTTTGCCCCTAGCTACATGTAATGTTTTTCCACACTGAAATGAGTATTTCACTTTGGGTTTGCACCTAGCTAATGCTTTCCACACTGAAATGAGTATTTCACTTTGGGTTTGCACCTAGCTAATGTTTTCCACACTGAAATGAGTATTTCACTTTGGGTTTGCCCCTAGCTAATGTTTTCCACACTGAAATGAGTATTTCACTTTGGGTTTGCCCCTAGCTAATGTCTTTCCACACTGAAATGAGTATTTCACTTTGGGTTTGCACCTAGCTAATGTTTTCCACACTGAAATGAGTAATTCACTTTGGGTTTGCACCTAGCTAATGTTTTTCAACACTGAAATGAGTAATTCACTTTGGGTTTGCCCCTAGCTAATGTTTTTCCACACTGAAATGAGTATTTCACTTTGGGTTTGCCCCTAGCAAATGTTTTTCCACATGGAAATGAGTATTTCTCATTGGGTTTTCACCTAGCTAATGTTTTTCCACACGGAAATGAGTATTTCACTTTGGGTTTGCCCCTAGCTAAAG
Organism: Marthasterias glacialis; assembly: GCA_911728455.2. Classification (NCBI taxonomy): domain Eukaryota; kingdom Metazoa; phylum Echinodermata; class Asteroidea; order Forcipulatida; family Asteriidae; genus Marthasterias; species Marthasterias glacialis. The sequence continues at coordinate 14,136,946 of OU452223.1, forward strand.
TTTTCCACACTGAAATGAGTATTTGACTTTGGGTTTGCACCTAGCTAATGTTTTTCAACACTGAAATGAGTAATTCACTTTGGGTTTGCCCCTAGCTAATGTTTTTCCACATTGAAATGAGTATTTCACTTTGGGTTTGCACCTAGCTAATGTTTTCCACACTGAAATGAGTATTTCACTTTGGGTTTGCACCTAGCTAATGTTTTTCCACACTGAAATGAGTAATTCACTTTGGGTTTGCCGCTAGCTAATGTTTTTCCACACTGAAATGAGTATTTCACTTTAGGTTTGCCCCTAGCAAATGTTTTTCCACACGGAAATGAGTATTTCTCATTGGGTTTGCACCTAGCTAATGTTTTTCCACACTGAAATGAGTATTTCACTTTGGGTTTGCACCTAGCTAATGTTTTTCCACACTGAAATGAGTATTTGACTTTGGGTTTGCCCCTAGCTAATTTTTTTCCAAACTGAAATGAGTATTTGATTTTGGGTTTGGCCCTAGCTAATGTTTTTCCAAACTGAAATTGTTCTAAAGCTTATGTTGTCCACTCACTCAAGCCCTTGATCACGATTGGCTATTTACTATTACTGGCCATTTTCACAAATAATGTCTTATTTGATGAAATGTTTAAAAAAATCGTATTTTGTTTGCAGAGTATTCACTGATTGAAGAGCAGTATCCATCATGGACGAGAGGCTCCCTGCTTCATCAGCAGATGCTTTTAAAAAGGTCAACTTCGATGTCATGTTTGGGTTGGCTGCATCACTTCTCCCTGTCAGAGGTATGTTTGAAGAGTTATTTCTTGTCAGCATTGAACCCCTAGATTTAACATGTTGTCATTTGGCAATAGTGACTATTTAAACATGCCAAAGATCATATGTGACTAATTCACTTTGGGTTTGCCTGTAACTATTTCTCTCGGTTAGCAACAGCATTATGAAACTGTTATGTATTAATACTGTCAAAAGTGGATTTATTCTGGAAATTTCTGTTGGGTTTGTAAAACTCCACAGGCCGATTCCAGACCATCTCCAATAACAAGTCTCTCCAAAGTTTCAACAGTCCATCTTGTGTGGACTTTTAATGTTAGAAATATGTTGGAGTGATTGATGAAGCCATGTCTGAATTGTTCTTGATTAGGTTGTCACGATGGATATGACGTGGACAGTTTTTGCTGGTATTACCATGGACGATGATGACCTGGATAGAGATAACAGAAACTTGCCAACCTAATGTATTTTTCTGGCCAAAATATTTCCAAGCTGATTTTGTGCCATCTCTTAAACTTTTCCCAAGTACGTGCTGTCTGGTCCCTCCAAAACTTGCCAACCTACTGATTATCCAACAAGTGAAATTGTTCTCAAGCAAATGTTGTGCTGTCCTTTAAATTTTCTTCTTGCTATCCTATTGGTTTGTCATCTGTCAAGTTGATGCCGAGCTGATGTTGTGCCAACTCTTAAATATTTCTGAGGTTCATGTTGTCCAGTCCCTGGATTGCAGTGTATCTTATGTTGTTTGCAGATTATTCACTGATTGAAGAGCAGTATCCATCATGGACAAGAGCCTCGCTCCTTTATCAGGAGATGCTTTTATCAAGGTCAAATTGAATGTTATGACAGAGGTGGGTAAAGGAGAATACTGATGACATTGAGGAAGACAGTGGAATATGGAGAAGAATTTGTTGAACATCAAAAAAGACGTCAAAATGGAAATAGACAGGGATGCCATTTTTCAGGCAATAACCTGAATTCAGGCTTTTTCTTGTAAATTTATAGACAGGGTTTGGAATTTGTCATGTATGTTGAGGGTGTCTAGGCTTGGTTTTCAGGCTCTGGTCGTAAATCTGACAGGCATTCCTGAATAGAGTAATTACTGGGAGACTTTTGAGATGCCCAGAGCAGGAGTCATAACAGTTCTTTTAGAGAGTAGTGACAGTGAGTATAGTCCTGAATATGCATTGTAATGGTGAGAACTGAGATAGGTGAGACTAAGGATATTTTTTCAGATCCTCAAATAGCAATAACATGTTTTCATGCCTCGAGTTACGGGCACTCATCAGTTGCAAAAAGTTGATTCTGACCAAGAATCGGTATGTCTCATGTCTTGGGTGTAGACAGTGGAAGGTTGGTTGTGTTTGTTTTGGTTCGAGGTTGTGTATGGTTGCCCTTTTGGGGACGGTTATTCTGAGTGATAGATGCCTTGTTTGTTGTTGACTTGTTCCTCCAATAAGGAGATTAGAATTTATAGTGCTTCGTCGTGCTCTTTCAAACCAGAGTCATTGGGAACGGAGGAGAGCTGTTGTGTTGATAAGTCAATTGGACTCTGATTAAAATTTTGCTCTGACCAGTTTTTCCCGTATATTTTGGTCCTTTTTGAAAGCAATGAAGGGAGGGTACAGGAAAATTTCCCATGGTGTGTTGTTGCTTTGGATCATTGACCAGTGTTTTTTGACTGCACAATTTAAGTCAAAATGGTTTATACAAGGGTTGTATGTTGTTGTGAGAACAAATGGAGTCTTGATTTCCTTTTTTATTTATTTGCCATACCATTTTGAATCGGCTTTGATCGTTCAATAAAGATACTTGGTTTGTGGTGTTGTCAATTTCTGGTGGATCATAGCCTCTGGCTGTTAATCTCAGAAAAGTTGTTTACTTTGACCAAAAACAATTATCTTCATTGTCTTGGTTTGAACTGTTGCGTTCTGGCAGGTTTATTATGAATCAGGAAAGTAATTCTCATTCTTCTTTGGAAGATATTGAAATTGCTCAGAAATTTGCGTCGTTTGGGTTTGGCTAGAGTTGGAACAAAATTGGGACTTTTTCCTTAAGCCACTTCCTCTATTGGGAAAAGGGTGACTATAGATAAGTTTTTATTGAATCATTCACTGTCTATCGCCAGTTGTGAGAGGGTAATGCTCTTGCTGAACCGTTTGGATTTTGAGCAAGTTCTAGTAGAGCGATTGGCTTTTTGTTGGGATTGTGATATATGAGCTCATTTGGTAAACTTTTGTTTAGTCATCTTCTAAGTATTGAATAATAATAATGTTTGGATTGCCGTATTATATTATAATTATATAAGTATAATAGTAGAATACTAAAGTGACATGTTTGTTATTCTCTCTATGGGAAAAGTGGTGGTCCTGAAAAGGACCGGTTGGTTTTGTTTTTGGAGTGAGCTGTCACTTGTCCCTCTTCTGTTTCTGTCCCCGGTTTGGTGGTTGTCTGGGGCGTATGAAAAAAAAGAGATGCAGTGCCGTTCTCAGCTCTGGTCCACTGAAGTGCTTTGCCAGCTGCTCACGACTCTCCTTCTTGGCCTGTTCTAACTTGACTTCCACTTTTTTGCCACCCGGTCGTACTCCGCCTGGCTTAATTTTGCAAACAGCAGTGAAGCTGTGTTGTTCAGTTTATTCCCAAGCTACATGTTGTTCAGACCATCAAGAACATGATAACCTTTTTTTATCCCAAGCTAATATTTTGTTGTGTCCTTAAATTTCACTGAGTGCTTGAAAAACTTGGCAACTTTTTAAAATATTTTTGTGGTTCATACTGTCCAATTCCTCAATCTCTAGATTACGATTAATCATTTATAACTCCTGGCCATTTTCAGAAATAATGTCTTATTTGATGAATGTTTAATACAGTGTATCTTATTTTGTTTGCAGATTATTCACTGATTGAAGAGCAGTATCTATCATGGACAAGAGCCTTGCTCCTTTATCAGGAGATGCTTTTATCAAGGTCAAATTGGAATGTTATGTTTGGGATAGCTACGCATCACTCACTCTTTGTGCGAGGTATGTTTTTAAAGAGCTATTTCTTGCTAGCAAGGAACCCCTAGACTTAACATGTTGTAATTTCGGCCACAGCGTTCATCTATTACATGTTGTCCAGTCTTCAGAAACTTGCCAACCTGATGATGTTTCAACTCTCAAACTGTTCCTAAGCCGATTCTGCTTAGTCTTTCAAACTTTCACAACATACATACTGTCCCTTGCGTCAAAAATTCCCAAGCCGGTGTTGTGCCATCTCTTAATTTTCAACAAGTATCATATTGTACAGTCCCTCAAGGCATGCCGACCTAATGATTTAAATCGGTCCTGAGATTTTTTTTGGTGCCATCTCCTAAATGTTGCTGATGCTCAAGCTATCCAGTCAAAAGCTTGCCAACCTGATGATTTTTTTAAAACTCCTGTTGTTCTCAAGCCGATGTTCCTTCTCTTATTTTTTTTCAGGCTCATGTTGTCCAGTTCTTCAGAAACTTGTCAATCTGATGATTTTTCAACACTTAAGTTGTTTTCAAGCCTATGTTGTGCCCTCTTTCAATTTTGGCCCAATATCATGTTGTCCATTCTGTCAGAAACTTTCCAACCTGATGATTTTTTAACTCTCAATCTGTTCCTAAGGCGATTATACATTAGTCAATTAAATTTTCCCAACTTACATATTGTCCACTGCCTGAAAAATGTGTAAATCAAGTTTCTAATTGTTCCTGAGCTGATGTTGTGCTGTCTCTAAAAGTTTTCTTGATGCTCATGTTGTGCAATCTCTCAGAAACTTGCCAACCTAATAATTTGTCTCTCAAATTTTCTTGAGGCACATGGTGTCCAGTCCCTCAGAAACTTGCCAATCTGATTTCTCTAAAATGTTGACAAGTTACATGTTGTCCTGTCCATTGAAACTCAAATTGTTCCCAAGCTGAAGTTTTGCCATCTCTTACATTTTCTGGAGGCTCAATTGCGTGGGCATCACTGCAATGGCCGCCCATGGCCGCCGTTATGGTGGAGGCCTGCTCATGTTGTCCACTCTCTTTAAACTTGCCAATCAATGATTTTTCAGATCTCCATTTTTCCCAATCCAATGTTGTTCCATCTCTTAAATTTTCTTGCAGCTCATGTTGTCCAGTCCTTCAAAAGCTTCCCACCCTTGAAAAACTTGGCAACCTTATGATTTAACAACAGCCAAATTGTTCCCAAGTCGATGTTGTGCTGTGTCTTGAATTTTCTTGATTCTGATGTTGTCCAGTCCCTCGAAACTTGCGAATCTAATGATTTTTCAACTGTAAAATCGTTTCAAGCTGATGTTATGCCATCTCTTAAAATTGTCCAATCCCTCAAAACTTGCCAACCTAATAATTGTTGAACTCTCAAATTGTTCCCAAGCAGATGTTATTCCTTCTCTTGAATTTCTTCAGGCTCATGTTGTCAAGTCTTGTAGAAATCTGCCAACCTTTTGTTTTTTCAACACTCAAATTGTTTCCAGGCTGATGCTAAAGTCTCCCAAAAGTTTTTTTGTCCAGTGCCTTAAAAAACTTGACAATCTATTGTTTTTCTAACTCTTGAATTGTTTCCAAGTTGATGTGCAGTGTTATGTTGTCAAACTAACGATGTGTTATGTTGACAGACTAACGATTTTTTTGCCACCCGGTCGTACTCCACCTGGCGCAATTTTGCAAACAGCAGTGAAGCCGTGTTGTTCAGTTTATTCCCAAGCTACATGTTGTTCAGACCGTCAAGAACATGATAACCTTTTTTTATCCCAAGCTAATATTTTGCTGTGTCCTTAAATTTCACTGAGTGCTTGAAAAACTTGGCAACTCTTTTAAATATTTTTGTGGTTCATGCTGTCCAATTCCTCAATCTCTAGATTACGATTAATCATTTATAACTCCTGGCCATTTTCAGAAATAATGTCTTATTTGATGAATGTTTAATACAGTGTATCTTATTTTGTTTGCAGATTATTCACTGATTGAAGAGCAGTATCTATCATGGACAAGAGCCTTGCTCCTTCATCAGGAGTTGCTTTTATCAAGGTCAAATTGGAATGTTATGTTTGGGATAGCTACGCATCACTCACTCTTTGTGCGAGGTATGTTTTTAAAGAGCTATTTCTCGCTAGCAAGGAACCCCTAGACTTAACATGTTGTAATTTCGGCCACAGCGTTCATCTATTACATGTTGTCCAGTCTTCAGAAACTTGCCAACCTGATGATGTTTCAACTCTCAAACTGTTCCTAAGCCGATTCTGCTTAGTCTTTCAAATTTTCACAACATACATACTGTCCCTTGCGTCAAAAATTCCCATGCCGGTGTTGTGCCATCTCTTAATTTTCAACAAGTATCATTGTACAGTCCCTCAAGGCATGCCGACCTAATGATGTAAATCGTTCCTGAGATTTTTTTGAGCCATCTCCTAAATGTTGCTGATGCTCACGCTATCCAGTCAAAAGCTTGCCAACCTGATGATTTTTTTAAAACTCCTGTTATTCTCAAGCCGATGTTCCTTCTCTTAATTTTTTTCAGGCCCACATTGTCCAGTTCGTCAGAAACTTTTCAATCTGATGATTTTTCGACACTTAAGTTGTTTTCAAGCCTATGTTGTGCCTTCTTTCAGATTTGGTCCAATATCATGTTGTCCATTCCGTCAGAAACTTTCCAACCTGATGATTTTTTAACCCTCAATCTGTTCCAAAGGTGATTATACATTATGTCAATTAAATTTTCCCAACGCACATATTGTCCATTGCCTGAAAAATTTGTAGTTTCAATCAAGTTTCAAATTGTTCCTGAGCTGATGTTGTGCTGTCTCTAAAAGTTTTCTTGAGGCTCATGTTGTGCAATCTCTCAGAAACTTGCCAACCTAATAATTTGTCTCTCAAATTTTCTTGAGGCACATGGTGTCCAGTCCCTCAGAAACTTGCCAATCTGATTTCTCTAAAATGTTGACAAGTTACATGTTGTCCTGTCCATTGAAACTCAAATTGTTCCCAAGCTGAAGTTTTGCCATCTCTTACATTTTCTGGAGGCTCAATTGTGTGGGCATCACTGCAATGGCCGCCCGTGGCCGCCGTTAAGGTCGAGGCCTGCTCATGTTGTCCACTCTCTTAAAACTTGCCAATCAATGATTTTTCAGATCTCCATTTTTTCCAATCCAATGTTGTTCCATCTCTTAAATTTTCTTACAGCTCATGTTGTCCAGTCCTTAAAAACCTTCCCACCCTGAAAAACTTGGCAACCTTATGATTTAACAACAGCCAAATTGTTCCCAAGTCGATGTTGTGCTGTGTCTTGAATTTTCTTGATTCTGATGTTGTCCAGTCCCTCGAAACTTGCGAATCTAATGATTTTTCAACTGTAAAATCGTTTCAAGCTGATGTTATGCCATCTCTTAAAATTGTCCAATCCCTCAAAACTTGCCAACCTAATAATTGTTGAACTCTCAAATTGTTCCCAAGCAGATGTTATTCCTTCTCTTGAATTTCTTCAGGCTCATGTTGTCAAGTCTTGTAGAAATCTGCCAACCTGTTTTGTTTTTTCAACACTCAAATTGTTTCCAGGCTGATGCTAAAGTCTCCCAAAAGTTTTTTTGTCCAGTGCCTTAAAAAACTTGACAATCTATTGTTTTTCTAACTCTTGAATTGTTTCCAAGTTGATGTGCAGTGTTATGTTGTCAAATCCCTCAAAAAGTTGACAGACTAACGATTTCTAAAAATCTAAACTTTTTTCCAAGCCATGTTGCCTCTAAAAGTTTCTTGAGGCTCATGTTCTGCAGTCCCTCAGCAAGTTGCCAATCTTTTGATGTTTTCAACACTCAAATTGTTCCCAAGTCGATCTTCTAACGTCTCATAAATTTTGCCAATCCACATGCTGTCCAGTCCCTTAAAACTTGCCAACTGAATGACTTTTCCAATTCTTAAATTATTAGGGGGGGGGGAGTCTTCTGAGGCTCATGTTGTCTGATCCCTCAAAAACCTGACAACCTAATGATTTCTAAAATCTAAATTTCTTTCCAAGCCAATATTTTCAATGTCATGCTGTGTTTTCTTTTAATTTTTTTTCAAAGAACATGTTATTCAGTCCCTCAAAAACCTGCAAACCTAATTGTTTTACAATTCTCAGATTACAATTTGATACATTATAATTCTTTGCCGTTTTCAGAAATGAAGATTTGTTAAAATGTTTAATACAAAGTGTCTTATTTTGTTTGCAGATTATTCACTGATTGAAAAGCAGTATCTATCATGGACAAGAACAGCGTTCAACAGCAGATGCTTTTATCAAGGTCAACTTGGAATATCATGTTTAGGATGGCTGTGGATCACTCCCTGATTGTCTGAGGTATGATTTTTCAACACTCAAGCTGTTCTTAATCCGATGTTGTTCAGTCTTATAAATTTTCCCCCAAAACATGTCTCCTAGCTGATGTTGTGCCTTATCTTAAATTTTACACCTATTAGATTTTCCCAAGTCAATGTTGTGTTGTCTCTTAAATTTCCTTGCGGCTCATGTTGTCCAGTCCTTCAAAAACTTGCCAACTTTCTAATTCCAACACTCAAATTGTTCTCAAGTTGATGTTATGCTGTCTACAGGCATGATATTCTTCCTTCTTTAGTCTGATTTCTGATTTGTTTTGTCCTTGAAAAAACTGTAATTAAATAGCCTGAACAGTCTTTTATTATCTACCATATGTACATGTGTAGGCCGGCCCTTGTACTCAATAAACATTATGCTACTTTTTTTTCCAAAACTCAAATTGTTCCCAAGCTGATGTTGTGCCGTCTCTTAAATTTTGGAGGCTTATGTTGACCAGTCCTTATAAAAATATACCAACCTCATGATTTTTTATCACTCGATGTGTTTCAAAGACATCTCTTAAATTTTCCAGAGGCTTGTCTAGTCCCTAAAAAGCTTGCCAATCTTATGATTTTTCAACACTCTAATCGTTCCACAATGGATGTTGCTCAGTCTTGTAAATTTTCCCAAAGTACATGTTGTCCAGTCCCTCAGAAACTTGCCATCCTAATGATTTTTCAACTTTTAAATTGTTTACAAGCAAATGTTGTGCCATCTTTTAATTTTTTCCCCCAAGGCTCACATTGTCCAGTCTTTCAAAAGCTTGCCAAACAAACATATTTTTCTCAAATGTTGTTCTGTCTATCAAAATTTGTTGAGACTGATTAAGTCCCTCGAACATTGTCCAACCTAACATTTGTTGACTTTCAAATTTTTACCCTGCTGAGGTTAAGCTGTATCTTAAATTCTCTTCAGGCCTGTGTTGTCCAGTCCTTTAATACTTGCCAGTCTAATGATTTGTCAATGGTGCAAATGTTCCCAAGCTGTTGACATGCCATCTCTTAAACTTTTCCAAATGTTGAGTACCTCAAAATCTTGCCAATCTTGTTTTTCTAGTTCTGAAACTGATTTGGAGCTGATGTTATACCAATTCTTAAAATTTTTCCGAGGCTCATGTTGTCTAATCCCTAAAAAGTTGACATCCTAATGAGTGAAAAACTTGTTAACCTTATAATGTTTTGGACTTTCAAATTTATATCAAGACAATGTTGTGTAGTGTGGTCTCTTAAATTCTCTGCAGGCTTGTGTTGTCCAGTCTTTTAGAACTTACGAACTTAATGATCTTTTAATGGTGAAAATGTTCCAAAGCTGATGCCATGTTTTAAATCTTCCCAAATTACATATTGTCCAGTTCCTGAAAAACTTGCCATTCTATTGTTTTGTCCAATTCTCAAATTGTTCCCGAGATGATTTTGTGCAATTTCTTACAAATTTTCCAGAGGCTCATGTTGTCCGATCTCTCAAAAACTTGACAGCCTAATCAATAGTTTCTCAAATCTAATTTTTCCCCAAGCCGATAATGTGTTGTCTCTATATTTTTCTTCAGGCTTATGATGTCCAGTCCATTAAACACTTGACAGCTTTATGATTTTTTATTTTTCAATCTGTTCCCAAGCCAATTTGCACTTCTCTTAATTTTTCTTCAGGCTCATGTTGTCAAGTCCCTTAGGAACTTGCCATCCTTTTGATTGTTCAACACGCAATTCATTACGAAGCCGATGTTGTGCTGTCTCTTAAATTTCGCAGAGGCCTACATGTATGTTGTCCAGTCCCTCAAAAGCTTGGCAACCTAATGATGTTCAACATTCAAATTGTTCTCGAGCTGATGTTGTGCCGTCTCTTAAATTTTCTCAAGGTTCTTGTTGTCCAGTTCGTCAAAAATTGTCACCCTAATGATTTTTTATTGTTCAAATTGGTCCCAAGCCTATGTTGTGCCTTCCTGTGAAATTGTCTGGAGCTGATGTTGTGCCGTCTCTTAAATTTTGGAGGCTTATGTTGACCAGTCCTTCAAAAATATGCCAGCCTTATGATTTTTTATCACTTGAAGTGTTCCCAAGCCATCTCTTAAATTTTCCAGAGGCTCATGTTGTCTAGTCCCTCAAAAGCTTGCCAACCTTATGATTTTTCAACACTCTTATCGTTCTCAAACCGATGTTGCTCAGTCTTATAAATTTTCCCAAAGTACGTGCTGTCCAGTCCCTCAGAAACTTGCCATCCTAATGATTTTTCAACTCTCAAATTGTTCTCAAGCTGATGTCGTGCCATCTTTTATTTTTTTCCCCAAGGCTCACATTGTCCAGTCTTTCAAAAGCTTGCCAAACAAACAGATTTTTCTCAAATGTTGTTCTGTCTATCAAAATTTGTTGAGACTGATGTTGTCGAGTCCCTCATTTTCAAACCTAATATTTGTTGACTTTCAAATTTTTAACCTGCTGATGTTAAGCTGTCTCTTAAATTCTCTTCAGGCTTTTGTTGTCCAGTCTTTTAATACTTGCCAGCCTAATGATTTTTCAATGGTGAAAATGTTCCCAAGCTGTTGTCATGCCATCTATTAATTTTGTCCAAGTTACATATTGTCCAGTGCCTCAAAATCTTGCCAATATTGTTTTTCAAATTTTGAAATTGATTTAGAGCTGATGTTGTACCATTTCTTAAATTTTTTAGGCGGCTCATGTTGTCCAATCCCTAAACAGTTGACATCCTAATGAGTCAAAAACTTGTTAACCTTACATGTTTTTGACTTTCAAATTTATACCAAGACAATGTTGTGTAGTATGGTCTCTTAAATTCTCTGCAGGCTTGTGTTGTCCTTTCTTTCAGAACTTACGAACTTAATGATCTTTCAAAGGTGAAAATGTTCCCAAGCTGATGCCATGTTTTAAATCTTCCCAAATTACATATTGTCCAGTTCCTCAAAAACTTACCATTCTATTGTTTTTTCCAATTCTCAAATTGTTCCCGAGACGATTTTGTGCCGTCTCTTATAAATTTTCCAGAGGCTTATGTTGTCCGATCTCTCAAAAACTTGACAGCCTAATCAATAGTTTCTCAAATCTAATTTTTCCCCAAGCCGATATTGTGTTGTCTCTATATTTTTCTTCAGGCTTATGATGTCCAGTCCTTCAGAAACTTGCCAAGCATTTGATTTTTCAACTCTCAAAATTTTCCCAAGCCGCTGTTGTGCACTCTCTTAAATTTTGATGTCCATGATGTCATGATGTCATGATGTCATGATGTCCAGTCCATTGAAACTTGCCAATGTAATGATTTTACCATTTCTCAAATTGTTCCCGTTTTAAATCTTCCCAAATTACATATTAACCAGTTCATCAAAAACTTACCATGCTATTGTTTTTCCAATTTATAATTGTTTTTCCAATTCATAAACTTGCCAATCATGTTTTGGGATCCCTCAAAAACTTGACAACCTAATTAATGATTATTCAAATTTCTGAAAGGTTCATGTTTCGCAATCTCTCAGAAACTTGCCAACCTAATAATTCATCTCTTATGATGTCCAGTCCTTCAGAAATTTGCCAGTCTTTTGATTTTTCAACTCTCAAGTTGTTCCCTAGCCCCTCTTGTGCCATCTGTAATTTTGCCAAATTACCTGTTGTCCAGTCCATTGAAACTTTCCAACGTACAGATTTTTAAACACTCAAATTGCTCACAAACTGAAGTTTTGCCATCTCTTAAATTTTTTTTAGGCTCATTTTGTCCAGTCATTCAAGAAAACTTGCCAACCCAATGATTTTTCAACACTCAAATTGTTCCTGAGCTGATGTTGTGCCATCTATTAAATTTTCCAGAGGCTCATGTTTTCCAGACTTTCAAAACTTGCCAGTCTATTGAGTTTTCAACACTCAAATTGTTTCCAAGCGCATGTTGTATTGTCTTTCAAATGTTCCCAAAGAACCTGCTGGCCATTTTGCAACCTAATGTTGTTCTTTCTCTCTCTCTCTCTCTCTCTCTCTCTCTCTCACCCAAATTTTGTCAAAACAACTGTTGTCTAGTCCTTCCAAAACCTTGCTAACCTAATGATTTTTCAACAATGAAATTATTCCAGAGCTGATATCATGCCGTCTCTCTTAAATTTTCTTTAAGCTCATGCAGTCCAACCCCTCGTGATATTTCTTCTCTCAGATTGTTTCCAAGTTGATGTTGTGCCTTCTTCTGAAAAGGCCAAATCTTAAATTTTTCTTGAGGCTCATGTTGTCCAATTTCTTAAATATATGACAATCTAATGATTTTTCAACCTTTCAAAATTTCCAACCTTTTGATTTATCAACACTCAAAATGTTGTGCACTGCTTAAAACTTGGCAACCTAATGGTTTTTGAACTCTCAAATTTTTCCCAAGCAGTTGTCATGCCGTCTCCTTAATTTACTGAGTCTCATGTTGCACAGATTGCGTCATCAGTTTCAACGAGATAGGTGAGACTGAGGTTGTTTTTCAGATCCTCAAATAGCAATAACATGTTTTCATGCCTCAATCTCTAGATTACGATAAATCATTTATAACTCCTGGCCATTTTCAGAAATAATGTATTATTTGATGAATGTTTAATACGGTGTTTCTTTTTTTGCAGATTATTCACTGATTGAAGAGCAGTATCCATCATGGACAAGAGCCTCGCTCCTTCATCAGGAGATGCTATTATCAAGGTCAAATTGGAATGTTATGTTTGGGATAGCTACGCATCACTCACTCTTTGTCCGCGGTATGTTTTAAAGAGCTATTTTACGTTAACACGGAACCCCAAGATTTAACATGTTGTAATTTCGGCCTCAGCGTTCATCTATACATGCCAAAGATTGTGCCATCTCTTAAATTTTCCCAAAGTACATGTTATCCGGTCACTCAACAACTTGCCAAACTAATGACTTTTGAACTCTCGAATAGTTCCCAAGCTGATGTTGTGCCGTCTCTGAATTTTCCGGAAGTACATGTTGCCTGGTCCCTCAAAAACTTGCCAAACTAATGATTTTTTCAACACTCAAATAGTTCCAAAGCAGATGTTGTTCTTTCTCTATACTTTTTTTCAGGCTCATGTTGTCCCTTAGAAAGTTGCAAGACTTTTGATTTGTCCACACTCAAATTGTTCACAAGCTGATGTTGTGCTCTTTCTGAAATTTCGCCAAAATACATGCTGTCCAGTCCATCAGAAACTTGCCAACCAAATAATTTGTTAACACTCAAATTGTTATCAAGCCAATGTTTTGCCTTCTCTTAAACCTTCCAGATGCTCTTGTTGTCCAATCTCTTAGAAACTTTTTCAAATCTAAGGATTTTGCAACACTCAAATTGATCCCAAGCCGATATTGTGCTGTCTCTTAAATTTTCAAAAATCACATGTTGTCCAGTCCGTCAGAAACTTTTCAACCTAATAATTTTCAACACTCAAATTGTTTCCAAGCCGATATTGTGCCCTCTCTCTAATTTTGCCCAATTACATGTTGTCCAGTCCTTCAGAAACTTGCCAACCTGATAATGTTTCAACTCTCAAACTGTTCCTAAGCCGATTATGCTTAGTCTTTCAAATTTTCCCAATATACATATTGTCCATTGCCTCAAAAATTCCTAAGCCGGTGTTGTGCCATCTCTTAATTTTTAACAAGTATCATGTTGTACAGTCCCTAATAAACTTGCTAACCTAATGACTTTTCAACAATGAAATTGTTCCCGAGCTGATATCATGCCGTCTCTCTTAAATTTTCTTTAAGCTCATGCAGTCCAACCCCTCGTGATATTTCTTCTCTCAGATTGTTCCCAAGTTGATGTTGTGCCGTCTTTTGAAAAGATCAAATCTTAAATTTTTCTTGAGGCTCATGTTGTCCAATCTCTTAAATAGTTGACAGTCTAATAATTTTTCAACACTCAAATTATTTCCAAGCTGATATTGTGCCCTCTCTCTAATTTTGCCCAATTACATGTTGTACAGTCCTTCAGAAACTTGCCAACCTGATAATGTTTCAACTCTCAAACTGTTCCTAAGCCAATTATGCTTAGTCTTTCAAATTTTCCCAACATACATATTGTCCATTGCCTCAAAAATTCCTAAGCCGGTGTTGTGCCATCTCTTAATTTTTAACAAGTATCATGTTATACAGTCCCTAATAAACTTGCTAACCTAATGACTTTTCAACAATGAAATTGTTCCCAAGCTGATATCATGCAGTCCAACCCCTCATGATATTTCTTCTCTCAGATTGTTCCCAAGTTGATGTTGTGCCGTCCTTTGAAAAGGCCAAATCTTAAATTTTTCTTGAGGCTCATGTTGTCCAATCTCTTAAACAGTTGACAGTCTAATGATTTTTCAACTCTCAAATTTTCCCAAGCCGATGTTGTTCATTTTCTTAATTTGTCTTCAGGCTCATGTTGTCAAGTCCCTCAGAACTTGCCAACCTTTTTATTTTTCAACACTCAAATCCTTACAAAGCCGATGTGCTGTCTCTTAAATGTTTCTCGGAGGTCATGTTGTCTAGTCCCTTAAAAATATTGGCATATTCTGGCTATTGAGAGGTTGTTTTTGTGTAATCCCAGATTACAGACCTTTGTCCTTTTGTTCCAAGAAGAGGATTATGAGACATTGAGAGGCTTCCACCATTGTTTATTCATTGTATTTTGTCTCAATGGAGGTTAGTCAGAGTGAGCTGGGATTCGACCAATGGTTTTGTGTTTAGTACCACTCCTGTGCCGTTGATAACGGCCGATGTTTTGCAATTAACATTTAACACTTATTCATTCCTGTCCTCAGATACTTGCCACTCCAAGGATTTTTCACACTCAAATTGTTCCAAAGTCAATGTTGTGCCGTCTCTTAAATTTTCACAAGGCACATGTTGTCCAGTCCTTCAGAAACTTGCCATCCTAATGATTTTTCAACTGTCAAGTTACTCCCAAGCTGATGTTGTGCCGTCTCTTGAATATTTCTGTGGTTAATGTTGTCCAATCCCTGAAAAGCTTGCCAACCTGATGATTTGTTGAAAACTCCTGTTGTTCTCAAGCCGATGTTCCTTCTCTTAATTTTTTTCAGGCTCATGTTGTCCAGTTTGTCAGAAACTTGTCAATCTGAAGATTTTTTGACACTTAAGTTGTTTTCAAGCCCATGTTGTGCCCTCTTTCAAATTTGGCCCAATATCATGTTGTCCATTCCGTCAGAAACTTTTCAACCTGATAATTTTTTAACTCTCAATCTGTTCCAAAGGCGATTATACATTATGTCAATTAAATTTTCCCAATGCACATAATTGTCCATTGCCAGAAAAATTTGTAAATCAAGTTTTTTTTTTCTATCCTCAAATTGTTCCTGAGCTGATGTTGTGCTGTCTCTAAAAGTTTTCTTGAGGCTCATGTTGTGCAATCTCTCAGAAACTTGCAAACCTAATAATTTGTCTCTCAAATTTTCTTGAGGCACATGGTGTCCAGTCCCTCAGAAACTTGCCAATCTGATTTCTCTAAAATGTTGACAAGTTACATTTTGTCCAGTCCATTGAAACTCAAATTGTTCCCAAGCTGAAGTTTTGCCATCTCTTAAATTTTCTGGAGGCTCACTTGCGTGGGCATCACTGCAATGGCCGCCCGTGGCCGCCGTTAAGGTCGAGGCCTGCTCATGTTGTCCACTCTCTTAAAACTTGCCAATCAATGATTTTTCAGATATCCATTTTTCCCAATCCAATGTTCCATCTCTTTTAAATTTTCTTGCAGCTCATGTTGTCCAGTCGTTCAAAAGCTTCCCACCCTTGAAAAACTTGGCAACCTTATGATTTAACAACAGCCAAATTTTTCCCAAGTCGATGTTGTGCTGTGTCTTGAATTTTCTTGATTCTGATGTTGTCCAGTCCCTCAAAACTTGCTAATCTAATGATTTTTCAACTGTAAAATCGTTTCAAGCTGATGTTATGCCATCTCTTAAAATTAACTAATCCCTCAAAACTTGCCAACCTTATAATTTTTGAAATCTCAAATAGACCTTATGCACATGACGTCATTTGAGTAGGGCGCCCTCGTCTAGAGGTCAAAATGAGGTTGTTCATTGGCCAATCCTGTGCGCCGCGCGTACAAATCTCTGCGTTTCCATTGTTACATCATCGATTTACCTCTAAGATGGCTGCGTGATGACGTCAATGCATAAGGTCTATTGTTCCCAAGCATATGTTGTTCCTTCTCTTGAATTTCTTCAGGCTCATGTTGTCAAGTCTTGTAGAAACCTGCCAACCTTTTGATTTTTCAACACTCAAATTGTTCCCAAGCTGATGCTAAAGTCTCCCAAACGTTTTTTTGTCCAGTGCCTTAAAAAACTTGCCGATCTATTGTTTTTCCAACTCTTGAATTGTTTCCAAGCTGATGTGCAGTGTTATGTTGTCCAATCCCTCAAAAAGTTGACAAATTAATGATTTCTAAAATCTAAACTTTTTTCCAAGCCATGTTGTCTCTAAAAGTTTCTTGAGGCTCATGTTCTGCAGTCCCTCAGCAAGTTGCCAATCTTTTGACGTTTTCAACACTCAAATTGTTCCCAAGTCGATCTTCTAACGTCTCTTAAATTTTGCCAATCCACATGCTGTCCAGTCCCTTAGAACTTGCCAAGTGAATGACTTTTCCAATTCTTAAATTATTAGGGGGGGGGGAGTCTTCTGAGGCTCATGTTGTCTGATCCCTCAAAAACTTGACAACCTAATAATTTCTAAAATCTAAATTTCTTTCCAAGCCAATGTTTTCAATATCATGCTGTGTTTTCTTTTAATTTTTCCCCCCAAAAAAGTTATTCAGTCCCTCAAAAACCTGCAAACCTAATTGTTTTACAATTCTCAGATTACAATTTGATACTTTATAATTCTTTGCCGTTTTCAGAAAAATGAAGATTTGTTAAAATGTTTAATACAATGTGTCTTATTTTGTTTGCAGATTATTCACTGATTGAAAAGCAGTATCTATCATGGACAAGAACGTCGTTCATCAGCAGATGCTTTTATAAAGGTCAACTTGGAATATCATGTTTGGAATGTCTACGCATCAATCCCTGATTGTCTGAGGTATGATTTTTCAACACTCAAGCTGTTCTTAATCCGATGTTGTTCAGTCTTATAAATTTTCCCCAAAAACATGTTTCCAAGCTGATGTTGTGCCTTCTCTTAATTTCTCTCAGTTACACCTATTAGATTTTCCCAAGTCGATGTTGTGTTGTCTCTTAAATTTCCTTACGGCTCATGTTGTACAGTCCTTCAAAAACTTGCCAACCTTCTAATTCCAACACTCAAATTGTTCTCAAGTTGATGTTATGCTGTCTACAGGCATGATATTCTTCCTACTTTAGTCTGATTTCTGATTTGTTTTGTCCTTGAAAAAACGGTAATTAAATAGCCTGAACAGTTTATTATTATCTACCATATGTACATGTGTAGGCCAGCCCTTGTACTCAGTAAACATTGTGCTACTTATTTTTCCAATGGCCAAATGTGATAATTGTCTAACCCTGAATTTTTTTCCGAGCTGATGGTGTGCTGCCTCATATATTTTCTATGGGCTCATGTTGTCCATTCCCCTAAAAACTTGGCAATCTAATGGTTTTTGTAACTTTTAAATTGTTCCCAAGCTGACTCTGAACTTTTTCTTCATCACACATTACACTTTGTTTGTTTCTTTGTTAGATAAGAAACATTGACCTTCTTCAAGAAGACAATATTGAGCAGTTGGGGATCCAGGAGGGTGTGGAAAAGGTGGCCCCATCTCTCCATCGCCTCCGACAAACCTTTATGTTTGTTGGCTGTCTGTATCAGTGATCACCAAACCCCCTGGCAAATGACTCTCAGCACCCCATGGTCATGACATTTCAAGGAACCTCCTACAGGGCTGCAGAACTCATAAGCTTCAAGTTCTCTTGATTACTGGAATGGGTATGTAAAAATACTTCATCATGTAGCACTGACTCATTACCTCCCAGGTCACAGTGAAGCAATCAAATCATGAAGTTTCTTCCCAAGCTGAAGTTTTGCCATCTCTTAAATTCTCCTGAGGCTCATGTTGTTCATTCCCTGAAAATTTTTCCAACCTAATTATTTAGCAACTATCAAATTATTCCTAAGCTGATGTTGTGTCTTCTCATAAAATTTCCCAAAGCACATCTTGTCCAGTCCCTCAAAAACATGCCAATCTAATGTTATTTCAACTCTTAAATGTTCCTGAGCTTTTTTGTACTGTCTGCTAAATGTGTTTGTGCTCCCACTGTCCAATCCCCCAAAAGCTTATCAACCGTATGTTTTGTCAAAACTCAAATTGTTCTGAAGATGATGCTGTGCCGTCTCTTCATTTTTCTTATTGCTCATTTTGTTCAGTCCCTCAAAAAATAGTCAGCCTACAGTTGTAATGTTTTTCTCAAGTTGTTACTTAGCCAAAGTTATGTCATCTCTGAAAGTTTCAAAGGTTGTCTAGTCCCTTAAAAACTTGCCAAACTAATGATCTGTCAACATTCAAATTGTTTCCAAGCTGATTTTGTGCACTCTGTTAAATTTTCCCGCGGTTCATGTTGTCCCGTCCCTCAAAGACTTGAAACCTAATGATTCTAAATAATCACATTTTTCCCAAGTCAATAATGTGCTGCCTCTTAATTATTCTCTAAGTAAATCTTTTCCAGTCCCTTAAAACTTTGCCAAGCTAGATATTTTACCACTGTCAGAATTTTTCCCAAGTTGATACATGTCGTGTTGTCTCTAAATTAGCCAACCTAATGATTTTTCAAAACTCAAAACCGATGTTGTCCTGTCTCTTAAAAGTTTGTGAAGTACACGTTCAGTTCCTAAAAAGCCTGCTAACCTAATAATTTTTCAAAACTTAAGTTTTTCTCAAACTGATTTAGTGCCGTCTCTTAAATTTTCTTTAAAGTCATGTTGTCCGGTCCTTTAGAAACTTGCCAACCTTATGATTGCTCCCAAGTCGTGTTGTTCTGTCTCTTAACATTTTTTTGATACATGTTGTCCTTTCCTTCAGAAACTTGCCAATTTTGCAACACTGAAATTGTTCCCAAGCTGATATCATGCAGTCTTTTAAATTTTCTCTTAGCTCATGTTGTCCAATTACTACAAATTTTTCAACTCTAAGTTCCCAAGCTGATGTTGTGCCCTCTTTTGGGAAGCCAACATTTTGCCCAAGGCATATTTGTTCCATCCATTAAACATTTGACCGCGTTTTGATTTTTCAACTTTCAAACTGTTCCCAAGCCGATGTTGTTCCTTCTCTTAATTTTTCTTCAGGCTCATGTTGTCAAGTCCCTTAGGAACTTGCCATCCTTTTGGTTTTTCAACACTCAATTCATTACAAAGCCGACATTGTGCTGTCTCTTAAATTTCCCGGAGGCCTATGTTGTCCAGTCCCTCAAAAGCTTGCCAGCTTAATGATGTTCAACTATCAAATTAGTCCTAAGCTGATGTTGTGCCTTCTCGTAAAATTTCCCAAAGCACATCTTTTCCAGGCCCCTTAAAAACATGCCAATCTAATGTATTTTTCAACTCTTAAATTGTTCCTGGGCTTTTTTGTGCCGTCTGCTAAATGTTGTTTATGCTCACACTGTCCAATCCCTCAAAAGCTTATCAAAAGCTTATTTCAAAACTCAAATTGTTCCCAAGCTGATGTTGTGCCGTCTCTTAAATTTTGGAGGCTTATGTTGACCAGTCCTTATAAAAATATACCAACCTCATGATTTTTTATCACTCGATGTGTTTCAAAGACATCTCTTAAATTTTCCAGAGGCTTGTCTAGTCCCTAAAAAGCTTGCCAATCTTATGATTTTTCAACACTCTAATCGTTCCACAATGGATGTTGCTCAGTCTTGTAAATTTTCCCAAAGTACATGTTGTCCAGTCCCTCAGAAACTAGCCATCCTAATGATTTTTCAACTTTTAAATTGTTTACAAGCAAATGTTGTGCCATCTTTTAATTTTTTTTCCCAAGGCTCACATTGTCCAGTCTTTCAAAAGCTTGCCAAACAAACAGATTTTTCTAAAATGTTGTTCTGTCTATCAAAATTTGTTGAGACTGATTAAGTCCCTCGAACATTGTCCAACCTAATATTTCTTGACTTTCAAATTTTTACCCTGCTGAGGTTAAGCTGTATCTTAAATTCTCTTCAGGCCTGTGTTGTCCAGTCCTTTAATACTTGCCAGTCTAATGATTTGTCAATGGTGCAAATGGTGAAACTGATTTTTGGAGCTGATGTTATACCAATTCTTAAAATTTTTCTGAGGCTCATGTTGTCTTATCCCTAAAAAGTTGACATCCTAATGAGGCAAAAACTTGTTAACCTTATGATGTTTTGGACTTTCGAATTTATATCAAGACAATGTTGTGTAGTGTGGTCTCTTAAATTCTCTGCAGGCTTGTGTTGTCCAGTCTTTCAGAACTTGGGAACTTAATGATCTTTCAATGATGAAAATGTTCCCAAGCTGATGCCATGTTTTAAATCTTCCCAAATTACATATTGTCCAGTTCCTCAAAAACTTACCATTCCATTGTTTTTTCCAATTCTCAAATTGTTCCCGAGATGATTTTGTGCCATTTCTTATAAATTTTCCAGAGGCTCATGTTGTCCGATCTCTCAAAAACTTGACAGCCTAATGAATGATTTCTCAAATCTAATTTTTCCCCAAGCCGATAATGTGTTGTCTCTAAATTTTTCTTCAGGCTTATGATGTCCAGTCCTTCAGAAACTTGCCAAGCATTTGATTTTTCAACTCTCAAACTTTTCCCAAGCCGCTGTTATGCAGTCTCTTAAATTTTGCCAAAGTACATGATGTCCAGTCCATTGAAACTTGCCAATGTAATGATTTTACCATTTCTCAAATTGTTCCCGAGGCTCATGTTGTCCAATCCCTCAAAAACTTGGCAACCTAATGATCTCTCAAATCGACATTTTTTCCCAAGCCAATGTTGTGCCATCTCTTAAATTTTCCTTGGGCTCCTATTGTCCAGAATCTTTCCAACCTTATGATCTTTCAATACTCAAACTGGTCCCAAGCTGATGTTGGTCATTCTTTTAAATTTTCCAGAGTATATTGTCCAGTGCCTCATAAACTTGCCAATCTGTTGTTTTTGCAAGTCTCAAATTATTCCAAAGGTGAATTTGTGCCATCTCTTAAAGTTTTCCTTGGGCTCATGCTTTCCAATCCCTCAAAAACTTCACAGCCCAATTAATGATTTCTCAAATGATTTCCTCTTAATGATTTTTTTAAAGGCTCATGTTATGCAATCTCTCAGAAACTTGCCAATGTAATGATTTTTCAACGGTGAAAATTTTCCCAAACTGATGTCATGCTTTCTTCAATTTTTTCCAAAGAACAGTTGTCTCAAAAACTTGCCAATCGATTGTTTTTTCAACTCTCATATCGTTCCTGAGGTGATGTCATAGCGCCTCTTAAATGTCCGAGGTTCACGTTGTTCAATACCTCAAAACGTTGACAGCCTAATGATTTCCAAAATCCAAATTTTTCCCAAGTCGAAATTGCTTGAGGCTCATGTTCTCCAGTCTCTCAAACGTGATTTTGCAATTTCAAATTGTTCCCAAGCTGATGTTGTCCCTTCTCTTAAATTTTCCCAAAGCACATGTTGTTCAGTCCCTCAGAAACATTCCAATGGTTTATGAACTCTTAAATTGTTCCTGAGCCTTTTTGTGCCATGTCCTAAATGTTATTGATGCTCATTTTGTCCAGTCTCTCAAAAACTTACCAACCTTACGTTTTTTAAAAAGTCAAATTTGTCCCTAATCCAATGTTATGCTGTCTATATATTTAATGAGTATCATGTCTTACAGTCCCTCAAGCATGCCAACCTAATGATTTATCAAATCTCAATTCATTCCCAAGCCTTTTTTTTTTGTCCGTCATTTTATCCAGTGTCTCAAAAACTTGCCATTCTTATGTTTTCTTAAACTCTTTTAAGTTGTTCTAAATTGGATGTTGTGCTGTCTCTTAAAATTGCAGCAACACAAACACTTTCAGGCTCATGTTGTCAAGTCCTTTAGAAAGTTGCAAATCTTTAGATTTTTGAACACTCAAATTGTACCCAAGTAGATGTTGAACTGTTCATTTTCTCTACTCCCTCAAAACTTGGCAACCTAATGGTTTTTGGACTCTCAGATTTTTCCCAAGCCGATCTTGTGCCATCTCATTAAATTTCCCATTTCCTCCTTAAATGTCACAAAGTCTCTCAAAACTTGCTAACCTAATGATTTCGTTCCAAAGCTGATATTGTGCCATCTTTTAAAATTTACCCAGCCACATGTTGTTCAGACCCTCAAAAACTTACTAACCTAATTTTTTCCTAAGCAGATGTTTTGTTGTATCTTAATTTTTAAGAAGGCTCACGTTGTCCATTCCATGGGTGTTTTCTTTTAATTTTTCCCAAAGAACATGTTGTCCAGTCCCTCAGAAACCTGCAAACTTAATGACTTTACAGTAGTCAGATATTTTCCAACTTGATGCTGTTGTGTCTCTCACCAATTGTTGTGTAGTGGTCCCAAGCTGTTCTTGTGCTGGCTCTGAAATTTTATTGACGGTCATGTTGTCCAATCCTTAATAAAATTGTCAAACTTATGATTTGTCCACACTAAAGTTGTTCCCAAGTTGATGTTGTGCTTTGTCTTAAAGTTGCACAAAGGTCATGTTGACTATTTCCTCAGAAAATTACCATTCCAATGAAGAAGATATTCCCGAGCTGATGTTGTGCCATATCTTAAATATTTCTGAGGGTTTATATTGTCTAATCCCTCATAAATTGATTTATTGATTACGATTGATTGTTTACCTGAAATGTTTAATACAGTGTATCTTATTTTGTTTGCAGATTATTCACTGATTGAAAAGCAGTATCCATCATGTACAAGAACCTCCCTCCTTCATCAGCAGATGCTTTTATCAAGGTCAACTTTGATGTCATGTTTGGGATAGCTATTTATCATTTCTCGATGTCAAGGTTTGTTTAAAGAGCTATTTCTTGTTAGCAGTGAACCCATAGATTTAACATGTTGTCTTTTTGGCTAAGGTGATCATGTAAATATGCTAAATATTGTTATGAGTATTTAACTTTGTGTTTTCCCCTAGATAATGTTGAACAATCCTTTAGAAACTTGCCATCCTAATAAATTTTCAATTGTCCAAAAATTCCGAGCTGATGTTGTGCCGTGTGTTAAATATTTCTGATGTTAAGGTGCACTCTCAAGCTCTCTATTACTATTGGCTATTTTCAATCAATTAATGGCCTATTAAAGAAATAGTTTCTGATTTGATGTAACGTTTAACACTCTTTAATGTTTAATCAATGTTTAATCTTTTTTTGTTTGTAAAGTAATCACTGATTGAAGAGTAGTGTGCATCATGGATAAGAGTCTGCCTCTTTCATGTGCAGATGTTTTTATGAAGATGAATCTGGAATGCATGTTTGTGATTGCTGTGCATCGCTTCTCAGTGTATGAGGTTTGTTTAGAGAGATGTTTAATGTAAGTATTGAAAACATGTGTTTAACATGTTTTTTTGGCCACAGTGATTATGTAAACAAGCCAGAAATTGTATATGTGGGTATTTAAATTTGGGATTGACTGTAGATTTTGTTTTTGGTTTGCAATAAGATTGTGCATTTGTAAAATAGAAAAATTGTAATGATTGTAATACTGTTATAAGTGGACTTGTTTCTTAAATTAGTTTGTGGTCTACTATAAAACATGTAGGCCAATTGCAGAATGTGTCCAATAACTAGTGTGTCCCAAGATTCAATAGCCGATCATGTGTGTAGTTGTAATATTAGAAATATGTTGGAGTGACTGATGAAGCCATGTCTGTATTGTTCTTGATTAGATTGTCAGGATGGATATGACGTTGATAGCTTTTTGACATGGATGACGAAGACCTGAATAGTGATAACAGATAAAGGTGAATAAAGGAGAACACCGGTGGCATTGAGGAAGGCAGTGGAATATTGCAAAAAAAAATTTAACCATGTTTAATGATTTGATAACGGAACTAGAGCGAATTTTGTGATGTACATAGCAGGAGTCGTAATGGTTATTTCAGGCAGTAGAGACAGTGAATGTAGTTGTTAATATGTGATGTAAAGATGAGTATTGTGAAAAATGAATGTTGAAACATTTAATAGTGAAAATAATATTGATGTTGAAAGTAAATGTGTACTAATGAATTGATGCATTGAATAAGTTTGAAAAAGATAAGACCTTAATAGGATGAACCAGAAGATCGACAGTAATGGAGAAGAGTGTATTTAAATGTGAATGACAAGGTTTAAATATCAAAAGTAATTTTATTGTAGTTTTGTACTAGTAGAAAATAATAATTGTATAATAACATTTATGGTGAATTAAGGCAATTTTTTGAATGTTAAGGTGTAAAAGGGTTGTTTTTCTTGTAATTAATGTTTGTGTAATAAAAGTTATGGTGAATAAAGAGAAGTTTTTGAAAGAGAAAGTTTCATGCATTGAATGAATTTTAAATGGTTAGTGTTAAGGAAGAACAAGTATTAGAGGTGAAAGTTGTGTAAGGTTTTTTGCTAAGAGTTAGTGAAGTTTGTGATGGGTATAATAGTTTTGGAAATGGAATAGTAATATTGGTTAAAATGTATGGGTAGAATATGTTTGGTGTAGGATTAGTAAGTTGTTATAAAGTGCAAGGCTTTAGTTTGTCTGGTAGGGGAGTAGCAAGCTGTTTAAAATGTGTCTGGTGTAGGAGTACAATGCTGTATTGAATTGTACGGGTAGGATATGCGCGGTATAGGAGTGCAATGCTGTCTTTAAATGTACAGGTAGGATATTCGTGGTATAGGAGTAGCAAGGTGTATTGAAATGTATGAGTAGGATATGCGTGGTAAAGGAGTAGCAAGCTGTCTTAAATTGTACGAGTAGGATGTGCGTGGTATAGGAGTAGCAAGCTGTCTTGAAATGTACGGGTAGGATATGCGCGATATAGGAGTAGCAAGCTGCATAGAGATGTACGAGTAGGATATGCGTGGTAAAGGAGTAGCAAGGTGTCTTAAATTGTATGGGTAGGATATGTGTGGTATATGAGTAGCAAGCTGTCTTGAAATGTAAGGGTTGGATATGTGCGGCATAGGAGTTTAAAGCTGTATTGAAATGTATGGGTAGGATATGATTGGTATAGGAGTAGCAAGCTGTCATAAAATGTACGGTAAGGATATGTGTGGTATAGTAGTAGCAAGCTGTATTGGAATGTACGGGCAGGATATGTGGGGTATAGGAGTAGCAAGCCGTTTTAAAAAGTATGGTTAGGATATGCGTGGTATAGGAGAAGCAAGCTGTTTTGAAATGTATGGGTATGATATGTGTGGTAAAGGAGAAGCAAGCTGTTTTGAAATGTATGGGTATGATATGTGTGGTAAAGGAGAAGTAAGTTGTTTTGAAATGTATGGGTAGAATATGTGTTGTATAGGAGTACAAAGCTGTCTTGAAATGTATTGGTAGGATATGCTTGGTATAGGAGTATCAAGCTGTATGAAAATGTATGTGTAGAGTATGTGTGGTATAGGAATAGCAAGCTGTATTTAAATGTATGTTTAGAGTATGTGTGGTATAGGAGTAAGAAGCTGATGTGGTGTCGGAATATGTGTGATGTAGGAGTAGCCCTGTATGTAAAGATTAGAGTGTAAAGTGTAGTACTGGGTAATGTGACGTATTTATAAGGGGGGATAGGGGGGCGAAGCCCCCCTGGGGTGGCGGGGCGGAGCCCCGCAGGGCCCGGCGTAAGCCGGGAAAATTTTTTAGGGGTATTCTCTTTTTATTTTTCTTTAATTTTCATTTTTATTTTATTTTATTTTATTTTATTTTATGTATGTATATATATATATATATTATTATATATTAAAATATTATTTAATTATCCGAAGTAGTTCCCCCAAATCGGCAAGTAACTTATTACAAGTTACTTGCCGATTTGGGGGAACTACTTCAGATAATAGTAAGACTCGTTGAATAATACGCTATGAGATGGGCAAGATGTTGCAACAAGTTTAATGAAGTAAAATTGACAACAAAGTTTAAGGAAAAATTCTGTAACAAGTTTAAAGTAACAAAGTTTAAAGTAGCAAGTTGTAACAAAGTTTGAAGAGAAAAATTGTAACAAAATTGAAGAAATAAAAATTGTCAGGAAAATAGTTTGTGTAATATTTTAGGCAAATTTTATACATGTATGAAAATTTTAGGAAAATCTTAAACCAAAGATGAAGGAAATTTAATGAAAACTTTATGCGAAAATTTAAGGAAAATTTTACATGAAAACTTTAAGGAAAATTTGAAAATTGCAATTTCTAGCAAAGTTTGACGTCATCTATTTGAAAAGTTTGAAGCAATTTCTAGCAAAGTTTGACAACATCTTTTTGCAAATTTTATACATGTAGGAAAATTTTAGGAAAATCTTTAACCAAAGATGAAGGAAATTTTAAAAGAAAATTTAAGGAAAATTTTACATGAAAACTTTAAGGAAAATTTGATGCGAAAACTTTAATTCAGATGCAATTTCTAGCTAAGTTCGATGCAATTTTTAGCAAAGTTTGACGCAATTTCTAGCAAAGTTTGACAACATCTTTTTGCAAAGTTTGACGCAATTTCTAGCAAAGTTTGATGTAATTTCTAGCATGTTTTTGTCATGCACTTTCAACCAAATTTGATTGTAATTTTTGTGAAAATTTGAAGCAATTTTTAGCAAAGTTTGACAACATCTTTTTGCAAAGTTTGACGCAATTTCTAGCAAAGTTTGATGTAATTTCTAGCATGTTTTTGTCATGCATTTTCAACCAAATTTGATTGTAATTTTTGGCAAAATTTGACGCAATTTCTTGCAAAATTTGACGCAATTTCTAGCATGTTTTTGTCATGCATTTTCAACCAAATTTGATTGTAATTTTTGGCAAAATTTGATGCAATCTTTTCGAAAAGTCTGATGCAATTTCTAGCAAAGTTTGATCAATTCCACACACAAAACATAAGAAAATGTTACACTTAAAATTTTTAATGAAATCTTGACATTCTTGTCTCTTCTGCAGCCAGTTCGTCTATGTTCCAAGATCTTAATGGCTTGACTGAAGGGGTTTGGTGTTGTAGAGATACAAAATCTTAGCACTGTTGTAAATCAGCGTTGTTCACTACCAACTGTAAAATAAAAAATTAAAAGGATTTAGAATAAAGGAACAAATTTTAATTTAACAAACTGTGCCCTACATGCACTATAATTTGTAAAATGCAATAAAGCACTTTAACCAAATCTAATTTCAATTTGCAGCAAAGTATTAAAGCAGTTTCAACCAAATGAACAAGCAATTTGCAGCTAAGTATTGAAGCAGTTTGAACTAAATATAAATGCAGTTTGCAGCAAATTGTTAAAGCAGTTCAAACCAAATATAACGGAAGTTGCAGCAAAGTATTGAAGCAGTATTAAAGCAGTTTCAATCAAATATAAATGCAGTTTGCAGCTTAGTATTAAAGAAGTTTGCAGCTAAGTATTAAAGCAATTTCAACCAAACATAAATGCAGTTTGTAGCTAAGTATTAAAGCAGTTTCAACCAAATATGAATGCAGTTTGTAGCTAAGTATTGAAGCAGTTTCAACCAAATATGAATGCAGTTTGCAGCTAAGTATTGAAGCATTTTCAACCAAATGAACAAGCAATTTGCAGCTAAGTATTAAAGCAGTTTCAACCAAACATAAATACAGTTTGAAGCTAAGTATTGAAGCAGTTTCAACCAAATATAAATACTGTTTGCATCTAAGTATTGAAGCAGTTTCAACCAAATATCAATGCAGTTTTCATCTCAGTATTGAAGCAGTTTCAACCAAATATGAATGCAGTTTGCAGCCAAGTATTGAAGCAGTTTCAACCAAATATAAATACAGTTTGCAGCTAAGTATTGAAGCAGTCTCAACCAAATATAAATACAGTTTGCAGCTAAGTATTGAAGCAGTTTCAACCAAATATGAATACAGTTTGCAGCTAAGTATTGAAGCAGTTTCAACCAAATATAAATGCAGTTTGCAGCTAAGTATTGAAGCAGTTTCAACCAAATATAAATACAGTTTGCAACTAAGTATTGAAGCAGTTTCAACCAAATATGAATACAGTTTGCTGGCTAAGTATTGAAGCAGTTTCAACCAAATATAAATACAGTTTGCAGCTAAGTATTGAAGCAGTTTCAACCAAATATGAATACAGTTTGCTGGCTAAGTTTTGAAGCAGTTTCAACCAAATATAAATACAGTTTGCAGCTAAATATTGAAGCAGTTTCAACCAAATATGAATACAGTTTGCTGGCTAAGTATTGAAGCAGTTTCAACCAAATATAAATACAGTTTGCAGCTAAGTATTGAAGCAGTTTCAACCAAATATGAATACAGTTTGCTGGCTAAGTTTTGAAGCAGTTTCAACCAAATATAAATACAGTTTGCAGCTAAGTATTGAAGCAGTTTCAACCAAATATGATCGCATTTTGTAGCCAAGTGTTGAAGCAGTTTCAACCAAATATGAATACAGTTTGCATCTAATTATTGAAGCAGTTTCAACCAAATATAAAAGCAATTTGCAGCAAACGATTAAAGCTGTTTCAACCAAATCAAATGGAAGTTGCAGCAAAGTATCAAAGCAGTTTGAACCAAATATAAATGCAGTTTGCTGCTAAGTATTGAAGCAGTGTTAACCAAATATGAGTACGGTTTGTAGCTAAGTATTGAAGCAGTTTCAACCAAATATAAATAAAGTTTGCAGCTAAGTATTGAAGCAGTTTCAACCAAATATGAATACAGTTTGCAGCTAAGTATTGAAGCAGTTTCAACCAAATATGAATGCAGTTTGCATCTAAGTAGTGAAGCAGTTTCAACCAAATATAAATGCAGTTTGCAGCTAAGTATTGAAGCAGTTTCAACCAAATATGAATGCAGTTTGCATCTAAATATTGAAGCAGTTTCAACCAAATATGAATACAGTTTGCAGCGAAGTATTGAAGCAGTTTCAACCAAATATAAATGCAATTTGCAGCTAAGTATTGAAGCAGTTTCAACCAAATATGAATGCAGTTTGCAGCTAAGTATTGAAGCAGTTTCAACCAAATATAAATGCAGTTTGCAGCTAAGTATTGAAGCAGTTTCAATCAAATATAAATACAGTTTGCAGCTAAGTATTGAAGCAGTTTCAACCAAATATGAATACAGTTTGCTGGCTAAGTTTTGAAGCAGTTTCAACCAAATATAAATACAGTTTGCAGCTAAGTATTGAAGCAGTTTCAACCAAATATGATCGCATTTTGTAGCCAAGTGTTGAAGCAGTTTCAACCAAATATGAATACAGTTTGCATCTAATTATTGAAGCAGTTTCAACCAAATATAAATGCAATTTGCAGCTAAGTAGTGAAGCAGTTTCAACCAAATATGAATGCAGTTTGCAGCTAAGTATTGAAGTAGTTTCAACCAAATATGAATACAGTTTGCTGGCTTAGTTTTGAAGCAGTTTCAACCAAATATAAACACAGTTTGCAGCTAAGTATTGAAGCAGTTTCAACCAAATATGAATGCATTTTGTAGCCAAGTGTTGAAGCAGTTTCAACCAAATATGAATACAGTTTGCAGCTAAGTATTGAAGCAGTTTCAACCAAATATGAATACAGTTTGCTGGCTAAGTTTTGAAGCAGTTTCAACCAAATATAAATGCAATTTGCAGCTAAGTATTGAAGCAGTATCAACCAAATATGAATGCATTTTGTAGCCAAGTGTTGAAGCAGTTTCAACCAAATATGAATGCAGTTTGCATCTAAGTATTGAAGCAGTTTCAATCGAATATAAATGCAATTTGCGGCTAAGTATTGGAGCAGTTTCAACCAAATATAAATGCAGTTTGCAGCTAAGTATTGAAGCAGTTTCAACCAAATCAAATGGAAGTTGCAGCAAAGTATCAAAGCAGTTTGAACCAAATATAAATGCAGTTTGCTGCTAAGTATTGAAGCAGTGTTAACCAAATATGAGTACGGTTTGTAGCTAAGTATTGAAGCAGTTTCAACCAAATATAAATACAGTTTGCAGTTAAGTTTTGAAGCAGTTTCAACCAAATATAAATGCAGTTTGCAGCTAAGTATTGAAGCAGTTTCAACCAAATATAAAAGCAATTTGCAGCAAACGATTAAAGCTGTTTCAACCAAATCAAATGGAAGTTGCAGCAAAGTATCAAAGCAGTTTGAACTAATTATAAATGCAGTTTGCAGCTAAGTATTGAAGCAGTGTTAACCAAATATGAATGCAATTTGCAGCTAAGTATTGAAGCAGTTTCAACCAAATAAAAATGCAAATAGCAGCAAAGTTTCAAATTCAACTCATTTCACGTTTTCAGATCTGTAATGGATGTAGAAATAATTATAACTTAAGTGTTGAAGCAGTTTCAACCAAATATGAATGCAGTTTGCATCTAAGTATTGAAGCAGTTTCAATCGAATATAAATGCAATTTGCGGCTAAGTATTGGAGCAGTTTCAACCAAATATAAATGCAGTTTGCAGCTAAGTATTGAAGCAGTTTCAACCAAATCAAATGGAAGTTGCAGCAAAGTATCAAAGCAGTTTGAACCAAATATAAATGCAGTTTGCTGCTAAGTATTGAAGCAGTGTTAACCAAATATGAGTACGGTTTGTAGCTAAGTATTGAAGCAGTTTCAACCAAATATAAATACAGTTTGCAGCTAAGTTTTGAAGCAGTTTCAACCAAATATAAATGCAGTTTGCAGCTAAGTATTGAAGCAGTTTCAACCAAATATAAAAGCAATTTGCAGCAAACGATTAAAGCTGTTTCAACCAAATCAAATGGAAGTTGCAGCAAAGTATCAAAGCAGTTTGAACTAATTATAAATGCAGTTTGCAGCTAAGTATTGAAGCAGTGTTAACCAAATATGAATGCAATTTGCAGCTAAGTATTGAAGCAGTTTCAACCAAATAAAAATGCAAATAGCAGCAAAGTTTCAAATTCAACTCATTTCACGTTTTCAGATCTGTAATGGATGTAGAAATAATTATAACTTACAATGTTCTTCCGAATTGGGTTGGATGGTGCAGGCTGCAATTCACCAGGTTGACATCGCCAGGCCGTGGAGAACTGCCGGGCCAACTTCGTGGCCAACATCAGGGCCGCCTTCGGGCAGGTAGTGGGCTTGAATTAAACCAGAATAATACATGGTGAATGTAAATGCAAATATTAAATACATTTGCACAATAGTTTATTTTGTAATGGCATAAGGCAGAGGATTTGCATGAACAACTTTGCGATGAATATGCACAATTTTGAGAGGGAAAAAACAAAAACAAAAACAAGAAAGTCTTCAGGAAAGAACAATGTTAACTAAAGGCAGCATTTGGATGCAAGAAAAATACATTTTAGTAAGGCATGAGGAGATACACTTACATGCTGGTGTAGTTTGGGTTGGATGGTACAGATTGAGACCACCAGTGACCCATAGGGTTGACATCGTCAGGCCCAAGCTATCATGAGCATCGTCAGAGAAGACCACCATCCACCACCAGCATCAACACAGAAAAGGGTTGACATTGTCAGGCCCAAGCCATCGTGAGCATCAGCAGAGATGAGCATCAGCAGACAGGAGAACCGTCCACCACCAGAATCAGAACAGAATTGAAGGCTCCCCCTATTGGACCCCGGTTTTTATTCCCTCCGCACGGTGGAGCGCACTCTGTTACACAAAAGCCATCCTTTCACTAAGGGCGTTTCCCACAACAACTTTCTGTAATGCAAAATAAATCAGTTAATCAGCCTGGGGTCCAGGCTATTTTGGGAGTAACTGGTCCAACTTCAATAGGATTAAATGGGTGTTGCTCTTCTTCAACTTCTGTTTAACTTTTATCACAAGCTGGTGGAACACACGTCCTTTTCTTTGCGCCCAGCGCATCTTCTTGTCATTTAAATGAAGTATCTGCAAACCACATGATGTTACGTCTTCTACTGAATTATTCAGAAGCATCCATAAGCTGGCGTTCAATACAACTGATTGGTCAGAACTGTGAGATGTTGGGCCATCCACAGGACAGTCTGGGAATAAGTTCTTGAATATTTTGAAGTTCGTAGTCAAAGTACGGTGCGGCGCGCCACATGGGTTCGGAGACGGGCTTCAGGGGTGCGGGGGACCTTGAACGATGACATCATACAAGCTGGTAGAAAAAAAACAAGTTGCCAATTATTTCGAAGCACTGCCAAACAAGTTTCACAAAACTTGAAACGTAATATTAATAATTCATGTCTAAATAAATTATTTTGACATGTTTCGGGACCCCCCCCCCCCTCAATGTTTTGGGAGAGGACAAATCATGCGCTCTTCGTTTTTTTAAATTAATTTATGAGCGGAAGGTCTCTACTTCACACTCTTCTTGGACAGCACCTACCCACTCCCCGTCCCAGCGAAGTGTAACAAAATAACATTCTTATAGGATAGGGAAAATTGTTTTGTCCCCTCTGGTACATGGAAATTATTACATAACAAAAACAAATGCATGCTTTTATTTATTGCGAGTGTGTGAAGATGAATCAGAAAATCGAAGTGTGACTAAAATGTAAATAATCTTAAATTGAGCACCCCAAGCAGCCATGATCCTTTGTTCAGTCAAGCGATGGCCAAAAAGATCAAATTTGAAGGTCACAAGTTCATATCAAAGACCTGCCTGCCGCCATGGACGGCTGAATGTAAATTGGTTACAACCGCAAATAAAATAATTCGGTGTTTTGTTATGCACTGTATCAACTTGCACTGACATGATGACGTCAGGTTTCTTGGCTCGGTCTGACCTATGACATTACTTGTTTACAAAAAGGGCGCCCGCTGTGGCGAAGAGCTTATAGAATGATATCAAACAGTACCGTAAACACTCACCACAAACTCCATATAGTTATTGATAATAACCAGAAATATCTTGAATTGGAGAGGAGTGTTTACACAACAACCATTGCTCACAGCAAAACAGACTTTGGTGCAGCCATTTTCTCTCCATCCTTTCAAAATCAAATGAAACCAAAACGAGGCTAAGTGGGAATTTAGTGTGATTTCTGATCCCTTTTATGGTGAAATGATTAACTTCTGTCATGATCACATATTCTGGGTGGAAACTGGAAATTATGATAAAACCATGACATTTGGCATAATGATCTACATACATGTCACTCTACAAATCTATCTGGACACTTGAAAATCCAAAACGGTCAGCTTTCAAGATCGCTGTCAAACGTAGGCCTACCTGACAAAAATTCTTGACCACTTCAGTTTGTTTAATGTAATACAAATTGGTGAATTTACAGGTCAATAGTTCACACGTTAAATCTACCCAAAATCCATGGATGCTTGGTGGCCATTTTTACAATGGCCACCAATATACCTGCTGAAACTATTTACTTGAAGTTAATTGTTTAACTATTTTCTGAAGACTCCACTGACCGATTGAGCTTGAACTTTCACAGGTTTGTTATTTCATGTATATGTTGGGTCACACAAAGTGCGGATACTGGTCTTTGACAATTACCAATGTTTGTGATTTCAGTCCATTTCTGTGGAGAACTGCTTGATTTTGGGAAGTGGCATCACATATTTTGAAAATAACATTAAATGCACAAGGAGTCGGGACAGCATTCAGCGAAGAGAGATATGACCTCAGTGCATGGAACAAGATGTGCTTGATGAGACAAATTAAAGTACCATTAAAGAAAGTTGACTTTAGTCAGAGAGGCAGCTCAATATATCCTTTATGATGTAACATCAGTGAATGGCAACAGTCAAACAACTTCTTGAACAGGATTACTGCAAAATATGAAACATGAAAAGCTATTAACAACTGATGGGGGGCCTGACAGATACATGACATGTCTTGTAAATTGACTATTTTCATTCAGTTTTTCCATCATGATAAAACTGTTATATATAAGCTTTGATGCATTGCATTGCGGAGTATTGATATGGTCTTGGGTTTACAGTAACACCGTGTATAATTTACTTTGGATGCGTAGAATATTGTTCTGATAAGAAGTTGTCCTGCAAATTGTTAAATACTGCCACGAAGTATATAAGTAGATGGAGGGGATAGTGAAAATAGTTATGAGAATTCCCCACCCCACCCCACAACCAATTCACAAATCTACTCCATGATAGTAAATGAGGACTATGTCTTTCCAGAACTTCATTCTACTCAGAGATAAATAGATTACACATGGTGTTAATGCAAACTGACAATCTTAACTGTCATACCCAAGTCAAAGTCCGAGTTACCACAAAGTTTTTATGAAAAAATGTAAACTCCAACAGTGGTTAATACATCTGCTTTACAGGGGTCGTTGGTTCAAATCCTACCGAGTAGGCCAATGAGGGTTTTTTTTCCAGCTCTCAGGAAAGTACTGAGTATACAGGTCTTGTTACACATCAGTGTAGGTTAACACCAAGACTATTAAAACAATTATTCTTTATTTCCAATGCAGTTATTATAGTGGTCTCTCTACATCTGCTCTAGAATGTGAGGGTCCACCCAAGTAGCCTGTGGATATCCCACAGGCAGTGCTTATCACACATTGGTGTAAAGGTAAAACCAAAATACTAATATCAAATATAGTTGAACTCATTATGAAAAATCAGCACGAATTGGTTTAATTGCTTTTTAATTTACACAGTATTGAAATTTAAAAATCATAATGCATTTTCAACACACAGGAAGCCAACATTTTCAAAATCGTCACTGCCACAAGTAGCATTCGGAAAAAATGGCGTCTAAAGCTGAACGCTTTTTAAAACACCATTATCCTTTAAAATTTCAGAGTGTTTTCAACCGGTTTTCTCATTGTGGACTCTGGATGCTTTGAACTTGATAAATATACTGCTTTTGTCTGTTTTAAATTCTAAATTAACAAGCAATAAACAATACAGGATGAAAGGTGCGTGTTAGTTTGTGAAACCGAAAAAGAAGCAAAATTGACTATTTCTGTTTTCACAAACTGACACATTCCAATGTACCTGTGGGCGCATGCGCGCATGTCCCTTGCACACAAGGTCTGTGTTAGTTCGTGAAATCATTTTTGTTCACATTTGAGTATGATGCGTGCCGTGCATTTCAATGGTAAATGGAACCTGTGCGTCAGATTGACACTTTCATGCAAATGTTGCCATACATAATTATTACATTTAAAAAAGTAAAGCTCTTGAAGCTTTGAAACTTCATGAAATTGTAGGGCATGACGAATGTTGTTTAAACATGTAAAAAATTGAAAACTAAATAAAATATGGTTTTGTACACAAGGTATTAGTTCGTGGTGTCGGTGACGAAATGTAGCATGGTTTCAAAATCTTAAAATTACATGAATAGGAATACACTTCTTACCTTCTTGAAATTAACATTGTTCTTCACTTAGAAAGACTGCTCAAAATGTCCTTCATGATGTAACACTAGTTAATCACAACTGAGACACAAGATCAAGACAAGAAGGCTGTATAATATAAACAAGACATTTTAAAAATAATTCAAGACCATATATAGATCACCTTAAGTGCAGATGACCTATATATGGATGACCTGCAGTGGCTCAAATGTAGCAGTGAGTTTACTAATCAGCACAACCTGCCGTCACATGGATGACCTGCAGTGGTTGGAGTACAGTATTGAGTCTACTAATCACCACAACCTGTGCCGTCACATGGATGACCTGCAGTGGTTGGAGTACAGTATTGAGTCTACTAATCACCACAACCTGTGCCGTCACATGGATGACCTGCAGTGGTTGGAGTGCAGCAGTGAGTTTACTAATTAGCATAACCTGTGCTGTCACATGGATGACCTGCAGTGGTTGGAGTACAGTATTGAGTCTACTAATCACCACAACCTGTGCCGTCACATGGATGACCTGCAGTGGTTGGAGTGCAGCAGTGAGTTTACTAATTAGCATAACCTGTGCTGTCACATGGATGACCTGCAGTGGTTGAAGTGTAGCAGTGAGCTTACTAATCAGCACAACCTGTGCCGTCACATGGATGACCTGCAGTGGTTGGAGTGCAGCAGTGAGTTTACTAATTAGCATAACCTGTGCTGTTACATGGATGACCTACAGTGGTTAGAGTGTTGCAGTGAGTTTACTAATCAGCACAACCTGTGCCATTACATGGATGACCTGCAGTGGTTGGAGTGTAGCAGTGAGTTTACTAATCAGCACAACATGTGCTGGCTTTCTTCTTTTGGAAGTAATTTATCTTACTCACTCAATAGTGAAGATGATTACAAGATGGTGGGGGCATTTAGGGAGGGGAATAAACTAGTAGAATAGGCGGCATAAAACTATCGACACAAAGACCAAATATTGTTCCAAAATAAAAAGATAGATGCTTACCATCTGTGGCTGAACATTTCCTTTCCACTCTGAAGAACTTGTACAATATTCCCTTCATGAAGTGATGTTGGTGAGTGACTACAGAAAGACAACTTCATGAGCAAGGAACCTGAAACATATCAAACATTCAAATCAAATCATGGATGACCTTAAGTGCAGATGACCTATTGACCTGCAACAGTTGGAGTGTAGCAGTGCGCTTACTAATCAGCACAACCTGTGCCGTCACATCTACCATCCGCAGTGGTTGGATTGTAGCAGTGAGTTTACTAATCAGCACAACCTGTGCCGTCACATGGATGACCTGCAGTGATTGGAGTGTAGCAGTGAGTTTACTAATCAGCACAACCTGTGCCGTCACATGGATGACCTGCAGTGGTTGGAGTGTATCAGTGCGCTTACTAATCAGCACAACCTGTGCCGTCACATGGATGACCTGCAGTGGTTGGAGTGTAGCAGTGAGTTTACTAATCAGCACAACCTGTGCCGTCACATGGATGACCTGCAGTGGTTGGAGTGTAGCAGTGAGTTTACTAATCAGCACAACCTGTGCCATCACATGGATGACCTGCAGTGGTTGGAGTGTAGCAGTGAGTTTACTAATTAGTACAACATGTGCCGTCACATGGATGACCTGCAGTGGTTGGAGTGTAGCAGTGAGTTTACTAATCAGCACAACCTCTGCCGTCACATGGATGACCTGCTGTGGTTGGAGTGTAGCAGTGAGTTTACTTATTAGCACAACCTGTGCCATAAATAACATAACTCTTCTTCTTCTTCCACGGTGAGAGCAGATTCATTAGACATGAATATTGTCACACTGCAGTATGCGCATGCATACGTGGTAGTTGCTGTTGCCAGCGAGTGGTGCAAAGAGGGTGAATATGTACAAAAGTAACTCAAGTGAAACTCATATGTGTGCAAGTAAAAATCTACCCTGGAGGCATGGCTAGTTAGTAGAAGATCCCCTCAGTGCAGTTGTGAAGGCATCAAAGGAAGTGCAGCTGGTTGGATCCACAATTCGGTGCCACTGTTTCTGTTTTATGTCTAGTTTGCCATCTATCTGTGTTTTATATTCTCTTTATTAATGAATTTGTAACTTTTTTTTACCTCTTGTAAATGCTACATAATTCAGCCTTGTGCTGCCAGTTGGTTTTTAATAAAAAATGAACGAATGAATGAATATCATGGGTGACCTGCAGTGGTTGAAGTGTAGTAGTGAGCTTACTAATCGGCACAACTGTGCTGTCACATGGATGACCTGCAGTGGTTGGAGTGCAGCAGTGAGTTTACTAATCAGCGCAACCTGTGCTGTTACATGGATGACCTGCATTGGTTGGAGTGCAGCAGTGAGTTTACTAATCAGCACAACCTGTGCCGTCACATGGATGACCTGCAGTGGTTGGAGTGTAGCAGTGAGTTTACTAATCAGCACAACCTGTGCCGTCACATGGATGACCTGCAGTGGTTGGAGTGTAGCAGTGAGTTTAATAATCAGCACAACATGTGCTCTCAGTCTTCTTTCAGAAGCAAATTATCTCACTCAGAAATATTGGAAATGATTACAAGATGGTGGGGGGCAGTTGGGGAGGGGAATAAACTAGTAAAGTGGGCGGCATAAAACTACCAACAGAAAGATCAAATATTTCTTTTCTATTCTGAAGAAATTGTACAATATTTCCTTCATGAAGTGATTTTGGTGAGTGACTTCAGAGAAACAACTTCATGAGTAAGGAACCTGAAACATATAAAACATTCAAATCTAATCATTATTTGATAATAGATTTACGCTTGGTAAAAAACACAATTTCTTGATGACGTACCAAGCATACAGTTCAAAACATCAAGTAAACAAGTGGCGTTCTGAGAGTCACACACTGTGCCTTCACCATGCAAACCTTCAAATCAGTTTAAGACCCCTGCAATCACAACAGAGTTGCTGAGTCCTCAATCGAGTGATTGTTACAAATGTGGTCTCAATGTGAAGAGGAAGGAATAAGCTTTCAATTGATGTGCGACAAGTTATAAACAGGTTTCCACAATTTATAAATAAGTCACAAATACATGAAATAAAGGTGATTGAAAAAAAATCAAAACTTTTTTTTTTGACAAGTTCATATGTTAAGGTCAATGTAACAAGTCTACACAATGAAAACAGACAGAGTGTAGACTAGCTGTCAAGACATCTGTTCTAAAGTATGGAGTTTACTAATCAGCACAACCTGTGCCGTCACATTTATGACCTGCATTGGTTGGAGTAAAGCAGTGAGTTTACTAATCAGCACAACCTGTGCTTTCGCATGGATGACCTGCAGTGGTTGGAGTGTAGCAGTGAGTTTACTTATCAGCACAACCTGTGTCGTCACATGGCAACCTGCAGTGGTTGAAGTGTAGTAATGAGTTTACTAATCGGCACAACCTGTGCCATCACATGTATTTACTATATGAGGATACAACATTGGCTCCTGAGGATGTACAATGTGCCAGTAATGAGTTTTGCCACATTACTTACATGTATTTACTCATCATTTTCTCAAAACGGACCTTTCTCTATCAACAAAGATTGTAAAAGGTGTAATCATTTTGGGGCATTTAGAATGTATTATAATTTAAAAAAACACTTATGTTACCTAATTCTTTGATTAGTATGCACAAACCAGTGAGAACAGCAAAGCTACGTCTAAAAGCAGCAATTTTATTGTACACTTTAATAAAGCCCAACTTCAAACCATTTATTGTAAGAACATTCAGGTTGATCAATAAATTTGTATAATTTTCTACAGTAGTACGATAATACGAAGTAAATAAAAATGTGCAAGCGTCACATCTTAGCTCAATATTATAATGAAGCAAATACATTAAATTATTTAACAATCAGTAAGTAATATATATAGAACATTCGTTTCAATCAGTACATAATGTGTACAATGTTGTGTACAGATCAGCTTCTATTAACAAATGCATGATGGAAGGAAGCCGCGTACATGTGCAGAAATCATTTATCAATTATTTGTCAGGTTTATTAGTCGGCTTCAAAGCAATCTATAAGATGGACCACAGTGAAATGACAATTCTTTTACCGGTAACAACCATGTGAATAAATCTCTGTCTCGTGCTCTGTTTGTCTTCCTTTCTTGTAGATAAGAAAAGCACACTGTTTGAAACATCAAGACTCCACTTTCTCTCTGTTCTGGTTCTTCTCAGAACCAACAGTTCTTCCCAGAACCAACCGTTCTTCCCAAAAGAGATTTATTCACATTTTTTGTTAGGGATGCAAGTTCATGTTGGATTCGGCTGGTTAGAGATCAGGACCCAGTTTCATGGTGCTGCTTCCCAAAGAATACTGCACGGACGGCGCCCAGTAAAGTGCGACTTTCTATGGGGTAAATGCAGAATTCCACGGTAAGCAGTGCCATGAAATTGGGCCCAGCACTATTGTGCTATTACTCATTGGCACCATGGAAATAAAAAGCATGAAGATGAAACATCTTTAATTACATAACTTTATGTCATTGACGATGCCTCTTTAAACTTGAAAACTTAAATACCTAGCAGCTACGATGTACATTATTCTACAGACTACATAAGACTTGCTATTTTAAGTATTTTGCAACCAAAATGGAAGGTTAGAGTACAGATATGAAGATCAATCAAGAAGTTATCAAATTGATGCTTTTTTTTTTTTACTGTTTTTGAAGCTGCCTTGAGTTTGTTTTACAAATGTACATGGTTGGAGATAGAATCCACATACAGATTGTAATGCATGAACATGTCCCCGCTCGACCCCACAAGTATTTAGCATGATGCTGTTAGATGAACATGTAAAGTCGTGCTGGGGTGCCTACCTGGCCTGGTTGCTGCACCATGCAAACAGAGACTGTTAAAATGTCATGTAATTCACCCCCAGTGTCCTGATCAGTCCCCATGAAGTGGTTATGACTGATGCAGGAATGATATTTCTCTGGATTTGTGAAGCTGCCTTGAGTTTGTTTTACAAATGTACATGGTTGGAGAAAGAATCTGCATACAGATTGTAATGCATGAACATGTCCCCGCTCGACCCCACAAGTATTTAGCATGATGCTGTTAGATGAACATGTAAAGTCGTGCTGGGGTGCCTACCTGGCGTGTGGGCTGCACCATGCAAACTGAGACAATGTCATGTAATACGCCCCCAGTGTCCCGAACGGCCTCCACAAAGTGGTTACGACTCCCCATGAAGTGGTTACGACTGATGCAACCTACCTAGTTCTCAAGAGTACCTACCTAGTTCTCAAGAGTAAATAAGCTGTTCTACACCTGTGACACTTAATTAATCATTTTCATCAACAATTAATCAATGTTCCTCATTGACACTATACACAATATCAATTAAATAAACTTTTAAATTGTTCATCAAATAGTATATTCTGCCAAATGATATGTGCAAGTCACAAATCGCCAATAACTGTACATTCATTCACTATCAAATTGAAGTTGGTGTATAATAGAAAGAAGGTAGAGAGATACAAGCCATTGGTTTACATTGTAGGGCCCTTAAAACTGCCAATTGGATCACCTGTTTTGCTTGTGATGTTTCGGTTGACCTCAATGAAGGACAAATGGATGGGTGGCAGGACCTTGATGATGCTACTACAAAGAGCAAATACATCCTTAGTGAGGCAAGACTAGTTAAAAATGGCTCACCTGATTGACCCCCTTGATGGATGAATAGCAGGATGATGATGCTACTACAAAAACCAAAAAAAAAAACTTGAAGCAAGACTTATTTACAAAATGATTTCCCTAAATGGGTAGGTGATTAAATCAGGTAAACTGACGTCAAGTTTTGGAAAAATTTATTTCAAGGTTTTCTGTGAAACTCCATCACCTCTCAATACAATACTTTCCATGAATCTACTTCTTGGGGAACAGCCAAGTCGTTTTGATCGTCACCTCTTGGTTTTTTATCTTGTTTTGTAAATTTGTTTTAGATATGCTTTTGCTGGGGAAGAGGTTGGCAAATTTCTTGCATGTAAAGTTACCGTCAAATAATCCAGCTTGTAAACCAAACAACCTTTCAGGATAATTCTATGGCCAAATCTGGCTCAATTCCGACGGTCCTACGTCAACCCATTACTTAGGCTTCACCACAAGGCAAGAAAAAGGCACCCAAAGACATTCTCAAATGAAACCTAGTAAGTCCTACATTGAAGGAAGTAAAAACTAATCTTTTTTTCACGTCAGAGAGCAACCTTCAACACACCAACATTTTCAACTTTTCTATTTACAATTTTTTTCATTTTTTTTAAATATTTTTTTTGATTTTTAGAATTGGAATAAATTCAGTGATAGCCCAAAAGGCATTAAAACACCTGTGATATAGCAACTTTCTACACTGCTTTCTACTATTGTCAACGGAAATGGAACATCCTTATATACAGCCTGTTCTTCATTAAAGAGTCAAGCATGTATTGATATGGCACTAACCCCTCACTGATGATGCTGATACAGCCAACATACTATCCCACAATATGATATCGTGAAAAGAAGGTAAATGCATTAAACTGTAAACTGCAGTTAACAGTAGTAATGTGTTTCTCCATCATTTGGAAAATGGTGGAACATATCAACACTTGCTACCAGTAGCACCACTTTAGTGGTCAAAATTTACATTGTCAGGGTCTATCCGATACGAACACCAGCCCTGGGCATAATTTCATGGTTCTGCTTATCAAATACAAATATGTGCTTAGTGTACATGTAAGCATATTTCATGGGTTAGCAAGGATTTTTGACTTCTGCCCCTTTCATACCTACATTACTAAGCATTCTTTGCTTGCACAGCGAGCACAGAAATCTGATGCTATTCCAGTAAATTGAGACTGGTGTACTTAATAGTTTGGGACGCTAATCATCCTTACTAGCAGCTCAGAAGCTGAATTGCGAAGGACACAGCTACACATGTTTGAGCTGCAGGCATGCAAGGATGCCTTTTGGCAGCCAGCCACATCGACCCATATTTGACCACGAAGCACAGCCAGAGATCGAAAGTGTTTGATTTTCCACAGGGAGAAAACCAGAGGGCCCGGAGAAAAACCCTCATGGGCAGAATAGAGAGCCAACGCACAACTCTACTCACATAAGGCCCTAGCCGGGAATCGAACCAGGGCCACAGTAATGTGAGGTGAGGTGAGCGCTTTACGAACAAGCCACCCATGCCACCCATAGGCTATCCCGGTAAGTTGAGAATGGTCAACAAAACTGTAAAATTTTGTGGTAAGCAGAGCCATAAAATTCACCCGATGATACAGAAAGTGTGCTATTTTTTACACATTACTTCCTAACCTTTGTCCTTGGAGCGTACTGAACATATCCAGGCAAAAACTGGTGTATGGGACTCACAAGGCAACCATCTAATGACAACCATTTCTTCTCAATTAATCAGCTTGGTTGGAATAAATAGATACCTCTTGTTACACCTGTACCTTCGGGCAAACCAACGAATTAACCACCCCATTCTTTGGTTTGGGTGACCCAGGCAGACCAGGTGATTTC
The DNA here is from genome assembly GCA_911728455.2 of Marthasterias glacialis. Lineage (NCBI taxonomy): Eukaryota > Metazoa > Echinodermata > Asteroidea > Forcipulatida > Asteriidae > Marthasterias > Marthasterias glacialis. The sequence goes on from OU452223.1 coordinate 14,180,004, forward strand.
AGCTCAATCGTTGAGGAGTATCTCCGAAGTGACATGTCCGCTCTTGTCTGCAGGGCGATGAGGCGCATCTTGTACTCTGTACGCTGAGCTTTTAGCTTGCGGATGGGAAAGACTGCACTCTCACGTTTGCTCTTCATCTCTGGCGTACTGCTTAGCCATGGACTAGCGAGACAGTCTTCAACTGATGGCCGATCACTGGGAAACAAAAAATCATTGAGTAATAGTCATTTTTGTTTTTTAAAAGGCATGCATGCTGCAAAAGACTTGAACAAGGGTTTGTGCAGGGGTGAGGATCAATGCTGACAAAACGGTCTTTAAACTTGAATCTTGATCATAGGAGAAGTCAGAACTTTCATATCCATTGTGGCTGGAGTTGGTGTTTCAGAAATTTGGTGCTTGGTATGTGTCAGGGTGTACCCCCCATCCTCATTGTGCCTTGTGTTCAGGGAATCTCAGGAATTCTTTAGAGGATTTGTTTTTATTGGGGGGAGGGGAAGGTGGAGATGTAATTATCTGTACAAGAGAGGAAGAGTGTGTTATGTTAGAGTACAGGAACACTTTGGGGAATTCTCTCTGCCACATGTCGGGCATTGTATAGATGCAGATGACAAAAACTACAGCCGGTCAGAGGGAAGAGGAACAGGGTAATTACTAATAGAAGGACACAGTTTTGAGAGAAAAATAGAATAAAATGAAGGGAAATTTGGCATATGGCAACTTCCATGTTGCCAATGTTCATTCAACTAATTCTTCAATCATGCTCCATTCTGTAAAGAACCTCAAGGGCAAGGTTAGGTGGAGAGGAATATTATCAGTCTTTTACATGACGGTAACAAAAGTTTTACGGGAGAAAGGGCGTACGCAATTAATGTGCAAAATTGTGTTTCAAGAAAACTGAGCTTGAAAGTTTGATCGTTTTTCTGCTCCTCATATAAGTTGTTATAGGAAGGTTAAACTCTGCAAATGAAAATAGGAAAACATGTCTTTGGGATAATTTTAGGAACAAAGATGTAGCAGTAATGCCAAAGTGTTGTGCTAGAAGCCATTTCAGGACCTTCTGTTACTGGAAAAAAGTACTTTGTAAGCATGGAAAAAGGGCGTACAACCTTACACCCTTCTTCCAGGCACACAACAAACTCTTTTCCTGTTTCCAAGGAAATTCTTTATTTTCCTTCTGAAAAAAAGAAAGTTTCACTTTGACAGAACTTTTGGTACACCATCAGTCACCCGAACAATAAATGCAAACCCCTTTATTACATGTATACTTTCAACCGCATGCAAACAAAGAATTCTGCTTAAGAGTTAACATTGAGCTGGGGGCCAAGTTTGACTAGTCTAATGAGGATTTTAAACGAACTAGACCAGAGTGAGAAAACAAAAGTCATCTTACATCGCCTCTTTCTTCAGCAAGGACAAGACAAAATCTCTCGCTTCCGGTGTGCAGTTCTTATACAGGTATCGTATATTGAACTTGACCCTGGTGACGTTGTAAATTGTCTTCTCTCGGTTTCGTCCAATGAATGGTGATGTTCCACTCAACCTGGTAAAGTAATATCCAAGACATACATTGATTAATGATGGAGCTATCACCAGTGGTCCGCCAGCCAACGCTAACTTAAATTCCTGAGGGCCAGTTGAACTTCTGGTCACAGCTTGCTAGTACTTGTGGGCAGACATGTACTCCACAAGCTACTAAGGTGGGATTCAAACCCACTGACATGGGATTGTGATACCCACTGCTAATAGGATTCGAATTGGCCTGTTTTCACTTTGCATCCTCAGTGGTCTACTGGTTAAGACATCTGCTTTAGAATGTTGAGGCTGGTGGTTCGAATCCCACATGTCATGGCCGAGCAGATACGAACACCGGACTCAAGCTCTGGTGTTTCTGATCAGCAGAGTGTGGGTTCGAGTCCCAGTCGTGTCCTTAAGCAAGACACTTAACCATTATTGCTGCGTCCTTCGGATGGGACGTAAAGCCGTAGGTCCCGTGTGTTGTGCAATGCATGTAAAAGAACCTAGTGCACTTATCGCAAAGAGAAGGGGTCAGCCCCGGTGTTCCTGGTTTGATCGGCTGCAGATTGCACCACCTCACCTTGTAAATCGTTACATGGTGCTATGTAAAGGAACAGGTGTCATACTTCAAAAAAACTCTGCATACTTTGCAGGAAAAAATACTGAGTGCCTTGAGACACCCATTGGGTGTGATAAAGCGCTTTATAAGAACTGCATATTATTCTTATTATTATTATAATATATTATTGTTTACCTGATTAGGTAATGTATTTTGTCAGAAAGAAGTAAAGAGTGCTTTTGGCGTGGGGGGGGGGCTATCACACATTGGTGAAAAAACAACATAATAATCTGACTACACTTACCAAACAAATGCCAACACCCCTATAGCCCAGAGATCTGTCTCATACTCAATCAGACCATCGGAAGCAATTTCAGGAGCTGGGGAAGAACAATTAAATAAATGTTTTACTTTACTCAAGTGAAACAAAAACTGAACAACTGCAAAGGGCCTTTCAGGTTGCATCTTCTGAACTCAGGAATTCACTCCCCAATAATATTTGAAGCTAATTCCTCCCTTAAACAGTTCAAGTCGACTCTTACCCCTTTGTCAACAGTTTTTGCATTACAAAAAAGACAAATTGATTTTCATCGCGGGGAATTTGAACAGAAGGCTTAAAAACCATTGCAGAGTTTATGTGTATATTAAAATTACTTCTTTGAAGAATTTATTTTAAGGAATGATAGTTCATTGACCCAATGACCATGGCAATATTGTTCACGCACCATGAGCGTCAGAATTGGCGGATACCAATTATATAGCACTATATAAATTCCCATCATTACCATAGCCCCTAAATACCTCCAAGAACTGATCCACAATTACCATGCTACAAGAAATCTTTGTTCTGGGTTGAAAACATCTTTTAGCTCCATTTTCAGCTGCTACCAAAGCTTATGGGCAAAGGGCCTTTTAGGTTGCATCTCCTGAACTCTGGAATTCACTTGATAATATTTAAAAATAGTTCCTCCCGTCAACTCTTAAAAAAACTTAAACCTCTTTCGTCAACTAAATAATGATTTATTTCATTGTCATATTACGTTGTTCTTTCTGTGGTTTATGTTGTAAACAATGTACTTTGAATTGAATTAAATTGAATTGAATTGTATTCCACAGTTACAGTTTTCTGTCTCTGCCCTGTTTTTCCTAATCGCACTGAGACTTCACTTAACTTTGCACGATATAAAAACTGTTTTGTTATTAAAACCAGAGTACATGAAGGACTATGTCCCTAAGTCTACTGAGTCCGTGAGGCCATTACCACTTTTTTGCATGGTAATTTGGCAATTTGCTTGGTGACATTTATGTGGTTTTTTTTCTTTATAATCTTATTTTTACTTACCCATGAATTCTGGCAATGAATCCAAACCTTTCATCTTCATCCCATCCGGATTCTCCATCCTCCTTGCAGATCCAAAATCAATGACCCGGACATTGTCCCGCCTCCTGCTCTCCAAGACAATGTTGTCGTGTCTCAAGTCCAGATGGACAACTTTATTCTTATGCAAATAAGTGAGCACGCCCAGTAGCTGCTGAACAAGGCGGGTGACCTGCTCCTCTGTGTATTTGTCTCTTTGTGTCAGGTACTTCAGAACACCGTCGCCATAATAACGTTCCGTGACCAGCACGTAGAATCGCTTTGTCAGGAAAGCATCCCGGAGTTGTAAGATATTTGGATGGTTGAGTTCCTTGAGGATTTCATACTCTGTAAGGTTTTGTTTTTTCGGGTTAGTATCTGAGAACATTATCTTGGCTGCATGCTCCTTCCCAGTGCTGTACTTGTAACATTTACGTATAACAGCGTATCTTCCTCTGCGATTGAAAAATAAACGACCAATCTTTCTTTAGAATGAAAACGCAAATAGCAATTGTATTCTTTAAGTCAGTGGTTCACCTAAATTGGGGGTGGGGTGACATGAATTGGTTTATAAAAAGAAGAATTCACAATACTTGGCCATGGCCATGAGGGATTTTTCAGACTGAATGACTCTTCAAACGTACCGTCCGATTTCAATGTTAAAGTCATACACCTTCTGTGGTAAGCTCTCCTTGAGATTTAAATCAATCGGTTCTTCTGGTTCTCCGTTGGGGAAGTTATCCAGAACAATCTCCTTAGATGTGGCTTTCCGATCCTCGTCAAGACTGCAACTTCTGGATAACGTCTGGAATTTGGAGATGACTTCTATACTTAAAGGCTGCGATCCTATGAATTGTATCAGACCAAAGTAATATATAAATTCAATCCTTACAAATTTAAGAGGTCATTTATGTCACTTGTACAAAAAGTAGCTAAGCACAACAATATCATACCAGATTAAGGTTAACCTCTGAAACACCATGTTACATGTACCTTTTGTGACTGGTATCCTGCTCTTATTTGCTCAGCAGAAAATTGTTAAGCAATATTTTCTGATACTATATGTAAATTTTACCCATTCACCGATGTGTGTTAAGCACTGTGTACTCAGTACTTTCCCAATCCTGTGAAAAAAATCACAGGCATTTTCCTCGGTGGGATTCAAACCCACGACCCCCGCCATTCTAGAGCAGATGTCTGACCAACTAGACTACCGAGACTGCCTGGTAGCTAGAGGCAGTTTGAATCCTATTAGCAGCGGGTACCGTAACCATTATAATAGGCTATTTTTTATTTTTTTGCACCGGGGATAGAGAATATTATTTGTAATTTGTACCCATATATCGATGTGTGTTAAGCAAAAAGTTAACAAAAAACTTGCTGATTTTCTGCGAGCCAAAACAATTGGTGATCGGGACGAATATCATATGTAACTCACCGATTGGTAGTGTCATAGTAGATACAGAAGAACGACTGTAGGGACCAATCCCATGCTGGGTGCAGCATGCTACATGGAACCGGTACTCGGTAGATGGTATTAGCGGTGTAATATGCTTAAAACACTGCTGTATACTATCATCAACTGTATGCCACTGTTTGTCATCTGTAAAAAACAAGTTAAACGTATTTTTTTTTTCAGCACAAATTTTAGAGAGCAAGCATGAATGTATATAAAGCATTACCAGACAACCAGGCATGCCTAAATTCGCCGAGTTTTTTAATTATTCTTTTGCAGTAAAACATTTGTGAAAGACTAAAATGAAAAGAAATCTCTTTCCAGAAATTATCAATAGTAAAGCATGCTTCATACTTCACGCGAATATGCGAAGGCGAATCGAATTTGAAGTCACAAATACGCGATGAGTAATTCCCACAATATAAATTTCAATTTGCCTTACACCGATTTGCACAAGTTGAAATGTGTTGAACCTTTTCGCGAAATTTGCTGCGAATGTAGGAAAGTGACGTCAAATTCGCTTCTCCTTCGCATTCAAATGAAGTATGAACTGGGCTTAAGTCAACTTGTTCAAGATATCTCAGAAATAGTAATTTCAGGAGGTGACCTTTACCGTGACCATGTCGATTATACAGAACTACGAGTAGGTCAAATTCTGCCGCTGCCATGGTCTCTATTGGCCCAATTCACCTGATGTCATCATCACAATAATCTTGGTTGCGCCATTTTGGGAGTCAATGTCCCCATGTGATTTATACAGTCAAGTGAGCATGTTAGGTGTCCTGGTTACACGCTTACCTGCGGACTCCCAAAATGGTGAGTGTGGCAGACACTAGCCGCCTGTGACATTGGTGCAAAGGGGTCAATAGTTCATAATGGGTTAACAGTCATTTATTTGCAACAGTTCATTATCAGTACATGTCAAATCTTTGACAGTTACTTGATCTCATCAACAACAAAATTCCTCCCCGAGAAACTTACCCTCTCTCTTGCACTGTAACCTAAACCCAGTTATGGGGACTTTACTGGCAGGGAATTTCCATGTCACCACTGCTTCCGTGGCTGCAACCTGTGCCACTTTAGGCCTTGATGGGGCATCTGGCTTCCCTAAAAATGGACGAAAAAGGAAAACAAAATTCAACGAAGAAGTATATTTAACATCTTGTACTGCAACTTATTCTTAGTTCCTACATGTGCTATGGCAACTTATTCTTAGTTGCTATGATTTACATTTTCGAAAGGCTTTAATTTGAATGGCTTCAATCATGAAGAAAGCTTCCAGTTGTTTTCCTGCTAATGATAGTTCAATTTCTGTCAATGATAAACAGGGTTAATAGTTAAGAAATAAAAGAATATTTTGTGTAAAATGCCTGGAGGGACTGCTCAAAGTTTTGAATTTTTTTAACAAGTAGCGCCACTTTTTAAGACCCTCCCCCCTCAATCCCACAAAGTAGTACTTTTCAACATTGTTGTGCATGTCAGTATCGATGCCATGATAGATATAATGTTCACACTACTCCCACAAACATATTCAACCCATGCCTGCAAAACTTGTCATTATTTTTGACAATTTTGGTGTTTTCCTCCGTTGATTCCAGTGTTGAAATATCAAGAATTTAAAACATGTTTTGAAATCGTACACTGTCTCCGAAATGGCCGTGAAAATGTTCAATGCCTACAATTTAAATTGGACTGACCCGTAATAGTTTTGTGAGGCAAACAAGCTGACTTACACAGATTAGAAATACTAAAACATCTTATCTCGTGGTCAGAGGCCCATACCACACATCACTAGGCGTGGTGGGGCTTGGGTGGGTCACACGTGGGGATAAGTAAAAGGATAGGAATAAATGTTCTCTTCTTCTTTAAATCCTACTATTATGAAGGGATTTAAAAAGTGCACAATTCTTAGTAACCATAAAAAAACACCCCTGTTTTACATGGTTTTTATCAAAATGGCTCAACAGGGTCATAGAATTTGATGGAATGTTCAGAGTTTGGTTGTACAGTGTATTCATAAATGTAGAGGATGTGAATAAATCTACTCTTTCAAAAAACTCTGACATACTTTTCCCGACCATTACTTCTTAGGCCTTTTTGCCTTTACAGGTGAACTCAATCCTCCCCTCTTACATGTGTGTCACTCCACACCAAAATGTTTGGACTTAGATTAAGATTGGAATGCCTGACCCAGTGACAAGCAGTTGTTATATTTGGGCCTCCAGCCCTCAGTCCTTCTGAATCTTTCATTTCGGCAAAGAGGATATTGACCCAATTCACCCGACATCCTCATCACAATAATCTTGGTTGCGCCATTTTGGAAGTCAATGTCCCTGTGTTGTTATACAGTGTAGTGCGAATTTTAGGCACAGTGGTCGCCTTTGGCGTGTGTGCAAGGGATCACCAGAGATGTTTGGGAGGGTAAGGGTTAAATGATAACACTTGCAGCTCACCTACTACAGTAACCTTGGCACAGCTTGTAGAACTCCCGCATTCGTTTGTAGCAATGCATTTATACATCCCTGCATCACCTTCTTCTATTCTGGTGACCTTCAGAGACCCCTTGCCCTTCTTGTCCAATGTCAGATGGACGCACTTGCCCTCAACCAGCACTTTGTCATTGCAGAACCAACGTAGCGTCGGTCGCGGATGACCTTTGATCCAGCAGGTTAGTGTGAGGTCGTTGCCCTCGGTGATGATTGTCTCTTGTAGATGAGTACTGAAAACTGGGGGTTTTTCTGAGTTGAGTAAATTTGAAAACAAAGTTAGATTCCACATGGGATAAGTGCAGCTGTACTTTCTAAATGTAAAAGAGTAAAAAAAAAAACATTCGTTTTGTCTGCCATACCATACATGTAAAGAGCCATATGGCGGACAACTCTTTTTAGAGTGAAAGACGAGTATTTTCAACTTGAATCAGAGTGAAGTTCGCTCCAATTTCACTCAAAAAGGGTGATGCACAGTGAGTTTCACTCTCATAAGAGCCAAAGTGACACTACTGGGGGGAGAGTGAATTTTTGACTATTTTACATTGAGAGAGTAAACAAACTTTCCGAACTTAATAAAGAAAAAACATTTTTTAGTAGTTTTAGGCAGCTTCATTATTTTCACCAGTTTTAAGTAGTATACTAGTTTTAGGCTATTTTATTATTTGACCAGTATTAGTAGTTTCATCATTTTACTAATTTTAGGCAGTTTCACTATTTTACTACTTTTAGGCAGTTTCATTGTATTACTATTTTAAGGCAATTTCATTATTTTACCAGTTTTAAGTAGTTTCATTATTTTACTAGATTACAGCAGTTTCACTATTTAACCAGTATTAGTAGTGTTTATTATTTACTAGTTTTAGGTACTTTCATTACCAGGCTTGATTACCAGCTCTAACCCCGAGATATTTTATAGCAAGACACTTTCCTGAATCTATCCAAACCTGACAGCATATGACTAGTACTCTCATTTGAGCTAATAGTTTGTTACCTTTGGGGGAGAGTGGTGGGGGAGAAAACTACTGGGCAACCCATGGGTGGGCTGGGCGTGGACAGAAGTTCAGGGGTGGGCTTGGAGAGAGATTAAGGGGGTAGGCTTGGGTTGGTTGGTGAGGGGGGGGGGCATAGTTGAGGTTTGGGTGTAGGTAGGGGACAAGGGTTGACAAATAAGATCCTGACAATATATGAATCTCACAAACCATAGCTCACATACATGTACACTGAAAGTCAATTGATGCATGATTTTGATGAATATTAGTATAAAACCGGGCAGAAAGTATTTAAGTTAATCATTACCAATTCAAACGGGTTTCGTCAGTCCAGAGGAAAGCTAGGTACAAGTAAATCACAAAACAAACAATTAATTGACATCTTTGTTAGAGCAAATTATCAAAACAAAACTTGCTGCAAAAAGTAAATGCATGCATAATGACGGAGACTTGGCTTTTATCATCGAACAAACTGCCCCTGTAATGTTTTGTCAGCTTTATTTTTGTGGGTCTTTTTCAGTTATTTGCAGTTATGATACCAAGTGGAGTTGTAACATGTCAACACTTTATGCATGTAACTGGGTTGATATGGTCAATGGCGATATCAATGTCCACAACAAGAAAAAACACAAATAGCAGCAGCACAGGTGGCAAGTTGAAGTTGAAATTCATAAAATAATAATAATAACAGGCATTTATATTGCGCTTTTCCAAAACATGATCAAAGCGCATAGCAAAAGAAAGGGATAAATTAAAACAGGCAAGAAGATAAACTTAAGTTACAATTTAGGAAACAGATAAGTTTTAAGTTTACGCTTAAATGTAACAACACAAGAAGAATCACGGACACTAATGGGGAGATTGTTCCAAAGTTCAGCAGCAGAATGTGAGAAGGCGTGTTTGCCATAAGATAATTTGGACTTGTGAGTGCTAAGCCGAATTCATAGTACAATGATGTATGAAATCTTTAGAAGACAATAACAGTTAAAACAATGAATGTCACACAGGAAATGTGATAAAAATGGAATTAAAAAATTTATCGACAGATGATCAGCAGAGAGTGGGTTCGAGTCCCGGTCATGACACTTGTGTCCTTAAGCAAGAGACTTAGCCATTATTGCTTCGGATGGGACGTAAAGCAGCAGGTCCCGTGTGTTGTATAATGCACGACACACTTAGCAGTAAGTGTAACTGCAGTTACACTTACCGCTAAGAAAAGGGGTTTGCCCAGTTTTTCTGGCAGTGGGTGCTATACATAAATGGGTCTCATATTTAACAAAAAAGAACGTCGTCTTTGAAATGAACTTAGATAAAGCGCAATATAAAAAACTAGTTATTATTATAACTATTATATTATGGCTGCCATCTTGTTGCAGGGGTAATGACTAGAAAAACTCAAAACCTATTTTATTCAGAATGTATGGTTCCAAACGTGGAAACAACCTTTACACCTTTTTAGTTCAGTTGAAGGCAGTGCAATTCTTGTGCCAAGTCAAATGTTTAGACCCACATTAAAGCCATGTCCGTAGAAACTCAAGATTCCCAAAAATTTTCAAATAAACACAACACTTGCACGGTCTATCTTGTACGAATTGATGTGCTTTCCTTGTTCACTGATGTGACCACCAAAAAACGCTCACTTAGTTAAGCAAAAGGTTTTGAGGTTTAATAGTTTTTCTTTGAAAAAAAAAAAACTTTTGCTGAATACCAAATTCATCTACATGCAGAGAAGGTTTGTTTTATTAACAAATATCAGTAGAAAAAGTAGAAATAATATATAATCACATCATTAACCACATTTCTCTTGTGAAAAACTACAACTTATTACAGCTTTAGCACTTGGGATAACAGGCTAAAATTGCTCAAATTCCATTAAAAAAAAAGATATGTTTTAATAAATACCTTGCATAGATTTAAATACTACAGCACAATCTTAACACAGTTGAAAATTTCATGACCACAGCATACTTCAACCACATCCATTTAGATTCCACTAAAGCTACATCATTAGGATGGAAGCATGGGTTGATCTCTGCCCCTGGATCACCATGCCAGTGCAGATCACCGAGCCAGCTTTGCTGCCGATTTCTTTTGTGATTGGTCAAAAACAAAAATTAAGAACCTCAAAATCTCCCATTAGGCAGTCATAAAGTTGTAAAACAAGACAGTGTTATTTCCAGGGGCCAAGTTCATAGCGCTGCTTGACAGTAAGCGTGGCGAGGTGGCGTGTCGTGGCCGAGCGGATAAGAACACCAGACTCAAGCTCTGGTGTTTCTGATCAGCAGAGTGTGGGTTCGAGTCCCCGTCGTGACACTTGTGTGCTTAAGCAAGACACTTAGCCATTATTGCTTCGTCCTTCGGATGGGGCATAAAGCCGTTGGTCCCATGTGTTGTGCAATCTTCACAAGGCTTGATAATTCAGCGCCAGGAGTGTCATTTATGACAGACCTGGCGCGTTATAAATGTACACCGTTATTAAATTTTCATGCTAACAATGGCTGAAAATGTTGCTTAAGCGTAAGTGTATTTCACAGGTTGGCAAGAAAATTAGGCGGCCAGCATGAGGGTTCACCAAGGATGTGCATTGTTACATCATTCATTTATTTTTCTACAGTAAGCACCGGAAGGTTAGCATGCCTTTTCGTGTGCTTGTGGCTAGCAGCGCTATGAAATGAACATTGCACAGTAAGCACAAAATCAGCCGTTAAGCAGCTCTATGAAATTGGGCCCAAGTCTCTCTCTCTCTCTCTCTTTAACAATGGTATCATTGTAAGTCACACACAAATCAAAACAATAAAAAGTGGCTTTCAGCTGCTCCAAAATTGAACAAGCTGCACCTTTAACGTCTCAAACATTAACAGTTTTTGTAAATTATATCAAGAGCACTAACGGCAGGCTGTGAGGGCGCTATACACGATTTTATCCTGTAGGTAAGGGGTGTTGTAATATGACTACTTGTACAGACAATGACCACTTCATTTCAAAATGGCTCCAACGATTACCAGAATGCAGAAGAAAATGCATTGTTCAAGAATTTAGTCCTGAAAGGCTTGAACTTGTTATTTTTTTACTTGTTTGCATTATCAAACTGAGGTTTGACTCAACAAATACTTTTAAACGGAGAAACCTTACAAATTTAGGTTAAATTACAAACATTGTGACAACTTTAAGGAGAAAAGTAACTGAAGCAATGCACAAAATATATACTGAATTACTAGAAGGATAACATGTGATTCATGGTTTGATACTAGGCAGTACAAATCGAAACTGATCTTGTCTATTGTGTTACAAATTGCACTTGCTTTGAACATGAATGCCAACATCAATGGTTTAAAATATTCATCATTTAACATAAAAGCCAAAACCAAATGATTTGAAATATTCATAGAGCAAGATTCAGCATTTTCAAATTCTTGTGGAGAGGGCAACAAAATGTACAAGTGCTACAGGACTTCAACAGTGCAGTAAGCCTTTCCCTTAAGGTGAGCTGTGAACTATAAAGCATCGTCTCAACTAAAAGTTAACTCACACAATGTGCACCCTGGCCTACACTTACATATAATAAGCACACACAATTGTCAACCTGGTAAATCAAGGACTTTCAACGTTATCCCTTAGTTCGAACTCAGTTTTTGTTAGCGATGTACACGAAATAAAATCCTGGATTTCTCTCTTTAAAAGTCCTTAATGTCTCAGGTAGACACGCTCAATATACAGCTAGACTTTTTTAAACAAGTATTTGAAATGAACGTCGCGGTCAGTTAAAGGGAAAAAAACCCATTCAAGTTAATCACCTGATTCGTCCCCAAAACCTCTTTTACTTTACATTAATTGATGCATCAACGGAAATGTCTCTTGAATGCATCTTCTGCAAATGGGCAGCTGTTTTCCCCACCTGCCAGAGGGTTGTACAGATTCAAGTCATTAAATGTCAGCAGATTCTTGTTTAATTTTCCTCCAGAACATTAAAAAATAATAACATAATTATCCTCTTTTTACATTGAATTTTTTTTTTCACGTTTTACTGTTCTCCTCAAGAAATAGCACAACATTGGCGGCAACCTGATTTCAAATAATCAGGTTTTGAAAAGCTTTTTCAAAATAAAATGAGATCACCAACTACATTCTGGAACTATGTTTCCGCTTTCATTTCGGGAAAAAAAAAGGAAATCCGAAAATGGTGCAAAACATAGACATACCGGTACTTTAAAGGCAGATGGTCCTGCTGTACTTTAAAATTGGTTAGCATTAAAACTTACAACTTCCAATATTTTCCCTTCCAAAGTAATTTCAGATTTACATGTGGGAACAGCCACAATCATGGGTACACTATATACCACAAAACATCATTCTGAACAACAGATAAACGTAGCAGATCTTGTATTTGACAAACTCAAGTACCTTCTAATTCTTCTTTAACACCAAAGTCCTCGATAATCACGCATGCAACATTGGTTTTAGGGTGGGGGCAAAAAAAAAAAGAGGAAGAAAAACCCAGGAAATCAGTTGATCAGCTAATCCATGCTTTGATAATTGATTTAAAAAAAAATTTGGAAAACAACAAATACATCGGTGGATAAATAGTATGGGAACCGATATAAAAAGGGTACACAGTGGCTGCACATATTATGTGCATATTACACATCTATAAGAAGGTAATCAAAACTGGTCTTGATCAGCAAAAAAATATTCCATCACTTTTTGTTTAATACAATAGAACCCCTTGCATATGCCAAAATTGTGCACTGCTGAGGTTACATAATGGAAATGTGAGCACCTCAGTGCGTCATGCACAACTCTCGGCCAATGAGAGGTCTTCCTGAGACCTCAGTGAGGGCACTGTTTGAGCTTGTGACGTCATATATACGAGGGGTCTAATACTTAGACGGGCACACAAGCCAATGCATTTCAAATGATACATTAGGGTAATGGTAATTAGTCGTTAATCAATGAATTAATAAACAAACATCCCAATAATTAGTTTAACATCAAAATGACAAAAATGTGGCTTGGCACATTTAGCTTAGCAAAAACAGATGATCTGCCCAAATATCATGTTAACAAACTGCTGTGACTGGTACTCTGCAAAGTTTTGGTTAAGAAAAAAAAATCAGCTTGAAAGCTCAATGACATTTTGCAATCTGGAAACCATTATTTACAATGGTAATTTAAATATAAAGTTAAAAAAAGAGTCTTTATGTTGACTGTTTTATAACTTAATGTAAAGGTTTCATCCCAAAATTGTGCACGTTTATGTAATAATGTTTTGTAGAAATTTAATTAAAAAATAACTTTAAAAAACCCCAAAACAACAAACAAACAAACAAACAAACAAACAGGCCACATACAACTCAGTATATTTTTAAGCACACACCATGGTTCTATTTTATGTTTTGTTTTTTGTGGTTAGAAGTTAAGCCATTTTCTTTCCTTTAGAGGCCATATTTGCTATAAATTCCAAAATGATGTTCAAGTTACTCATTGCCAATATTTTGCCTTCTAAAAACAGGGTGTTAAAAGAATATAACAGGCCTGTGGTTAATGTTCATGTTTAGAAGATAATACGGCAAACCGCACCCAGGAGTAGACCAAATATTACACCGGCAAAAAATCTGACTATTCGGTTGTACCTTAAATATAACCACTTTTGAAAATTCCCCAAGTTGAGACTCTCGTCTACTTCACAAACCAGAAAGTCCAAGTGACCTTTGTCGTCCATGTCCATACTTGTATTAAACGACACTGATGGAAATCTAACAGTCGGGGTCCTCCCAACTCCGACCGGTGAGGCCTGTGCATCGCTATCTTTCTCTAGCTCTTTCTTTCTCTTACTGTCACGAGCCAGCTTCATCATGAGCTCAGTGATGGACAGTAATTTGGGGACGGCGTCCTTTGGGATATTCTGGCGTTTCTTTTCAGCGCAGTGGCGGGAGTCAAAGGCCATAACATCAGGAGACATTGACGTACTCTCCTCTACCACATCATCCTCTAAATCCAATGAATCCATAGACTCCTTGGACCATCTACTGGTGAGTTGCTGCTGAGAGGGTGGCAGATTTGAGTTGAGGTCCAAAAGCTTCTCAGGTGGTTTTTCAAGTTGACGCTCCTCCACCGATAGTTCCCGGTTTTCCTGGATGCGACGAAGGCCGCTAGGCAACAGAAGTTTTGTCTTGGACCATTTGCGTTTGGAGAAGACAGGGGCACCCTGTTTCTGTAGATTTTCTCCAAGCTTGTCGATTTCTTGATCCACACCGTTTGTTTCTCCAACTGCTCTTGCTGCACCTTGGTGACATGTGTTCTCCACGGTAGCAACTTCCTTCTCTCCATTGATAGCCCCATCATATCCAGTCATTGAGTCCTCCGCCTTTAAATTCTCCAGTTTCATATTTTCAAGTTCAGCTGAGGCTTCTCCAGGGGGGACAGCCCCGACATCTAGATCAGGAACATTCTCAGTGTAGCAAGCTGCTAGGGTGGTCATGGGCTCAGTCAGTGCATCCTCTCCCATGGCGGTGGCTTGATCGCATGACATGCTGCTGCACTCATATGACACTGCAGCAATAGCTGGGCTATGTACAACAGTCACAGTAGTGCCGTCACTCTGGCAAGTCTCGATCATGGAACTTTCCCGTACCAGATCTAAAGATTCCTTTAGGTGTACAATATTTTCCATGCTAAGGAAAACTTTTGGCGGGTGAGTTCCACTTGTCTCACTCAAAGTCAAATTACTGTTCTTGTCCAAGTCACAGAACTCTAGCAGACCCTGGTTGTCAGTTGTTTCAATCGTGTCCACTTTTTCGATCTGCAGATTGTTATGCTTATAGGAAGCAGAAATACTAAGACGTAAGTCACCATCTGTGTCATTATTTTCGTAGTCCATTTCACTAGGAATCAAACCTTGCACAAAGTCATTGGACATGTCAGTTTCTTTAAAATCACAACACTGTACAAAGGACGGATCATGCAAACAATTACATTCACCACAAGTTGGTGAGTTGGACTCAACCTCACGTGCACTGTTACAGATACATGCATCCGGGCATATGTCACAGACTGTCATACCTGATGCCATGGAGATGGACTGTTCGTCACTCGAGGAATTCAGCGTGCTTGTATCATGCTCGGGAGGAGGACCTGGGATGTTTTGTGCTGGGGTTCTTTTTAGGGATGGGTCTGATGTGCATGCAAGGTTCTCGTGTTCATCGATGGTGCTGTTTGTGAGGGGTGCGGCTTCAAGCACATCGACATCTGGACCCGACCAGCATGCAGACTTTCTGGTTTTCATTTTCTTCTCTTCCTTAATCTCCTCTCCCTCGTCTTCCTCAGGGCATGCGAGGAAAACGTCCACCTCACCTGTCTGGTTCTCATCTTCCTGTCCTTTTCCATCCTCCTCAGGGCTCTTGTTGTCGTCACCAGAGGCAGCAGAGTCTGGGTTCTGTACCTTGGACTGTAGGTGGCGTTGACGGAAGGCAGTGAGGTCGCTAGCTGCTATGCTAGATAGCCTCCTTAGCCTCATCGCTGATTTGACAGCGGTCAATGCTTTCTGCAGGGATGGAAACAAAATCAAAATTATTGATGATTTGCCAAAGTTATCACACTCGTTCACACCGAAGTCCTCTGGCTTAGAAAAGACCCCTGTCAAAGGATTTAATTGCACATAACTTAATCAATGAACATAAACATTTTACAATATTTACAAAAGTTGACAGCAGCATGCCTCTGCCCACAGCACTTGTTTATATCTACATGATAGTGCCCTTAACACGCTTAGCAGGGAACTGCACTTTGGTTTTACTTTTTAATTCCCCGATGTCTTTTTGCTTAGCTACTGAATTTGTTAAACAATGTTTACTGCTTAACAGTTTTCTACAGAGCAGTTTTTTTATTCTCCTTTAACCCTTTAGAGACCATAGCGGCCGCAAGCGGCTGTAGCTAAAACGCCCATAGCGGCCGCAGACGGCCGCTGTGTTTGACCTCGTCTCATTGACCTGAAAAAGGTCATGATAGGTCACGTGATGAGTTAACAATTCTCAATGTTTCCCATGGTAACATTCTAACTTCTAAATGTAAAAAATACAGAAATTGCTGTTTAATATCTTCAGGGAAATATTTTTATTGAAATGGAAATGTTACAAAATGTCACACGTCTGGGCGTATTAGGATGATTTTGAACAAACTTGTGGTCTCTAAAGGGTTAAACCAACCTCTGGTGTACACCCACCTGCCATTTCCGCCTGGAGTTGAATGTTTTGAGTCTCTGTGTGCTGAGTTTAGCTACACCCTGGTCATGACGCTCATCAAACTGCAAGCAAAGAGTTGACAACATGGTCAAGAAATGAATGGATAGAGCAAAAGTATAGGATTAAAGTATATCCCCCAAAAAGAAAATTGATCAGTTTCAATCTGATTTAAAGTCATAACAAGTAACAGTCCTCCTTGTCGGATTGCAAGTCGCCCAAGATCGTTTGCACGGACCTATTTGACATGAAAGATGGTAAACTCGCGTATGCCAAAAGTGTAAGATTTTAGTCTTATATTTACCATATAAATAAACAAAACATGTAAACAGACATGTTAATTTACTGAGTTTTAACCCTCTACTTCAATAAAAAACACTACTTCTTTGAAATAACACGGGTACTTCTGAAGTAAAACATAGTTTTACAATGGCTCAGTCATGGACACTCGAACATACGCCTATGTGGTTATAATTTCTATGAATCATGCAACGTGCATTTTGACGCGCGTGTAACAATTACGAAATGTTTTCCAACATGCTCGCGTTCACACGCACGTCATCCATGCATCTAATTGTATCTATTCCTGTCTGAAATACTTTCAATGTCATGAAAAAAAACGCATTTGAAGACCCCTGGAACAGAGTGAAACGAAGTCGAAACGTGACAATTTTTTTTTCCTTTCTTAAACCTCAGCTTAGGCTCCAACTCTGGGCTCCCTCTCAGGTTGGAAACACTGTGCAAAGTGTACACTGCTTCAAAACTGATGACAGAACCCAAGCCAGAGCCAGAGCCGGAGCCCGAGCGGTGGTTCAGAAAAGGCCCCACATTAATTTTTGGCAGGTTGGTTTGAATATTGTGAAAACGAGACGATGTGATTCAAATTTCTCTTAAGAAGAAAACCAAAAAAATGATAAAATATGACACTTTTCAGTGGAATACAAATTAGTTCTTGTCACCATCTTAGATGTAAAACAGTGAACAACCATTCTGTATCTTAACACTTTGACTGCCACAACGAATATACTCGTAGAAAATGAAAGGTTTTTGCATTGTAAATTAAATGCACTGGCATCACTGATGGCGCAACAAATACGCTGCTGGCAGTAGTGAGGACATGCTTCTATAAAATTTTTAGTTTCAAATTATTTAAGTAAGTACCTATTAAGTATGCGCGCATATGCAAAACGCTTGGCAAATGGGAAGGCCATGTGAAATTATGCACGGCAGTCAACGTGTTAAAAACTGACAGTACATTGAATCATTTTTGACCTTTGGGTCACTTGATTCAATTTAAGCAATGTGAATGAATAAAGCTACAGTATGTACTCGCACCACACAGGACGGTCCATTGAGCAATGTTCTCTTGACCTCTAACAGAGGGCGCCCTGCATAGGGTCAATGCAGCATCTCCCTAACATTTGATTTGTTTTGTAGACCTACACACTTCTATAAATCAACAGCAATTTGAACTTAAGAGAAATGAACGAGCACAAATGCCTACCTTCAACCAGGAATGTTGCAAGCACTCCTCCAAAGTTGGTCGTTTCCTTAACAGGGGAGAAAAGGACAAACAAATTTGAAAATTTTAAACCTGTGAAAATCTTTCTCACTTATGACAAAAGATAAATATCACTAAGTGTTCATAACTGCACAGATATTGGGACAATTTTCTGTCCTCACTTTACGCCACAGATTGAACAAAATGCTTCCTTCTGCTTCCTTAAAATCGTGAATTCAAAAAACTAATTTGAAAGGTTAAAGATTGACAATAATCAATATTTTTATCACAGTCATTAAAGAAAGAGTCCCTAATCCTACAAAATCCTACTCAGACAGTTGCCTGACTTTACAGGATATGGGACTGCGGGCCCAAATAAAAAAAAAATTAAAATTGAGCCAGGCATAATAATTTTATCAGAGTCCTAACAATTTGATGTAATTTTTTTTAATTGCATAGGAGATAAACAAACTTATGTGGTGTGGAGTTTCCACAAAGTCAAAATATTTGGAAGACATGGGAGTGTTTCTAGCCAAAGACACATGGGAGAGGGTGATGGTGGGGAGAGATGATTATAGGGGGGAGGGGTTTAGGGTTAGCATAACCATAAATTCTTACTTTGGATCTAACACCAAGACCATTTTAAGGAAATTCTTGGCCTCTTGCGAGATATTTAGCCACACATCATCATCGAAGTCCCAGTAGCCACGCCTAACTTTGAGTAACGTTTGCTTGTCGTCCTCACCCATGAACGGAGAAATTCCACTCAGCCTGCAGGCCAGAAACGCAAATGAAAGTTTACAGCAAACCACTTTGTTTATGAAATTCATACCTTTAACTTCTTATACACTAATCCGAGCAGTGCTCATTTTTGGTGTATTACGTTGGTACATCAACGCAGCTATGGCCGCCACACCCGCGCACGATACGACAATTGCGCATCAGCACGTATGTGTACCAATCAGCATGGAGGATTCACAGTGCGTGTGCGTCGATGCACACGTGCGACAAGCGACCATAGCTGCAGTGGCAAAAACGCCCATGAACGAGCTGCTCGAATTAGCATATAGGAGCTGGTTTGTTTTTATCACTTATAGTACTCATAGTGATGTCAGCTCCCTGGGGATTATGCAGCCTAATACCACAATAATACTAATAGTGATCTCAGCTCCCTGGGGATTATGCAGCCTAATATATAGAGGAGTGTCTCGGTCAGGAACCGCTCGGCCGAGACATGCAACACTCATTGCATTTTAAAGGATTTCAACATGGCTTATGATAATCAGGACAAAACAAAAAACGTTAAGCTAACTTTTACAAACTAGTACAGTTATCAGGAGAAATACTATCATATTCAAGAACATTGTTCCTCAAACCTCTGTTAAAAATAAGCTTACAACATGAATGTAGTTAAGTTCTGTGCGAAACCAGACTTTTGTGCCTTTTTCTTGAAAGGTTGATGTCTGATGTGCTTTTAGGATTTGAAAGAGTTAACCCTTTCAAAGCTTTTATTGATCTTTAATTTTTGAGAAATCTCTTGACAATAGTTTGACTCACAAGATGTGTGCAATCACACCAATACTCCACACGTCCGATGCCGTAGTCACAGGCTGCTTGCAGATGACTTCAGGAGCAACGAACTCAGGCGTGCCAAATTTACATATGACGTCCCTGTCAGGAGACACCACTCTGGCCAGGCCGAAATCAATGAGTTTCAGGTCATCAGAGTCCGGTGACACAAGCAAAATATTTTCCGGCTGAGATGCAAACGGGGGAAAAAAATTTGAGCATTGATCAATCAAAACCGTAACTCAAAGCTGAATATTGTTTGAAGGTTTGTAAGTTCCAACAAGGATGTCCGTATGTATGTAGTGCACTTTATGACAACATAGAGGACGGACCTTTCTTTATGTTGTCAACACCACTTGATAATGTATACTTGGACATAATCCAATCCTATTGAAAGGGTGGTACAATAATTAATATAGACGTGATTGCACACGATGTCAACAGCGGGAAAAAATCAGCCATCTTTGATGACAATGACTGCATGTTTTTTAAGCGCACAACTGTGCATTACGTGTAAATACTGCAAGCAGGACGCAGGACACGTGCGTTTCATTAACTCCTGTCATGATTGGTTGGTAAGCAACACAAGCTGCATTTAAATTTACAGAGCTTGACACAGCTGCAGGACAAAATAGAAATTGTCATCAAAGATGGCGTCTATTGCAACCCATCTATTGCCATTTCAGCCCCAACAAACATTCTTCAAACAATAAAGGTTTAGCTTTTTAAACGGGAACAAATATTAAGAACACTTAAAATTTAAAAAAATACCCAGTCAGTTTCCCTCGTGGTTTATTGCTTGAACATTAAAGTTTAGAGGGATTTCATATTTAAGTTATCATCGAATGGCAACATTTGAAATTCTACTCAACATTTATGAAATTATGCCAGCCTGCAATATGACATCATGTGGTGAGTGCATGCATGCAGTACACAGTCAACCCTTGTACTGTCTGACCCATTCATATCATTTACTGGTTTGGAATGCTTGAAAAGCTATGCCAGCCTTCCATATGATATCATGTGGTAAATGCATCTGCCATTAAGGTATTAATGAAACATATTAACAGGGGGAGTGCCTATATTGGGAGGAAACTTCGGAGAAAAATTACCAGTGTCATTTAATGACCCTCACCAATACCAGGAAACAAAACCAAAAAAAAAAATAATAACAATAATTTGATAAAAAGATCATCCAACCCAAACAGGAAATATCATCACCCCCTGTACAAATAAAATAAAATGGCTAAACAAAAGAGTAAGAATTTAAAATGGGGGGGGGGGTAGGATGTGTTAAAGTAAATGATTTGAGAGTAACAGTAAAATCTATTTCAAAAAGCCCTTTGTCAAATAAGCACAGAGACAAAAACAGCTAAGTTAAGACCAAACAGGGGAAAAGTTTAACAAGAAGATCAAAAATAGGTAAAGAAAGAAAATGAATTAAAAAATGTTGTTGCGCTCTCAGTTGAAATTATTTACAGTCTTTTCTCAGTTGGTTTTTCAGGCGTCTTGCAACAAATCGTGGCTTCACGAAGATTCCCCTAAAACGATTTCTCTCCATATCACATTTTATGTTGAATTGTTTCTATTTCATTCCTTCCTATTCTAATTTTGGTATGGAAATGAAATTCAGTTTGAATTTAATTGAAAGAAAGAAAAAAAGACACTAATAAAAATTTAAAATAAAATCAACAACAGCGCCAACAAACCCTTGAAGACAAAGTACAGGGCTCTATTTCACAGCAAGACAGATCGTAAAATGTGTATCAATATACTTAATATATACTTAATATATTTAATTGCTAAGCA
This sequence comes from Marthasterias glacialis, assembly GCA_911728455.2. Taxonomy (NCBI): domain Eukaryota; kingdom Metazoa; phylum Echinodermata; class Asteroidea; order Forcipulatida; family Asteriidae; genus Marthasterias; species Marthasterias glacialis. The sequence goes on from OU452223.1 coordinate 14,201,482, forward strand.
AAGTGTGATGTCACATTACAAACCACCATAGCAGCATCGAAAACTCATCTTTGAGAACAGTCTCAGTGTTTCAAAATGTGAAATCGAGCCCTGGAATTTGTAATCATCAAAAAATAATTGGTTTAAATCCGAAAGCTCACTCGTTATTAAGTTCAGACCAGTACCAATTCTCAAAGTCTGAAATACTGTCAAAGTCAGGAAAATAGCATCTGAAGACTCCGGACTCACTGGATTTTTTATTTCAATTGCTACATTCAAAATAAGCTCATTATATGAATATTCAAAAAATTCCTCATTAAAACATAGATCGCTTTCATGTTTTTTCCCAAATACACAAACCACAAATGTTGCTGAAATTTGCACAGGTCGGTTGGCTGGAGTGTTCGTTGAAAACTAGCGGCCAGAAATGATTTTACATTTCCAGAAATGAAAGAAGTACAGTGTAGCTTACCTTTAAATCAAGATGGACTATATTCTTCTGATGCATGTGATGAACACCTTCAATGAGCTGCTTTATGTAGAACACAGTCTGCGTCTCTGTAATGCTGTCCTGGGAAACGATCCGCTCAAACAGTTCACCACCACTCACGCTGTGATGGAAAGTATGATTAAGGATAACAACACCGGGATGTGACTAAATAAAGTAAACAGAAATGTGCCCCCTTCATCTTATCAAACCCTTTGGTAAGTCATTACACCACATGTGTGCTCATTACTGCACGCAAAAGGTTTTTGCTGAAACTTCCGGCTCCAAAGCTTGCATACAAGTATGTTGGAAGGCAATGTGTATGAAAAGCAAGTCTAAAATGTTGTTTTCCATACACAAAATCCTAAAAGAACAACTCGTTCTGCATGAATACATTTCATAGTGGCTCAGGGCTGGATTTTACAAAGAGCTAAGATTGATCTTAACTGCGAATTACTCTTAATTGCTAAGCAAAGTGTGATGTCACAATACAAATCACTATGGCAACTGACAACTCATCTTAAGATGAATCTTAGTGCTGTCTGAAATCGACCCCAGTTCTGGCATGATCGTTCGGGACAGTCTGCGCATGGCTTACAGTGAAATTATGTCGCACTTACACACAGGATAAGAATCATACACTGTCATCTTCATAAATTGCAAGATGTTATGTTTTCTTCCAATGGGCGGAGTACAGCTTTATGACTGCATGAAGTCTATACGCTATTCCGAGCAGCGCGATCGTTTATGATGTTTAACACCATCACAGCTATGGCCGCTGCACGCGTGCGCGACACAACAATAGTGCATCAGCCCGCATATGTACCAATTAGCTGTATGGCGGCCATAGCTGAGGTGGCGTAAACGCCCATGAACAAGCTGCTCGGATTAGTCTATAGGCTCTATAGCGGCTTGTTTTGTAAACATGATGTCATGAGTTACTTCATCTATACTGGGTTGACTAAGAACCTGGGCTCAATTTGATAAAGCCTGTAAGCACAAACGAGTACAGAGAAAAAAAACTTGCTTAGCAGAAATAGGTTACTAGCCAAAATGTTATAAAGTTCAGCTTGTTGCGACTGGTGCCCCATTCAATTTCTCGCTTAGCAAAGCAGTTTTCTAAGCAGTTTTAACTTTATGAAACTTGGCCCAGGTGCAATTGTGGCTGCAAGTTGAGGAAATTCTTGTGCCCACAACTAGACTGGCCAGTGAATATGGCTTGGTTTCAACAATGATCCTCTGGTAGAATCCAAAACAAATGAATTAATCACTCACACTTTGAATGAGAAACGACACATACAGTTCATTACTACAGATATCTGAGGGTCCATGCTCACATAAAGGACATACAGTCAAATTCTAAACAGGCAAATCCTGAGCGACTACAGCACAGTGTTCCTTTATTGTTGATCGTCAATCCATGTAACTCTATATAATAGCTCGGATAATCTTTAAAATTCCAGGGAAAAAACCCACAACAATAGCTATGTCCTTTCACAACATACAGACTGAGGGCACATTGCCTGGGTTGTGTGTGACTGAACAGACGCCAGAACCATCCTGTTCGGTCTTTCCATGACCTTGCAAATAAAACAACAAATAGAAAAAGTAAAAACATCTGCAAATGTCAAAGCTCAAACTTCATCCGTTATTGGTATTTCCTTGAAAATTACCAGAAATGATATAGAAACAAACCAAATTCAGTCTCAGAGCTGACTCACTGTGAAGTTCATACCATTACCAATCCACCAGAGAACTGTACTTTATTTTATATAAGACATATCCAACAGCACAATTAGTGCCAAGAACAGGTTGAATAGGAAACAAGAAGAAATGGTCAGTTTAAGATGTGGGAGGAAAACCCCAAATGGGGAAAACCTATGCAATCAGGTAGGGACTGAAAACCCAATCCACATGCAAGGCTCCAGTCTGAGGTGGGATTCAAACCGGGGTACACAGAGGTGAAAGGGAGGGAAAGAATCCACGGAGCTAACCTGAAATAATGTAGCAACAAATCACACTCTCGATTGCCACACATGATTGTAGCAAAAACAGAACACTCACTACCAACTTCAAAATAATTTTTAAAGGCTCAGGTGAACAACACAACTGATAAATCACATTTAGCAAGCAATCGAAAATGAAACCCCAAAAAACCTCAACAATTTCAACTTTATTTCAATTTCAACTACAGTATCTGATTAAACCCAGGCCTTGAGTTCGAGATTACACGGATCAAACCCAAAAGTAAATTTGCAGAGATATTTATCAAGCGGCTATGTAAACCGACCTGGGGATGGGCTGACAGCGAGATAATATTTATCAACAAACAAATAATACTGGCTGGTTTTGTTGCATGCGACCATGGTGTGACCGATCAAAAGCACAAACCAATAAAAGACTTCTATACACAACTTGGTCTTTGAAAGAGGGCTATGCCTCCATAACTGCCTCTGTCTTATAGAAAATATTAAAAAGGTATCGTAGTTGTAAAACAAAGTACATGATCGATTGTTATAAAATATATACAAATTGATTAGTTTCAATCTGAAAGCTTACTGATCATTAAACTAACAGTATCAATCCTCCAGAGAAATATTTCTACCGGAAACATTTCACCAGAAATTAATAATTAAAGACCATCCCCTCCCCCCTCAAAAAAAAAAATAAAAAAATAAATAAAATAAAAATAAAACCATGGCTTATATAAGGTGCAAAAATCCCTGAAAAAAATAAATAAATAAACTGCTGTAAAACCTAGTTATTGATAAAAATGTCACAGGCTGACAGTGGCGTAGCCAGGATTGTTTTAGGGGGCCCAGGTACCATGTTTTGTAATGAAATACATGTATCTAAATTTTGTTCATGGGGGCACCTGGGGGGGGGGGGGCAATGGAATTTTTTTTTGGTTTTTTTTGGGGGGGGGGTGCTGGCTATGCTGCTACAGGCTGACTGTAGATGGTGCATTTGTTGAAAACAAGATGGAAGTGAATTTACTCTTCCAAAAAACCAATGATACATGTAGGGCCTCTATGTACATACATGTCCCTCATAAGTCATCTAAAATAATGAATATGGTACTTGTACTCACAGATCAAAGTTCTGATCAGAATGTGCACCGCTGGATCGAGACCTTGGATGGTTGATGATGAGGTATACTCCAAATATTCCAAACAAGGAGCAAGGACCGTTGCTCCTCATAAATTTACAAACTCATTTTTCAAAGACACACCAGGAAAAAAATGCCAAGTGATCGGTGGGTTTGTAGCTCTATGATCAGCTGTGTACATATAACGCTATAATGCTCCTTCCTCATGCCTTAGCATGCGGATCAATGATGGCAGCCACAATAGAGATTGATTCCATTGACTGGGAGTTGCTTACGAGAAGAATAAGTGGGATTAAGCTGTCTATAGTTGATACAGCCATTGTGACGTATGAGGAGTCCTATCAAGGCTCCAACAAGAATTCAAAATCGACTGCATGAAAAGCTGCGCTGTCTGACAGGAAGTCAAACGAAGGAAAAAGTAGGCTACTCACTAAATGTAAAGGAGTGAAAAACACTTGTTTGTCCACAACACCACTCTTTCAAAGAGCCATATGGCGGACAACTCTTTTTAGAGTGAAAGATGGGAGTTTTTAACTTGAATCATTGTAAAGATCGCTCCAAATTCACTCAAAAAGAGTGATGCACAGTGAGTTTCACTCTCAAAAGAGCCAGAATGAAACCCACTCGGGTGAGAGAGTGAATTTTTCACTCTCTTACACTTAGAGCACCTCTCTGAAAAAATTTTCGATTGAAATTTACTCTATTCGATTGAAACTAGGGACAAACTACAAAAGATTTGTCCCTGTCCTCAATCGAAAAGAGTGAGTTTCAATCTAACTTTTTAAGAGAGAGAGAGTATGCCGAAAATCTTAAAGATCTCACTTTTCAAAAAAACTTCAAATTAAAAGATTGGTAGAAATCCCCTACAGACTGGGATGCAGGTTGTGTGTGAACCACCCTTGCAACAACAACATCTGACAATGATATAAGACTCACACTTCTTCCAATATTGGTATTTCCTTGAAAATCATCAGAAATGGTCTAGAAACGAAGCAAATTCACTCTGACAGCTCATTCATTACCAAGTTCATACCAGCATTGACCAATCCACCAGCAGAGAAACATTTCTGTCTGAACTACAGTCATAGGTTACCCAAAAAAGCATATGAAGACCCCTGCAATGAATAGGCACAGACTCCCTGCCAACTGTTTGTTGCTGTTTTCACTCGCTCACATTTTTACAGATTGGTGAGATGTTGTGTCGATATTGAAAACTGGATGATGGGAATTAATTTACAATTCTGAAACCGTTGAACACACGCCCTGTGAGCACCCTGGAGCACAGACCTACATCAGTGGTGCAACCAGATAATTTCATTTGGGAGGGGGGGGGGGGGGCGACAAGTGGGGTGAAAGGTGTTTGAATTGCATCGGCATATGTACAGTGTATATTGTCGAAACACCAAAGCTGCAGGTTCTACACATACTTTTCTTTATGCCTGTGACTATGAAGTTGTGTGGCTCCAACTTCTCCGTACACACTATCAGTTGGTAACAAAATTCAGTCACCTCTGATGATGACCTTTGCAGTTGAAAACCACAATGTCACATGAAACCTTGACAAGACTCCACACCATTCCTTGACTATACATCCAGCTTTTCAATTCTACATCTGCTTCCTTGTTTATGTTTTTTTTTCTGACAGCTACAATGTAAGCCTAACAGATGTTTAACTTGCATCAAGGATAAAGAATTTTATTTGTGTTTTACTCATACACTGATGTGCATTAAGCAATGTATACTCAGTACTACACAAATAATAGCTATATTGTAATTCACATCGAATTTAAAGAGACCAAGTACTGGGTTGGTAATTACTGCACAAAACATTGATTGATCCAGGGAAATAAGTCCATCTGAAACAATGTCGTGCAAAGTTGATGAAATAGCCAGACATAACCGAAAGGGGGAGGGGGCAGGGGGCCTGAGTGCCCCCCCCCCACTCAGAACCCTTGCCCCCCTCAAAAAAAAATGCAAAAATAAATGGTTTGATACATTAAATAGCCCCCTCCCCCCAAAAAAAAAAATATGTCTGTGCCCTCGCTTGCCCCCCCCCCAAAAAAAAAAAAGTAAATAAATAAAACAATAAATAAATAAATTTAAAACAATGTCTGGTTATTTGAAGCCCCCTCACCCTTTGTTACCCTAGTATTCATCCCACTACACTTAATGCCATTTAGCTCCACAGGAAAACAAAAATAATTGCATACCTGCCAGCACCAAATACACACCCACACTGCATAGCATACCCATGCGTCAGTGACTTTCCCATGGGCAGTCAACAAAAATACAAGTCAAAATCTATATTAGAACTCAACTCTACTCTATCTGGTTCAGCATTTAAGTCTACCCCATTGTGTCCCATGTTTGCTTGAATCTACAGGAGGAAAAAACACAAAATACCCCTTTTTTATATGGTTCACTTCATCTCAAAAAATGTACATGGAATACTGTAGATATTATTTTTACCATCCTTGCTCTATGGTTTAACGACCTGTAGTCATTCATGCAGGATAAAGTAAACATACCTTTTTGCTGTATAAACTCAGTCAACTCCTTGGTTTCAATACAATACTAGCTGCCGTCTGTAAAGTAATTGCTGTGCACATGTAGGCAGGTTTCTAACTCCATCCACATGAGCTTATTATCACATCACTACAATTATGGGCTTGATTTTAGAAGCTATATAGGCCCTGTGAGCTTTTTGGCCAGCCAGCATGCACAGCAGAAGCAGTACAACAGCTGATCTGTGGTTTCACCTACTACAAATACTGTGCACACACTATGGAATCTATACCAAGTTCAACCAGTCCGTTGTTATTAGGTCAGCTATGCTTTTGATGCACAACCTGAGCGGAAACAAAACAAACAAACCTGTGGGCATTCACGACGTCGATCCGCCCGCTTTTGAAACCTGACAATGTAGAGTTGTGGGATCAGAATTCCTCCTGCTGCCAATCATCACAATGGGATGCCTTAACCAAGAAGGCCCCATACTTCATGGTAACCGTAGAGGAGCCATCAAGAGCAAACTATCACACAGGCCAAATGATATCAAACTCAACCACCAACCACACATTCCTTAACTCATCCACTGAACTTTGTGACCAGACAACCACACACACACACGCACACACACTGGGTTGACTGGCCATAAAAATGGTGACGTTGTGGAATATTCCACTGTTCACAATTCAGAGGGGAAGACCATGATCGCAAAAGAGCAGCTCTAAAGCCAATAAGGACCAGTAACTACCAGAAGAAGAAATGTACCAAAGGAAAAATAGATTGGTGTCAATGAAAAAGCTCACTCTCTATTACTGTTCAAACCAGTACCAATCTTTCAGAGAAATAATTCCATCTAAAATACTGTCAAAGTTAAGAAAACAGCATTTAAAGACCCTGCAAAGCACCCTTGCTTATTTTGATTGCCACTATCAAAACAAGGCAGTATCAATGTGCACAAAATCCCTGACAAAACATGAAACAGTTTTTCGTAGTTTTTGATAAAATTTTTACAGATTGGTTGCTTGGTGTGAGGATGGGATCTAATATACTCTTCCCAAATAATGATGTACTTTTAGTCTGAAAACTTACTATGTGATGAACTTTTTTAATTTTAAATTTTTATTGAGAATGGCAAACATTGTGACTCGAATGTCAAACTACACAGCCAGTACAAAAGTTAAAAACATTTAAAAAGCCATGAAAATTTTTCAAACAAGTGCCATTAACAATCATCCTGAATTTTTTTTTCCATCTTGGATAAAGTTATTTTTCTAAAAATTGTGTTGGGATGTTGTCTTATTAATTTACTAATTGCCAATCCTTCTAAAAAAGTGTATAATAAAAATACAATCTTTCCATTTTATGAGTTTGGTAAGTTCCTTTTAGACTTGAGGAGTATAACAATTTTCATTCGATAACAGTTTTGGACCTCACTATTTTAAGTTTAGGAGTGTTCTCTCTGAAGGCACAGGATTGAAAGTTCAAGAAAAAAGTTTGAATATAATTCTAGAAATTGTACAAATTTATATCTGTCTTACAGATATAAAAAATGTGATTATTGTCTTGGGAAATATTTCTCCAAGAATGATGTCTTTGTTTAAGAGTAAAGACAAAATTACACAAACAAAAGTATGAAGAGACCAAATTTGTACTAAGATCAAATTTATGAAAAAATTACTCAGTCTTGCACCTACACCCGACAAAACATTTTCCAAAGAAGATTGTTGTTTTTCGTTTTATGAAGAAAAAAGGGGGAAAAATAAATAGCATTAACAAAACAAAGCTTGAACTCTGAACTACCAAAATGATAGTCCCTGACAGACTTCAAGAAAGTGACTCAAATTGGATTATATGAAAGGGAATTCAACACATATTTGGTTACTTATTTTGCTGTAAAACAATATCTTCAAAGTGATAATAGAGTTCATAAACTTTGCCTTTGAACACAAGCTTTCTGTTGTGTAAGAATGTGTGCTTCACGCTTGAGTGGTTAAGCAACCAGGTCACCAGCGAATGTTTACGCCAAAACAATTCGGTAACAAAAGGGTTGAATATGATTAAAAATAATCAATGTAGAAGTAGAAGTAAAGCTAGAACTTTGAACTACCAAAATGACAGTCCCTGACAGACTTGAAGAAAGTGTCTCAGTTTGAGGTCACTCCTGCAAATACCTGGAACCAAAAGACTCAATTCACATGGGTCTCTTTATTCTAGCATGCCAGTCCATGAATCAATCCTTTCTGCTTGAAATTAACTCTGACTTCAAAGCCCACCTGCTCAGCTATTTATAAACATTGCCGGGACTTGTTGGTAAGATTGTATAGTTTGAAAAACAAACAATGGTTCAGTGTATGAAGTGCAAGCTGGTATCATTGCCATATAGACTGGAGAAGGTTGTCCACACTTAATATCCTCATGTTGACACAAGACATCATAATATATAGATTTCAGATACAGTATCTGAGACACTGTTTCAAGCTAACTTACTTATTGCTGTTCAAGACGTACATGTATGAGCAAAAAGTTGTTGTTCTAAATCAGCTGAACTTGTACATTCCAGGGTATTTCCTGGCAGACAGAAGCTATAGTCCACATAGCCGGCTTCAGCTGTGGTTATGGAATTGTTGGTGTTTCTTACTACTTTAGTATAATAGACCTTTATCATGCTGCAACCATCTTGGACATGTTCCCTGTATCCAATAACAGTAATGTATGCTAATATTCATTGTTCAAAAAGGAACCAGACTATTTGCCCTTCCAGCCTCGGTTTGGTTACATTGGTTTGAATGGGAGAAAATCAAGATGGCTACACCATGATAAAGGTCTATTGCAATTCAAGCACCTGTAGCCAAAGCCGAAACCAAACTGTTTAGTTTAAAGGCAAAGTATACCTTTGGTTTTTTGAACCGTACGTTTGCCTTAATGCTATATAATTGTAGATATATACCATAAAACTAACCTGTGTAAATTTCATTTCAAAAGGTGGCAGCGTTTTTGAGATATCACCAAAAATCTGGAGCGGTTGTGTTCACGCAGAAGAAGTATCCGTCATTGGAATACACATTCTGAGAAGCGTTACGGCCATAACGCTTCTCAGATTCAATTTTTTGGGTGATAAAAAGTGATATATTTCTCCATAACTGCAGTACTTCGAAGTGAAACGTTTCTCAAAATGCATTATACTATCCAAAGCTGCTGTACTTCTTACCAAGTAAGTTTTTATTGCCAAAAATTTTCAGAGTCATTACCAAACGTATGCAATGCCTTTAAACATCCATAGACAAAATAAATTATAGAAAATTAATGGTGGCACTCAAATAACTAACTCGAGAGAAACAGTATACAATTTGAGTCCCTCCAAATCAAAATTGTATGAAACTTGAAGTAGTATCAGCATCAGCAAAATTTGCAAGATTGCAACATGAGCACAAATTAGTGCTCTAGTCATGCTTGTAACTTATTTCACTTTCATCGAACCCAATCTTGGTTTTATGATTACAGTGTACAAGAAAAGTTTGCAGACATAGGAAGACCTGTGAATATAAGCCCAGAAATCAAGAAGAAATCAAGAAGAAATCAAGAAGAAAAGGAAAAAACAACATGATGTTGTCTGCTATGGACAAAGGATACAGTTCCATGACCATGATGACATCCCGTTTGGTCTGATAAGCATCGTACAGCTTGACCAATCGCTTGTTGTCCAGCATTCCCATCACCAGAACCTCCCTCCTCAAATCATCCCAAGCTCCTCCCTTCACTCGGATAATCTTGGCTGCGTACTCCTCTTTTGTCTCTTTATGCTTGCAAGTCTTGACGACACCGTACGCTCCTCTGGGAAAGCAATCAACAAAGAAAGTTGATGAGTACAATTTGAAGCTTTTATACATGGTTTGAAAGGTTAAGAGGAAAACTGGTTACTGTAATAGCCTCTTCTGAAAGAAGCAGGTGTTTCTGAGAAAGACTGAGATAGGAAAAAGTATAGACAATGCTTAGCATGCTCTACTCATTGTCAGAAAAAAGTTGATGACAATACAAAGACAGTGGAACCTTTAGGATATCAATTACGAAATAGAAAATAAGGGATTAGGTTATTTTAACCCTACTCTTATATATTCGCTCCCACTTAAAGCCCCAGCTCAACATTGGTAAAATAACTGTAAATGCTTCCATTCTTTGCACAAATCAAGATGTTTGTAATAAAACTAACCTGAGAAAATGTCAGCTCAATTGGTTGTTTTATTTGCGAGAAAACAGTTAAAATGCAATCAGAATTGTTGTCTCACTGAGACGAAAAACTATTTTTGGATTTTATTTCATTGATTATTTAAAAACAATAACACTTCAGGAAGAAATATTCCAAAGAAAGTTTTCTACCATCATTATCTTTATACCATGTAAGGTATATGTAAATCTGTGAACATTAATATGTTTTTCTTCTCACCAATATTGAGCTGGGGTTTTAAACCAACTTCAATTGGAATAATGACTCAGATACAACTAATTTTTTTATGTGAGAAAGGGGAATTTAGCTGTTGCAAACTGCTCACCAACCAAAATGACCAATGGTATTAATGCCAAAAATTGTTAATGGTCTTACGTTTCAACCCTAGCAGTCTTTCTCAAAGGCTAAATGAGAACACAGAACACGCATACAAAAGTATTTTAGTTTTATAACAGAAGAAGTCAGGTGGTAAGGAGTGAAAAGGAAAGAAATTTCCTAATCTGTCATTACAACTTGTTAGCAGTATGCATGTGGTGAAAAAAAAACCACAAAACACTAATGGATATAATGGATATAACCAATACAAATGCAACTGCAGGGAGGCCACAGATGCCTTCAAATTTACTTCCATAGCTTTTTTTAAGACTTTCCAGTGGAAATTGTCGAAGCAAAATGAAAGTAGCCTTGGCCCTTCAAAGATGAAGTACCCGGCCTGAACCCATTCGTTATGTCCTACCTAAGTACCTGACTTCACATTCCTTCCTGCTGAAACTGGGCCGAATTTGATGACACTGCTTTGCACAAAATTCTGAGCTTATGGCGCACTGTAAAGTGCGTGATTCTGTTTGCCGTAAGCGCAGAATTCCACGGTAAGCGCAGAATTCCACGGTAAGTGCAGAATTCCACGGTAAGTGCAGAATTCCACGGTAAGCGCAGAATTCCACGCTAAGCGCAGAATTCCACGGTAAGCGCAGAATTCCACGGTAAGCGCAGAATTCCACGGTAAGCGCAGAATTCCACGGTAAGCGCAGAATTCCACGGTAAGCGCAGAATTCCACGGTAAGCGCAGAATTCCACGGTAAGCGCAGAATTCCACGGTAAGCGCAGAATTCCACGGTAAGCGCAGAATCCCATGGTAAGCGCAGAATTCCACGGTAAGCAGTGCCATGAAATTGGGCCCAGATCACAGTAAATGTTTTTGGTTTTTTTCAGGCTTTTTTTACCACTTAAAATGGCTGTATGGCGTCCACTTTGAAATCATTATGGCCTACAAACCAAACCCATCTTGCTTTGGTCATGACAATTGTCTATTGTACTACTTGCTTGTATATCCCTTAGCACCTGCACACAACTTCAACGTAAGTCATTTTCTCACTGTACCCGCTGGGAAAAGCCACTGGTTTTAGAGCAGTATCTAGAAATCTTGATACAACTTTCGCTGTGATTATGTTTTGTGTTTACAAGTTTGGTTTATTTTGTAAAGGATAAAATTATCTTCTGAATGATTTACACATTTGTGTGTTTGCTTTTACTAATTTGAAGCTTTGAGCTTGTAAAGATAACGACACAACAACTAAATTAGTTTCGGGCAGCACACTGACTAAAGGGTTAAATCGTAGATTTTGCCACCAAAATTATATTTGTACTGCACCCAAAATGGCGGCCATTTTTAAATCCAAGATGGCCGCACTCTGCAGCAAATTATAAAATTGCCAACATGGTCTTTCTTGCTCTCAAGTGCCTACACAACAAGTTTAGATAGGTGGCATCTTCTAATCATTCAGAGCCGACGGGACTGCATGACCTCCCGAACTAATGAGATCAACTCACCTGCCCAGTTCATTCAGCAGATCATACTCATCTTCTATCATTATACCCTTCTTGATTTTTACTCTACTCTGAGAGAAGAAAACCTCTTCTGGGTCTGAAAGTGTGAAATGAAAATTAATTAATTTATTGTGGATTGTTGTGACAATGAGTGCATTATTATTAATTGATGCATGGTTGTATGGCGAACTTATTAAAAGGGTCTCATAGGTCAAACTCAGTTTTGTGATTTACTATTTTTTTCTTCAAAAGATAGAGTCCTTATTGAAGTGGGAATATAGTTAAAAGTTTCTAACCTTGCTTTGGTCTTAAATGCCATTATATTTTATACCCTTTCAGTACAATATTTGAATAAATCCATAAAATTTTTTTATAAAAGATGTCACATTTCAAATATACCCCGGCCTGGCCAGTCCAGACACTTGTGTCCTTGAGCAAGACACTTTACCATGATTGCTTTGTCCTTCGGATGGGACGTTAAGTTGTAGGTCCCGTGTACTAGGATGGGTAGTGCACGTTAAAGAACCCAGAAAAACTTATCGTGAAAGAGTAGGGGCTTACCCTGGTTTTTCTGGTTCAGATGGCAAGCATCATTATTTACGGGATTTCTCAGGCGTCCGAGCTACAATGATTAAGTTCGCTTTTGAGGCATCCTTGGTTTCATTACCAGAAATTCATAGTAATAAATAATAATAATAATAATAATAATATTATGGCCGTATATTTTTGTATGAAAAGTTGTTAGTTTATTCCTGAATTTCCACGATATTCAATCAAAACGCCATTGATTTTGACCTCAGAGCCCATAGTAAAGACTAAGTACAGGATTTGCATATATAAAAAAAAAATTAAAAAATTACTTTCATTCTGACAGGTCTAAAAAGTGTATAACAGTACCAATCCTCCTAAGAATTATTTCAATCTAAAACAATGTTAAAGTCTGGAAAACAGCTCTTGAGGAACCCTAAAATTACAACTGTTTCTTTTAAAAGCTACAATCCAAATAAGCCCAATATGAACTGCGACAAAATCCCAGGCGAAACATAAACCGTTTTTTGTTGTGTTCACTAAAAATGGGATACCCATAACTTGACGAAATTGTCACAGGTTGATTAGATAGTTTTGTTTATTAAATCAAACGAATATGGATTCACTCTCCCCCCACTAAAATATCGGTGATACCTTTAAACACCAAACCTTCCAAAAGAAGAAGACTCACCTGGAATGGTGACCTTGGCACAGTGTGACACCTCCCCAGCCATATTGACAGCGGTCACCTTATAGATACCTTCATCATCTGGGACGGCTTGATCCACCACCAACGAGCACTTGTCCTCACCCTCAAACAGGAAAGTGAACTTACTGGTCGGTGAGAGGGGACGGTTATCCTTGTACCAAATCACATCTGGGTCTGGTATGCCGTCCACGTGGATGTCCAGACGGAGTTGTTCACCTGCAGGGGCGCTGGTATCAGGGAAGCTTTTAATGATGCCCGGTGGTTCTGGGAGGGGGAAAAAAACACATCAAGAGATATTTATTTGAACAATATTTTGTTGTACATTACATTCTGTATCTTTGGCAGTGAAATATACTCAGCAAAACAAAAGCTAAAAATTTATAACAACGTCCCATCACCCTTAAGGTAGACCTTCGTGCTGCCGCTTCCCAGGTTGAATCCATAAGACCTAGCTCTATGGTTGTATCGTATAAAATGGGGTGTGATCCCTGGCAACATGGCAGTAACCAGTTGAAAGGCTTCTGACTGGCACACCCACCCCCACCCCCCCCACCCCCCAAAAAAAGAAAAGATATTGACAAAATAGGGAGACCGCTAACATTAGGGCTGGATAGCTCAGTTGGTAAAGCGTATAGCCTGTGGTTCCAGGTTTAAATTCGCTCCAGTCAATTTTTCTTTGTTCACCCCAAAATTGATTTAAACATTTACCCAGTCAGTTTCCCTTGTGGTTTATTGCTTGAAAATTTATAGCAACCAAACACACTTGCAGTCTCACTAATGAGCCACTCTTGCTGTTATCAGTTGTTGTACCAGCACAGTGAATTTCAAAAGAGTACAACTCATGATGAAACCGTTTTCATGAAAATTTAAGTGACAGGTTGTTTTATAAAAGCCAGTCATCGCTGAAAGAGTTCGAATGCTGGTCATGACGTCAGTGTCCTTGGGCAGGACACTTTACTACAATTGCTTCTCATCACCCAGAAGTAAATGGGTACCTGTGATTTCTGATGGGAATAATTAGCAACCCGTGTGCCTATTTGGCTGCCAGTGCTGAATATTCTCAATGAGTTGAGATGATTTCAGGAATGCTTGAGGCCAAATGAACATGAGTAATGAAATTGTACGGCACTTTGATACTTGGTTTAAAAGCGCCGTTAAGAAATTGATATCATTTTTTTTTTCAATTTAAGTTGCTTTTAAGTTGAGCCTGACAATTCACAAGTAAAGCCGCTACAGCATTCATTCTTTCTAGTAATGAACAATCAATTTGAATACTGCTTTATTAATGAATACAGTAACAATAGCAACAAAAATCACAAAAGACCCATGCTGTGATAGAGAGATTATATTCACAACTGGTGTACAGCAAACAAAAAAAGAATTAATTTTATCATTGATTATTTGTCAGAGCACTGACAAATCATGTAACAATGCCTTGTTTATCCATCACACGTCCAAATCACCAACATGTCATGATGCCTCAACATTATCAAAACCATGAAAGAAATGAATGTTTTTAAAATGAAAATGAAATATCACCCGGTGGCCCAGCTGGCTCTTACATTGTGCTCAAACTATATACCGCATATCAAACTAGAATATTGATTTATGCAATCGATTTTCATGCACCATTTACCTTTGGAACACACCCACAGACAGTGAACTATTTGGCCAGGTGAATAAATTTACGAGTTAAAAGAATTTTAATCATGACAGCGGTGACTGTTTTTCCTCTTTGCGTGTTCACAGTATGTTACGGCATCAAGAATGGCATCCTCGAGGAAGACCTTGAGAACACTGTGGGTCTCTTGGTAGACGAGTTCGAAGATTCTCTAAGACTAAATTCACATGCAGTTTAATCGTCAATAGAAAACAGATTTACTAAAAAAGGCAGGGCTCAAAATTCAAGAAAATTTCCTTTAGACCACAGGCCTCGAAGCTCGTCGCAACTTTCCTGTACCAGAAAATATTTTTTACAGGACCTAAAACATTTCTTTCTGTAAACATGGTCTAGATCACATAGGCATGAGTTAAGAAGGATTATATCTACTTTAAAATTTGCAGATCTAGGCAGGTCTTACAGTGCGGGAAAATCTCTGATCGTTTGCTTTCTGGACAGGCTTGTGTTCTGGGGCCTGTTTTGGCAACTCTGACCAGAAACAAAGTATCTGATGTAAAAATTACTGACTGAAACATTTTCTGAGAGTTACGCAAAAAGGGTCAGTAACCAGTACCGGGTAGTGACATAATTTTTATCTCTTGAAAATTTATATTTTCAGAATATAATGCCTTCATTTTATTTTCAAGTAATGGAATTCATTTAGTCTTTATATTTATCCACAATTTTTTGGATTTATATGCTTCAAAGTTTTTCATTTGTAAAAGAATACTGTAGAATTTTTTTCGCTAATTTGTAAGATTCGCCATTTATTTTTAAATCAAGCCTAACCGAGTCAACAACTCAGGTATCCGTTTTGGTCTGAACAGCTGTGTCACCACATCTGAATTGAACACACACAAAAATGCTTAATCAATGAGTGAAAACGCACTCTAGGGTACATACTGCTACTTACCTGCAACATCTAAGTAGAGCATGCAGCTAGCCTGTCCGTTCTGGTTCTTGGCCACACACTCATACTCCCCAATATCTTGGTAGGTCACATCCTTGATCTCGAGTAGACAGGTCCCGTCCTCCCTGTAACTGGCCTGCATCCTCTCGTCCGATACCACGTCTTCATCTCGGTACCACTTGACCGTGGGCGGGGGCTCGCACAAGACTTTGCAGCTCAGTAGGGCGGTGCCGTGCTCCAAGACGTACACATCCTCCAGGGTACCAACGAACACCGGCTTAATATCTATGGAGAAAATAACAATACAGAATATTCTTGTTTTGGTTGTTACTTACATTGATGTGTAACAAGCACTGTAAACTCAGTGCTTTCCCAATTCCTGTGGAAAAAAATCAACAGACATATGTTTTCTCTCTGACCCAGTTTACAATGCTTTCACAAATCAGTGTAGGGTAAAAAACAAAATAACATTTTATCTTTTTTACATCTAGTAAACAATACAGAAGTTACCCCCTTTTGTGTACACATTTGTACAGAAAGTGAAAAGCAGTGAGAAAAACACAAATTTAAAACAATTCACCCCTTTTAGATAATGAATGAAGGAATGGGGCATATGATACTTTTAACCAGTTGCCGCCCGGATTCTTTCATTTGTTCCCGTCCAGCCTGACAGAATCTTTTTTCTTTGAAAGTACCGCTTGCACAAAGAAACCTGGACTTGACAAAGCCAAAGCCAAAGCTTTAGTGCACCGTTAGTTTTGTTTTTTCTACCGAAAAAATGTCAAATTCTTGCAGCGTGAATATAATCTCGACGGTGAGCCACGGCATAGGATTGGTACTAAACCCGGAACCATGGCTGGATCCCCGGTTCACTCTGACTTAACTCCATTGAGCCGATATATAGTGAATAAACAATGGTAGAAGCCATTCGATGTCTCGTAATCCTCTTTTTGGAACAAACGGACAAAGGTCTGGAATCGGGGATTACACAAAAACCACCGCACAGTAGCCAAAAATTGGCAAAATATTCAGGACCATGTTTTCTCTTTGAGTGGGTGAAATGAAGCATTAGATGACATGTGCGTGCTCTGTGTACGTTCAGTAGCGGAACATCCAACCTTTGTTCCGGTATTCCGATTTTACACAGTGGCGTGTTTCAACGTCGCCAGTTTGTTGGCTCGAAAAATATATTTGTGAATATGTCAGCCGGCACCTACTGGTTAAGGAGGATGTAGTGAAACTTGGAAACTAATTTCCTCAAATGCTTTAGAGGGAATGGTTATATACTGACATTATTCACTATAAACTATCAATTTTGTGCGAGTGAAAAAAGTGAGAGGAAAAAATGTAGTAAAAATCAAGAATTAGGATTCACCCCTTTCATTAACAAATGCAGGGGATGTACAATATTTAATATACTTTCATTGCAAGTATATGAAATGTGTATTCATAATTCATTATTTATTCACTTTATGAAGGCAAGAAAAGGTTGAATAAAGTTTAAGCAAGGGTTTTATCCTTTTTTCATTAGCAAATGCAGACAAGAGGGCATACTATATGTATTTTTGTGTAAGATGTGAACTTCGTTTGAAATACTTTGCAAAAATATTATATAAAAAAAATTAAATTAAAGAAGAATTGGCTAGAGTGAGGTTGAACCTGCGACCTCTAAGTTAACATGCTGCTACTCTACCATCTGAAATAAATAGCCCCATGTTGGCGGTCTCTCTATCTAGTCACTATCTTCGTCAAGTTCCTTGTTTGGGGGCGCCAGTCAGAAGTCACGCCACTGTATGCCTAACCAGGGATCATGCCCAGTTTATGGTACAACCTGGGAAGCAGCACCTTAAGGGGATAAACTATTTCTTTAAATATCAATAGACCGATTGCGCGACAATGTATACATGCAGTCACGTGACCTCCTATCAGGTATGACGTCATACAGCTGTTGAAAAAATACGTGTAAAAGCATAGGCCGTGACACAGAGTGAGTTTGAAAACAGTCGATTTTACTTTCGTTAAGCGATGAATTAGTTAATCAACCCCTATTATTTAAAGTAGTATGTTGTGGCATTAATTTAAATCACATCTCTGTTTCATAATTTAACAGAATTCTTCTAAAAAGAGGTTTTTTTTAGCCATGCGTCGGACGACTATATGAAGCCACCCGTCTGTTATTTTGTTTGTAATGTTGGCCTAAATCACTGTAAAAAAGGATAAACAACATTGGAAAAGTGAGCATTAATACCTAGCCTTGCAAAATTTCAAATAGGCAAAGGAATCACACAGTTTTGGAAAGCAATTTCTTTGGAGGATTTCAGCTTCAAAACTTTGAAATTTTTGTGTTGAAAAGTGTGTGGTGATTGCGGTTGTCTGGCCTAACGTTCCGTCGTGCGCTGTACACATCGTGCACATTTAAACGGTACTTTTACAATTTTCAAGACTTGCTGGAACTGTCCTTACTGGCTTTATTCAGCCACTTGAAGGTCTTTGGTACAAACTCTGGACTATCTTTCACAGATTTCGACCAAGAAAAGCCTCGATCGAATAAACTAAATGCATTAATCATCGTGTACCGTACCACCCTTTCCTATGGAGGATTACATGTGTGTTTACATTTTACACCCAACAAGGGTCACGTGAGGTAGGTTGCGCAATCGGTCTATTACTTAAAAGAAACCTATTACCTTTAACTACAGAATTCTGCTTCTTGAGACAACATTTTGACTGTGTTGTGGATGAGTCACTTTTCGAAACTGGTGGTGTAAAAGAGGGAGAGACAAAAATAAGAGGTAATACCAACAGGGCAGTCAGTACCATTTATTATTATTTTACAAAATACCAAACAATTACTTTGTCCAAGTTGACCACAGGACGGTAAAAACATGTCTGGTTTTCTTATTGAATTTTGTGACTTTTTTTGTGTGTTTGTACCTTTTAGTGAATAAAGCTTTTCAAACAGCATAGTAAATTTTGTTTATTCCACGTGCTGCACTTTGTGATGTTTTAAAAATGTTAAAAGTATTTTATAAACAACTTCACATTATTAGCATTATCACTATTGAAATGTTGAGATTTGATTTATACAAAGACAAATTTACTAGAACGGGATTTGAACCTGCGACCTCTGGATTAATGTGCCGGCTCTACCAACTGAGCTATCTAGCCCTAAAGTTGGCGGTCTCCCTATTTTGTCAATATCTTTGTTCGGGGGTGCCAGTCAGAAGCCATTCAACCTTAGAAAGTCGCATCCCCTTAAGGTGATCCCTGTACTGCTGCTTCCCAGGTTGTACCGTAAACTTGGGTGTGATTCCTGGCTATATGATGTCCAGTTTAAGGTTGAATGGCTTCTGACTGTTACCCCCGAACAAAGACATTGACAAAGTAGGGAGACCGCCAACATGAGGACTAGATATTTCAGTTTGTAGGCATGTTAATCCGGAGGTTGCTGATTCAAATCCCAATCTAGTCAATTTTTCTTAGTTCACCCCAAAATTGAATTAAAATTTACCCTGTCAATTTCCTTTGTGGTTTATTACTCAATATTAATCATTACAAACAGCAAATCTTAACACATCAAGTAAGAAAAATCATTACAGAATTCTCTTTGTTTGTTTTTAATCCGGTGTCGACGTTACGTGAGTAACTGTGGAGTTGCCCTTCAGCTCACAAGAGGAAGTATACTCAGACGAAAAGACGCACTCATAGTTTTGACGTCCAGATCCTGTTTATTTTTAGTGTCAGTTACAATTTGATTTACAACTCCCCTGCACTATTACGAGTGAACTTGAGAACGAGTGTGCATTTTCAGAAATCCAATATGTGTGAAAGCTATTTGATGGTAAATGGTATAGACAGATACTATACTAAGTCAAAGGGTAAGCAGTCATATGCCTATTTGTGAGGCAGTGTGTATGAAAAATGGAGAGCTTTCTGAGTAAGAATAACTAATAAAAAAATGTACAGTTATTATTACTTGCTGACATGAAAGCAACTGAACTATACCTTTGCCAATTAGGCCTACAATGGTAATTTCACACTTTATATTCATGTTTCAGAACTCCCCACACAAACAAACAAAACCCCCAAATCTGTTCTGAGTGCAACCTTGATATCAATCACCACATGCAATCTCAGAAGTTTGAAAAAATCTGTAAACCATCGTGTAAAGAGTGAAAATAGTTGCGAGACAAAGTACATTTGATAGGAAACTGTCATAATTACAAAATACTTACGTAGATCTGTGAGACAAAGTTCATCTGATATGAAACCGTCACATTTAGAGAGAATTTACTTACGTACATCTGCGAGACACACTACATCGGATTCCTCGCCGGGCTCGCTGATTCCATTGTCTCCCTCCGCCCTGACCCTGAAGACATACTCCCCACCTGGGTTGATGCTAGACACCCAGTAGGAAGTCTCAGCCACGTCGGTGGCTATCAGGACCCAGTCTATCTCGTGTGCATCCTTTCCCTCGATGATGTACATGACGGAGGAGTCTGGGTCGTTGCTAGGAGCTGTGTTCCAGGTGAGGAGGATGGAGTCCCCGGCTATCTTAGAAACGATGGGTCGACCGACTGGACGACATGGAATGTCTTTAGTGAGTAGAAGCAGGAAATGAGAGGCATTAGAAATGTGTTTATCTTTGGGTATTTAAAAAGATCTCCTCAGGCAATCTTTGGGAACTAGAAAAGTTTATAAAAACATTTTTTTTTTTATTCTCCTCTCCCTAAAAGTTGGTAAAATTGTTAATTTTATGCCATACAGAAAACTAGTAATCCCCAGGTGATCTCTTGGCTAATGACGAAATACAGACCTACGTATTTTCCTTGATGGCCGATATCTTTCCAAGTTAAAGATGAAAACTCCTGAAGAGGTTCCAAGACCACACTTCCCCACACTAAATGCGTGAAAAGTAGAATTGACCTCAACTTACCAGCACTCCCTGAACTGCTGCAGCGGTAGTCATCGCTCAGTTGTCCCTCTTGGCAACGATAACCGCTGTCTTGTTCCTGATCATCGTCAGACCCTGTAAAATGTCCAAATATCGCTGTGAAAAATGTTACTTTCACTTTTGGGGTGGGGGGGGGGGGGTTTCCCTCAATTTTTAAACCAACACAGGCAACTGTAAAGCCTTCAACTTGTGTATAGTAAAATTACACTATGTGGTTTGAAACTTCCATTAATTGAAACTAAAGGCAACTATAACTAGTAAACTAGTAATGTTTGTGGGTACAACCATAAAATAATCTCTTTTGAGAGTAGTGGTGGCTCTGAAAAGAGCCGGTGTGGTCTCAACATTTTGAACAGTATACTCTGCTCGTCTTCTCGTCTTCTCTTCTCCTGAAGACAAGCAGAGTATACTGTTCAAAACGTCGATACCACATTGGCTCTTTTCAGAGCCACCACTCCTCCCAAAATGAGATTTATACATGGTTGCATCCACAAATGTTACTAGTTTACTAGTTATAGTTTCTTTTATCTTTCACACCATGCAAAGCTTCAAACATTACCTGATCGAAACTAGCTTGACTTTCTAGTTGATATTTGTTTGACTAAATGAAAGAATTTGGTCCCATGTTTTACCAAGTGATCTTTTGAACACTATCACTCCAAACATGGTTACGGTATCATCTCTTTACAAAAGAATAAACCTTTATCATTGAGCAATTTTCTTAAGTTCCTCCAAGTTTTGATATTTTGATGGTCATGACCGTTATCATGTAGCTAATTGGAAGAAATACAATTTTAAGCATCATTTCATAATGAGCAGCACGTTCAACATGCAAAGTTAAAATGTTTTTTGCACTGTCCGTATATACGGAGCGTGAGGTATGATACTCTAAATATGCAGAGTGCAATATGGACTATATTGGGAGTATAATATGGTTAATTATCACACTCCCATTGAGCAATCTGATTAGAGTATTAGCGCGTACTGGATAAAAAAAGTTACTGCATTATTTAATTGTTCTTCTCAGACGTCACTAACTTTCAACAAGTCTATAATAAAACAGTTTTGTTACTTTGTAAAAATCTTCCATCTTGAAACCATGCATTATCGAGCCAGGAACTCAGTCCCGGCTTGGTCAGAACAATTACTTCATTGCAAGACAACCACACTCGATAAAATATGCGCCTCAATATAGCACACAAAAAATGTGCGATCAACTACTCACCTTTCCCCGACACTTTTGTTACTTCTAAACTGGCGATGCTGTGGGCAACTCCCAGTGAGCTCCTCGCTGTGCATGTATACTCCCCAGAATCCTTGCTTGTCACATGTGGAATGATCAGCAAACAACTTCCATCCTCACCATGTTCCAGGATGTAATGGGCATTGTTCACAATCTCTATTTTATTGAAGAGCCATACCACTTCAGGCTCCGGGGAGCCAGTCACTTTACAGTCGAAGGTGCCGGGACCGCCTTCAATTGCTTTACAGTTTTTAGTGTGGCTGAGGAACGATGGACGGAAAAAGTTGGCAGTTTGGCCGAGTGGTGGAGAGCAGACCGTGGACATCTGCTCTTCCACGAAGAGCTCAGCACTCCACTGGGTCTCTCCAATGGAGTTCACTGCTTTACACGTGTATTCACCTTCATCTTCTGGGAGGGCCTCCACAATATGTAAGACGTACAGGTTGTGCTTGCGGAAGAAAAGGAAATCAGAGGATTGCTTGATCTCTTGGTTGTTGAACAGCCACTGGACTTTAGGTTTGGGATTGCCGCGTATCCGACATTCAAACTTGACCTCCATGCCCTCAGCTACTGTCCTATCGTGGAACACCTCAGTGAACTCTGGCTGCTTGGCAACCATCTTCCGCGATGGCATCTTCTTGACTTTCAGATGGGCACTGCACGTCAAGCGTCCTCCAAGCCCGTTGTAGATCTGACACGTGTACTGCCCGCTGTCTTCTGGATATGCAGCCGCGATGATCATGAATGTTGTCCTTCCGTCGAAGGTCATTTTGACGTCCTGGCATGGACACAGTACCTCGTCATCCTGAAACCAGGTGACCTCTGGGATCGGGTGGCCGATGATTTGGCATCGGAATATGGCCTCGTCGCCTTCTGTTACAACCAGGTCTTCGATACGATTCAGGAAGCGGGCCGGGACGGGGTCCCATGGCTTTGGTTTTCTCTCTGGGGATAAAAAACAGGAAGGGCCTATCGAGAACACAGGGGGTTGTAGAGAACATTGATAAAAACAAACACAAGTACAACATACACATGTCACTCTTCAAAGCAAGCTCCAGCAAAATGAAATGAACTGCATCACGTTAATAGCTAGTGAGATATGCAGTAATTAACACCATAGAAATGATTTCTCTAATGAGTTGCGGTGGCTCTGAAAGGAACCAAATGTGAACTAAATCAACTCTCTTTTAATGCTGACGGTTTGTAAATGGAGTTCAATAAGGGCAGGGGTATTGTTGTCATTTCAGCTTGGATGCCTTGATTTCTTTGATTTCGGTTTTTTTCTTTCGATTTTTAATTTTGTGTTTTCTCCCTTTATATATTTTTAAGTGCATGGAGATTTCGCTCTAAGTTATTATCTGCACTCTCTAGGAAGGGCATTCAGGGGCGTGTTTTGGCGACCTCGACCAGAAACAAGTTTCTGACGTCAAATTCACAGACCTGAACAACTTTTGAGAGCTAGGCAAAAACGGGTCGGTAACCAGAAACAGTTTGTGACGTGGGTACATTTCTTAGAAATTAATGTTCTCAAAATGTACAGCCTTCTTTTTATTTTCAAGTAATGGAACTTAGTTTTTGTAATTTTATCAATATTGTTGGATTGGTATGCTTTAATATTTTTCATTTTTAAAAGAGTTCTGTCGACTTTTTTTGTATGTTTTGGAATCAGCCATCTTGAAACCAAGCCTAACCGAGCCAACAACTCGGTTACGGTTTAGTCGGAACAGCTGCGTCACTGCGGTTGAACAGAACACGCAAAATTGCTAAACCAATGACCGAAGCTCAGACTTGTTTCTGGTCGAGGTCGCCAAAACACGCCCCTGGTTGATTCAATGGTTTCTTTCCCTGCCTTTCACCTCTGTAACCCCGGTTCAAATAAGATATAATAATAAAGAAATACTTCTTCGTTTTATTATTATTATTATTATTATTATTATTATCATCATGTGCAACAATTTGATGTCTGATCAATGGCCTGATCATCTTCAAGAGAAAAACATCCAATTCAGTTCATCTTTTCCCGAAGACAACTAGAGCATACTGATTGAAATTGGTAACTTATTTCAAACAACTGGTTCTTTTCAGAATCACCACGACTCATTGAGAATTTATTTCCATTGAAGCGTTAACACAAATCTCACTATATCGTATTCCCACATATATCCTACTATATGAAGTTTATGCTTAAAAAAAATGAAAAAATCCTGGCTGCGCCGCTGAACTGGTTCTCTTCAGAACCATTACCATTCATCAGTGAGTTTATTTCCAGGCAGTTTTACCGAAAAACGTACTCCCAAACTGTGACAATTCAATTCCTACTCATGAAGTTTACTGTTGGTCCCTCTACCCTGACATGTGTGGTAACATCATCACCTGCTGTATAGTTCAACACCGCTGCGCTGTAGTCTGTAGTAACATGTATGCTAGAGTACAGACACTAAAGCCTCCCTGGTCAGCTCCAGCAGTGATGGTGAGGCCAGCTTAAGGTATCAATCCACCTTTAACGAGGTCATGCCAGGCACGCTGATAGATTATAACACATGATCACAAAAAAAAGTGTTGCTGTTGTAGTCTGTTTTTCAATACCGGAGTCTTATATAATTCATAAGACTCCAGTATTTTTATTGTTATTATTATTATATAGTGCACCTATCTACCAACAATTAGGTACTCAAGGCACTTATTATTATTTTCTTAAGACAGGTTTTTGAAGTTTTTAATTATGAGACCCATTTATGTAGCAACTTTTAACGGTTGACAAGGTGCTGCCACTGCCAGAAACACCGGGGCAAACCCACTTCTCTTAGCGATAAGTGTAACGTTCTTTTACGTGCATTACACAATGTACAGAACCTATGGCTTTACATCCCATCCAAAGGACGCAGCAATAATGGTTAAGTGTCCCTCTTAAGGACACAAGTGTCATGGCCGGGACTCAAACCCACAGCTCTGCTGATCAGAAACACCAAAGTTTGAGTCCAGTGCGCTTGACCACTCGGTCACAACACGCCACTTTACACCCACCGTTCTATGTGTATTTATTTTATTTGCAAAAAAAACATACCTTTTCTGGACGTGTATGTAAGTGATTTCCCAAAATGGTTAAGTTGATGGGTAAATTGTACTTGTGTAAAAGGATCTACACAACAATGATACGATCGGGTAAAGTTACTTTTAACTTTATAAATGGGTAGGTGACAAAAACAAGGATGGGTATCAGTATCGATTGGCAGAAAAGTGCAAAGCAATAATAATGATAATATGATAATGATTTGGAGCCTAAGGGTATACAATGGTTCCTGTAATTAGGTAAACCTATGTTTTGTGCTAACAGGAAAATATTGGAATGAGGTTCCCTAATTGACCTTATTAGAAAACGTATGCTCCTCTTTTATGATTAGTAATACTATGTTTGTTACAAATTTGCCATAATGTGTAGCCACAGTGGCACTTGTATCCTACCCTTGTGTCGTAGCCAAGCGGTCTAGCGCATCAGACTCACTGGTGTAAAAAACATTGGAGTGTCTTTCAAATTCCCGGTCATGACACTTCTGTCCTTGAGCACAAGACACTTAACTATAATTGCTTCTCTTCACCCAGGAGTGAATGGGTACCTGAGAAGGTAGAGTTGGTCCTGGTATTTGATTTGGCTTGATGCGCTACATACTTGGAAGTACAGGCTGTATACTCCCGAGGGAGCTGCGATGTCTTAAGGGATAAAAGAGATGGCCCAATGACCGAGAGGAAATATTATTCATGCACAATGAGGCGACAAAACTGGCTGGACACCGGTGCTATATAAATGTCCGTTATTATTATTATTGTATCTTGTATGCCAATTAGCCTTATAAGCCTTCAACTGAAGCTTCTGCGTAACTGTCGTTAAGGGGGAATTCCATCTTGGCAAATCCTACCAATCTATATGAATGTACAGAAAATAGCTTATGTATACCAAAATATAAGATCTACATTCTTCCATCTTAAATTACCCCTACCAACATTTTGCAAAATTGTAAACATTTTTATGGTGGTAAGAGATTACTACTTTGGAGTGAAAAACTTGTATAAACAGAGCTTGAGTTTCAAGAAATTCTGCCCTACCGACACTTGCATTGAGAACAGTTTCCAATTGTTCTTGGACCTAAATGGTGATTACTCAATGCCACATTTGGATTAAAAAAGAACAGTTTTCTTTCAAATTTGTGGCAATTTTCTTTCATTTACACATGTAGGCAAGGTGTTTGCATTTACAGAGAAGCTCACTAACTCGACTCTACTTGTAGGTTTAAGAATTCAAGAGTGAACTAAACTAACAAACCAATATGCTGTGGGTTGCCGCATGTTGCAGATAATTGTTCTCATTTTAGAAGTTTGTTTGCATGGTTTCTACATCACTGCCCTATCAACACAAACGTCAACATGATATTTTTCCCTCCCCCAACGCCAAGTCTAACATTCCGCTGTCATAAATGTTTAAGATCCCTGAATGACGAGACGGGTGCTTGAATTTTCATTATTTTATCTTTGAACTATCAAAATATTTACCAAACTGAGACAAAAAAGAATCGTCTCCATAAAAGAGAAACTATCGGAAGATGATTTGCCAAAGGTGAAGTCAATCACGTTGCATCCTCAGCCCCGTTACATCGCTATCGTCACTCGGTGACCCCACGCCCGGCTCCCTGCATATTGTGTTACAATGCTGATGTCACTGGTGTCCTTCTGATCAAATACCAATGCCCATGGTGTCAATATTTATCAACGACGCTATCAATATGAGCTAAAGAGAGATGGTCTCAGTTATTTGGAAGTCAATGACCATTGGATTGTGCCGGACCACTCTTTCGGACTTCATACAACCCCCAAATTTCTCAAACTATCATATCTGACAAAAACAGAATTTCAATAATTTTTTAACACACAAACTAAACACGGGCCAAAAATAACACACCCTGGTTTGGGGCATCAATTATGCAAAGTTTCATTTAAAAAATGAAAATGAAAGAAAAATACATCGAATTTGTAAGAAACAAATCTGCATAAAAAAAGACATTTTAGTGAAACTAATTTGCTCATATTTTCCCTATCAGTAAAGACAACACTCCCATACTCCCTGATTACCCTGATTAAAAGGTTAAGTACATCATTGTTTTTTGTCATTCTTTTTTTTCATCTTCTAGCTCTCAAATGAACACACCCTACAACTGCCTTTGTATAAAACTTCATTAAATTCTAATGGAAAAAAAACCTTTATGTTTTGTCTGGGATTTTGTGCACTTTTATATCGGGATTGGGGGTGATCGAATAAGCAAAGGTAGTTTAAGAGATCTTTGAATGCTATTTGCTTGACTTTCACAGTATTTTTAGACAACTTCCAAGCCAATCTGGAGGTTTGGTACTGGTATGAACTTTATAATCATTAAGCTTTCAGAATCAAACTAATCAAAATATATTTTTTTTAAGTTACCAATCCTGTAGTTCACCTTTAGTCATTACTGGACTGTTTTAAAATATTATGCAACTTGCAAACACCTTTCCCCTGCGTCACAAATCCATTGTAAAAAAAAAAAAAATTGAGAGAGAGCCAATCGTGTACTTTTTCTTTCAAAAGCCGTAGAAATCCAAACTGTTTCGTTAGAAAAAGGTCGAAACCAGAAACTGGTTTACATCAAGTGATCTTATCATCTGTGACCCAGTCTGTTAACACTGAGGCGGGGTTGAATTAATACCTCAAGACCCTCGAAGCATCTGGGACATGTAAAAAGCAAGGAAGCAATTTGCAGGCAATAAATTAAGAGAACCATGCAATATGTCTGGCTTGAAATTATTGACAGCTTAATATGTTCAAGACAAAGTACAGGACTGGTGAAGTTTTTTGAAGAAAAATGAATATTTTTAGTCTGAAAGGTGACTGATTGTGTTGAAATATTCATGCTTTTAAGAAAAAATGTTTCAAGGACAAAGTACAGAAAAAAGAAAAAATTATAAGTAACAATATGAAAGCGCACTGATTATAAAAGTTTATACCGATACAATACAGTACTGTCTAACCCTATATAGGAACTCTTCCGCTGTGCTGTACACAGATACAGTGTCCTAGCTGTGAGGGCCCATTTCTGGTGCAGAAAAAATTTCAGAGCTCCATAATTCAAAACTTCCAGGCTGTATTAAGAAGCTACTAATCTCGCCGGAATAATATTCCATGGCCACATACAGTTTTGGGTGGTGGGTTTTGGACGTACGATATTCCTCATAAATCCAACATTTTCTGGTAAATAATTCAGGTAATAAACGTTAAACATTTCTGCAATTTTTAAACACACAACATTGTACGATCGGACGAAATACGCACAACCATCCTGCACCAATTGGCCAGGTACGCGTACGCACAGAAGGCATGTTTGAGAGAACAAACAAAACGGAAACTTTTTAATGTTGAGAGCTGAAATATTTCCCCAAATTGACGGAATTATGAGGAATATCTGACATCAAAAACCCACCACCAAAAATTGTATGCGGCCATGGAATGTTAATCCGGTGAGATTAGTAGCTTCTCACAGGTAAGATTTGAATTATGGAGTTCTGAAATTTTTCCGCCCCCAAAATGGGCCCTCATGTCCAGGACATCAGTGTGGTATTTATAAGAAAGTGCAGGCCTCCAGGGCTAAGTACTGTCCAAAGTAAGGGATTCCAGACATGCAAGGGATCCCTCCATAGATTTCACCTGCACGGTCATGTGCAGATACACATGGGTGTCACCTGCATGGGATCACCTCATTTTGAAAAGCACTGTACCAATTCTCTAAAGATAGATTTTCATCTGAAGTACTAGCAGACAAAGTCAAGAAAATATCATCTTTGTGAAGACCCCACAAATCATCACCGCCATTGCTTATTCTGATTGCCAAAATCAAAATAAGCCTGATAACATGCACGAAAAGCCTTAAAAGAACCCAAACCGTTTTTCTCTGTTTTCACCAAAACAGGATGAAATAATGTCATGACATTTTACTGACAGGTTGGTTGGATGGTACACTGGAAGTTTGAGAAGATTTTACTCTTCAATGACGTACTTTCCCTATTAAGTGAGGATTTTTGATCAACCAATGGCACTTGCATTTCATTTCATGCTCTCAAGGAACTTGATTTTCACTCCGATTAACATTTTTGCACTATTGATAGAGCTTTTTTTTTCTTAAAAATGTATACAACCCTACTCTAAATATCTATCTTGTTGGAAAGTAAACATGCAGAAGCAGTATCTGCACCTGATGTATTTTTCTTCTTTTTCTTTTTGACATTGGAATGCTAGGCAAGTGACTAAAATGAGCTCTTGACAGCTACAGAGGTTTCTGCACATAGTGGGTTTTTTCTTTTTCTTTCTGACATTGGAATGCCCAGTAAGTGACTAAATCGAGCTCTGGACAGCTACAGAGCTTACTGTACATCAAGGGTTTTTCTTTTTCTTTCTGACAATGGAATGCCAGGCAAGTGACTAAAATGAGCTCTGGGCAGCTACAGAGCTAACTGCACATGAAGGGTTTTTCTTTTTCTTTCTGACATTGGAATGCCCGGCAAGTGATCAAAATGAGCTCTGGACAGTTATGGAGCTTATTGCACATGGTAGGTTTTTCTTTTCCTTTCTGACTTCCAATATGCTTGGCAAGTGACTAAATCAAATTCTGGACAGCTACAAAGCTTTCTTCAAATGGTGGGGTTTTCTTTTTCTCTCCGACTTCAAAACGCTTGGCAAGTGACTAATGCAAGCTCCAGACAGCTATGTAGCTTATTGAAGATGTACATTAGGTCGACCTTACCTTTCATGATGAGCTTTGTAGAGCACAGTGTCTTGGATTCGTTGCTCGTGGCAACACATGAGTACTCTCCTTCATCATCTGATATGATGTCACTTATCTCCAATGAGTGTACCCCGCTGTCATCATGACGCACCTTGTAACGCTGAGAGGACTGGAGGCATATCTCTTCACTTTCCTTTAACCTACAGAAGAAGGAGACAAAAGAAAAGGCTTGAGTAAAAAAAAAACATTTTGGGAAAGTTATAATCAAACTGTACACTGCGATATGATAATAATAATAATAATAATAATAATACGCAGTTTACAGCACTTTATCACACCCGATGGGTGTCTCAAAGCACTCAGTATTTTTTCCTGCAAGGTATGCCAAGTTAGGTTTTGAGGTTTGAGACCTGCTCTTTTAAATAGCACCATGTAATGGTTTACAAGGTGCTGTGGTGCAATCTGCAGCCGATCAAACCAGGAACACCAGGGCGAACCCCTTCTCTTTGCTATAAGTGCACTGGGTTCTTTTACGCGCATTACACAACACACAGGAACTATGGCTTTACGTCCCATCCGAAGGACGCAGCAATAATTGTTAAGTGTCTTTGCTTAAGGACACAAGTGTCACGAACCCACACTCTGCTGATCAGAAACACCAGAGCTTGAGTCCGGTGTTTTTATCTGCTCCGCCAAGAGCTCGTGTGATCAAATAAACACTAAAATTGCAATAGACTCTACAAGTCTTGCATGACTGTGGGACCTATTAAAAGGTCGTTCATACACTCAAGTAAAGCACATGGGACCAAAAACAGCAAAAAGTAGAAAAGAAATAGCAAAAACCCCAGATGAGTTTTTCTTAAAGACTTTCCAATTTAGCCTTCCAGAAAGACTTTGCTCTGCTCGAAACATGAGGCCGACACTTTTTGCAGATATACCAATGGCCAAAACACATTCACATTCTTCTATGGAATTTTAACACGTGAGACTTTTCGGTGTGTGTTCGCTGGCTGACATTGATTGGTCAATGCATTAAAGGGGCAGAGCGTAATGAATTGTGTTTTTTGAAGGAAAAAAAGTGTAACTTTACACAACTGTTTACGCAAGACTGCAGTCTAATGTGGTTTGCATTTCGTCATGGACACCACAAGCTAGCACACACGTAGATACCAGTAAAACGCCACTATCCTATGAAAGTTCAGAGTGTTTTCAACTGGTTTTCTCACGGTGGACTCTGGATGCTTTGAACTAGATAAATATACTGCTTTTGTCCGTTTTAAATTCTAAATTAACAAGCAACAAAGGAAGAAAGGTGCGTGTTAGTTCGTACACCGAAAAAGAAGCAAAATAGACTATTTCCGTTTTCACAAACTGACACATTCCAATGTATTGCAGTGCCAACCTGTGGGCGCATGCACGCATGTCCCTTGCACACAAGGTCTGTGTTAGTTCGTGAAATCGTTTTTGTTCACATTTGAGTATGATGCGCGCCGTCCATTTCAATGGTAAATGGAACCTGTGTGCTAGTTCGTAAAAACGAAGATTGTCACTTTCGTGCAAATGTTGGCATACATAATTATTATAGTTAAAAAAGTAAAGCTCTTGAAGCTTTGAAACTTCATGAAATTGTAGGGCATGACGAATGTTGTATAAACATGTGAAAAACTGAAAACCAAAAAGAAATATGGTTTTGTACACATGGTGTTAGGTCGTGGTGTCGGTGACGATTTATAAGGCGATTCGCCGCTTAACCTACTAATGTATTATTCACATGCTTGTAGTTAAGTTCATTATTCTATTATCAACGACAAAGCTGATGTGTTACAGGAGGTGAGGAGCACAAGTATAGTAAAATACCCTTCTGCACATTTAATGTGGATTCCACGTGTTCGATGATCGACAAGTACAGTGCCAGCAGTATAAAGGGCACCAAGACTTTTCCATATTTCTGCATTCTATGTTGGTTGATTTACAAGTTTTCCTAACTAAAGCATCTGAGAAGATTCTTTGGTAGGGGCTGAGAATTCATTTTCCCCGCGCTACAAACCTAGGTCTTTCAAAATTATTTTTAATTTTTTTTTTATGGAAGTCGCCCAACACAAGGCACAAAGGCCACTCGAGGTGAGGGCTAAAAAAGAAAGAGAAAGGAAAAGAAAGCGCAGAGAATTATGATAACAGAAGCCTATTCACATTGCGCTTGAACTGAGACAAATTATATACAGCAGGGAAACAGGATCCAGGTAAGGAGTTCCAGAGTGAAGCAGTACGTGGAAAGAAACTCGTAGCATACACCTTGAACCTGCATTTGGGAGTCACGAAAATGCTCTTAAAGAAAGTGGCAATCATATGAGGGAGGGGGAGGGGCTTTGATACTCCTCCCCTTGCATCACTGTCTACACCACTATTAACATAATGATTAGGTACGTATGGCTGATTCAAATTTCAAGGGAAAATGTATAATTTCTTTTATCTAACACTGGTTCAAACTGCGATGATATTATATCATTGATTTTAGGACAGCTAAATATCATTCCCATCTTCTAGTTTTTGCAACACGCCACACAACCATCCACTCAATTTCGTTCTGGTGTTGTTGGCATTTATTCTTATGGATTTAACAGAGTGATGTTAAGCAATGAAGGACACTGTCACCAGAATTTACCAAAGCTGTTATTTCACTATGACACACATTTCAAGAAACTGGCTCATAATAATTTACCTGTCCGCATCTGCCGAGCCGAGCTGGCATACAGTATGCGTTGTAAACAGATATCATTTTTTTTAAATGTCACAGTGCTATTGTAAACAAACACCAAGATCACAGGCTCGCACAGCGCACAAGCCTTCTATGGCATGATACTGCATCCTGTAACTGATGTTAGAATATATAACACTGGAGTATCATTAGAATGGTATGTCATGCGATTACAATATTTTCTTCCCTCGCTTGCCACACAAATCTGAAGAATTGTTGTGGTTTTGGGATTCCTCCACCTTGCCCTTCATTTTAATTAGGAACTAAAAAGTGTGATGACTCACGAGATACTCCACCAGCCGGCATTGACCATGGCCGGTTACCATTGCACTGCTAGCACTCTGTGTTCATCATAGGTGTTAATGGACCAATTCAAGTGCCTCAGTCCAAAGAGGCTATACTGACCAGGCTGGCTGACATTGCAGCTAGCACTCTGTTAATGGACCAATTCAAGTGCCTCAGTCCAAAGAGGCTATACTGACCAGGCTGGCTGACATTGCAGCTAGCACTCTGTTAATGGACCAATTCAAGTGCCTCAGTCAAAAGAGGCTATACTGACCAGGCTGGCTGACATTGCAGCTAGCACTCTGTTAATGGACCAATTCAAGTGCCTCAGTCCAAAGAGGCTATACTGACCAGGCTGGCTGACATTGCAGCTAGCACTCTGTTAATGGACCAATTCAAGTGCCTCAGTCAAAAGAGGCTATACTGACCAGGCTGGCTGACATTGCAGCTAGCACTCTGTTAATGGACCAATTCAAGTGCCTCAGTCCAAAGAGGCTAAACTGACCAGGCTGGCTGACATTGCAGCTAGCACTCTGTTAATGGACCAATTCAAGTGCCTCAGTCAAAAGAGGCTATACTGACCAGGCTGGCTGACATTGCAGCTAGCACTCTGTTAATGGACCAATTCAAGTGCCTCAGTTCATAGCAAGTCTATATTGACCAGGCTGGCTGACATTGCACCGCATTTTATTGCATAAGTGGCCAACCTACGCACCAAATATGGCAAATGAGGACTTACACAGTTGCGTAAAGTTTTGTGAAATCGGCTGCATGCTGGCTGGCATTGCAGCTAGTATTCTGTTAATGGGCCAATTCAAGTGCCTCAGTCCATCGCCAGGCTATATTGACCAGGCTGGCTGGCATTGCAGCTAGCACTCTGTTAATGGACCAATTCAAATGCCTTCATCACACAGCCAGTCTACATTGAACACACTGACTGGCATTGCATACAAACGCTGTTTATAGACCAATTTATAGGCTTATTATTATACTGACTGGGCCAAAGCATAGCAGCTATTGGACCTATCAGGCCTGAAGGTGGCCAAACTTTTCCGTTTTTGGACATCTTGTCTACAATACATTTGTACATTCTTTATCTGTGTATATAATTTGTTGTGTTTTTGACATAGTGATGAATTGCCATTTTGGGGGCAACAGAGGTTTGAATGGTTTTAGGGTTATTTTTGTGTCTAATATCAATTCTGAAATTTTCAAATCCAAATTCTGGATGGTTCTATAATTTACAGACACCCTCGATCGGCGAATCAGCCCAAAAGTGAAAAAAAAAAAAAATAAATGTTTTTGTCATACTAACGAATCCGTTAAGGAGTTGGTAACCCTTATCGCTGAGTACGTGCTTTGCATAGTACCAGTTTCTCTCTGCAGACAGAGGGTAGTGATTGTTTTTACCATACTTTTACAAAACCTCAAGTTGTTAAATGTTTTGCTATCTCAAACTTCTAATATCTTTGAATTTTGACTAAGGACATATCTACGACACTCAATGAATTTGATTGGATCATAAAAAGGTACGTATAGTCGACTATTTCTTATGTTTCGATCATGCACACATGGAGGTGAATACGCGCGACTGTAAGTTTGATTTTTTTACATTGTGATGATAAGCTGTGAATCAGCATACGTTTTAGCACAAATTCAGCATGGGTGCACGCGGATTTGTTTTTTAAATAGTGAGGAATAAGTTCCAGACATCGTTAAGAATATTTAAACAGTATATTTTTCCAAAATATGGGTGCATGACGAGACAATATCCCTAAACAGACTTATACAAAAATTTTATGAATTTGTTATTCAACGAACTGCAAAAAATTTAAGTGAAAATAGATTTACTCGAAACATGTTATTTGCCAATTCGTCACTATGACAAAAACACAACAAATTGTATCGTTATAAATGAACCCAGCAATACAATAAATATAAATAATTAAAAATACAAATCGTAATACAAGAATTAAGTGCCAAACTTACAATAAAAACACAGACACAGTACAGGCCTGTTGATGATCCTATTGCCCCAATCAAACTCTCTTCAAGTGTACTTATCAAGTTCTATTAAACAAGAGTAATATCAACTCTAGCTTGAAGAAGAAGTGATAAAGTACCTCCAGAGTGCATGTTCACGCCCGACATGCAATCCTCAATGTCTTGGCTGTAAAAACAGCATTCCATGTCACTATTAATGCCCGTCGTTTGTCAGTTTTTAGTTGATTTACAGGTTCATGTTTTGACAGTGTTGATACTATAGAAATCGTGCCAACTTTTGTAAGCTGTAAATTTCCCCCACTTGAAATGCTTTCTCCTCAAAGCGTGAATGCTTTGGCATAAAAACACAATTTACTAAGTGAAAAAGGGTGAGGGGAAGAATGGCATGGAATGCATGTTCTATTTTGTGCAATTAATTTCAGTCTGCCCGCTGGATTAAGGATTATAACCCTCCCCAACTTTCTCTCTTTTGGCAACATTAGAAGCGATAAGTCTTGTCTTGATGGGTACTGCACCAACACCCCTTCTCAGGGGTCATACGGGCAGGGTCGGTTGTGCAAATGGAATTGCCAACCATGCCAGAAACACCGGGCTATCACCTTCTCTTAACAATAAGCATACTGGGTTCTTTTACTTGCACGGGACCCATGACTTCCCATCCGAAGGTTGAAGCAACAATGGTTCAGTGTCTTGCTTAAGGACACAAGTGTCAGACCGGGACTTGGACCCACCCTCTGCTGATCAGAAACACCAGAGCTTGAGTCCGGTGCTGGACAGCTCGGCCACGGGCACTCTTGATTAAGTGATCTTAATCAAGAAAAACCTTCATATATGCAGCATGCTATGAGTTAGGGTAAATTATTTTTTAGTTTGAGGGATTCAAGACAAATTATAGGATTGGTAATTATCTGCAACAAAAAAGTTTAATCTTAAATCTTGCTGATTATAAAGTTTCTAACAGTATCATTTGGAGAAATATTTCCAACTGAAAAACTGTTGAGGTCAAGGAAATAGCATTTAACAGCCACCACAAATCACTGTTGCTTATTTTGATAGCATCAATCAAAGTCTGAACGTGCACAACTTCCTTGACAAAACATAAACCCCTGGCACAACTTGACCAAACATAAACCCTTGCACAACTTCCTTGACAAAACATAAACCCTTGCACAACTTGACCAAACATAAACCCTTGCACAACTTCCTTGACAAAACATAAACCCTTGCACAACTTGACCAAACGTAAACCCTTGCACAACTTCCTTGACAAAAAATAAACCCTTGCACAACTTGACGAAACAAAAACCCTTGCACAACTTCCTTGACAAAACATAAACCCTTGCACAACTTCCTTGACAAAACATATGACCTTGCACAACTTCCTTGACCAAACATAAACCCTTGCACAACTTCCTTGACAAAACATAACCCCTTGCACAACTTCCTTGACAAACATAAACCCTTTCTCATTGTTTTCACTGAAACATTTCCATCAAATTCAATGAAACTTTCACAGACTGATGTGCTGATTAAAAACTAGAGGATAGGCATTACCCTTCCCCAAAACAATGATCGATGCTCTATCCCTTTAAGTTGCCTTTAAGGCGTATGTTTTTACTTTGGAGTTTGCA
This sequence comes from Marthasterias glacialis, assembly GCA_911728455.2. Lineage (NCBI taxonomy): Eukaryota > Metazoa > Echinodermata > Asteroidea > Forcipulatida > Asteriidae > Marthasterias > Marthasterias glacialis. The sequence continues at coordinate 14,238,095 of OU452223.1, forward strand.
CAGATGGCATGTTCCTCAACCATTTTAGATCAGACATTCAACTGGTCCCAATATTATGACTAAAGCGTCATCTGGTATATTCCATAAGCTTCTTGTTGCATGACGTCACTTTCAAACAGTCAAGGAATGAGCATGCAGACGTGCATCAGCTGTCTTCAGTCACAAAACTGTTCATTTTAGTTCCCTCCTTGCCATAGGAAGGGGCTCACAATGCTCTAGACAGTCTAGAAATGTAAAACGCAGAAGGCCACTGACTGATAAAAAAAGGCAATGCCAATGGCTTCTCTGGACCATGTTAATTTTTCTCTCCATAAGGAGAACAAGTCAGTCTACAAGAGAGACAATTACAACAGCTCCTTGAGCAAGAATTTCAAGAGTCTCTACTTCTCCTCGAGATGACTATAAGATGTGGCAGATCTAGATCTTCAATTTTCCAGGTGCCAATCATGAAGTTACGCAGACGGCTTCGAGCAAGTTTGGACTTCTACATGCCTATAGCCGGTGCATTTGACTGTCTGGCTGACTAAGCTGTCGTACTAAACCATCATCGACATAACAACATTTGGTTCTTACAATTGCAGACAACCTAGTAACTAGATCAAGGTGCTGTACAACATGATTATCCAAGGTCACAAGGTATACGCAAACCATTCCTTGAACCTCAAGCTGCTTATATATGAGCACCAAGGGGTAAATCAAACACATGAACATCTCAGCCCTTCCTGGTCCTAATGTTTACACCTGGGTAAAGAAAAACAAGTTGTGGGTATTTCATCTCTTGCTTGCATCCCCACCAAGCAAATTATTCAATTATTTTCTTGAAAAAAAAAATACTATGCAGAATTAAATCTAATTGTAAAATATGGTAGCCCCATCGTGTTAGCAATAGATGTATATGAGAACTGCTCTGGCAAAACCCAAAACTTCTTGGCATTTACCATAATGTGTAACAGCCATTGAAAAGGTCAAAAACTGACCCAAGTAAATTTTGAAATTTTCATCTTACATATTATTATAAATAGAATTTTTTCAAGAGTCTGATAGAAAAATTTAGAAACATTGTTTAGAAATCTTTTTTCATTCTCATGACAAATACAAAACCTTACTTTTGAAAATTGGGTCAAATTTTCATGGTAAGTGATGTAGTCTAGTGGTTAAGACAACTGCGCCAGAATGTTAAAGGTCATGAGTTCAAATCCCACCGAGGTGCCTGATGTGGTCTTTGCTAAACTCGGAGAGCAACCAGTATTTACCAGAGTAGGGAAAAACTAAATCATATCGTACATATTTGTACGTGTATTTATCCATTATAGTTGGTTTGTATTTTATATGGCCATTATAAAACCTAATACCAAAGTCAAAAACACCAAGAGCTTTATAATAGCAATGTCACATCTAAATTGACACAAAACACATAACTTAAATGGACCAATAAAGTACTTTGACAGAAGTGAACTTTGAATCCAACAGGGGAACAAAACACAAGGAAGTAAACAGTAAGTGACACTTTTTGATTGACATTTTGGGGAATGAGTGAAGTCAACATTTATGTTTACTTGTTATATCTATTTGTTAACCTACACATTGACATTCAGATTGCGTCAGTGCAGTGCAGTATTCTGCAGTCACAGCTCAGCACCATGATCACAAACATGGCAAATTTTGTAATCTGCTGGTAAAGCCTGGATCGTACTTCAGGCAAAAGCAAATTTTTTGTTTTTACATGCATTTAGTTCACTTAGTTTCCTCATTGTGTTATTTTAATGCATTTTCAAAGAAATGTAAATGGCCTCATTTTCGACCATATCAGAGTCTTTCTTAATGACAATACAACACACACATACAAGTGTACTGTAGTAACAGAAGCAGTCAAGTAGAAAGAAGTGAAAATGGAGCAGTCAGAAGATGCAAGTATTCTTGTATGTGTGTGTTGTGTTGTCATTTAGCCTTTGAGAAAGACTCTGCTAGGGTCAAAACGTGAGGCCGATAACAATATTGCATTATACAAACAGGTCCTTCTGGTTGGTAAGCAGTTTGCAACAGCTAATTTTATTTTTTGTACTGTACTTGGTTCACTTTTGCAATTTGCGTGAACCAGGCCTAAAGGCAAACTATTGGTAACTTTATAGATAATTCCCGACAGATGCCATCTTTACAAGCAACTTGGGTTTCGGCTTTGGGCTCTGTCAAGTGTTGTAAAATTTATACCCAGCTGAGTGGTTCACCGACCAATCTAGCTAGTAGTTTGATAAAACTCCCATGTGCTGCACGTGGTAGTTTTTCATAACACATAGTTGTGCGATCAAAAAATTATTGATTTGCTTCAAAGATGGCCCACTTTACACTGTGTGGCGTCAAGTGGTAACTATCTATTGGAAAATGCGTTTGATTAGTTTCAATCTGAAAGTTCATTAGTTAAAAAGTTCACACCTGCACTAATCCTCCAAAGAAAAATTTCTGTCTAAAATACTGTCAACGTTGAAATAACATTTGAAGGCCTCAAAAAATACACTATAACTGCTCACTTCACTGAAATAAGCTGGATATACATGTATGTGCTTACAAAGTCCCTAACAACAGACTAATCCGAGCAGCTCGTTCATGGGTTTTTACATCACTGCAGCTATGGCCGCCTGCACGTGTGCGTTGACACACACTGTGAATCCTCCTTACTGATTGGTTCACATGCGCGACTTACGCGCTATTGTCATGTTGCGTGCGTGCAGCAGCCACAGCTGCGGTGGTGTAAACAACCATGAAACGAGCTGCTCAGATTAGTCTATACACAAACCGTATTTAACTGAACTTCCAAATACATTGAGATTTTCACCAAGTTGGTTGTATGGTGGGTTGATTGAAAACTCATAGATGGGAGTTAAATTACTCCTCCAAAAAACACTGATGTGATTGATTCCTTGTTTCTCTTTTATAGGTAATATTAATATTAAAATGTAGCTCTTATATAGCGCTTTTCACACCTGAAGGGCGTCCCAAAGCGCTCATTAGTTTTTCCACAGGTATGCAGACCTATGTTTGGAATTAAAAGACGCCATTTTAAATGTATATTTATACATGAAGCAACTTGTAACGGTTTACAACGTGCCACAGCGCAAACTGAACGCAGCCAACCATGCCGGAAACACCGGGGCGAACCCCTCCTCCGAACGATAAGTGTACGGGGTTCTTCTACATAGCACACAGCACACAGGACCCAGCTACCGCTCTACTACAAGTGTACGTCCCATCGGAAGAACAAAGCAATAATGGTTAAATGTGTTGCTTACAAGCGTCAAGGTGCACTTACAATTATTTCAAACAAATTGAAATCCTCTTCTCTAAGCTCTTTTGTTCTATAATGGAAGATGAGTGCAGTACCGGTAACTATTTTAAAGGTTTCCTCACTTAAAATTTGTGAAGTCAAAAATACCCACCCAACATCTACTGCCAAGTTGTCCACATCAGTACATCAACCTCTGTTGTCGCAACCTCAATGGCATTAATGAAGTGTGACCATGCTTCAAATTTACATGTATACTTCCAAATTAATATCCACGATGCTTTTACCCGGCAACTTCATGAGAGAAAAAATAAGCAGCAAATCTTTTAAATTTTGAGCGAGTTTGTCCTCATCATCAGCTGTCACTCACTTAAAATGAAACCATCGTGAAGTGCTGGTCCGACACTACCAAGTAAATCCACCAGAAAGGAGAGCATTAAAGTGCAAAGTGAAGATGACTGGTGATTATGCACACAGACTAAATAACCGCCCATCCCACCAGAACATAATCATCATCACTGCAGCCAGGGATACAAATACTGGCCTTGACGTAACTCCTGTGACATGCCTTACATTTCACACTCTCCCTGGTCTCCGAGTCCTGTAGTCTGGCCAGTGAAGCTAGATTAAAGTCCCATGGTTCATCTGTCCGCTGTACAATGTATCTATGCTCCGACCCGATGCATCCCGTTGGTTCTGGACTAGTATTCTTATAGCCCTGTATTAAAGACAGGTTGCGTGCAGAAGATGTCACATGGCTAGCGTCTGTGATTTGATCTGACTTGAATGGCTCATACCTTGGGAGTCGGAGGACTTGGGTTATCATGTCGGCCAAAAGAATTAAAGTTATGGTAGGGCATTGGTTACATGTTGTAAAATCAGAAGCTTGAATAACACATAGGACCAATCTTTCCCTAAGAATTCTCCAATACTAAGAATACAAACAAACAAAAATTACATCTTCATTACTTTCTCAAAAAAATGAAACAGGTCAAAGAAATAAGCTGAAGTTTTTAAAGGTTAGGTATCTAGTAAAGTTTCAAGGCCAGCATCCATACCCTTAGCAGTACAGTTTTGCCAGCATCGTTGTAATTCTGATGGATTACACCACACAAGCGCACATCTGCTGCAGTGCAAAGTTTCCACAACTTTCGGCTCAAAACCTTGCATGTATTTTTACCAAAAATACATATGCCAGTTTGTATGTAGTTTTACCAAAAATATAACTTATTTCATTGTTCAAAGCCATTTCTTACAACAGAAAATGGTAACTCTGTTAAGACCTCGAATCTGAAGAGTATCATGGGAAAGGCAAGCATAAAATTATACTGTTTCCATACATAAATCCTCAAAGATAAATTAGGTCGATGTATTTCCTTTAGGCTCCTGTTAATCAGGGGAGCCAGTTATGTGTGAAGTGGGCACGGTTTACAGTGGATTATATGCCAAACTTGCGAACAGGATTCTGTACATTATCTTTAAGTTTGGCCTGTGCTGCAATGCGATGACTTTAGTCTTGTACACACATCATATGTATACAAACCTTCAAGGTAGATCTGAATGATCCAGGATGAGTAATTTCTCTTCAATCAATTCTGAGTTGATATACACCTTGACAGTTAGCGTGCTGATAATGTTTATCTTTGTCAAATTGATTCCACTATTTTGATCAACTGCAATTGTATAAAGAAGTGTTTGAGAAAAGGCGCTTAGATCTGTGAATAAACATATTATGCATGTATTTAAAACATAACACATATATTAAAGATTATTGCGCATAAATGTTAGCTGTAGTATAACGACCCCCTTTGTTTCCTTCAAGCATGTAGCCAGCAAACCCCATCCCTAAATAATTATAATAACAATAAAAATAATGACAAACTGATAAATAAATAAATAAATAAATAAATGAATAAATAAACAAATAAATAAAATAAAATAATGTTTTAGCTTTTAAAGTTGCATCCTTGATTTTAAGTAGTCATTGCACAATATAAAAACAAACTTAATTAGGCCCGTTTCAAGCGTGGCGCTCTTGCAGTGTCAAATTCAAATCATTTGAGTTCGGCAATCGGCAGTGATTTCAAACGTCGTGCTTCTGCCGAACTTTGCCAATAGCACGGCAGGGCCTGTCAAGCCATGGTCGAGCTGAGCCTCTGTCATGCCGAATTCCAACTAGGCAACTAGGCAAGAGTGCGCCGTTTGAAACGGGCCTTACCTACCAACGTGGAGTTTTAAATAATTCTGTCTGAATACCTTTACACTACATATTATTGATATGACAGTAACATCTTATGCCCTGCTTTAATTAAAATTACATACATATACGGCCTATACATGTATATATTTCCGATGTACCTTGTGTACTGTTTACCACATCATGTTTACCATCATCATGAGAAAAGAGGGACAATCCAAGTGAAGATAACTGAGTACGTTTTTTTGCCCTCTTGGTGGATACAACCTTTCCAATGTTAATATAACCACACTAGTTTTGCGTCTCAACATGGTTGTTCAGTAAGACGCTGAACCATGTAGTGCAGACAGAATAACTCTATTGATGAGTTTACCATCATTTACACAGAGATACAACTCACTGCAAAACACACCGTGGACCGTTGGCAGCCATGGCTGGGCAATTTCCTTGTGCAGCCCCACAGTAACTCATCATTCTTCACAACAGCAGACCATGGAGCATCTGCTGCATGAACAGTTAGTGAACTTACAGCAAATCCTCAGTGGATGTTGTTTTTGTTATGTCCGTATGTGTTTCTTGGCTCTTGAAGATGAGCCTTGCAAGGCCAAGGGGATAAGTTCTCAAATCTCTTCTGTTAAGACTTAGAAATGAAGATACATCTTTGGTTTTGGAACTATAGACTCAGTCAAATTACACAGCCAAACTCAGTCAAATTATACAGCAAGGGTGTTCTAATTCTACAGTTAATTTAAGATTTAACCAGCGCCGTAACTAGGGTAAAAGTTTAGGGGGGGCACAAGGGTGGGGGGCACCATTTCTCCTATGGGGGCACTTTTGGCCAATTAAAACTGTAGATTCTGTTTGTATTTTTCCTAAACAAGCCCCTTTTCAGTGCTCTTCTGACGTGTTGAGGTAAAACCAAACACAAAACAGTTTTTAAAAACATTGAAATTACTACATAAAACCTCATAAAATGTAAAACTTTTTTTCTGGTAGTTTAATCTCAAAAAAAGTCCAGATTTTAGATGTTTATTTAAATGGGGGGGGGTGGTGGGGGGGTTGTGCACCGAGGGGGGGGGGGGGGGGGGGGAGCACAGACATCAGTGCCCCTGTGCCTGCCCCCCCCTTAGTTACGCCACTGGACTTAACACTTTGTAGAGAGTGACAACCATGTAACACACAGATGTGTAGCGTTCTACACATCTACATTAACGTTTGAAAGTTGTTGTTGTTGTTTTTTCCTTTTAGCAACTTCAAATTCTGTTGTACTTTTGTAATTAAATGAATTTTGTCGAGCGAAACAAAAATATTAATAACAATAAATATCTTCTAGGAATAATGGTTCTGAAAACTAGAAAAAACAACACTATGGAAGAAGATAGTTCCGCCCTTTGCAAAAATGTAATATATTGAACATTTAATGGTTAGATTTTTGTTTGTTTAGCTGGAACTAAAGAGTGAGTCCTAATATACAATTGCTCACTTTCTAACTGAAGCAAATTGTAGGTGCCGTGGGGGGGGGGGGTACTTCTCCAAGCCTTCATGTGGAGTTTCGTGGCCGAGCACTCTGGATCACCGGACTCAAGTTCTGGTGTTGTCGGCAGCAGAGTGTGGGTTCAATATTTTACCGTAATTGCTTTGTGCTTCGGACATAAAGCTGTGGGTCTCCTGTACTAGGATAGGTAGCGCACATAAAAGAACCCAGAACACTTATCGCGGAAGAGTAGGGGAAGTACCTGGGTGTTTCTGGTTCACATCACAAGCATTTGTCTACAGGTTTCCTCAGGCTTGAGAGGTACATTGATGAAGTTCACTTATGAGGCATCCTTGCTTTCATCACCAGAAATATATAATAATAATAATCAAGGCTTCTGGCTCAATACAAATCTTCCTTTGAGTAAAACACTCTATTTTTTCAGTGGAATTTTTCAACAGGCACATTGAAAAATAGCAAGGGACATCCATGACAGAAGACCGTGCAAGTCTTGCGTGTATTTTTCAGTATCCCACAATACATTGCTTCACACAGGTGAAGAAAACAAAATCTTTGAAGTCCCAACGCTCAAATACAAGCAAGACTTTCACAGTTCTATTACCTTAGGTATTAGGGGTTAATTTGTGGCCTATTTCTTATCAAAACTAGAAGTTGTGTAAATCATCACATCTCATATCTTGTTGGAAAATTCTGTCCACGGAAAGGAAGCTATTTCCTGACTTTAATCCACAAGAATTTTGTCCACTTGATAAGGAATTTTGATGGCCTGGATTAACGCTGAGGATAATGGGGTTTTAATCTTACACTAATCTGATGATGTACTGTCAGGAGGTAAGGGCCAAAATGCTTGACAGATCTAGACAAAGATATGGATGGACTGAAATCTTACAACAAACATTGCTGAAGACCTTGTGCAGCAGTGTTCATCAATTTGCCTCAACTTTTGACACTTTGGGGTTTTCAGGTATACTCCCACCAATACTTTGTCCGAATATTTGGCTTAAAAAAAATATGCTAAATGATTGGCATTTAAATAAAAATAAGTCAGAAATGGGTTGGTGTATTTGCTCCATGAAAATTAGCTTCGTGCCACGAAGAGATGCCAAGGAAATATTTGCACATAAATGTAAGGCCAATGGCACAAACCACACATACCATTTGATTTTCACGTCGGGTTTTGTATGCTCCAAGTCTAACGGGCACTGCAGCACAGCCGTCCCTCCTGGCTTGGTTGTAATCCTCTTCTTCAACATCTTGAAATCTTCGTCCTTTGACCTCTGACCTGCTGGCTCTTGAGCTTCTGAACCTTCACCGCTTGCTACATCCCACGATAAACACTCCCCTTCAGCGAACCCTTTTTCTTTTGATTGAGCTGTTTCCGAGATCGGACCAAGAGATTCGGTCAGGGTGACAAGTTCTTTGCTTGGAGAGAAATTCTCCTGGACTGTCAGTTTAGCTTGGGAGATGTGGACCCATGAGCCGCTGGTAACCCTGGCTGTATAGATACCGGTGTCCTCAGGATAGGCACATCTTATCTCAAGGGTGTGTCTGGACAGATGGAAAAAAAAAAGAAACAAATAAAGTCTGATTATCATCGTAAGAAAAGTAGAATTTGAAACCTATGCAGGGTGTGAAAATAATCCAGAAACTAAGATGCGGTAAAACATGTAGTCATCTCTCTAATGAGATGTGGTGGTTTTGAAAAGAACTGGTAGTGTAACAACTCAACATTTCTATCAGTATGCTCTGATGGTCTTCAGAACGCTGATGAGAGGGATTTACGGCAACAAGATATTGACAAGGATCACAATGAGAACAGAGATTTGATGACCAAAGGAGGGGGCTTATAATTATTTAGACATTAAAAGTTCTTACAATTCGTATATTGTTCTTCAGCTACAAGAAAACAATTGGAAACACGGGATTTCTAGAACAGTTACACATCCCCTAACCCCCTAACCTATCCCCTATTGTCTCTCCACCCTGCGAACCTTCAAGTTTCATTTAAGAATGGATCTCTCGGGTAAGTCTGCTGCCACCTAGTGTCCACAAAAGTCTCCCCATGAAGCGTTGCCTGGTGCAGGACTAAGTTTATAGGTAACAACCGTGTGAATGACATCTATCCAGGAGAAGTTAATGGTTCTGCTCAGAACCTGTGTTCAAACAATTATAGTACACTCTTGACGTTTCAAATAGTGTTCTTTTCCTCATCTTCAGGAATAAGTGTTGGAATGTATCCGGGAGAATAAGGCTAGTGGGTTATCTTTCCATTGCATTTATAGACTACAGTAATTTTCTGCCCCAGATAACATGGTTGTGTAGCAGCAGTGAAGTGGGTAATTCAGTACAAGGAACACCTACAGGCAAGTAACTGAATCGCTAAATTTCAAATTACGTGTCCATTTCAATTTTCTTGTTTGAAGAAACACCAGCAGTGACATACATAAAGTGTTTGCGTGTTTGAGAAAATAACATAAAAAATAAACTTGAAACATATTTTTATAGATCATTTGTTTGTTGGGTTGGTTGTTGTTTTGGGGGGAACAATGACTATAGGTGATCTCCATAGATAATCACTTGCTGTTTCATTTATTTTTGTTGTTTAAAGAAGACTACCAAGTTATTGACTTTTCTGTAAATATATACACGTCATTTCTACATGTACACTATGAATTTGTATTTATAAAAAAGGCAGGGAAAGATGGCTTGGTGATTTTAAATGTTCGAAGCAACTTTTAACTGGTGTAACAGGCGAACCACATAGTCCATCTTGTTTAATAAGAAAATCAGTGACATTTACAAGCATTTCTGAGAAATCGAAATCATTTCTACATTTGGGCTGTTATTTTTCATAAGGAAAATTCCTTGGCAAAATAACTTTTTCTTTTTCTATGTTCGAATTTTCATTTTTGCAAATGTTGGAATTTTCTTTATATAACTATTTGCCACCAACAAGCTCTCATAACATGTGAGTTTATTTGGCAAAAAACATTAACACAGTCAACTTCTGAATAAGTCTGACATTTCCTTCTGTGTAACGTGTTTATTTCTTCTCCTCTAGTAAAATGAACCCTCCTGTTCCCTACAGCCGGCCATTAAGTTTCTACTCTGGAGAGTCACATGATGTCGATAGAATCCTGGTGGAAGTTGCTATTTCTAGCACTTTGTTTTGCCAATTGCTCTGTTGGATTTCTATTGGCGACCCACTAGCCGGTAATTCACAAAGCACGACCAAAACAGTTGCACGTGGAAGCATTCCATTCTAACGGCAAACATACCTCGATTCAATGGAAACGTTCCTACTACAATATTCCATAAATAAATCCACATGTGCAGAGACGCATTTTGCATGGTTGGACATGTAGGTCGATGCAAGGTGATGAAAATCTTCAGTGAACGAAGAGAAAATACATGTACTTAAAACTGAAGAACACATTACATGGTGAGGAAATGTCAATCTTGCTCAAACCCTATGAGTATCAAACCTACTTTCTACGTTATCACTTTTCTAATAACTGAAACTTGTGATAAGACGCAGTTAGATTCAAGACTTACAACCCAATTAAGCTTTTTAAAGGTACATTAAATCTGGATGAAAAGTCAATTCATTTCCATACTCTAGTTTTCAATAAACACTGTTCATGTACTTAAAACTGAAGAACACATTACATGGTGAGGAAATGTCAATCTTGCTCAAACCCTATGAGTATCAAACCTACTTTCTACGTTATCACTTTTCTAATAACTGAAACTTGTGATAAGACGCAGTTAGATTCAAGACTTACAACCCAATTAAGCTTTTTAAAGGTACATTAAATCTGGGTGAAAAGTCAATTCATTTCCATACTCTAGTTTTCAATAAACACACCATACAACCAACCTGTAAACATTTCAGCAATTTACATGATTTCATTTCAGTGAAAAAAAAGAAAGAAAAATATTTTTGCTTGTCAGAGATGTGATTAATTTGATTGCAATAAATAAAAAAAGAAAGCAGCAGTGATTTGAGGGATCTTGAAATGCTATTTTCTTGACTTTGACAGTTTTTTTTTAACATTTCTCTGGAGGATTGGTACTGGTATGAACTTTATAATCAGTGAGCTTTCAGATTGACAATAATCGGACAATTTTTTAAAAACTACCGATCATGTTGTTCGTCTGTATCATCACTGTACCCTTTAAAGGTATTATGCAATTCGCATACACCTTCCCCCTCCGTCATCAATCTATCATAAACCAGTAATTCCCAGAGTTGGATACACTAAAACTCCTACAAAAAACTGGAATAGTTAAAACCGTACACAAATAAAGCTAGAAGAGAATGAGCAACACACAACTTACTTTTGCAGATTGTCCTTTCGGAGAATGAAAAAAAAGGTGTTGTTTTAAGTTTTGGCTGGAAAATCAATATCTTCAAGTCTCGATCAAAAATTCCCAGAGAACATGAGTGGCACAGACCCAGAAAAAATTGAAGTTTGGACTTCGATCTTGTAGTGTCATATCTGTGTCACGAAACATACCAGTCAACCGAAAAAAACAAAAACAACCTATAAAAGTGGGTAGTGTTCTCTGTGGTCTAGTTATTCTAGTAGAAAATACAGATGGTAGAAAATTAGGCCTCACTCAGACTATAGAACATCAACGGTGAGCACATACATTTCTAGTTTCTAAATCCAAAACTAACATGTTTTTAAGTCATTGCATCACATGCGTGCCTATCTGTTGCGCAGGCAAAGTTTTCGCTACTTTTTTATAAAAAATTACCCATTTCATTGTTCAAAGGCATTTTTTATGACAGTAACTTTTAATTTTGAGAAGATTTTAGTCTTTGAAGAACGTATGTAAAAGCCAAAGTCCAATTATTAAACTTTCCTTGCTTTAAATCATCAAATAAAAACTAGCCCACTGCAATTCCTATGGGCTTTCTGGTAATCAGTGGAGCCAGTTCAGTGAAGTGGGCATGGCTGACAGTGCAACTTACACGAACATTTTTACTTCAAACTTTGTCATATGGTTTGTTGGTTATGTGGCCAACTAATTGAGATTGGTTATTCTTTAAACATTTTTTGATGAATATGAAGAAGGGATGTAAACAACATCAACATAGTGTTGTTTGGGGTTGAGGATAAACCTTAAATAAATGATAATTAACATAGTTCTGTTGGATCTTAGTAAAAAAGTTTGGGCTACAAATAATTTAATTTGTTAAAGTTATCAAGATGTTTAGATAATCTTTAAAGGATGACTAAACAATAAGAGCATTTTTTGCACTATATAAATGACATTTGATTCAAGGTAAAATACAGGATTGGTAAAGCTGATAGTGCAGTGTTCTTAATTTGTGTGATTCAATATATACATGAAAAAAAACCTGTGAAAATTTGGGCTCAATCCGTTGCCTGAATCAGGAAAATGGTAAAAAAAACATGCACACTTTTCAGCACGTTCAGGACAATGTGTTGACATGCTGAAAATTAGATTTGTTATTGTTACAACCGAAATTAAAATCGGGGTCTTCAAATTCTATTTTCTCGACTTTGACAGTATGTCACACAGAAACATTTCTATGGAAGATTGGTACTGTTATGTACTTCATAACCAGTAAGCTTTCAGACTGATACTCATTTTTTTATGAATACCAATCCTGTATTCTACCTTTAATTAACTGATGCAGCCAGAACTGTTAATGTGGGTTGTTGGGCATGAAATCGAAGACTGAACATAAAAGTTGTAAAAAATCTGGAAGAAAAAGCAACTTGTGGTGGATTAATCAGTGAATGGACGGGAATAACGAATAAGCACAAGTGCTGAAATAATAAGAGATGTTTCTGGCCTCTCTGAAATAGTAATTAAAGGGTCTGCGCAACATTGGTAAGATTGAAAATATAAATGTTCACAGATCTGCACATAATTCACATGGTATAAAATTTCCCTCAAAATGTTTTTGCTTGAAATGCTATAGTTTTTGAAAAATTAGGCAAACGGTTAGTTTTTGATCTCGCAGGTCCTAAACCTCATATTTGAAAAAAGTGATAACAAGTAATGTTTTTTTTATTGTGACTCTGATGTCCGATTGAGCTTGAACTATCACACGTTTTTCAATTCATGTATAGAATAATCCCGAGCAGCTCGTTCACGGGCGTTTGCACCACCGCTGCTAAGGCCACCGCACATGCGCACGTCGACGCACACGCACTGTGAACACTCCATGCTGATTGGAATATATGCCCGGCGGACGCGCTATTGCTGTGCCCCACGCACGTGCGGCGGCCATAGCTGTGATGGTGCGTAAACCACCGTAAACAAGCTGCTTGGATTAGTGTATATATAAATCATAAGTTATATAAAATGCTGCTACCGGTCTTTGACAAACTACCAATGTTGTCACTGTGCTTTAAAGGGAAAGTACAATGTTGGTTTTTGGAAGAGTTAATTAATTATCATCGTCTAGTTTTATTACACACATTCCGTCCAACCTGTGAAAACTTTACTGAATTTGGTCACGTTTTGGGGGGTAAATTTTGGGGGGTGTTTTGGCAGGAATTTGTTTTGTCTGCACCAGTACATGTTCCTATTGGGCTTATTTTGATTGCGGCAAATCATAATAAGCAATGGTAATTATTTGTGGGGTCTTCAAATGCTATTTTCTCAACTTTGACAGTATTTCAGACCGAGACATTTCTCCGGAGAATCTGTACTGGTGTGAATTTTATAATCCATTGAAAATAATAAATGTATTTTTATTTATTTGTTTGTTTCGATAAATTGTCTTTAATAACCAACTCCCTAAACCTTGCGTGTCAGCATCAATGCTTTATATCCCATCGATATCACACTGATGCCGCTGGAAGGCAATCCTCAAGAAGTCTGTAATCAGAGGCGACACCAGAATTAATTTTCTCATCCTATAGGTAAGGAGCAAGAGATTGTACTCCTTATGTGTTCTGCTCTCATCAAAGCACTGGCCCCTCACAGCGCGTGGGCCGGGTCCGTGCCGAACACCCCATTTGGAAATGTCTTATGGCTTCAGGGCCCTTTTTTCAAGACTGTGATGACGAACTCTGCCTGCCAGCCTGGAATTAAAACTGCCAAGAGTAATTGAGAATTAATTTAACCTTCTAGGACTTCAACACACACTGGTATCTCGGAAGGGCTTAGAACTGTTTATAAAAGGACAGTGGGTTCACAAAAGAATGTTTATTGGCATCACATTGAGGTATGTAAAGCATACACCTACTAATTTACCCTCACTTGGATATGAAGTGTTAAAGTGAAGGTAACCTAAATGTACTTATTAAAAAGAAACTTTATTCAAAGCATGCGAACAACATCGGTAATTGACAAAGACCAGTATCCTCACTTTGCATGACCCGACATATTCATGAAGTAATAAACCTGTGAAAGTTTAAGCTCAGTTGGTCATCGGAGTCACAAGAAAACAGTGAAAAACATCATTGTATGTTGTCAAATGTCCGGTTTTTGACTTAAGATCAAAACTAACTGTATTACTCATTTATTCAAAAACTATATGGCATTTCATGCAAAATCATTTCAAGGGAAGTTTTTTTACCATGTAAGTTATGCACACATTTATGAACATTTTATCTGTTCACTGTGACCAATGTTGTGCACATCTTTAAGACTGTAATGCCCTTTTGAACATGCTTATGGTAAAATGCAGATTAGAAAATTGTTGTTATTATTGATATTAATAAACTGCAATATTTTGATACAAATGTGATGAGGTTGCAGGCTGATGAGTGTTCGAAAGTATGGTTTGATAATCCCAATGCATCTGTCTAAAATAATATTTGAGTTGGAAACATTAAAAATGGAAAACAAATGAGGTGTATATAGATTTTGAGGCATTGCATGGCGAGGTATCAATGTGTATTTGGTTTGCGGTAACACCATGTAATTACATCTACTTTGCTATATACAGTAGATTGTTCTTATGAGAACTTGTCCTGCTATTATTCTACTACTGCGGAGAAGATTTCGGGGGGACAGCTTAGTTCTGAAAAGAACTGTCCTACTTATTAAGTACTACCTGGGGAGGTAGGAAATCGGCCGGGACTACTACTACTTTCGCTTAGTGGATCGAGGGGACTTCTCGAATAACTTCACTGCCGCGGAGTTTGTCAGTTGGTTTCAACGTTTCGACTAGCCTGCTCTAGTCATCGTCAGAAGAAATGTGGTGTAGAAAAAGAAAACTTCCCTTAACTGTAAGGGAATAAATATGTTCCATGCATAGAAAATCCCAATTCACAAGAAAACATTTAAACACTTCACACCATTTCTCTCAAAACAATTCCTTCCAAAGATATCTTTTAAGATTATGGATGCCTGCTTCCTGTTACAACTGAAGGCTTACAAAGCATTTTAGATGGAATAGAGGATTGATAACTATATTTCCTTCAAATCCTCCAACAACACCAATTAGATATTTTCTCCTGTTAATTGCCGCTGATTATCACTCACTAAGATTACTAATGGGTACCACCTTCTTAGACCACCATCCCTTATCTCCCTTTCTAAGGCAACCCCCTCGGTAGCATCCTTTGAATGACAAGGTAACATCCTCCTTAAGGGATGGTTACCTACCTCCGAGGATAGAACAAGATATCATCCTCCCAGAGGCTTAGTGCGTAACATCATAAAAGGACCACAGTGGGTATCGCCGTCTGAGGCTGCAGTAACCTTTCATGAAACCAATGAGTATCACTTTCTTAGAATATGATCGGGTATCATCTTCCCATCAGAAACCTAGTGGGTATCACCTTCTGAGGGTGCTACAACCTTTCCTATGACACATATGAGTATCACCCTCTAGGCATAATATTGGGTATCATCCTCCAAGGACCTTAATAGGTATCGCCATCTGAGGGTGCAGTAACCTTTCATGAAACCAATGGGTATCACTTTCTTAGGATATTATTGGGTATCATCTTCCCATCAGGAACCTAGTGGGTATCACTGTCTGAGGATGCATCAATCTTTCATGACACCTATGAGTACAACCCTCTAGGCATAATATAGGGTATTATCGTCTGAGGGTGCAGTAACCTTTCATCCAGGCTATTATTGGGTATCATCTTCCCATCAGGTACTGTCTGAGGATGCAACATTTTTTCATGATACCTATGAGTATCACCCTCTAGGCATAATACTGGGTATAATCCTCCAAGGATTAATGAGGATGATACCCAACCATAATGGGTATCACCGTCCGAGGGTGCCACGGCCTTTTGTGACACCTTTGAGTACCTCCTCTAGGCACCCCACTATGTATCAGCCTGTGAAGACACATTGCCTGTGACATCCTTCAAAGACCATGGAAAGTACCACCCTACAAACACCCTTGTGGGTGTCAGCCTCTGAGGGCACACTGGACATCAAAGTGTCATGACACCTTCTACTAGTAACATCTTCAAGAAGGATCCAAGAAGGATCCAAGAGATCCAAGGAACCTCCAGAGACCCAAGTGGGATATCAGCTTCTGAGGGCACAATAGACCAATCAGTTAAGCCCCGCCTACTAATGCATTGACCAATCACAGCCTTGACAACGCCACTGAAAGTCCCACAAAAGTCCGCCATTGTTCTGACACACAACAGCACACACAACTGTACTAACATCTGTTTGTATTATTTTTTTCGTGTTTCTGGTGGTGCAAATCCCACAGCAGTGGTTCTTGTACAGTTGTGTAACAGTGGTTTAACAGCGTCCCTACTGTCTGCATTGTTCTTAGGACTCAAGGCACTGCTCAAAAGGCCTCAAGACTAAATCATACCATTCACGAAAACCATTTATGTGTCCGCATCAGATTATGTGTGTGGCCACAACCGAACCACCGCTGCGATCGCGGCAAGAAAGTCACACCATGCGCTGTTGCTAGGCAGTTGCTTAAGGTAGGCGGGGCTTAATGGATTGGTCTACTGGTGGCAACCTTTTATAATACATTTTGGGTAAAACCCTCCATGGGACCACAGACCCTCCAGAATCCAAGGTTATCAGCCTCTGAGGACACTGGGTACAAACCTCTCATGACATCTTTTGTGTAGCATCTTCAAATGACCCCAGTAGCTATTACCCTCCAAGGCCCAGGTGGTTTGCAGCCTCTTGGAACACTGGGTACCAACCTCTCATGACACCACTGAGTAAGAACCTCCTAAGTTGGTATTACATTTTTTTCAGGCCCACCAGACCAAAATTTGGATTTTCAAATTTCATAAAGTTTTTACTCTAAAGTGACCCAAGGGGTTTTGCCTGATAATACGTCTATTCTTTCTTTCTGAATGGAAACGATTTAAATGCTGAAAACCATTTACAAAACTACAATCACTGTGTGAGAGTTTAACAATCTCACCTTGGCTCAGTTTCAAGTTTGTCCATGTAATGATTGGAAACACATGTTCTGTCAATCAAAACACTCCGTTATGCAATTTTCCCCACTGCCATGCCATAACTATTGGGCTGGGTACCTAAAGGGTAATTCACCATCTCTTTTCTGTGCCTCAAATTGCGATTACACAATTTGTGCAAAATCAGTCAGTATTAGCAGAGAGCTTGGTTGTTAAGTTCAGAACCCAATTTCATAGAGCTGCTGAAGCAGAAAATATTACTTAACAATTTTGTGCTTAGCAAAAATGAGCAGGATACCAGTGACAGATGGTACACATAACACTGGTATTTTGGCTGGTAACCTTATTCTGGTAAGTACATATCTTTTTTACATCTAGGAATATACCACAAGGGAAACTGACTGGGTAAATCTATTGGGGTGCGAACAAAGAAAAATTGACAGGACGGGATTTGAACCTGCGACCACCGGCTATCTGTATATTTGTTGTGTTCAGTTACTTTTTATGCTTAATTAGCTCTGTGAAAATGGGCGCAGCACAATGTTGTGAATGGAAGCATCATATGAACAAGTACTATATGCACTTGTTTTGACATTATATTGTGTATTATACATTGTTTTGGGCTTTCATTCCAAAATGGCAGATAGATTGGGTTGCTCCTTGATGCAGGTTTAACATCTTGATACCCAATTCAAAGCACTGGCTCAGCTACAGAATTGGGTTTGGTGATTGCATTTTTTGTTCCTCTAGTTTTAAAGAATTAAACATGCATCTAATCCATTAACGATTCATCAGAAAAAGCACTTGAATGCTTGTGAAAATATCAAAGAATGGCTCCTTGCATATATAACAATGGTTATTTATGTTGCCTTATAGATTACAAACTTACAAACTTTTATTGAAGATGACAACGTGTTCTGATTTCAAAGATTTCTAGTTCTCAAGATGATAACGTACAATCCGTTAAATTGATGTAATAGTTCACATCGGAGATTACAGTGATTCAAACAGGCATCTCGTCACCAGGCATGCTTGTTGGTCTCTCAATTAAAACATTTGCTCTGGGCGTTGTGGGTTCGAACCCTACCCAAGTTGCTGATGGATATGTTTCCACAGGACTCAGAAAGCACTTAGTGAGTACACAGTGCTTATCACGCATCTTTGTAAGAGTAGACCCAAAGTAATATTCACAATCTGATCGAATAATCTGTAGGCCTTTAGAAACAGCAGACATCTGAGTAGCATCAATGACATTGACATTAATAAAGTACACCCCCAAGTGATTTCACACAAACACAAAGTATTGCAAGTTCATTTCATCTTTAAGTTAGCGACTTTAACTTCATAGGCATTCACCCCCCCCCCCCCCCACCACCCTAGCTAAAATGATTGAATCATTTGCCTGTGTAATCATAAAGCCGTCATCTCTACCCACTGTAGAGTCCTCATTAATTTCAATCCATTTTTCTTAAAGGCCAAACAAACACTGTTACAGGGGAGTACTGACTTTCTGGAATGGACCGGAGGGCGACAGGTCACCACGGTGGTCAGCCAAAGAATTTGCTCTTTAATTGGATTAAAGGGAGGGAACAACATCATTTTATATTTAGAGATGCTTTCATTCATGTTATTTTGAGTCAAAAAGATTATAATTCACAGCTTAAAAAAATGTTTGTTTTTTTCAAAATCAAAAATCAAAAAAAAAAATCCCTGATTAAAAATCACAGTAAATTCAAAATTAATTAATACGAACTAATGTAAAAAAATATTCAGAGTCCAGAAAATAGCATTCTAAAGCTAATATTCGAAGTCTAGAAAATATAAGTAAGAAACTTTGCATGGTGGGAATACAATCTAGTAAGTTTTGCGGAGACACCATGTAATTATCTCTAATGAGTTGGTGTGGTTCTGAAAAGAACCGATCGGTTCTTTTCAGAACCACACCAACTCATTAGAGATAATTACATGGTGTCTCCGCAAAACTTACTGGAGAAAATATGTTGATGCTTGTATTTCAAAATCAAAATTCAGAAATCAACTAAAGAAATCCCTTCTTAAAAATCAAAGTTAATTAAAAATTCATTTGTACGTACTAATACTAATAGTCAAAAAGGTTGGAGTTCAAAGTTTACAAATTTAATTTAATTTTGATGTTTAGTAGAGAGATTCCTTTTCCTCAAAGAGCGATACTAAGGCTGGCCAGCCGCATCAAATATTCTGTCAACATGACCAAAGATTTACAGCCACAGACACAACTTGGAGTTTACTACAACCCATTAGGGCTAATATATGTAGGTCATAAGAAACAGAGCATAAACTGACATGACAATATTTTATTAATAAGGCCAAAGGTTTGTGGTCAAAAGAGCTGACTTGGATTGCACTATAAAATAATAATAACAATAATAATATGCAGTTATGTAGTGCTTTATCACATCTGAGGGGTTTCTCAAAGCACTCAGTATTTTTTCCTGCAAGGTATGTGGAGTACGTTTTTGAAGTACGAAACCTGTTCTTTTACATAGCAAGGATGTAACGGTGGTTTACAAGGTGCTGTGGTGCAATCTGCAGCCGATCAAACCAGGAACACCGAGGCGAACCCCTTCTTTTTGCGATAAATGCTCTGGGTTCTTTTACGTGCATTACACAACACACGGAACCTACGGCTTTATGTCCCATCCAAAGGACGCAGCAATAATGGTTAAGTGTCTTGCTTAAGGACACAAGTGTCACAACCGGGACTCGAACCCACACTCTGCTGATCAGAGACACCAGAGCTTGAGTCCGGTATTCTTATCCGCTCGGCCAAGACACGACACTGTTACAGTTACCTGACGCTCACTGACAATAGTATCAGTACGATTTGAAACTGTGCTTGCCGGGAAAACCAATCTAGAAACTAAAAGTTTGCAGTAAAACCATGTTATAATCTCTCTATGAGTTGTTGTGATACAAAAAAGAACCCATTGTGTAACAACTCGGCATTTCGTTCAGTGTGCATCACTGATTGTCCTCAGGCGATTGATTTTATTTTATTAGAGAGATTATTACACGGTGTTACTGTAAACCTTAGACATAAATATTGACATAAATTGACAATTAGACTGCAGTCGATATCGGACATTTGTATATTTCTACTTCCACTTCTCTCTATTTCTCTCTTTCACTCTCACGACATCTGAATCATTTAGAGTCGTGCTTAGAGAAGGCTTTTTAGCGAGATTATTTACCGCAATTACCTTAGTTTCATAGACACCGAGGTGAGTTAAAATTGACATGAATGGAGTCTATTTCAACTCAGGCAGACTTTTTTTTCAATTTCTACTTCCACGTTGTAGCCTATCACACATTTTGAGTTTTATTGGGTAATCAGTGAACTGGATTTCATGACATGTGAATCATTTGGGGTCAAGCTAATTGCATCCATAGGCCATTAGGACCAGCCTGAAGAGAGAAGGGACGGAATGGAATGTTGGCAAGAACTAGAGGCAAACTATCCCACCATCACTGTACATACTTGCTTCATTCTTGCATTGTAAACAAACATGCAATATGATAGATGCATAACAGATGGAAGAAAAGAACACCTAGCAACTTCCAATGCTATAGTCTCCCTCAATGGTCTGCCTATAGAGTTCAAAAACAAGGGGTATGAATTCCATCTTCCTGCACCTTTCAGTGTTTTCCCAAAGTATATTTTTTGGTTATTTTCTTGAAACATTTCAAGAATTGCATTTAGCTGGAAACTATGAATATCAAGTCAAACATACATGTAAACAAAGATGCCAACCAACATTTATAAAAAGCATTTCTCAGATTTAAAAACATTTACTTTATACCACAAGAAAATGGTTCAGACTTAGAAGCAACCAAACTGCAAATAACCTCCCCAAAAAATGTTCTCACGTTTAGCATTTGCGTTAAGAAACACAAGCTGAAGCCTGGAATTCAACAACTGAAATAAGATCTACAAAAGCAAATACATACAGCTACTAAAAGATACAATGTTGACATACTTGTGCATGTTTACTGTATCACTGTGGGTTTTTTTTTCTAGTGCATTTGGCAAAAATCTGCGTGAAGCTGTGATGTTGAGTCCCGCCATAGGCCTACATACCAGTGGTATTACAAAGATGCTGCAGCGTTTAAAATCACAAATAGAAGGAAGTCATGACAGACCCAGAGGAGGATTTGCTTGGGGAGTGGGGGCAGAGGCGTGGCTGCTTTGAGCTTAAATTTGTATCAAGTATCACAAGGGAAACTGACTAGTTATACGGTTGAATGGCTTTTGCGGTTGAATGGCTTCTGACCAGCACCCCCTGAACAAGATATTGACAAAATAGGAAGACGTCCAGATTAGGGCTAGATAGCTCAGTTGGTAGAGTGCCGTCACATTAATCTGGAGGTAACAGGTTCAAAACCAGTTCTAATTGAATTTTCTTTGTTCGCCCAAAAATTTAGCTAAATTTGTGGTGAAATTCATAAAGGGTAGGATGATTGAGCTTTTCCGTCTGACAGTACACCAAGCAGTTGTGACATAACCAGAGTGGGGGCGGGGGTGGGGGGCCCCTCCTAAAATAAGACCTAAGAAATGCACAAATGAATGGTTAGATAAAAATGGTTTAGATAAAGTCATTCATTTTTGCAATTTTTAGAACCCTTGCCCCCCCCAAAAAAAAAAAATAATAATAATAATAATAATAAATAAATAAATAAATAATAAGCTTAAAAAAATTTAAAATGAGACCTAAGAAATGCAACAAATGAATAGTTTAGATAAAATAAATAGCTACCCCCAAAAAATTACATCCTTACCCCTGCTTGCCCCCCCCCCCTTCCCCACCTAAAACAAAAATGAGAATGTCTGGTTATGTCACTGCTCCATCCGCACAGAATATACATTATAAACAACCTCTTTTCATGTATTTCATTTTTTGGTCAAAATTTCCACTATACAACGTGTCTCAGAAGTGCCACTTAATGATTTTTGTTTAAAAGCCTGCAGTATTAATGGGATTTTTTCCCTTCAGTTACTGCCAGGAATCTTTCAATGCTTAAATTACTGGACTCAGATGTTGTCCAGTGAATATTTCAAGCTCTGGAATCTTTGGATACTTTAGAAAATATTTTCACAAATCTTTTGAGATGTCGCAGCATTTTATTTGTATTTATTTATTTCCTTTCATTTTTTTATTTTAGTTATCTCTAAACAACAGCAACAAACCGCCAATAACAGGAAGGGTACAATATACAAAAATAAATATAACTTTCAGTTAACAATAACAGCTGATTTCTCAAACCTTTCAGATAAAGTGAAAGGCAGTTACTGCAATGATCTATCTACTAAAAACAAACTCAGCGCCAAAGAGACAATGTGTACATGTAGATCTTTTGGGTACTTTCACAGAAACGGCTTTCATAGCCAGGGAATGATTGATGATGACTTTAAAAGACAAAGTAGGCAACTGGAAATTACCCTAGATTCAATCTGAAAGTTCACTGATTATAAAGTTCATATACTGCTTCCAATACTCTCGATAACATTTTCTGTCTGAAATTCTGGCAAAGTCGGGAAAATAGCATTTGAAGACCCTGAAAATCAGTTGCTTATTATGATTGCTAGACTGAACAGGCTGACAAAACGTTCATTGTTTCCACCAAAAGTGGTCCACCTAATTTGATTGGATGGTGTGTTTTATGAAAACTGGAGGATTAGAAATAAACTTACTTAAAAGACAAAGACAATAATGAATCTACCTTTAAGCATAAATTTACTGCACACATATGGGAATGTGACATCCTGAACAAGTGTACGTGCAACCTCTTTCTTATTTCTTGTCTGACATGGAAGCGGGATCAAGAACACAGTGATGTTATCATTTTATTTTTAGTCTGATAAATATCCAAGTGCACACACAGCTATTTGTTACGATCATTAACTCAATACTACACTAAATTACTGCTTAATGCCCACTGTCATGTACAGTGGCAGGTGTAATTAAAGAGAATATTCTTGGGGATGTTCCACTCTTAAAAGAAGCAACTGAATGTCAACAATCTCAGTAATTTGTTGCAAATCTTACAAACCGACGAATTGAAACACGGTTTGTCAGATTTGCGACGAGTTGTGAGAAACAACATTCGTCCATTTCTGCATGTCTTTAATTGAGTCTCATTTTGACAGTGATTGTGTTTCCTTCATAGGGTGCTAACCCACTTGACCCCACGTTGTTTTTGTTTTCCTTTTTGGAAGAGCAAACCTATTCCTATTTCAAAGTGAAGAACACATCTACATGGTGAGAAAATGTCATCTTGCTCAAACCTTGAAGAGTATCAAATCTACTCTCTGCGTTATCACTTTTCTAATCACTGAAACTTGTGATAAGCTGGCAGTTAGATTCAAGACTTACAACCCAATTAAGCTTTTTAAAGATACATTAATTCTGGGTGACAACCAACCTTGGCTTTTCTATTGACTCTAGTAATATGTTTTAATATTTTTTAGAACAGTAATAGTTTTTGAATGTTTTTAATGCTTCTATTAATCCACTGTTAAGAAAAATTGTTATGTTTCTAACAGGGTTGAATAAATTTGAGTCTTGAATCTGAATCTGTGAACATTTCATGAAATTTGGGTGAAGACAACGAGAAGTGGCTTATGTTTTGTCCAGATTTTATGTACATTCGATATTACACAGGTAAGCGGTTATTTCAATTGTTGCAATCAAAATAAGCAACAGTGATTTGAGGATCTTCAAATACTATTTTCCTGATGTTTACAATATTTCAGACAGAAACACTTTTCTAGCAGACTGGTACTTGTATGAACTTTATAATCTTTCAAACTAATCAATTTATTGTTTTTGGTCATTAAACTGACCTTTGGCTTCAATTAGGTTTTGTAGTTTGTATTCTTCACAAAAATGTTCACCCTTCTCTCTCCCATAAATAAATTTAAAAAAAAGTCAATGCCATCAGGAACTTCAACCCCAGCAATAAATGACAAAAGTCTGCGGAAGAAGTTCTACGACCCTCTATGACACAAAATGACTTCAAGATGACCCACATCAATTAAGCATCTTGCATTCCATCTAGGGTCAACATCTCACCCTTCCACCCATTACAGTTTGTACGTCAACAACTACAACTGTTATATTAAGAAGTTTATATTAAGAATTTCCAGTCAATGAGGCCTTTTTATTTATAGCTCATTTTTGACGCTCTCCGAGTAACTTATATTCTTGAACGCAACAACTGCTAGGCCTGCTCCTTTACACTGTATGACGTGGATGGTCATTTAGAGATCACATTCATCATGTTAATGATTAATGATACGTTCCTACATTAAAGACATGATAACATGATCAGTAGTTGTAAAACAAAATATAAATGGATGATTTTTAATCCGATACCCGACTTTGAAGAAAAACTTAATGGCAGTACCAAATGTCCTTGAGGAATTCTGGTATACAGCAGTATGCCAGAATACTTGGAATGCGCAATTCGCCTAATGAAACGTGCGTGACTATATGTGCTAATTATTCATTTGGCAACACTGAAAGGAGGCACGAGTGTTTGGTTCGGCACCTTCCCCACGCATGGCAGTGTTCCAGCTGAGGACAAAATCTGGGTGCAACTGCTTCTCCTGGTATCAAAGTTCATAAAAAAGTATTTAGCTTTCAGATTTAATACTTGTCAATGTACTTTTTTCGATGTCAGCCCATCGTGTATACTACCCTTAATGGTATTTTGCCTGGTTAACTCTTTCTGCTTAATTATTTTGTGTGGTCAGCAGCTCGTTAAGTTTAGCCTCTTTTCAAGGATTGTACTGCAGAGAGTGCACATTCCTGTGGGGAGATACTCTACACCACCGCATGACCGGGAACCTAACTGTGAAAATACACGCACCCCTGTTGTTCTAATCCCTCCTGTCTTGCTCTAATTGGTCGGTCTGGATTCTGAGAAAGGAATTCTCTCACACACCCAATAGAATATTTCATCAATTACAGGTATGTTTATATAACAACTGCATGAGCTGCAGTCAAGCATGAGGTGTCTTGAGAGTCAGAGGGAAATGGTCAGAAGGTAGGCCTAGATGACACAAAGTTTGGACGGGTATCCATGCCCGATATTTTAGTCTTATATTAGGGCATAGGGTTAGGCAGTTTTTCCTTTATGAGGGAAATTTAAATTTCTACTGGAATATTTCCACGGACAAGAAGGTAACGACATTAGCCTCTGGCATGAAATTAACGACAATGACCCAATGAGGGCTTTTGGTGAAAACAAGGTCAATATGGCGGATATTCCAATGCTAAAATGATAAATATTAAAAAAAAAAAAAAAAAAAAAACATTAAAAAAATACTTAGGAAGGGCCCACCATGTTGAAATTTCTTTTGAAATAATCTTCGATTTCAAAGGTTTATTTTCTGTTTTATTTTCATGGGATTATCCGGCTGGGAAGTGACTGATATTTTCCATTGAGTTACTGCAGCATGAAACGCCGCCACCTTGACAAACTTCGGCAATGACGTCACTGTGACAGAGGCTAATGGGGCATGAAGACAATCACCTCCATTGCCTCCATGAAGTATCAATTAAAGATAATATCACATCACTTCCTTCTATGCTTATAATCACCAAATCCTATATGTCAGGCTTGATACTTCGTTTTTGTAAGGGCAGGGCAGTTTTCATCAATAAAGGGCAACTTTATGTAGGAAATTTAAGTTTCAAGGGGCACCTGGCACCGAGGCAATGACCAGGGGCATGGTGGCGATTGCCTCTGTTGCGTCTGTGAAGTATCAGGCCTGCTACACTATGAAAGCCCCAGGCAGGACACAAACTAATATATCTGCAGATAAGAAAGTGATGAGTCCATTGTAAATATTTAGTCTCTTATGGCAATGAAAATTGAAACCGATGAAAGACAACAAAACAAGTCTAGGAGCATCAAGCAGTAAGCTCTTTGTGTCTCTCTAACGGATCAAAAACTAAAACCAAAGAGTTATCAGCATTTCCGTGTCAGTTATCACATTTCCAGTAAATTATTTTGATTTACTTGTTTATCTGTTGCCTCCCCGTGTTTACTGAGCTTCCCCGGGCCCAATGTCATAAAGCCTGTAAGCACCAAAACTCGCTTAGCATAGAAAAAAACTTGCTTAGCTGAAACAGGTTACCAGCAAAAATTCCATATCTTATACATTGTTTCAACTGGTGCCCCACTCACTTTTTGCTTAACAAAAATATTTACTAAGCAGTGTTTTCTGCTGAACAGCTTTATGAAATTGGGCCCAGGTTGTATCCTCATTCGGTCCTCCAGATCACCTTTTTATCTCTGCTTGTTTTCCATTTTTATTCTGTCTGAGCTGTTTCTATGGTGGTCTTTCTATGGTCCCCGTATTTTGTGTGTACATATGGTAATTGATGGTTGTGGTTTTACCTTTTTGCCAGTGGAAATTGAATGTCTATGTTTTTAAAAATGTGGACAATAACTGAATATCTATCTATCTGTCTGTTTTTGTGGGTTTCACATTCAGACTCCAACTTCCCTGACGTTGTCACAAAAGTAAATTTAGGTTGGGCCATTTTGGGAGTCAGATTCCCCCAATGTGTAGTGCGCATTTTAAGTTCTGCACGTGCAGTTTGACGCGCACCATATCTTTTACATGCAATTTGACTCCCAAGATGTCAGACAATGGGCAAGACAGTCACCACGTGTGATGTCAGTGCAGGAGGTCAATAAAAAAAAAAAGATTTATCTGTTAGTGATTAGCAGCTCATAGATCTGAGCTGACGATCTCCCAAATTTTCTACATATTACTGAGGAGACTCCCTCGAACCCCTTTTCATCTTGTCGTTTAGTACTCTATTGCAACTGCGGCAAAGTTCGCACGACAACCATTTTGTTGACCAGCAGCCGAAATTGCCTGGTACCCACTAGGCTGTATCTTTTGGGCATGAGTACCAGACAATAATTTTGACTACATTGTTCCCAATTAATGGTCATTGTGCAAACTTGGCCCATTGTGTAACGCAAATGCTCTCCTTTTTTTTCAACAGTTAAACTATTTTCGGTGCCTTTATGATTCACAAATCCTACACAACAAGCAAAACATGGTTCTTGTGTGGCATTTTGCCAGGTGAATTACAAGATAAATCATTGACGGCACATATGGCAAGTTTGACAAAGATTGACTCTGCAAGAATTTTACCTCTTTATAAACAGTGCTCTGTGCGTGGATAGACTCCAAATGAACAAGCTTTAATTTACAAAATGAAAATACGGTTGTTACATTCTGAGGAATCTTGGTGGCTCACTGGTATGTTGTGTATGTTAATACACAGGATGTGATTCACCCACTGAAGATCTGAAATTATTCCTCCCAAGGCCGGGGCCGTACAGTCCCAAAAAAAAATCAGACTTCAATCTTTGAATACTTTAGATAACAAAGATTAAGTTCTATATACATTGCATGAGGAAGGAGTAAGACAGGGACACCATGTGTTGTTTGTTGACTATTTTCACGGAAATCTACATACATTTTCCCAAAATAAGAACTTCATCATTCCTGGCTCTGCTTTATTTAACATGATTTGATTGCTACATGACGGCCGATTCTCACGCAATGATCGGACAGATGAAAAGTTTCTAATATGCTTCCTTTTTTTTCCCTCCAACCAAACTAAAATCTCATGAATGCATTGCTTGGGGAATGTAAGGACTATAACAACAGGCCTCAAGTATTTAGTGTACTTGTAAATGTCATCACTTCATGTAGAACTGTGAACGGCCAACCTATCACCCAATAGCTTATTGCACAGTAATTGTTTACGGTAAATCCATCCACCATACCTGCATAAATGATTGTTCACAGAAACAAATGATTATCTCATTTTCTACAGCAGGCCAGACGTAATTTCCATCTTCAATAGAATAAAAATAAAAAGTCCTTTCTGTTTTTGAAGTGATGCTTACATGGAACATGAAGGGTCCATGAATGTATGGGTAAAATGAATGTTTAGTTATTGATTTAGTGAACTGCAAATAAAGGAATAAAAAAGTTCACATTTAAATTGTTAAAGCCCCAGCTCAACATTGGTAAGAAGAAAAAAGTGTTCACAGATTTACAACACCTTACATGGTATAAAGATAATGATGGTAAAAAAGTTTCCTTGAAATATTTCTGCCTGAAGTGTTATTGTTTCTAAATAAAAAATGACATAAGATCCACAATTAGTTTTCGTCTCAGTGAGATGAAAACTCTGCCTATAGGAATGCGTACAAAAATACTGAATGCATTTTTATCGTTTTCTTGCAAATGAAAAAATGAAATGAGCTGAGATTTTCGCAGGTTGGTTTTATTACATACATCTTGATTTGTGCAGAGAATGGAAGCATTTACAGTCAGTTGACCAATGTTGAGCTGGGGGTTTAAGTCACCCTTTCAAAAAGCCCTGGAAACAAACACGGTGTGGTTGTCAAACACAATAACAAACCATAAAGCCGGCCATGTATTTCGTACCAATAAAAAGGGAAAATACAATGAAACTGTCAACGACAATGATGACAAAATCCTTCACCCGATCAGTTTGTGGATTCAGCGGAAACTATGAGATCGGGGAAGGAATTGGGAGTAAGTCCTTCCTGTAACCCGAAACTTGTCCCTTATAAATTGAGGAACGAAGAGAAGTATACCTGATCAGCACCCCCTGCCCCTTCCTCCCCCCCCCCCCCGAAAAAAAATATTATCACCTCTTGAGGGGACAGTCCACCCCATCACCTAGACCTGCTAAGGTGTTGTCTGAAGATTTCATGGTCGTACAGATTACTTTTTAAGATCCCCCAACCCCCTGAAGTATTGTACAATAATATAAAGTTTATGGTAACCACAACCCCACACCCTCATCATCATTATTAACACACGTTTAATGTAATATGTGGTCTCTGACCCCCATCTCCACTTCCAACCCCACTGAACTCTCTACATGGCAACTTTGGAAGTCCCCTGAGCTATTACAAAGATAACATTACAACACTCAATTACCAGTTAAGAAAAAAAAAACAAAAAAACAAACAAAACATAAAGTTACTTACACATCACCATCGGATGAGATGCTGAAATCCTCGTGAGCTTGGAGTGCCCTTCTGTTCCGAAACCACGTCACTGCTGGAACCCCAAGATACCCTGTGGTCACACACGCCAACCTGACTGGCTCACCCTCTCGGACGCTCTGATCAACTAGCCCTTGAGCAAATCCTGGGGCATCTTCACCCTCAGAGGCCGTGTCAAACGTATCACTGTCGCTGGACTCTGGACGGGAGAGGCAAGAGACAGCTGACGGTGAGAAGGGTTTATGACACAAGAGGGCGATG
Source organism: Marthasterias glacialis (assembly GCA_911728455.2). Taxonomy (NCBI): domain Eukaryota; kingdom Metazoa; phylum Echinodermata; class Asteroidea; order Forcipulatida; family Asteriidae; genus Marthasterias; species Marthasterias glacialis. Next base: position 14,267,806 of record OU452223.1, read on the forward strand.
TTAGAAAGAAAGTGTTCCGGCTGAGTGTAGTGTCTACTCTAAGTATGGTCTGAAAAAAATAGTATTCTCATATTCCCACATGAGCCTCAAGAGGGGGCTATTCATCCACCAGTTGTGGCAGTAGGGGTGCACTACACTTGATAGAGACTTTTTCTGCAAATCAAAGATTTGAAGGTCCTTGCTTTTATGGCTTGTTGAAAATTGGTCCAACATTATGCCCCTGGGGTTGTTGACTTTCAACCTGGAGCATTTGGGGTACACTGGCCCCCTAAAAATGGCCCCATTTTGCTAAACAGTGTAGGGTCATTTTCCCAAGAAGGAGTCTGGCCACTTTACTCTCTCAGAGGTGTTTTTATTTTGGATCAGCCTACCAAAAATTCTCAACGGCTAACCTACTAAAAATTGAAAAGAAAAATGAAGTTCAGATGTCAGAAAATATATTTGATTTGTTTTCTGGAGGCTGAGAGACTTTTAAGTAATTTCTGAGTATTTTTGAATATTTAGCATTTAGCATTGGTTGCTATGGGAGTTTGTTTAGTGTGGTGCACTCGTAAGGGTGCACTTCACTACATAGTGACAGAATCATAAACCACGCCTCGTGAATAATTTGTAAAACTCACAACTATTTCTGTAAATCTAAGATTTAAAGGTCATGGCTGTTAGAGATTTTTGAAAAATGGTTCAATATTGTACCCTGAGGTTGTTGACTCCCAACCTGTGGCGTTTTGGGTATACACTAATCCAAGCAGCTTGTCCATGGTGGTTTACATCACCACAGCTATGGCACTGCATGCGTGCATCAACGCATACGCACTGTGAATCCTCCATGCTGGTTAGTATATATGCGCGGCTGACATGTTATTGTCTCATCCCGCGTGCATGTGGCCATGGCTGCGGTGGTGTAAACCACCATGAAAGAGCTGCTCGGATTAGTGTGTACGTGTGCTTAGGCTCAGAAAAATTGTCCCATTTGCTCACATGAGTAGGGCCACTTTTTCTGTCTGACCTGTTTACTCATTCAGGGTTAGTTTTCAGTTTGGATGAACATAGCTAGAAAAAAAAGAAATGGCTAACCTCCTAAAAAATTGAAAAGAAATAAAGAAGTGTAGTTCTAACCAAACATTTTTGATTTGATTTCAAGAGGCTGATGAGAGACTTATTTCGCAGAGTACTTTTGGAATATTTGGCACTTGGCATTTGTTGCTACAGGGATCTTTGTAACTTGAAAGTATCTTGTAACACAGAAGTTGAATTGACTGATGAAGGTGTTATCAGACCTTCATCATCTATCTATATGATCTCCAGCCAATTTGTATCATGCACTGCACATGGTGAGCAAATCCGTACATAGGCCTATTTAACTGGGTCCCTAATGGGGTGTTAATGAGCCTGTACAAAACAAAGAGAACACAACAAACTGACAAGCACATCAACTTGTTCCTGAGGACAAACATGAACAGAATTATCAATTTCTGGTAAATGACAGGGGAAAAAAAAAAGGGGGCCACTTATCTACTGTCACATTAACAGTTCTTTTTTAAGTACCAGAAACCACCCACAAATGTTTCAACATGTGAAGGGACGTGAAGGATTTTACTGACAATAATTTGAGTTGAATAGGATTATTAATTTTTTAATTACTCTCAAACTTCATTAAAAAAAATGGACAGAAAATGCAGGTAGATTTTTCCGTCCAATTTTGATGAAATTTTAAGGGTGATTTAAAAAGGGGAAAAAGACTAAAAACATCAAATGAATCAACTCAAATTATTGTCAGTATAAGCCTGCATGTCCATTCACATGTTGAGACACTTTTTGGGTGGTTTAGGGTACTTTAAAAAAATTGCAGGAACTGCTAACGTGATGGATGTAAGGTGGCCCCCTTTACTGTGTTTCCTGATAAATGGACCTTGAAACAACAATTTAATCCTACACAAAAGTACAAGGCAATCATGCATCACAAACTCAGCTCCACTGCAAGACTGACATGTCATCTTTAAAAAGGGGCAAAGCTGATTTCTTTTAGCAAAGAGCACTTACATTGGAAAATCTTATAGTCTATGGGAAACTTTTGAAGGGGCACCAAGGCCACGACCAGGGGCAACTGAGGCCATGGCCTCCGTGTAACTTTCAGGCCTGGCATTGCCATCTCTTAAATTGTTTAATGCACAAATTAGTCTAAAAACCAAGATGGGATCTATCTGGAAATTTAAAACATTATTTCCATCCATTCTAGCTTCATCAAGCATAGGTTTACTAACCCACAAGGAAATTATGTGTTTCACTTCATTTCATTTCATATTGTTTATTTCTACAATGAATCGCAGCCAAAAGCTGAATTGCACAATTTACAATCAAATTTTAACACAAAAAATATTAAAATAAGAGCTACAGATAAAGCGAAAAAAGAATTTTATACAACATGATAAAAGTATACACACAAAATTACACACAGGTAAAAACAGAAATTTAAAAAAAATAATTTTTATTATAACATTATTCACCATGAGTGGGTTATGTTAATAAAGTGTGGATTTTGCTAGTCCAAATGCAGAGTAGTTGAGTTTTTGTGCATGATTTGTGTTTCCAAATAATCCTTTCGCAAGTCAGATTTGGATAATGTCTGGTACATTGACTTGCTCAGTCACAAGTCACCTCTTAAATTTGAATTCCTCAGACTATAGAGACAGTTGCTATGTCACATGGTTTGGGGCAAGCTTTTGCGTGAAGACAGCATACTTATACTTATTGATGATTTCTGATCAAAGAAAATAGAAACAAAACTTCTCCACAAACGGGGGAACTCTAAATAGTAGAGAGGGATGCTTAAAAAAGGAATTTTGCAAACAAAATCTGCGGAGGATGTTAAACACAGGGACAATGGCAAAAAAAAAAGACCTATAGAAATCCTCACAGTAATGCGTGTCCTGACTTGAAGCACAAGGACAACATTGGTAGTCTGTATGTGGCCGCACATATACATGAAATAGCAAACCTGTGAAAATGTTTTCATTGCTTTAGAACATTGAGATTTGGTCTTGCAAGATCAAAACTAACTGTTTCACTCATTTCTCAAAAACTATAGTATTTCAAGGTAGGTTTTCTACCATGACCATCTTTATACCATGTAAGTTATACGTAAATCTGTGAAGATTTATTTTTCTCAATCTTACCAATGTTGTACACACCCTTTAAAGCCCCAGCTCAACATTAGTAAGAAGAAAAACAAAAAGGTTCACAGATTTACATATCCCTTACATAGTATAAAGATAATGATGGTAGAAAAACTTTCCTGGAACTATTTCTGCCTGAAGTGTTATCCTCTTTAAATAATAAATGAAACAAGATCCAAATTTAGTTTTCGTCTCAACGAATCCAAATTTAGTTTTTGTCTCAATGAGAGGAAAACTCTGCCTTCAGGAATGCGTACAAAAATGCTGAATGCATTTTTACCGTTTCTCGCAAATGAAACAACGAAATGAGCTCACATTTTCACAGGTTGGTTTTATTACAAATATATTGATTTGTGCAAAGAATGGAAGCATTTACAGTCAATTTACTAATATTGAGTTGGGGCTTTAAAAGATAACTATTACAAAAATAATAATAATACATGTATCTTACATACCTTGTATCGTCTTTAAGACCGGACCAGACTGACTACTCATGATGTTACGGTCGGACGGTCACCTCAATCATCCAAGGAGTTCAACACGCATGTCACTGACCCACAGATCATCATCGAGCTCTTCTGTAAAGATTTATACAATATGCCAAAGATTAAGCTCTGACGACTGGATTCTGGTCACGACATGTGGTATTGTTGTGGGATTAAGAAACCTTGTCCACCCTGTGAACATCTAATTAAGTGTATCTTCTCAGTTAAAGAGTGTACAACTCTTTGCTTATCGGTGTTGCTTTGATCTCAAAGTGATGTTACAATCAGGCACATCAGGCTTATAGCCAGATGTTAAATCATATGAAGAGTGAGTCTTGAAAAATGAGGGTTTCTTGGCTCGTTTCCAACAATACGTGGCTAATCCTCACCAATGAAGGAAACAATAGCTGATTTTGATAATGTTTATACAATTATGATGGGCTACTTGAGTGTCTGCCAGAGGTCTGCGACTTTTCATTCTTAAGCGATTGATGAATTCCTCAAAGAATTTGGAAGCTGCGGGATTATGTGAATGAATGCAGTCCCGTAAGGTGTTAAAAAAAAAAATCACACCACATGGATTAACCTGATACTCTGGGAGTTGTTTGTAAACATTTATTAGAATGCAGATTGGTCATGGGAGAAAGCTATTGCAGAATCTTTGGCAGCGCATCAAGAATACTGGAGTTTGTTCCCGGCAAGCAGATCATTGACTTTTTTGACAGTCCATGAATTAGGGAGGCAGATTAAAAATGCAAATCAAGTAAAAAGTGCATCATAAATTACTTCCATCGTCTAGTTTTCAATCACAAGGCCATAATAGGCCGATTGCACGACCAATGTTTACATGTCATCACGTGACCTGTTGTGTGTATACATCATCTGAGTTGATGGTAAACTACGTGCAAATACATGCCATGACTGACAGAGTCACACCAAAATTTGGCTTTTGGTAATATTAACACAGTTACTAAGCCATTTTATTAAAGTTGTATATTGTGACATTGATATTAATCACATTACTGTTTCATAAACTACCAGTATTCTACTACAAAAGAGGTTTATTTTGAGTTATGCACTACCGGTGTCGGACGACTATGTAGCCACCCGCCTGTTATTTTTCACGCTAAAAAGGGTAAAGAACGTTGGAAAAGTGAGCATTTATACCTAGCCATGCGAAATTTCAAATAGGCAAAGGAATCACAGAGTTTGGGAAAGCAATTAGTGATTCAGCTTCAAAACTTTGAAATTCTTGTGTTGAAAAGTGTGTGATAGCGGTCATGTGACCCAAGCATTCCGCCGTGCACTAGTACACATCGTGCACATTTATACATTACTTGTACAATTTCCAAGACTTGCTGGAACTGTCCTTACTGGCTTTTATTCAGCCACTCGAAGATCTCTGGTACAAACTCTGGAATATTTTTCACAGATTTTGACAAAGAAAAGCCTCAATCCAATAAACAAATGCAACAATTATCATGTACCGTACCGCACTTTCCTATGGAGGACGTCATGTCTGTTTACATTTAATACCAACAATAGGTCACGTGACGCGGGATGCGCAATCTGTCTATTTCACAACCAGCCAACAAAAATGTCATCAAAACAACCACAAAAAAACTGTTAAATTGTTAAATATGTATTTACTTATTTATCTATTTATTTACTTATTTATGTAATTTTTTGTTTATTTATTTATTTTTATTTATTTATTTGTTATTAAAATTTTTATTTTTGGTAGGGGATTTTGTAAACATTCATATTGTGCTTATTTTGATTGCGGCAATTTAAATTAGTAACAGGGATTTGTGGGATCTTCAAATGTTATTTCCTCAACTTTGTCAGTAATTCAGACATCATTAATTCTCTAGAGGATTGATACTGGTACAGACTTTAAAATCAGCCAGCTTTCCGATTGAAACTAATTCACTTGTTTTCTGAAATCTGTCAGAAGTCAAAAATACAGCATTTGAAAGAATCCCTAAAATGCAGTTGCTTATTTCGGTTGCCACAATGAAAACAAAAACTTATCAAAATTTATCAAAACCATGGAGGTAAGAAATATCTTTTACCTCTATGATGCTGAAACTCAACCACCAAATAAATGTTGACATTTTCACAGGCTGGTTGGGTGTGTTTCTTGTTGAAAACTAGGGCATTGGAATGATTTTTAACACTCTTCCAAAAACAATTGATGTAATCTCTTTATACTTTTATATATCAAAACAACTTTGATTATCTGCATTTTACCCCCCCCCCAAAAAAAAAAAATGTAATTATAGTCATGTTGTGATTTGAAGCAATTGTCAAACTCAATTGGTCAGAACCAAAACATGCTCAAAGAGTTCTTAGTTCTTACATTATCAGGACTATCTCTGCAACAAATCACAGGACTTCAGGTTTAAAAATTCAACTTTTGGCACTCAGCTATCATGTTATAAAAGCAATGCTTCTTACATGTACATCAAATTTACCCAGACTCTGGATCATTTGACCCTCCCCCCCAAAAAAAAAAATAAAATAAAATAAAATAAAAATAAATAAAAAAATAAATAAATAAGTAAAAATAAATAAATAAATAAATAAATAAATATATAAATTTTAAAAACATGGGCCATTCTGACTCGGTAATGGGAAAAATACTGGTCAAGTATGACCCATCACTTTTAGATGTGAAAAAGCTCTCCATGACTGTAATCTTGTGACATCAGCTTTCTCCCTTTTGGAAGCTTTTTAATTAGTTTCTGGCCTTTTGCTCTTTACTTGAGTGGATTAACAGGTTAAATCTGGTGTTGAAAAGACCGGATGCAACTTGATGAGAGACCCAGTCCAGCGTTGGGGACACAATTATTGTTGCAGATCATTGTAAGCAAAATGGTGGAAATCCATCCATTGTGATAGAGACATTAAAACCAGCTGGAGGAAATTCATTGGATTAGGGTGATTTAAGGTTGTAAAGAAAACACTGATCATTCAAAAAAGGGAATTTGGTCAATTGTTCACTCACACCTATTGAGTTAGGGGAGAAATTGGTACACAACAGCCCATGGGGAGGGCTGATGTTCCTTTTGTTGCTTTTGTTTTTAGATACAATGTAGATTTATCAACAATTGTGTCTTTCAACGAATTTCTCTTTCAACAGGCTGATCCCGTCAACAAACGGACCCGCAGAGAAGTAATGGGCACAACTGCAAACAATCCTGGCTTGCAAAAACCATCTCACTGAGATTTAAATAAATTGATAGGAAACAGCTGTATGAAATAGGGTTCACCTTTCTCAAGTTAGTCAAATAGTTTCAACAACCCAAAAATAGTCAAATAGTTTCACCAAAAAAAATTAATAAAAGTTCTGAAAGTCTTTTTTGTTTCTGGATCAATTTTGTTTCAAATGTATAGAAATCTGGTTATATTTGACAAAATAAATGTGATAGGCCAATGTGATATAAGAAACTGCTTGCTGTTATGGGAGGAGTTTCACAAAGTGGTGAACAATGCTACATGTAGCTCCAACTTCAGTTTACACTGCAAGGCTCGACTAGAAAATAAGTTAAGACCTGCAGCCTGCAGGTCTTAACTTATTTTTTGTTTTTACAAGACTTAAAATATATATATTTCCTAAGACAAAACAAAAAAAACCTATGTGCATGATTTAAGATCTCCACTTTCATGGTTTGTAATATTGCAAACAAGTCTCCGAAACAATGATTTCAAAAACGGTTTAAATTCAAACAGGTTTTCTCCAAACATGAAAGTTTGGCTGTAGTTGTCAAATTTTCTCTTCGTGAAAACGGTGACGATTTGCTTACTTTTTAAGAGGAGGCTTTGAACTGAAAAGCTTCAGTGTACATTTAGTAAATATCGATTGGATTTTAACACTTTTACTGCAGGACTTGTTTAGTTTTGGGGTTACTGGCTCAATGGTAAAATTCTGGGTTGTAATCTTCTTCTTGAAAAAGACATAACAAAAACCACAACAAAAAAGATGGGGAACTTTGCTGATGTCACATTTACACAAGAAGTAAGGCTCTTCCCCCTTGCTTACCCACCCCTCCCCTCCTTTGCCCAGTCCTCCTCTATCCCCAAAATAGCATTTACTATTCTTATAGCCAACAACTTCTTGAATAACACCATACAGCATTTGGGCGAAAGAAACGTAAACCCTGACCACTGCTGGGGTTACACTTGATACCAAAAACAAATACCAGGCCATCAATCATCGTGCTCAAAAATCCTAAAAATTTTCACAGTCCATTAAAACATAATGTTTCAGGCTTCCTGTGAAGGAATATGGAATGTACGACAAGAACCATTATATACAGAGGGGTTTAATACGTTTGTTTTTGTTCAGTTTTAAGAATTTACCAAAAATTGCGTCTTCTCCCTGAGAGTGAGAGTGTATAAAAACGTGAATGAAATTCCAAAAAGATTTTTTTTTTCGGGACTTTAACAGAACATAAATTAATCACTTTTTTTTTTAAACCTTTAAAATATGAACTGGCTCTGACAGTCTTACTCTGCCCTAAAACTCAAGAATGTTATCAATGATAATGTTGACACTTGAGAAAAAAGTGTGTGATGAAAGACTTGGCAACTGCTGAAGTGAACGGCCGAAAGTGATTGTAAAAAATTTTTAGGTTGAAATCCAAACAAGTCAGATGAGACATTTTTAACATTAAGTCATGAATTTTACAGATTAATGCATTTCTACTAATTAAACTAGCAAATATTTTTTTATCTTTTTATTAAATATTTTTCAAGTATTTTTTAGTAGATTCTGGCTATTTTTTGTCTGTGGAATAATGACATTTTTCTGTCAGATGCAAAATGATCATTAGGTAGCTGCACATTTATTCATAACCAAAACAACCAGGCCTCCACCATTAGAAGACAACAAAAAAAGATTTTTGCTTTTGCTTTTTAAAAAATTAAACTTGTTGATTAAAGGAAAAGTATACCTTTGGTTTTTGGAACTGTACATTTGCCTTAATGCTATCTAATTGTAGATATATACCATAAAACTAACCTGTGTAAATTTCAGTTCAAAAGGTGGCAGCGTTTTCGAGATATCGCAAAAAATCTGGAGCGGTTGTGTTCACGCAGAAGAAGTATCCGTCATTGGAATACACACTCTGAGAAGCGTTACGGCCATAACGCTTCTCAGATTCAAATTTTTGGGGGATAAAAAGTGATATATTTTTCCATAACTGCAGTACTTCCAAGTGAAACGTTTCTCAAAATGCATTATACTATCCTAAGCTGCTGTACTTCTTACCAAGTAAGTTATTATTGCCATAAATTTTCAGAGTCATTACCAAACGTATACAGACCCTTTAAACATGTTCTTAGCCAATCAAATAGGGCTATGGTTTGGAAGTATGAAATGATGGAGAAATAAGAAATAAGAAACTAAAGTGAACAACTAAGTTTCTACATCGAGGATAAAAAATTGGAACTTACTCACTTACCAGCAAATGTTTTTGTTGCTTTGTCTTTTTGCCGGAGGTAAATGGTTGCTGGGTTAGTGTTTTGTGTTTTAATTTAAGGATGTTAAAAATATTGTTAAATTTTTAAAGTCAAGTGACTTTTAATTGGGAATTGGTACTAAGTGAAAATACAAGGATACGTAAGTTCTGGGCAAAAATGCCAACATTCTTAGTTTTAAGATTTGCTGTACAGACACTTGAGAGATTTTGGGAGAATTTATTCCGCGTGCGCCAGCCACTGCTTTGGGTAAACAGAGAAACAGGGTTACCTGATGACACTGTAAAATGACTCCACAACGCACCACGGCCGAGTGGTCTAGTGCATTGAATTCAAGCTCTGGTGGCTGAGTCACCGGAGTGTGGGTTCGATCCCCAATTTAACACTAGAGGGAGGACTTACCAGCGGCTAGCGACTGGGGGGGGGGGGTGACACCACCCAATATTTTTCCAAGGTCGGCATTTAGAGCCACAGTTGGCAAGTTGAGCACCAAATTTATCTGAGTAACGGCTCGGGCTGAACACAAATCCATTCGGCAAGCCTAGAGATTTGCCGACTGAAAATTTTAGTTTAATCCTTGTAGTGTGAGAAGCCAAACTTTGAATTACCAAATTTAATATTCTTGGCAACATGCGGAAATCTACGCTCTGAAAACAATAAAAGCCGTAGAACGCCCGGGGTTTCGCCCCCTGGACCCCCACTAGAATGTGGGTCTATACACTCCAACAGGGGATTCGCAAAAATAAGTTACGTTTTCCAAAGCTTGCATTTTGAATATGAGTCGCGAATGATCGGCATCTGAGGGCCATTTTAAACCTCTGAACCACTGAAAAACCTCATGAGTGCTTGGGGGCTATGCCCCCGACCCCCGCCCCATGTCATTGTGCTTTTACTTTCATTTGGTAATGTCAGTCAGCAAATTTAGGCTTCCACACCCCCCAAAGAAAGTTCCTTCGCTACGCCGCTGGAACTTAGTATAAATTGCTCCTTGGAGTTTTATCCTGACTTACGGACATCGCTGATTGAGTACAACGTGGAAGTGTTGAAGTTGAAGATAAAAATCAAGACACAGAAACTGGATACCATACTCATAATCATCTGGGTACATGGCATAGGTAGTAACGGTTAACTTCCATTTCAAGACTTGCAACAGCCCCTTCATTGCAACCATTCATGCAGTCAATTAACGCATTTGTACAATGATCAGTAGCCTACGTTTCATTTTTACTCCATTTTTTCTGCAAAAACGGCAACTAAGTTGAATTGTGCTTTCATTAGAACAAGGCTTAAATTCACAAGCCTGGTGATAGTTCACGTAGGCAATGGAGGCGATTGCCGCCGTTGCCCCGCCCAGCCTTGGTGCCCTTGAAATGCCCTTGAAAAATCTACCATTTCCTCATAGACGTGCCCTTTATCAAGAAGAAAATGCCTTGGTGCCCTCCTCCTTTAAAAAAGAAGCAATCGGGCCTGAATTTATTTGACTTCAGCCAATGTTTAACAATAAAAGTATTTAGTATAGGGCTACTTCTCACCTACCTTGCTTGGTAGAGTAGTACTAATTCTGCTACTATACTAACTCATGTAAATACTTGTGTAGTGCTGTAGGAACGATGGATGAATGAATTACTTCTCAGGGTTGGTCCTGATCCATGGGTTCTCTATCATCCAGATGCAAGATTGTACGGGGAGGTTGTGCCGTCTGCGATACAAGGAGCATACACGACGTAAGATGTGGGCACTTGTGGGCAGACCAGCACTGTACTGAACTCGTTACTGTCTAATCTTAGTGTTATGGTTTGCCGTGTCGTCAACCCTTTCAGTTAACCACCACCAACCACACGTTGCATGCTATGCATGAATCACATAATTACCTCCTTGATACCTGCTGATTTCCCTGTAGTAAACGACAAGTTGCTTACACTAACAACATCTTCCTCCCCTTAATATAACTTTAAAGTTCAATTTGGGTTAACACCTCTCAGTCTTACCACAAACTAAGGAATTCTTTTTAGCAATATAGCAGGAAGCACGAGAAGTAATTGACATTGTATCGCTTCCGGAAAGCACATGACCCAGCGTTAACCCAGTCACATGATATTCGACTCGGTCTTGTGATTTAACTTGCGCCCAATCACGAAGAGATTCCTTAACAGCTGGAGGTGGTGGTGGTGGGGTGGATGAGGGGTGGGGCGGCTTGCGACATCTACAGGGGGGTTGACAGGGTTGGTTGTGGGGAAGTTGATTTGTAACCAGCAACATGTTTAATTGTGCGTTCCCAGTCACCATGTAAAATAAATCTAAAGGGTTTGATGGAAACCAACAGAATTTGAATGAATATTATTTGATGCTTTGGATGACACAATCTTTCCACATATCTGACAAATTTTCGCCAAAGAAAAATGACTGCCTGATAGATCGACTGGCCTGTTTTGTCAGCAAACATTAGATGCTGTTTTTCCTCTCAACTACTTTGGCACGTCGCCTGGCGTGCTGTGAGGAGAATGCATCGCGCTTCCGATTGCATAATTTGAAACCTTACACGTTGAGGCCTTTTCTCATTCAGATGGCTTAGGCTTCGGCTACATCTCAAGCTTTGGCTTGTTAAGCCAATTTTCAACTCTGGGTAGATCTATATTTCTACACTGAGCTTTCATTTAAGCCTTCGGGGGCGAGAGTAGGGTTGGGATATCCAGAATTTTAAGACAGGGTGGGGAGGGGGAGGTGAAATGAACCTTGTTTCCTAGGGTGCAGTGGAGTAACCAGAGGGAGCCTGAGCACCCCTCCCCCAGATTTCCCCTTCCCCAAAGAGATGGGGAAAATGCACAGATAAATGGTTTGAATTAAATAGCCCCCTAATTATGCCCTTGTTTGCCCCCTCCCCCAATAACAACAAAATTAAAATGTCTGGTTACGCCACTGCTAGGGTGACCTTTAAGGACACCATTCTAACAACTTTAATCAAAATACCCATACTGCCACTGTCTGCTGGATTCACCACCAGATGGATCGTACACATTTAACCATCGCAAAAGGACTATTCTTGAACCAACAAATGGGCTGAAATGCTTTATGCTCTCCTTAATGACTGACAAAAAAGAACAACCTGGGTCCGAATACAACGCGCTGAGAAATTACAATTACAGCAAAACAACACAAATCTGGTTTGGAAAATTACTGTTTATTCCGTCATCCACAATGCGTCAAAATGGAACACACGTTCTCACCTAATTGAATAGAGTATAACTGTCTATAGGAACAAAAGTGTAATGAGTTAACAGCACATGGTATTATAATATGAACTACCTTTAGTTTGAATATAACAATGTTTAACACATCACCAGTGGTTTAATAGGATTTTTTTTATTATTATTTGTAACAGCTAAGAAAAACCCACTCCATTTTCTGTCTAATAATTAAAGCTGTAGAATAACAAACATTGATGGATATTTATAAAAGCAGAAATAAAACAAAATGCATAGTTTGTTCTATAGTTATAGTACAACTCTTTAATACATAAATGCGATTCAATGCCAGTCTTTCACCCCCTTGATTTAAAATGGTATGTTCCAATGCGGCAATGGCAAGTAGGGGCAAATGTATACTTTAACATTTAACAGACTTTTCCATTATTTAAAAGAGTGTTTTGTAACATTGCCAAATTGATGGTTTATTTTCTGGATATTTTTCATACAGCATTGTAATAGGCGGCTGGGAGAAAAATCAGATTATTGTATCAAGCAAAGACTTGTTCATTTTTTTATGTCTGTTCATTAAGATTTAACAACCCATTCTGAATTAAAAGGTGTGCGCTTCATAAACGTTATCGTTATTCCTGTTTGTAACCCTCCTTGTGAATGGATCATAATCTTAAGAAATACATACTGTACTGAGCCCAAGGTCATTCTAAAAATACCTTTTACAGGTAAATTGGTGGAATTCTTGGAAAACTCACAAGTACTGGAAGAAAATGTTTTGACATAAAGCAATAGCAGTTACAGGTTTAATGTTTAACTAAAAGTTGTCCGACGGTAATTAAAATGTTAAAATTCTCTTTTCTCTCTCAAACAACCAAATGATAAAGGAAGAGTTGCTCCCCCCCCCCCCCCCACCAAAAACAAATAAAAATAAATTAAAAAAATAGGTGAGCCTTTTTCATGCTGTGATCAGTCAGGTACCAATGACGCACTTTCCCTTTATGAGAATGGGGATCTTGAGTCCTGACTTCTCCAATTTGAAAACTGTCCAATAAACAATTGGACAACAATGGCACCAATAAGGGCCTGCTGGCACGAACACTGGTCCAAAAATGTTTTTTAACAGATGCACTATAGGAAAGTCAAACAGCATCTGATAGAAATAAGTGTTAAATAGCATTATCCTCTGCTCCTACTTCTACAAGATTTTTTTTCTTTCTTTTTTACGAACCAGTCACCCGGGATATATATTTATATCCATATTTATATTTAAATGTAAATATATTACATACAGAAAGACAGACAAAATAACTGACTGCCTGACTAGCCGACTGACAGGAAATAAACACCAGTTAGTTATGATCAATTAAGAAAAAATATGTATTTATAATTAAAATGGTGGGTTACATAAAAAGTTTTATCAAAACTGACACAGACATTAAGGATAGAGACTGCAATAGACTGGGACCGTTAAGAGGTAGAAAGAAAACCTAAAAGGCGAATCGAAACAAAAACAATACATATTTTACAGTTACACTTTTAAAAACACATGGTGAAGTGTGGTTAATAGTGCCTCATTGTAATCAACCAAGTCACTGATCAACTTATTCAGGAAAGCGAACCATTTTAACTGGTACCCTCAAATGCCTCGAAAATGTAACATCCCTCCTAACATGGGGAGAACCAACGTTATTTCTTGTTCAACTTGTAACTTCAAAGACCAAAATTGCACAACAGTTTAAAATGATCTTATTTATGTTAAAGCTAAAAACAATCCAATAGAACATTCGCACAGTGTAAAAAGGGAATCAGAATTGTTCTTAAAAATAAATCATGGATAAGTATGGTCGGTAGTAAAACGGATGAGCATTGGCAGATTCACAATTGAAACAAGACTTACATGATAAAACACCAAACCAGAGAAAATGAAGATTGAATGTAGGGGAAAGACAAATACAGAAAAGGGATTTGGCAGAAATTAAAAGAAATCAAAGATAGATCTTGACGGAGAATGAAAGTAAGTGAATAATGCAACGATTATTGAAAACTTTAAGACGGGGGATGGGGTGGGGGAATGCAAATACAAGAAAAAGATGAGTAGAACATAAACATAAAACATGACAACGAAAATCCACACAACCGTACACTTACTTTTGTTATTGTCTTAAGTATAAACACAAATAATACTTATATTGTAAACCAAGTAGTTCAATAATTTTCACCCTGATGACATTTAAAAAGAAAAAGAAAATTAATGTTAAGAACATTTATAAATAGGAACATTAAAACCTTTTCTTTAAGACAAATACTTCTTGCAATCACAGTGTTAATATATGTCTTTAATTTCTATACACAGAAAATTCAAAGCAATTAAATTAATACATAAATGAAACCGAATAAAAAATATTTTTTTTAACTCTTCAATCTTTGTAAGAATTATTTCAATAACACTGACAAAGAAAGTTAATTACCACTGATTCTCTCTTTGAACGAAACCATTAATATTTCTTTTAACAAGAGCACTCTCTAAGAAAAACACATGTAAATATAACACCGAAACATTAACTTTTAAAAGACGAAATTCACAATGGCCTCAATCAATATATTATCATTTTAAAGACAACATTGCCACATACCATGACATTCTTTAGTTTTTTTATGGTTTATATATGGCTTTTTTTTTTGTTAAGTCCGTCATGGCAATTTTCAAACTTTCTCTTTTCAAATTCCTTTCTTCAAACTTTCAAGACTCCATGTTAGTGTCAGCAACATGAAGAACAGCACCCAAAATTGTCCATTCACAATCGTTCGTTGTTGACAAACCGACAGGATATACAAATGTTATTTCATGGAAAACAAGCAAAAATGGAAAGAATACCCAAAACTTCACTAATCAAGATTTAACTAACTCTATGATTTTCTTTTTTTTTAGATTTTTTTTTTTTTTTTTTTTTTTTTACTCGCCTCACTTTTTGTATGTTCTACTTCATTCTTGCTATCATAATGCTATGGGTTTCATTCAGTTTTTTTTTTCTTCTCACTTGGACATAAAGATGTAACTCTATAAAAGTAACAATTGTAGGTACATCTCCTTTTTGTTAATACCTCTGGAATGGTTTCTTTACCAGAGTAGTCAAATTAGATTCATATAAGACACAAGAGCTTCTGTGTACATCATTATCATGGGGCGGCCATC
This sequence comes from Marthasterias glacialis, assembly GCA_911728455.2. NCBI lineage: Eukaryota > Metazoa > Echinodermata > Asteroidea > Forcipulatida > Asteriidae > Marthasterias > Marthasterias glacialis. The sequence continues at coordinate 14,283,338 of OU452223.1, forward strand.
TTGTTTTTCATCAACAGAATCTTGAGTGACCAACCAGAGGCTAGACACCAAAGAGTCTGGTACCTATGTGTGCAATGAGATGTTGTGCTCTCACTTGCAGGGAACCAGACCGTGAAGGCTCGACCACAGTAAGATAAAGGTGCATCGTTAAAATGGTCCAGTTTTGAAATCCAACATTAAAAACAATCAAATGCCTTGCAATCTCGTAAACAATTGGTTGACTCTAAACGACTGTTCTTGGCACAAAGTGTCAAAAATAAGAACAAATGTTCAAAATTTGAATCTAGAAATCTCAATCATATAGAACTGAAAAGTAAAATTGTATTTTCCAAATTGTGCTTTTAGCGAAAGATAACTGTTAAGGTTCAACCAGAAGCAAATCGCCTTCCAGAAATGGCACTTTTATGAATCCATTCGTAAATATGAACTTGCTGACGGAGTCTTTCTGGAAGCTCACTAGCCACTATCAACTGATCGATATTTGGTAGGAAAGGATTATGAGTAATTGAATGGGTTTTAATCATTTTGGATGAGTAATTAGTACTTAGATGATTTAATGCTTGCTTACACAAACACTGCCGTATCTCATAACAATCAACAACTCAGAAGGCATTTCAGACAACAGTTTGCTTGACAAATGGTCACACTGTTGAAATGTCTGTTCTTGTTTGTTTAAAGTTTTTTCATGAAAAGGCCACAATGGAAGGCCAACTGTCTGTAATATCAACGAGGATGTGCAGACAAAAGAAGTCAGCGCTTTTTGACCATGAAATGCAAACTTTGTGAAATTCCTTCCCCCTTTTAATGAACATCCATTCCATCAAATCCACTGAGGTGACTGCTTTGCCATTACATCTATGACGTTAGCAAAACTTCCCCTTTAATACACCTGTAATGTATTAAAAGGCAGCAACGTCAACTAAACTGACTAGTGGTAAAAAAAAGATATGGTAATTCACTGCACGAACAATAATCCTGTTACCACCAGCAACTATAAGTATCGAAGATTGCGACGTTTGCAAGTTGTGTCTTTGATTTCAAATTCTATCACCACTCAATCACCTTTTCGAATTGTTTTTGTTTTGTTTTTGTTTTTAGTTGTAGTGGACGCAACCACTGCAGTGTCAAAACCTGGATGAGGATTTTCTGTGGTACTAAATATCACGTGTCAATACAATCATTTATTCTAGTTCTAAAACATACTTATTGTCAAGTCCAATTTAAAAAAAAAATTAATCTATACTTTCAAAATCATTTTTTTTCTTCATTTGTACAGCTCTATAAGTCTACAGAAATGACAAAATATATAGGACAATTTAAAAATCTTGTGAATTATTATTATTTTTTTTTCAGTTGTTAAACATTGTGAATATGTCTATACTTTTATAAAATAAATCAACTCCTAGCTCATCGGAATCGAAAAACCCCATATTTATGTTTGTACCCGAGGATGATGTTCTTTTGTGGAAATCTCCAAAGAGTAGGTCTGCTTTGTTTCATAGCATTTATCTTTGATTGGTAACAGTCTTTGTTTCTATAAACCAATTACCCCTTATTGAAGTAAGCTTAACACACACACACACACAAAATATCTTCTTTGAAAATATTTGTGGAAAAAAGGCACGTTACCATAAAGTGGATGTGAAAATTGGTTGCTTCGTTTCTTGATATTTGAGTTCAGTTTTCAGTACCAACGATTTGTGTTACGATTATTTGTTATGGTAAGACAAAGACATAAACAATAGATTTAATAAAGGGTCACCTATGCAAAGGCAATCAACAAGATATTCACTGATATTGCCTTTTGTTTTTATTAATTTGGTATTTCTGGAGTGTTTCTGACAATAAATACATTTGGTGTGGTTAACTTTGGATTTCTTAACACAAGATTGTTAGAAACAGTAACAGTCTGAAATGTATACCACCTTTGTCTGAATGTCCTTTGTGGTTTTCAAACGTAGACCCAACACTTCGTTGGTTAATCTTTACTCCTCTCGTCCGAGGCACCTTGAAATGGGTGTGGGTTTTTTCCCCCCGAGGGCTCAGAACTTGAGGTAAAAACTCCCACGATTGCTGCGATTACGAGTTGCCGTGGTGACGGCATCACAGATTTAACAGTGGATGCAAAGTGACAACAGATGAGGATTCTGGCAAAATGCAGCTGGATGTAAAACAAGGAGGCTCTTCTGTACTATCTATAAAATGCGCTTGACTCGTATCATGGCTCGGACTGCATTGATAGCTTTCTGAAAAGTCAAGAAGAAAAAGGAAGCAAATATAGAAGAAAAGAGAGCGATCATTATAAGGGATCATCCAAACTGTCAACACTTTAAAGGTCACAAAGAGAGTACAACTTTTTCAGAATACCTCCCCACCCACCCCAAAGTAGTTACTCTTTTTTGTGCATCAGTGCCCCCCTCCCGAACCATTGCCCACCTCTTGCCCCCCCCCATGATATCAAAAACAAATGAATGGTCCGATACATCAAAAAAGACCAAAGAGAGCTATGTAAAAATGGCTCAGTAACCAGAAACAGTTCGAGATGTAGGTGCATCTCTTCAAGTAATGGAACTTAGTCTTTATAATTTTATCAGCATTATTGGATTGGTATGCTTCAAGGTTTTTCATCTAAAAAAAAAAAAAACTGTTGAAATTTTTGTTCGTTTGTAGAATCCACCATCTTGAAACCAAGCCTAATCGAGCCAATAACTCGGTTACCGTTTGGTTGGAACAGCTGCATCACCGCTGTTGTACTGAACACACGAAAACGCATAACCAATAACCGAAGCTCATACATGTTTGTGGTCACCAAGATTGACTCCCTGTGTCGTCCCCCCCCCCCCCCCCCCCCCGCCACACACACAAACCCAGCCACCCTTACATAAGGCAGTTACAGGGTCCTCCTATTGTTGTTCTATTATTCCCTTTTCTAAAGAATTCCTCTGTGGGGTAGCACTAGAACAAAGAAAACCTTGTGGGGTAGCATTGTTCCATTGTGTAAAGTGCCCCATAAGTTGGTGAGTGTAAGGGCACACAAGTGTGTATTCACCTGCAATCGGGACACCCTATTGTTCCTCTTTTGTTTGTACTCTAACTTTTTTGCAACACCTCCCATATGTTTTGTACATGTTTGGCAACTGGGTACACTTGGGGAACCGGGGACTCTATTGTTCCCTTTTGTTATAGGTCCCCGGTTTCAATGTGTAAACAGACTCACACTCACAAGTCACACCAGAAAAAAACCACCAAAAAACAGTATAAACAACCTGATTGTCTGCTAGATTTCTCAGTAATATTTTCAAAAATGTTTGTGTTTCCTCTGTTGATTCTATGAAATATCAACATTTCAAGCACCTTTTTTTTAAGTCATTCACAGCATTTAAACCCCCTCCCTTTACCTGTACCCTTTGTATGACCGTGGAATTGTTAAAAACATTCAACGGCCCCTTAAAGCCTCAGCTCATTGGTAAATTGACTGTAAATGCTTTCATTCTTTGCACAAATCAAGATATACATAATAAAACCAACCTGTGAAAATGTCAGCTCATTTCGCTGTTTCGTGTGGGAGAAAACGGTAAAAATGCATTCAGCATTTTTGTACGTATTCCTATAGGCAGAGTTTTTGTCTCACAGAGACGAAAACTAATTTTGGATCTTATTTCATTTATTATATAAAAACGATAACACTTCAGGAAGAAATATTTCAAGGAAACTTTTCTACCATCATTATCTTTATACCATGTAAGGGATATGTTAATCTGTGAACATTTATGTTTTTCTTCTTACCAATGTTGAGCTGGGGCTTTAAGAGATAATACATTCTTGTTTTGGGGAAGGGAAGAGTCCTCAAGATTTGATATAAACTCACCATTCAACCCAACAACTCACAAACCTGTGAAATTTGCATCAAATTCAATGATATTTTTCTTGACGGTAAGTGTTAGCTTTCAGATTGAATCTAATCATTCCAAAGAGTGCATCAGCAAGGGTCACAACTGTCCTGGCCCCAATTTCATGGCTCTGCTTACTGCATCATTCTGCGCTTACGAAGACCATTCGCCGCTTATGAGGTTAGCGCCCAATTTCTGTGCTAGCTGTGTAAGCGAGGAATTCTTAGTTCCGTGAACTACGCACGCGCACAAGCAAAAATTCCTTGCTAACCCGTGAAATACGCTTAAGTAAGTGCGGAATTTTCTGCTTAAGTAAGTGCGGAATTTTCGTTTACGGTAAGCAGAGCCATGAAATTGGGCCCTGATATCTTGTTGAACTTACCTGCCACCTTCTCTTGATGACGTATTTCTTGATTCTAGCCTTGGAGAGGGCGTGTGTACTTTTAAGTTCCTTCTTTAGCCAATCATTATTCAAGCACTGATCAGCCGTCATCCTTTCTCTAATGTACCAAAAAAGTAACACAAACATTATATTAGAAATACAAAAATTTAAAGAAAACAAAAAGAAAACAAAAGTAAGTACAGTTGTGTGTGCTGTTGTGTGTCAGAACAATGGCGGCGGTTTGTTTCCTTTTCTAATGGGATTTTAACGAGTCGGACATTTGTCGGACTTTCAGTGGCATTGTCAAGGCTGTGATTGGTCAAGATGTTAGTAGGCGGGGCTTAGTGGATCGGTCTATTAACTGCAGCAATGGAGTACTTCTTCAATAAATTGGAAGGTACAAACCCTGAACTTGACGTTCCACAGCCATGACTAGGTATCAGCCCCTGGATCCGTATAACTGAACTGTACAGTTTTGTAGGCTTATTAATTTATTACTTTTTTTTATGGGAAGTTGCCAATCAACGGGCCACCCAAGGTGAGGACTAAAAAGGGGGGAAAGGGGATGAAAGAAGAGGAAATCAAAAAGTAGAAAGATGACCATTGATATCCCATTTGAATTGGGACAGGATATGGATAGTGAATACAGTAAGGCAGTATGTGGGAAGAAGCTTCGTGAGTGCCGCTCGGTATTATTACCTATGGGGACAGCTACAGTAAGGATGTAAATGGGTAGAGAAACTTGTGGTGCGGCAAAAGGTTTATATGCCCTACACGATGACAATGATTTTAGGGAACAAATTTATGCAAAGTATACATTGACCTACTTTTTATTCTCCTTGAGGAGGCTTTCAATGAATGTTTTGGCCAGGTCTGAGATTTCATCAAAGCATTCATCTTCAAAGTCCCACTCCACCTTGAGGATGTTACTCATGGTCTCACCTTCGTTGTCACCCATGAATGGCGACAACCCGCTCAATCTGTAGGCGTAAGATGACAAGAGAGACCATAAGGGAAGGAGGAGGGAACAGGGGAGAGTGACAGACAGATGGCTTAAAAGGAGACTGCTGAGAATTTTGAAAAGGTACCATCACTGAATTCCTCTCATGAGTGTTTTCATAAAAACAACGTTTTCATTCTTCTTAACCAGTAGGTGCCGGATGCCGTGTATCATCGCAAATATTTTCGGGCCCAGCAAAGGATGTGAATTTTGTGAAATTCTAAGCCCAGAACAAAGGGTGCCTGCACATTCCACTAAGGAGAGTGCACAGAGCATGCACGCGCCGTATAACCTTCATTTTACCCACATAAAGCGCCATATTGCCCTCGAATATTTTGCCAAACTTCTGCCATCTTGCAGGGGTTATTGTGTAATCCTTGATTCCAGACCTTTGTCCTTTTGTTCCAAGAAGAGGATTAAGGAGACATTGAGAGGCTTCCACCATTGTTTATTAATTGTATTTCAGCACAGTGGAGGCAAGTCCGAGTGAACCGAGTATCCAGCATTAGTTCCGGTTATAGAAGCAATCCTATGCTGTAGCTCATGACAGAGATTTTGCAATTCATGGTGCATGAATTTGATATTTTTCTTGATAGACAAACCAAAAATCACGGTGCTTCAAAGAGAATCTTTGTTCTCTTGGCTTTGTCAAGTCAAGGTTTCTTTGTGCCAGCGATACTTTCAAAGAAAAATGATTCCGGCAATTCCGACAAAATAATCCCGCTCAAAATAATCACACCCAAAATTTAAAATTCCTTGTGTTCTTACTTCAAAAAAAATTCATAATAATAATAATAATAATGTCAAGTAATAAACAAAAAGGGAAACTGACTGGGTAAATTTAATTCAATATTTGGGAGAACAAAGAAAAATTAATAACATTAATAATAATGGATTCTTGTAAAGGGTACGTATACACAAATAATTGGTTGTTGTACAAAGATTTCACTAAATTATTTCTTTTTCTTTTCTTCATTTTCAAGAAATTTGAGAGGACTCTCTTCAGTAAGAATTACGTTTCTCTTCATTAAGAATTAAGATTTAATTATCTATGTCTACAGATAATTTAAAGACACTTACAAAACATAGCAGATGACACCTACAGACCACATATCGGTTGTGTAAGCGACCTCGTCATATGAAACGACCTCTGGGGCCAAGAACTCTGGCGTACCACACGACACTTTAAGGCCCTTCGTCATGACTTGAGCCAGACCAAAATCAATAATCTTGATTTTGTTGCTATTCTTCCGCACACATAGGATGTTCTCTGGCTGTAGAATGGAGGGAGGGCGGTGCATTAACCGTATCTTGTTTTATATAGATTTCAAATAACGACCATGTGCTTAAAATCTCTAGGCCTAACAAAAGTAGGTTTGTTTCCTGTAACCCATCTTACCAATCAAAACCCTACCAACCGTAATAAACAAATATTTGATTAAATCTGATTGCATAAAAATGTATAAGAATGCTTTCATTCCCCATACCGCAAAATAAAGTAAGTAATAAATCAATTGCAGGGAGGTCAATTTCTTCTTGGTCGATGACTTCTATTTTGGTGTGACCACGTATAATTTTCACCTAAAATAAACTTTTTATCCTATCTACCGACCCTCTTTCTTCCAGCATGTTACAGGATTTGTTATTGTTTTGTTTTATTGTTAGGCCCTATCGGGACAATATTTTGGTTTTGAGAAGAACTGGGGTTTGTGACAAAGAAGAGTTTTGACTTTTCAAATAAAGTGCTCTGCCTGTCTTCAAGAGATTGAGCACTGTACCAATAATGTCTGAAATGTTGGCTCTCCTCAGAACCAAGTTTTCTCCCGAAAGAGATTTGTTTACACGATTGTGACCCACTTTTTCATTTGTAAACCATGCAAAGCTTCAAATCTTACATAACTGGTTCTGTGAGCAAGCATTAAATGCAAAGTAAATGACCAAAGACCAAAAGATGCCTGACAATATAGAGTCTTCAGACATTTTTTGGACTTCTACACATCCACAAAATGTTTTCATGAATTAAAAAATCTCTTTTTTTCTTAAAAAAAGGAAGCATTTTCTTATCATTGGTTATCGTCTCGAAGTGAAGTAGATTAAGGCAGTGTTCATGAGGGCAACGAAACAGCTCTCGAAACAAGTACTATATTGGACATGGCAACATGTTTTTAGAAGTCTTTTCACAATTTATATGATCACCGGCATCTTCAAAATGTGTGTCGAGAAATACTATTTGCAGAAATGAGGGTCTTTAAAAGCCATATTTTAAAAAGTGGACTCTTTTGGAAATTGTAGCTTTTCTCAAGCTTCACTTGATCAAAACTGTGGTAATATACTGGTCCAGCTTTCAAGGGTTGTTTGTTTTGAATAGGGAGAGACAATAAAGTAAAAGCACATACCAGTTTCTTTTTACATGTGGTCCCAAATTTTTAGATAAAATACAGAATCAACAATTTTTTTTTTGGGGGGGGCCGGGAGTAAGCCTCTAAATTTATCTTTGGAAAATGGGGAAAATACTGCCAATATAAATCAAGCAAATATGTAGGAAATTATTTGTGAAATTCGCTTACTTTCATGTCAAGATGCAGAACCTTTTGAGTGTGCATGAATTTGACACCTTCGCATATTTGCCGCATGAAGAACGTAACCTCCTTTTCCGTCAGATCGAACTCTTCATCAATAACTCTCTCAAACAATTCTCCACCCGATACACTGAGGAGATAGACAACAAGAAATGGTTAAGTGTGATCTGAGACCAATCTCTTGGCTCTGAATACAACCAGTTGCATAGCTTGACACTAGACACTTTCATTATTGTTATTATTATTATTAATTATTCTGGTTGTAAAGCCAAGGATTCTCAGAAAAGCGAACTTAATCACTATACTAGCCAATAATCCCATGGAGAGAAGACAAGGAAGGATGTTTCAGTTTTAGATGAGGGAGGAAAACCCCAGAGAAATATTCTAGGTAAACCCATGCAATCAGGTAAGGACTGAAAAGCCCAATCCACATAGTGCCCCCGGTGGGATTCAAACCGCAGTCCCAGAGGTGGAAGGCAAGGAAAGATACCACTACGCCAACCTGACCGCCCTGACCGATCATAGCTTGACACGTTGCATAGCTTGACACTTTCATCTGGATGGGGGGGGGTAGGGTGGGGGGAGGGCATTTGTTGTATCAAACCACTCATATGTGCTTTTTTAAAATCTCATTTGGGGGTGGGGGCAAGAGGGGGACAAGGGTTCTAAGTGGGGAGCTCTTGCCCTCCCCCCAACCCCTGCCCCCCCCCCCGAACTGGTTACGCCACTGCTAACATCCCATGCAAAAAGTTTAAGCTTACAGTAGCAAAAAAATCTCAAGATACATGTAGACATACTCCACAGGTTAACAAGGAATGTTTGCTTTGTTTCGCTTACACAGCTAGCGCAGAAACTTGGTTCAGAGAATGGTGACTGTGAACGCAAAATTCAACAGTTAGCACAGCCCCACACTGGGCCCTGAACACAACCACATTCGGAACCTTAATTCCACTGGGTGGGGGGGGGGGGGGTACGGGGGCACATGCCCTCCCAACTGATGCTGTGCCCCCCAGTGTCCGTGTCCCCCCCCCCCCCCCCCACTGCTTCCATTTGAAAGCTTAGTTTAAGTTTTTATAAACCATTTGATAGAAAAAACATGAACGATGAACTTTGGGCAATTTTGTCATTTTTGGACTCATTAAATTAATAAAACAAGTATAATTTGTATTATCAAACTTCAAAATGCATACACATGAGCATCAGTTGTTTACAAAAAAAACTTTCTTTTAAGCTTTTTTGTGTGTGTGAAAACAAGATGATTGAAAGAAGAGTCTAAAAAAACACAGACTTTTTCTTTTCTCCGAAATAAGAAAAAGGTACTACTTACTATTCTAGAATCATGACCATATTATTTCCTGTGGCAAAGGCGTCATATAGCTGAAGCAGCTTAGGGTGCTGTAGAACCATCATGATTTCAATTTCATGTTCACACTGCATTGAAAAGACAAAGTACGGGATTTCTTCACTTTACTGCTAAAAAATTGAATAGTTTTCGTAGTAAATAGTTCCCAGTTGATGCCATCTTTACAGGCAACTTGGGTTTTGGCTCTTATCAAACAATCTAACTTGTCTATACAGTCAAGAGGTTCACCGACCAATCATGCAAGGAATTCGATAGAACTGTGGTACTTATGCATAATGCACAGTTGTGTTAAAAAACTGACTATCAATGCCTGTACAGATGTCCAACTTTACACCAGGTGACGTCAATTCTATGAAGCTTATACAAGACTAAATTCTCCAGAGAAGCATGTTCGCCCAGAGATACTATCGAAGTTGAGAAAATAGCATTAGATGACACCCCCCAAAAAAAAAGAAGAAAAAAAAAAGAAAGATAATAATAATTATTATACAAATTTCTTTTTAAACCACTATTGCTGATTTTAATTGCTGCAATTGAAATATGTATGTACATACACACAAAAATCCCTCACAATTTTTTTTTTGTAACCAGACTATTCAAATGTAATGCTATATTCACACGACCTTCATGATAATCTGGATGACTGCCAAGCTATGTAACATATTCAAATTATTTAGGGGCTTACCTCTTTTTTATCTGCTGGTTTCTCTGCCTTGATAAACTTAGCTGCAAGTATTTTCTTGGTTTTCTTTTCCACACACTTGTTGACTGTTCCAAACTTGCCCCTGGAAATTGTTTTAATACGAAACACATAGTAAATAGTGACACACTGGGGCATTGCCACACACAGTAATTTACAGGCAATCTCTACCAGGCACAGCATTCTCAACTTAATTCTAACCTAATTTTCTGGGGGAAAGTAAGACACTATGAGAAAAATGTCCCTTGTAAAAATTGCCCTGTGTGACCACAAGGGAAACTGACTGGGTGAATTTAATTCAATTTGGGGGTGAACAAAGAACTATAACAGGATTTGAACCTGCGACCTCCAGATTAAAGTGCCGGTGCTCTACCAACTGAGATATCTTGCCCTAATGTTGGCGGTCTCCCTATTTTGTCAATATATTTGTTCGCGGGTTTCATTCTTTCATTCATTCATTCATTATTCAATCATATGGTTCATCATTTTCATGCCTCGCAGCCAAAAACTGAATTGCAGTCAGAAGCCATTTAACTTTAAATAGACAGCTAGATAACTCAGTTGGTAGAGCGCCCGCATGTTAATCTGGAAGCAGCAGGTTCAAACCCCGCTCTAGTAAATTTGGCTCTGTTTACCTCAAAAATAAACATTCACATTTTTCTTGTACTTTACTTGGACCTGATCCAGTTAAAGGGGGCGTTTTGCACATGAATGTACAATACGTCTCTTTGTTTTTTTCCAGTGAAAGTCAAATGCAAATACTGTACTTTCCTTCCTTGTTTTTTTTTCTCATCCTCAAGATGTTGCGTACAAAGGAAAATAAGATGGACAATAAATAAAACACAAGAGGAGATACGGTACTTAACCTATCAAAATTTTCCAGCGAAGAACTGGAAAAATAAATCTACAGTTTCTTGTTGTTTCAAGATTCAACAACTTTTTTCTTAAGCACATTATATGGCTCCTTGTAAGGGTTTACAAGATGCTGCAATGCAAACTTAATGATAAGTGTACTGGGTTCTTTAAGGTGCATCACACAACACCTGTGACATATAACGGCTTTATGTTCCATCTGATTAACTATGGTCAAATGTCTTGCTTAAAGGACACAGTGCCACGACCGGGACCCCAACCTGCACTCTGGCGACAAGAGATCTTGAACCTGGTGCATTAGACCCCTCAGTCACAGCACTCCGTGTAAATATACATTTATGTAAATCTATACATTAACCAGTTGCCGCTGGGATTCTTCCAAATTGTTCCCGTCCAATCTGACGGGATTATTTTCTTGGAATTGCCGGAATCATTTTTCTGTGAGAATATTGCTGGCATAAAAAAACCTTGACTTGACGAAGCTAAGAGAACAAAGATTCTCTTTATTGCACCATGATTTTTGGCTTCTCTGTCGAGAAAATGTCAAATTAATGCACTTTGAATTGCAAAACCTTGGCCATGTGTAATGGCCTATGGTTAGATCCCAGGTTCACTCTGACTTTTCTCAATTGAGCCAAAATATAACGAATAAACAATGTTGGAAGCCTCTCTATGTCTCATAATCCTCTTCTTGGCACAAGAGGACAATGGTCTGGAATCGGGGATCACACAATAATGCCTGCACAATAGTCAAAAATCTTTGAAACATTGAGTGCCATCCGTCCTGTTTGTGTGGGTGAAACGAAGCAATACACGGTGTGTGCATGCTCTGTGCATGCTCAGCAGTGGAATGTCAAGGTGACCTTTGTTCCGGTATTCAATTTTACACAATGGCATGTGTCAACATAGCCCGTTTGCTGGCTAAAAACATATTTTTTGTGACTACATGTTAGCCGGCGGTAACTGGTTACGTTGTCAGTGGTCGGGCAACCACTCTTAAATTGAAATCAAGAGATATAACTCTCACCGATTGACCGACTACTACTTTTTCTGTTTTTATTTTTTTAAATTTCCAAGTTCAAAGGTTATACATACTTTCCGAGTTCTTCTCTTATCTCATAGAATTCCTTGACATTTTCCTTTCTGACTTTGACTTTCCGTGGTTCAAATGATGCCTCATCTGTAGATAAATGGTAGAAAATAATCTAAAGGCTTTAATTGGTGCACTTTGATGACTTAAAGAGAATACAGTACTCTCTTAAACATAGTCCTAACAATAGGCCTTATTTTTTACTGCAAGAGGGCGCCCTTTGGGATAGATTAGGGGTCAAACCATAAAAAATAGTGTGGTAAACCAGATGCAATAAGCCTTTTTGAGATATGGTGGACACAATACTACAACACTTTTAGGTTTGGGTAAATTTGTCAGTACACACCCAAACCAAACAGTGCACTCCTTTAGTGTCCACCATAATATATCAAAAAGGCTCATTAGACTTCTAATGAAGCAGGTAATATACAACTTTTGAGGGAGGACAGTTTTACATTGTAATCAGTGTAAGATTATCTGCTTGGAAAAGTTGTATTTTTTATTGTTTCGAAATACTTTTGTCTTTTCAAAATGGAAGTAGAATTGCGCCTTCTTGCTGTCAAAAATGTGGCCTATTGGTGTTATAATTTTTTAGAAAAGTAACAGTGTGCATGGTTTTACTAGTTGCATGTTGTTGTTTTTTATGTTTCAGACTACAACGTTTTGCCAATAACACTACCAACAAATAGGACTTGCAATGGTTAGAGACAGTACAGGTGTTGCACCATGTAATAAGCTCTTTAGATATATGCACAAGATATTGTGGCGAAACAAGTGATATTTATAACAATCTGCACTGATCTTCTTCAGAAGTTACCTTACTCAAGCATTGTATAAAGCTTTAATTTTAACCTTCAAATGCAAAATGTAATAATTATTGTGTAAAGTATACTTTCGGAAATGTTAACTTTTCGTTAATCCTTAACTGAACTGAAGAGAGTGATGGAAATACCTCTTTCTTTCACATGAATAATCGTCACACCATACAGTTTAAAATAGTTATATTTAAGCTAGTTTTAAGTCAACTTTTAGAGCCAAAGTTTAAGAAGTATCCTAAAGTTCAGAAACGTTAACTTTTTCCTCGATGTTACCTGGTCTGAAGACAGTGATGGGAAGACCTCTTTTCACTAAAGAGTTTAAAACTAATGCAAACAAACGTAATGGCTTCATGTTTTGACCCCAGCAGAGTCTTCATCAAGCCTTTGAGAAAGACTCTTCTAGGATCCAAAAGTGAGGCCACAACAATTTTGCATTTATTCCACACTGGGTAACTTTGGTTGGTAGGCAGTTTGTAACAGCTAATTGTCTTCCTTTTCTTTCAGAGTTAACACTGGTTATAAAAACAAGAGAAAGGTAATGTTGCTTACCAGGTTCATCCTCCTCGTCATACTCTTCTGCAAGTTTTTGGTAAAAAAAAAAAGAAGGGAAAGAATGAATAATCAGATGCTGAATTAATAATAATAATAATAATTTGGGAGGCCAATCATCCTTACTAATTGTGTTTTTTGCCTATACACCGATGTGTGTTAAGCACTGTATACTCAGTACTTTCCCGAGTCCTGTGAAAAAAACCTCACAGGCATATTCCTCGGGTGGGATTCAAACCCACGACCCCCGCCATTCTAGAGCAGATGTCATACCATTTAGACTACCGAGATTGCCTGGCAGCTAGAGGCAGTTTGAATCATATTAGCAGCCAGTACCACAACCATTATGATAGATTCTAATCATCCTTAATGGCAGCTGAGAAGTTGCATTGCGAAGGACGCGGCTACACATGTTCGAGCTGCAGGCATTCAAGGGCACCTTCGGCAGCCAGCCACATCATCAACCCATATGACCACGGAGCACAGCCTAAGATCGAAAGTGTCTGTTTTTTCCAGGAGGGAGGAAAACCGGATGGCCTGGAGAAAAACCCTCGTGGCACAGGAGAGAACCAATGCACAACTCTGCTCACATACATGTATGGCCCTAGCCAGGACTCGAACCAGGGACACAATGGTGAGAGGTGGTTGCTTTATGCACACACCACCCATACCACCCCATCAAACAATGGGTGTTACCTCAACAGGCTTTTCCTGAACACTTTGTTCATCAACTTCATAGAGTTGCTTAACGGCCAATTTTCTGCTTACTGTGCGGTTTCCATTTCATAGCACTATCGCAGCACCATACTGCATTGTGAAGAAACAACAAGTTCCCCCTCCCCACCCCACCCCACCTCCCTAACATCACCATCCCATTCCCAACTTCCACCCCTATATGCAACTGATGGTTACTTACCACCTTTTGAATCTGTCGTTACAATGGGCTCTGACACTATGCTGGGTTTGCCCGTCCCTATTGCGTTAATACAACTGACTCTGAATTTGTAGGTGCATTTATCTTTGAGACCCTTGACGGCGTAGCTGGTGCTGAAGACGTTCTTGGTCAGCACCTTCCAGTTGTTCTTGCCATCCTCGCACATCTCCACCTGGTACCCGGTCACGATGCTGCCCCCATCGTAGGTCGTACCCGGCCACACAAGGTTGATCATGTCCTTGAAGACTTTGGCCGCGTACGGTTTATTGGCAGGGGGTTCGGGAACCTCTGATATGCGGGAACGAAAAACACAAACCATCCAAAGTGAAAACTAAGAGTGAGAGATTTTCTTGACTTTGATACGTTGAACTTTGTCGATGATAGTAACAGATTTGAACAAAATCAAGTCACTAAAATCATTTGGAAAACCAAATTTCTGGTACATTGCAGCCAAAGTTTAAATAAAATGATGTAGCCAAAGTTTAAATAAAATGATTTTAGTATCAATCTTTCGCTATAATTTTTTTTAATATAAATTCTGAAAAGCTAAAATCCGAGAGTAAATTCCATAAAGAGTACGGTACATCAAATAAACGTTACTTTTAACTGATATTGGTTATTCCATGGAGGTAGAAAATATACTACCTCCAATCCTCCATGCACTACATTCACCAAACCAATCAGAAAGCTCGTTTCATGAGAGATTTTCTTGACTTGATACGTTGAACTTTGTCGATGATAGTAACAGATTTGAAGAAATCAAGTCATTAAAATCATTTGGAAAACCAAATTTCTGGTACATTGCAGCCACTGTAAAAATGCACTCTATAAAATTGCTAGTATTATTACTATTATCAATCGCCTTGGAAAATGGGACGCTAGGTGGCAGCAGACTTACCAGGTAAATGTCCATTGTTTGCAAAATGTTGAGCATACACTTCTAAGAACAATGGATTTACCTGGTAAGGCTGTTGCCATGGAGCATCCCCCAAAAGTCTCCCATTCACGTAACAATTGTAACAAATGTTACAACATTTAACATTAGTAGGAAACAGTTGAGACAATAGGCTATTATTCGTAGACTTGACTATCAAACTAAGACCAATGACTTCGCCATATCAGTTGTTTGTTCATTCGGTATTGTTTTAATCAAAATAATCATTATAATTTACCCTGTACCAAATATTCTATTCAAACAGACAGAGAAACAATTCTAAGGCATTGCTGTTTTTG
Source organism: Marthasterias glacialis (assembly GCA_911728455.2). NCBI lineage: Eukaryota > Metazoa > Echinodermata > Asteroidea > Forcipulatida > Asteriidae > Marthasterias > Marthasterias glacialis. Next base: position 14,298,749 of record OU452223.1, read on the forward strand.
TTGTTGTTGTTTTTTCCCTCTCTTCAAAACAATAGCTTCAAGTTTGTCACAAGCTATACATACTCCATCTGCATGTACTTTTGACATGGGCTTCCAGTTCATAAGAGGAATCCTATTCTGTATAACTGAATCGAAATTTATAAAACAGTTAAATGTCTTGTTATCATTTATTTGTAGCACGAGAAACGGAATTTAACCAAACTTTCAAATCCAAACTGGACTTCAAGAGGTTACTGACCTGTTCGTCGTGCTATTAATAACAACGTACATGTACATAATCAACTGACCCAGTACTTCATGAGATATTTCCGGGGCTCAAGTTTTCAGAAGATCAACCTGGTGTTTAAATCATTCAAATCTAAAACGAGATACTATTGTACAACACTGGATGATGGCTTTGTCATCGAGGGGAAAGTTGAAGGTATTTCCAACATCCAGACTGAGAACCGATCTCTCCTCAAAATAGAGAGAAGGGACAGATGGTGTCTTAAACCTCTGAAACTTAATCAACGAAGGCATTGCTTTAGCATTAAGTAATATCCAAGAAATCTGTCCAGTTTAATGAGATAATCTTACCTGCAGGCATGGTGTATTTTTGTCACTGCAAAAAAAAAAAGAAGGGAAAGAAAGAGAAAAGAGATTTATTTTTGTGACATTAACCAACTTAATTGTAGCGGGTATCCGATTTGCACTTCATTAAGATCTTCTTGTTGACACACTTTGATTAACCCCAAAAGCCTGTCTGAGAACAACCTTGTGGGGGATTGATTGTTGTTGCTATTGTTGTTGTTGTTGTTGTTGTTGTTGTTGTTGATGATGTTGTTGTTTTCTTTCTTCTTTTTCAAACAAGTCGCAAACGATTCAGGTGAAGTTTTTATCCTGCCGCATTCAGGGCACTGAAGGATTTGAGGTAATCAGTGAGCTCTTCGATGGGAGATATCTCATTTGTGAACGTTTTTTTACTTATTTATTTCTCTTTTTTATTCAGTTATCTGAGTGTCTTTTACATTTATCACTAGTGGTTAATGTTTTTACATTATTATAATGCTGTATTTCTTAACTCTTGGACCGTAATTTGTATGATTTTAAAGCATGAGAGCAGTATACAATTTCTGTTTTATACTTGTATATAAATAGCAATAAACCAAATTCAATTCAATTCACTTGGTGTCACAGACTTAGATTTGAAGCTTTGCACGGTTGCGGATCAATAATGTGGGTTTGGTTTTGCATTACAAATTGTCAGTAATTTCCCTCTTGATCGCCAATTGGAATTTATTAGAATTTGGTCTTCTCACTGCTTTGATCACCTTTTTCTAATCTTCATCAATACCAAGGTGTAATTTCTGTTTTAAAAAAATCGTTAATGGCCTCACGTTTTCGACCCAAGCGGAGTCTTTCTCAAATGCTAATTTTTGTTTTACATACGCGCATGTCATGTACTACTGTGGTATGGCAAGCCGATTGCGTTGTGGCGGTCGCGTAAGTGGCACAAAGTTTGTCTGACATTTGGGTATTTCGAGCAAAAGTGACGTCATTAGTGCGAAGTGCTATTGAGTGCTAACCAAATAAAAGTCGAAGACTCTCATCTACTGACTGTTAAGGGAGTAGGAGGGTGAATCTTGAACTTCAACTACATTGCAAAGAGGCGTGCCTAAGTATTACAGTTGTGATTTGACAACAGATGATAAAGTTACCCTTTTGACTCTACCGACAGATGGACATTTACCAAGACTCACACTGACGTCACACGCGACAATAGACCGTTCCGGCTTTGGCAACAAGCCCCGCCCATACACACATTAGTTTATGTATGTTTACGCGGCACGTGTAACCGAGTTTGACCGAGGTCACATGACCAAATAGCGTGATCCAATTGGTCAATTCGCACAGTTTGATTGACAGGCCGGAACGGTCTATGGTCAAAATGCATGTAAAGATAATATGGAGTGGGCTAACTACACGCCCGCTGCCTATCATGCGGTTAACACAAGGGGAAACTGACTCCCAAAATGGCGCAAGCAAGATTCCTCCTGTGATGACGTCAGGTCAAGAAAGAAACACAACAAAGAGAAGGAATGCGTACAACCATTGAGGAATAAGAAAAAGGGAAATAGCTCCTGGAGATGTATGACAATATTATAGTGACATTTGATCTAACATCCAAACATTCCAAGCTATATTTATTCTCGCCCCCTTCACTAGATAGGTCCGTGTGCTTTGGTCTAAACCCCATCATCGACCACACTCCTCTTCATAATCAATGACAAAATCTCCTACAAAAGTGTGTCGTTCTTTGCCACCAGTGTCTTTTCAACAGACTAACATCCTTAGGTCACAAGTGTCTCACAGATATCGCTGGAACAATAGAGAGGCATTAACAGATTTGAAAAAAAAAATTCCAGACTCTCTTTATGAGTGATAAAAAACAGTTCCATCTTCGGACACCGTCCATTCTCCCGATAGGGGAGGTCCAACAAATCAAGCTTAAGGAACTTTTCTTAGCTCTTTGGCTGCCATCATAAAACACAAATGTCTGTAACAAACAAAACCAATCAACCGAACTTGATTATTTTACTGGTGCAGGACTTTATTCAAATATTTGTCAGGGTTTTCCTGTGTTTTTGCTCCCCCTTGGCCAGAGATAGTGCATCCCGATGCAACAGTGAGATAGCGGTAGGAGAGTAGGTATACACAGTGAGTAAACTGCTGCCGGGTTGTCAATGCTCACCCATAGAGCAAAGCCTTGGGGATACATTAATATCTACGTCATCCTCATGGTTGAAATTTCTCATCTCCTGTAGATCCTTTAGCCGACGTCGATGTCCATCCAGGGGAATGCTATGTTTTACCCCCTTTCTAAAACTTCTCCTCTATCTCTTCCGACCGACCGGGAGGTAATTATGTCTCGGTGCTGTGTTCCCAAATGTCAGAGATGCATCAGGAGGGTGAAAAAGGTTGTTGATAATAAACAGAATTAAAAAACAGGGGTGTGTTGGTTTGGTTGAAGATTACGAGACTGCAATACGTTACTTTTACGCAGTTGTGTTTTATAATCTCTGTGAACATTAACAATCTAAATTTCAAAGATATATATTTTTTAATTTGTATTCATTTATTTATTTATTTTGTTGGTGCAGCATCACTTGATCTTGTTGATTTACTAATAAGCCAGTACTTCTGCATGACATCCAAATCCCAACTGCTACTCCAAAGTAAATGGTAGTAGTAAAATGGTAGTAGTATAACGAATACACATTAAGTTATCTTTACACATTTGAGTTTGAAACTTTCAAGCACAATTTCTTCTTCACACTTTTCTGTCTGACCAAACCTTTAAAAAAAAACTGGTTGTCTTCACACAGTCTTTTCTGTACTTTTGCACTGACATTTAACTGATAATCTAATATGCCATCTTAATTAAAGTTTTTAACTGATATGAACTCTGTAGAATGTTCAAATGATATATGCACTTTTATGCTAGGCTATCTTATATTTCACGACACTGTTTTTCAGGTTTTCAGAGCCTGGCGTTAGCAGAAAACATAACCATATTTCATGTTCGGCAAGTGAGGGATTGTGGACCAGCCACAGCCTGTTAAGACCATGAACCACATCAAACAACACTATCCCTTGCATAAGATTGAGAAGCTTCACCGATAGTTTTTTTTCCCACAGTTTGATACTAATTCCACAGTTCTTCTTAATAATTTACGGTAATTCAATGTTGTTCAATTGAGACGTTAGCTGGTCCGGTCTAATTTTTATTTTTGTTTTGTTTTATTGCCTTTTTTGTTCTGTTAAGCGCTTTGAGGAATCTTTGATTCATACTGTGCTATATAAATGCTGTTTTTATTGTTAATATTATTATTATTATTAAATAACATCAGAGGCTGAGGTCTGGCTCTAGCACCTCAACCTAAACATTAAGCCTTGCTAGCTAGCCATCATCAGAAGAAGATGTTTAGTAAGGATTACACGGCTTTTGCAGAACTTTAGTGTTAGACTGGACCGATATTAAGCGTAGATAACTATGGTTAGCGGTAAATTAGCTCAGCTAGCTGAAACAGCTCTTTTTGGATGAAGTTTTTCATTACCAAATGGTAATCCATTGAACATGACTAAGCCAAGAAAATGTCAACCTATAAGTTCATCAAATTGGTGGTGGTGAGGGATATTTACGCACAAGTGTTAATTGGTTGAAATCAAATGTTCATTATTTATCTGTTCATTATTAAAAGCTGAAACCTTTAAAAAAAAAAAAAAAAAAAAAAAGTCCATCTATGAACGCTTGACCCCAGCACAGTTTTTCTCGTCTTCGCGAACTTAAAAAAAAAATCTGGTCTAAAACAAATGTCATCACCCGAGCAATGCTGACAGTTCCTGATTCCAAATGCATCCATGGAGTAATGTCAGAAGCAGCGCTGGGGCCCACAACAATGTAGGAAGCAAAAATGTTAATGGGTTTTATGGTTAATATTACAATCTAAAGATCGGGCCGGACATACCAGGCATAGTGAACTATAGTAGGGTGCATTTATATAATAAGAACTGTGAACAAAAATAATAATAGTAAAAATACTTTGAGTTTGATATCTAGTTAAAGGATTTCTAAAAATAATTTATAGGGTGAATCTTTTTTTTTTTTTTTTTTTTTTTTTTTTTCTCTCTCTCTTCTTTTTTTGTGAACTCCAAAGAGCACTTGGTATTCTGCGAGAAATTCTGATAATTGTATCTTGGAAATGTTCGTTTATGAATCGTTTTAAGCGATAACTATTTTAGGACGAAGAAGCGGTAAGGAATGTTAACAAAGCAGACTGTCCCCAAAAAAGACAGCAGCGAGACTTTTAACTTTTCTTGTAGGGAAAACACACACACACACACACACCGACTTTACCAAGGTGTCTTTGTATTAGATTCAGTGTAAAAATACATCCCCAGTTATTTGAAGTTCTGTTTTGACAAAGAAAATATAATAGTTAATAGTTTTTTGTTATATTTTAGGGGAAGAGGCGAGGGGGAGGGGCTGGTGGAAACGGTGGAGTGGGGGAAAGTACAAAGATGTTCCCTTGTTTGTGAATGAATGGATCACCGGTTGTGGTATAAACTTGAATTATATTTAATGTTTTATGAAAACACGCGTTTGGCCGAATAGTTTTGGTAAATGAGACTCGTGGGAAGTTTTTGGGAACTTATAAACTACATTGTTATGCTCTTCCTATAGTAACATTTGGCACAAATACGAAATTAGCATTATTGGTTTGTGGAATATCAATTTTATTACATTTTTCACCCAACAGCATTGAAATTAGCAGTAGGGTAGGGGTCTATAGGTGGGACTTCCATATAAAAAGAGCAGGTTTCGGGAAAACAGTGTAAAATAGTGAAAGATTAATACGCTTGCTTCCTAAAAGGGCAATCTTAATAAGAGCAAATCCAACAAAACTATATCAAAAATGAAAACACATATAAGTTGATGACTGGTATAAGTGTCACAACTTTAGTGCGATAAAGTTAAGATTTTCGATTCCATTTTTACAAAGAACATTTCTAGATCTTTGTATAGTTTTTTTGGGTGGAGGCGGTGCTGAGGAGCTGGTAGATGGGGTGAGGATGGGACTTCAAAACCCTCTTGCAAATTTAACATCTATTAAAATCGTTGGGGTACCTGCTGCTAAAATATAGGATTCAAACTGCCTCTAACTACCGGGTAAGCTCGCGTAAGACAGCTGCTCTAGAATGGCAAAGGTCGTGAGTTCGAATCCCACCCAAGTAATATGCCTGTGGATTTTCTTTTTTTACAGGACTCGAGGAAATACTGAGTATGTTCAGTGCTTGACACACAGCGCTGAACGATTAAAACACAAATAAAAGTTTAGATGTTTAAAAAATCAGGGATCTATTCTGTTGGTATTCCAATCAAAAGCTATGACTCAATCTCAGTCTGATGTCTCATGCCAAGGAAAGTGCATAAGGGCAACAAGTGCAGTTGTAATGCTGGCTAATGTAACATCAGTCTTTGTATTTAAACAATACTCCTCCACATTTTAAATGGAATGCCCAATTATTCATCATCGTTTTTAAAAGAAAATTCCCATCCTCTATTTTGTTTTATTTTATTAATTTCTTTTTTTGAGAAAACCAAAATCTGTCTACGTTTTGTCAGGGATTTGGTGCTGTGCGAGCAGCTTCAATTACATATTGATTGCTAAAACTGAAATAAGCAGCATTGATTTGTGGGGTCTTGGAATGCTCTTTTTCTCAACATTGACAGATGTGTTTCTCCGGAAGAATAGTACTGGTATGATAGTTGCAAATCCAGTACTCTTTTAGTGAATGTACTCTTAGCTTTATAGACAAATATAAGTCATCAACATTATGTGCTTTTGAAACTATTGTATTCATTCTTCAACAAGGCAAACAATTAAATAAAAAGATTGGTTCTTAAAGAATGTATGCTTATGAAGTTGGAAAACCACACCCCCCCAAAAAAAAAAAAAAAAAATAAGAAGGGGAAGTTTTGAATGATAAACCAAAATGTAACGTTGATGATTAACATTCAAAGCGAAGATTAAAACAATACCTAAGACTGTAAAATTTGGTAACAGTTTAACCAAATGAATATCATTCCTTAAAATTGAATACATGATATTTTGAGTCAAAAAGAAACTCACAATTGACAATCACAACTGAATAAAACTTGATAACTCACTTTAAAGTTTCTGAAGAAAACAAAAAATACTTTATAAATAAAGGAGGAAATGTTCAAAATTGGAAAAAAAATAAAGTAAATGTTTAGTCAACCTGAAAAAAATAAATAAATAAATGAATCAAGAAAAATTTGAAGAAAAATGAAGAAAAATTAAAAATTGCCAAAACATAAATAAAAACAAACCTGAAACATCCTTAAACTATTTACTTCTTGCGGAATGAACCTTTCCAGGAAACACAGACATTGTCGTAAATATACAATGTTATATCTATTGTTTAAATTAAAAACAAAGATACCACGAAAGGAAATTAAAACTCTTAAATAAGAATTCAAAATGTATAAACAACCTACAAGTTTTGAAATACAACACTGCGAGAGAGCAAAAGATCACACAATCTTTCTCTGTTTTACTTTTAAAGAAAATGGTAAGTAATTTAAAACCTGCAAGTGGAGCCCCTCCCCCTCCCCTTCACGGCCCCAACTTAATGAAAGACATTGGACAAATCTTAATAACCTTTGTGCACGCATAAATCATACCTCACACGCAATCTATCAAGTTTGAAATAATTTAAGCTAATTAGCTGACGCTTGTGGTGAGCCCAAGACACACCGCAAAAAAAAAGAAAGAAAGAAAGAAAGAAAAAAAAACAGCGTTTAAAGAAGAGTCTTAAGAAAGTCAACTCTGTAGATCTTAAAGAATAAGAATGCAAGCTGAAGTCATCGGAGGCATGTTGTATTTGTAATTGTCCATCCAATTACAAATGCAAAATGGAGGCAGAATGGAACTAGTATCAGCCAGCATACTTTAAATTCCTTCAGCAACCTAGGAAAGAAAAAAAAAGAAAAAAAAACACACACACACACACACCAAAATTGCTGTCACTCCATGCACCACAACCCCAATCAAAATGTCTTCCCCCAAAACAAGTTCCTTGTCCAAAAGTTTAACTTTAACTTCGTTTTACAGGATATTTCCTTGGTGGGGAAAAAAATACAAAAACAAGCGAAAGGAAGCAAAGGAGAGATTTAAAAACTCACCACAAGATTCTGTAGAAAGAAGGCTGTTCCAATATGATTTCCTTGCACACGGTGATAAAAGTATGACACAAATTCTCCTTCCAAGCTTGAGCAACTAGCTTACTACCATCCTCCTCAATCTGTGTGTGCATACGTAAGAAACGTCCCTGGCCAGGCCTGAGCTGCAAAGGATGCTGGGTAAATCCCTCCAGTGGGCCCAAAACACATGTATACATACACTGATGCTACACATCTGCACCCTGCATGTGCTGCCTGTTACTTCAGTGCTAGGGCTACCAAGCAAGAGAAACACACTTATTTCTGGCTCCTTTTTTTTTTTTTTTTTTTTTAAGTTCAGCCTTTAGGCACATAGAAAAGCACACATACACACAAACAAGCAAGTTTAACCTGTAACCTGAGGGGCATGTATTTACTTAGGAAAGGTTAATGATATGCACTTGTGTAAAGATCTGCGCAAAATGGCACTCAATATTTTGGAACTGAGTGCTAAACTGTCAACAAAGTGCGATGGAGTCTTGCTCCTTATGGTTTACTTTTACCAGAGATTTATTGATTGTCATTATTTTTAATTTACAAACATATGCATTTGGGGGTCATTACTTTTAATTTAAAAACATATGCATTTGGGGACATCAATGAGTGGGTTTGTTTAAATTTGTGTAGTAAATTTAATGAAGGGGCATTATTGCATTACAGACATTACATGTATGCCTTTGTAAATATTTCTTCAAAGATTTTCACTGTGAAAGTATAAAGGCAATTATGGCGCGCATTGGGAGGGGGGGTCTTCATTTTCTTATTTCACGTTACGTCAAAAAGCAGGATGGAACGATCTTTGCATTGGCAGCAGGGGAAAGTAAGCAATGTAATGAGGAATTCTCAGAAATCAAGAAATCCTCTGAATGAACCCCCATCTGTTACATAGCAGATTCCATTCCCCTGGTATGCAAGGCATGCATGGCCATATATGGGCAGGGAGTTCAACTGTTGTCCAATCACAGGGCAGCAGTGGATAAGTATGCAAAACAGTGTGCAGCTGGTGACGGGGGTCGCTCACACTATTTTAAGCGGGTAGCATCGCGCATTGAGGGCCTCCAATGGGTAGCGTGTAAACAACGGTGATTGGGTTTGTATGTCCATTATGTGGACTGAAGTTTCAATTTCAATTTTTTGTTTGGACTCAAAATTGCCAGACAGTCTGAACATACAGATTTTGATGTGAGCGTTGAATGAGGCGGGCAAAAACTAAGGCGAAAATGGAAGTTTACCAGCTGGGAGTAAAGGCTATTTTTAGGTTCTGGTGTGAAAAACGAGATGGCCTGAAACATGTAATTGATGAGAATCCGGGTGATTTATAAAGTGGGGTTGCAATACTTGCATTTAAAGTCCATGCATCAGCTTACTACAAAACTAATCAAGTCACCACATTTTCACATCAAACTTACTTGATGATTGGACTAAACACCCTTTTAAAATCTTGCATTTAGTCATCAAGTCTTCTAAAAAGGTGACTCCAAAAGATTTTGTTGCAACTGCCTACAGCCCTGCAGCCCCTTTTAATTTTATATTTAATTTATTCTTTGTTCTACTTGGATATTTCTGCCTGAATGAATTAAAATAAGAATTTTCCGAGTTGATGTCTCCCTGAAACAAAGAAGCATGGCCTAGAACAGTGCTATATTAAAGTATACAAACAACATTGGTAATTATCAATGAGCGGTATCCCCACTTTGAATGACTCAACATACACATTTGAAATCACAAAACCTTGAAAGTTTAAACTCAATTGGTCATCAGAGTAACACGAAAATCAATAAAAAGGATGTTTTTTTAATTATATGTTTTCGCTGTTTTCTAGTTTTGAACCCGCGAGATCCAAACTAATTGTTTTACTCATTCTCAAACACTATTGCATTTCGGGCAAAAATACTTCAAGGGAAGTTTTCCACCATGACCATCTTTATACCATAGTTATGTGCAAATCTGTGAACAGTTTTATTTTCAACCTTACAAATGCTGTGAACAACCTTAAAATACATTCATTCAATATAAAGTTAGAATTTGAAGGAGAAAAGAAGAAGAAATCGTCACTGTGTACAAAACATTTCAAAATGCCAGCATGTTTACTACCTCTTTTTTCAAATCTGAACTTGTTCCTTCCCTTTAAGAGTGGCCAGGAATTCCTAGTTCAAGAAATTCCTAGTTCAAGAAATGCAATGTGCGCAGTCTCATTCTCAAAATAGAAATTCCTGCCACCTTTGACCTTAGCTATAGCATAAGATTATCTCATATTTTACCGAAATACAGAGGTACTGATGATACAGACCTTTGCAACCTGTGACATCACAATGTTTACAAAAGAGCCACAGAGCCTGGACTTCCTGCAGGCACAATTAGTACACCGCGTTATTGAAGAAACCATAAAATACTACATTATCTTGAGATTGCACTGTACAAATTTAATCACTTTTTAATATGAAGAAAGGGGGCACATCTCCAAGTTTGGTTCTACTGTTTGTTCTGTTTATGTTTATTTTAAGCAGTTTGCAACAGCTAATTTTAATTTTTCGTTTATTTTATGTGGTAATTATAATAAAAATGTCGTTAAATTCTCAAATACAGTATAGTACCTTGCCTGCCATGAAATGCCCTGGATTGCGCACGAGGTGACTCTATTTGTAAACAAGGTTACATATCCCCATGCGTCTATAAGAGAATATGCATTATGTCAAGAAGATTTGTGATTTTCAATGGGTGGGGAGGGGAGGGGGGCTGGGTTTTGAACTGATATTCAAGATCACAAAAAGTTGTTCCAGTACTTTAAGTTTTAGTTCAAAACGTCCGTAGGGCTGAATGCATCTGATTCAACGTGCAATGGAATTGACAAAAAGGGAGATTCACCCTGAGGTATTTGTAAAAAATAAAATACTATATAACATGGTGTCTCAAACGACATTGACCAGGTCTAGGTTTAGGGAACTTACTGGTTTATTTTGTTTATTCTTAATACTCTGAAAAGAATGAAAATAACACCAACAGTACGAGCAATACAAAGACACAAAATTACAAATTGGATACTCCACCAGAAGTACTCTATTTCACATAAGAAAGATGACCTTTCCTCCCGCATTGTTTCTCTTTTTTTGGAGGAAGGAGCATTTGGATTTGCCAGTATTTTTTAAAGACGACTTTGCAAATCTGTATGTTGATATTTTTCATCCATTTTCAAGAGGAGCATATATCAGTTTCTTGAATAGTGTTTCCAGAATGGTCGCTCAACTTTAAGTTGCAACGGCCGAGTCAAAATGAACCCCTCCCTTAAAAAAACCCCACAAATACATCAAGTGGAGTGACGTCAGTGCTAGTGATGATATGACCTAATTTATTCCACACTGCGTTTCAATTTAGCTAGGTGTAGCCTTGTTATTTAACAAGTCGCATACATGCTTAAGATATTTGGCCAGATCAAGTTTAAAGATAGGGGAGAAAAAAAAAGAAGTTAAATGACAGGGCCATCAGCCGGCTTTCGGCAGCAGAAGAGGAAGGACGGTTGTTAACATCGTGTACAGCTGTTTTCCCAAACACTAGTGTTTTCATGTCTTAAAGGTCATTCCCCAATTCAAGGGAAACCAGTTGGTTGCTATGCACTTCTAAAATACATTTAATTTGTGTTGCTGGTACCCTGCCAAGTCAAATTTACTACATCATGTTGGAAAGCCCTTCAATTGGCAGAATTCAGAATTAATCAGGAAAAACTAGGGAACGTTCCAGTGGAAAGTTGGGAACTTTCCACTGGAATATCAAACCATTTCCAGTGGAAAATTAAGGCACATTCTAGTGAAAAATTAGAGAACTTTCCATTGGTAAATTTAGGCACTTCCAGTATAAAGTAAGGGCATTTTTCAGTGGAAAACTAGGGCACATTCAAGTGGGAAATTAAGGCACATTCCAGTGAAAAATTAGGGCACTTTTCAGTGGAATTTATACTCAAATTTAAGCGTTGGAGATAGTATCACAAACTTTCTGCGATGTAAATTATCATATTGATGAATTTAAGATTTATCATATTGGATGCCATTTGTTTGTTTTTACTGCAATGATATCATGCACCATTAAACATTCATGACTGTAAATGGTATAAATTATCATTATCTTAGAGGGTCTAATCTCCTGATACACACTGAGAGATATATCTTGCATGCGTCCTTCTATGAGCCACAATAGGCATATGTGGACTCTTTGGTTAAGGGTGCAGAGGAGTTGATTTGCCCGAAATTTTACTCAGATAAAGACACAAGTACCAATTTCTAATAAAAAATCCCCTTTTCCCCTTTCTTCTTCTTGCTTTGCTCAAATTTTCCCCACTGTTCTGCCCGAATTTGGCCGGGGGGTAACTGCCCCCTTGCCCCCCCCCCCCACCCTGGCTGGTACGTTTTTGTGTACAAGGAAAAATCTGGACTGTTTATAGCTCGGTATAAACCAATTTCCACATTTTTGAATAAAATATACCATCTGAAATGCACCCTCAAGTTTGTTAAGTTTCGTCTACATCATTATGATTGTAAACAAGTAAAAACACAAAACTATTTTCATTAAAACAAAAGAAGTGAAAATCACGTGTTCTTTTATTGTAGAGAACTTGTACATCTCTAATACTAAATAGACGACATTTACTGATCCATTTTATCTGCACGAGATAAATGAATCATTGACCAAAGAGCGTGTCATACAGCCGGCGTGTTGAAGCTCACCAATCAATCAACTCATAATCTGTTTCTTTCTTTTCGGGGGGGGGGGGGGGATGGGGGGGGGGGCTTTGAGGGATAAGCGGAGATATTATTTTGTCATCAATCAAAGTCAATGTAACGGCTGCTTGTAATTAATTACTGTGGTTATTACTGCTATTAATATCCTTCTAACCCTCAACCTGAAAACCACGTCTCGATGAAATAAAAATGTCTGCCTTGACATGCACCGTACATCACGACACACGCCATATTTCGTTTGACACGTGGCAAACATGTTAAAGGTGTTTGACTGAAATATCTGCGAAATAGACGGTGTCACCTTGGTTACAGAAAGAGTGACTTTGTGCAGTATGTACTGGAAGGCAAGGTAGTCTAGATGCTTTGCATGTTGAACTGTAATTTAAACATAAATCCAAGTATATTGTAAAAAAAAAAAAAAACTAAATAAATAAATAAAATAAACGACTAAATGACTTTTTATATGCCCCCTTTCTTCACATCGAAATTTGGTAAAAAAATCGTACCCCGACATCTTCATCAAGCGTAAGATTTTGTTTTCTTCCACTTGGGTGTGTGTATTTTTTGTGCTTGCAAAACAGAGAATTCATAAATACATATATTGTTTGTACATGTACATTTCTGATTTTAAGTTAAAGAGATAATGATACAAACATAAAGGAGTCATGCTTTTTGCCAATTCAATTCTGTGGCAAAAGACCTACTTTTGTACTTGTTGTTGCCATCTTTGTCATGTTCCTTGTTTATATTAACAGATACGAATGCTGGTTGTCAATATACCAAAAAGGTACCAGACTATTTAGTTTAGTTGCATTGATTTGAGTGAGGCAGTGTGTCCAAGTATAGGCAGCTGTGGCTACGGTTGAGGCTGTTGCTAAGGGTGTTGCTATGGGTCTTGTGACAATCAAACCACAGCCGCTAATTCGAAAACAGCCGAAGAGAAACACAAACTGACTGCGCCATTGAATGAATATTCACATTGGTCCAAGAGAAGTTTCTCAGTTTACTGTCCTGATTTGCTTTCAACGGGAAAGTACATGATTGGTTTTTTCACTCCCATCCTCTATTTTCCAATAAACCACCATTAAAAAGCCGGTGTTGACATATTCAAAAACAACGAAACAATAGTTTGTGATTTACCAAGGGTTTTATGCACATTTATATCGGGCTTATTTGAATTGCAGCAATCAAAGTTAGCCGTAGTGATTTGTAGGATCTTTTAATGCCATTTCCTCGACTTTCACAGTTTTCAGACAGAAACATTTCTGTACTGGTATGAACATTATATTCAGTGAGCTTTTAAATTGAACCTAATAATTTTCCCCCTGATAATTACCAATCATGAATTTCAAACGTCATTTACTATCATTTATTTTATGGTGATAATCTAGTTTGAAAACAATCTGGAAGCAATTCCCTTCACTCCCATAAATGTCAAGCCAATAAACCACAGAGCTACAAATACACCACGGGGCTGGATTCTTGCAGTCCCTATACAACTAGTTTTACATCACTCTTCTACCCTAGCGCATGAATTCCTGGGGCACACTTTGGTCACACTTCACCCACACTTCTGCCACGTTCAGCCCACACTTCAGTCTTTATTATAAACCCCACCCATTGAACGTGCATACCTAGTGGGTCACAGAGATCGAGGCTATAGGCCTCAGCTAGAGGCTGGGTAGGTGAGGTCATCAAGGGTTCATCTGGCACTCTGAGGGTGTGCCATACTAAATAAGGTCCCCATATCAATCAATGCAAAATGCTGAATATTAAAAACAAAATACTCACGAAATATTCTCTCTCAGCCTCTTGAAATCAAATCAAATATCTTTGCTGACAACTAAACTTCAATTTTCTTTACAATTTTTGGCAGGGTAGCTATCGAATTTTTGATATATGTGTCCATCTAAAATAAAAACACCCCTGAGAAAGTAAACTGGCCAGACTCCATCTTGGAAAAAGGGCCCTACGCTCGTGGCACAATAAGGACATTTTCAAGGACAAGTACACCTGGTAATACTCAAATACTCAAAATGCACCAGGGAAGTTGAAAGTCAACGACCCTAAGGTACTCACCCATGACATACACAAGGAATGCAGAAAAGGGTAATAAGGGTAATTAAATAGTCAGTTAATCAATTAAAAAACTGATCAACTATTATTACATATTTGTTGCAGGGCATACTTAATCAGGGGCTACCCAACCCTCCCCAGAGCACTCCTGCGTAATTAGTTCTCGTGTTTCAACTCTGAAAGACGACACGGACATCTAATGGTGCAGAGAACGGATGCCCTTATATGGTCTTTTGTTCAAGAGAAAAGACACACATTAAGTTACACATTGCACACAAGGGAAAAATGTCTCTTCTATCTTGCATGATGTCATTTCAAAGGGTAGGGAGTCAAGTTTGAATTTTCGAAGGCTAACAAAAAGGGGAAGGTAAAGTTTTTTGCAACTCTGGTCAGATCTCTGGAATTATAATATATGGCCGGGGGATTTCAAGTTAAAAGCAATCAAAATACGGTTTAATAAAATAGTTGGGGTGTGGGTTCAGTTAGTGTTTGTGGACTTGAGTTATAATTTTAAGTAGATGAAATGCTCTTAAAAAGGGAATAGAATGAGATGTATACAAAGAAACTACTTGGACATTCATCCAAAATGTACGAGCTGAACTGGGTCATTGATAATCTGCAATCAAAAGCTGTATTTAAACAATGGGTTCTCTTTTGGACACTGTTCAGTGTTCTTCAGTCCCATATCAAGGTGCTGAACTGATAGGTGTCTACCGGTACAGTAACTAAACTCAAATATCTTATAGTAGAAAATACACTCTTTGTCAGATACCTTGCACAAAATTCTATTCGTAAATAGGATTGGTGAAGTATAAATGAGTTAAACTCATGTTCGAGATAAAGGAGAGGTATAAGTTTCTCTGAAGAAAACAATCAATTTTGTTTGATATAAGCTATTGTGACGCTCCATGCCAAGACCGGGCACTTCCTGCCAAAACACAAAACTTTAGGTTTTTTTTGCTCATAAAACAGATGAAAAGAAGAGTTTTAAAAATAACACCCAATTTAGACCTATAAGGTATTTCTCAACATATAAATTGTTTCAGACATCACATCACATTGATGTCATAGCTGATGTTTTGAAGTGTCTTCACATTTCACTATTTCCGGGAAGTGTCACAATTTATATGTAAAATGATAGGCCCTAATGTCTGCTACAGTCACTTGCGTATATTCACAAGTGAATAAATCTGAAAAGATTGAGCTCTAGTACTAAAGACAGACTGAAGACATTTTTGTTCATTGACATGAATGACAATTTTCATGAAGTATGTACCTTGCACTTTAAATTACAAATTGCGTAATACCGAGTCTCTCTTATGTATATATCTACATCAGGTTTGCCCAAAAAATTGAATTCATTTATACGTTTTTATTGGTGGGGAGGGAATTGGGCGACATGTTGAATTTCCTGCAGATTGGTTTTTCCACCAACTTAAAAACCAATTGACATTTTGAAAACTACTTTCATATATTATGTTTTTGGTTGAAAGAAGTGACACCCTCAGTGAATGAGAAGTATGAAATTAGCTTGGAAAAGACCACTTGGTGTGAAGTTGGCTTGAATATGTCAACTATGTCTCCACTTCAGTTAGTTTCAGCTTAGCAGGTCAATAAGCACCTTTGCGATAATGTGCGCCATCTTGTTCAAGGAGCAGATTTGTTTACTTCAAACACGCAGTGCTGCCTGCGATTCGGCTCGAGAACTTCACGCAAGGTGCGTGGAAGTTCGAGCACCGAGTCGCAGACGGCGAGTGTTCGAAGTAAACAAATCTGCCCCTTGAACAAGATGGCGCATGTTACCGTCGGGTCAGTGCTTATTATTTAGGGTTTTGTAAATTCAAAAAAGAGGGGGGGGGTACCATTGGTCAGTTCACACTAATTTTGAAAAAAATACAACTAAAATGTTCTTTTAATTTTTGGGAAGGGGAGGTTTATAAAGTAGCACTGGGTTGGCCCCTGATCTGCATTTTTAGACAAGGGACCTACAACTTGAAATGGACTCTTACCAGTTTTAGAGCGCCCTCTACATGTCCTGACTTGCTAACTTACCACCAAAAGTACTGGGCCCAATTTCATAAAGCTGTTTACCGGTAAGCACATTTTTGTGCTGACTATTGCAGAAAAATTCCCGTAAGCATAAACGAAATTTCACCATGATTTCTCAAGTAAGCAGAAAATCTTGCGGGGCGCATGCACGTTTACCATGGATTTACATTGTTACGTCACTCGTGTGCTAACCACGGATTACCGTGCTTATGAAATTGATATCGAGCAGTCAGCGAAAAATCGACTGCTTACAGGCTTTGCCCTGGTCGCATGCCCATTCAAGTACTGACCCCTTTTTGTCAGTGTCAACTGGAAACCATGGAAATGGCACGTGATTTTAAGAACCGTTATTGATTGGATACGAGTAGTACACAACAAAATAAGTTGCTGTTATTCCAGATGACAGAGAGTTTTAAAACACCACATCCTTAGTGCTTACCGAGTCCAGAAGCGGAAGATATCCACAGGCGACATTTTTTTCATAAACTTTGCTGACAAAAGGACATTGAAAGGGGCGGGAAACTTAACTATGTATTTATTACAATAACCCCCACCCCTCTCTCCCCCCCCCCCCCCCTCTAGGCAGACATTAATCCTCAGACACCACCAAAGATATTTTCTGGGTGTGCAAGTACCCTCTGCATTTAACACAGTCGCTCTAGCATATCATCCCCCAGTGATTTGTCAGTATTCAGCGCTCTATAACTATGCTCTGTGCCTGTCGGCAAGACATTAAAGCAGGTGCGCCCAGCAAAAGGCTGTGAACAGTGTGGTAGATTTTCTTTAGCCCAAACCAGGGGGCTCAAAAGTTTGATCATCAGCGGAAATTTTACAACAGAATCTGCATGAGAACGTAACAGCTTGACTTAAAATTAAATTTAGCAACTAATATTTCTACTTCACTTACGCACGTTTGTTAAAAACCACAGTCTTTAATTGTTTCTCTAACGACATTCCATTGGGAAACAAGTGCTGAGTGCGTACAGCAGAATGGGGGTGGGGTTGGGGGAGGGGGAGGGTCATCCTACACCCTTCTGCCAGACACCCACATCTATGACTTGGGTAGGTAAAATTCAAACCAACACAGACGCATAGGTTTAGACGGGAGACCAAAACACGGTGAGTTAAATGTTTCTCTGCAAACCTTCAGGTTGTTTTATTGGGACTGGTTAACAAATGGTTTCACCATTCACTTAAGAAATGACAATATTGTAAAGAATGGAGACATAGGATAAAATTGTGTGTCATCTAAAAAAGAGTTGTGCAGTTCTTCCATTAAAAATACCGAGCTATGTCAAATCGAAAAATATATTTGAACAGTCTCTCTTTCCAATCGATACCAACTATGAAAACGTTCTCTTTCAAGCGTCTGAAAATAGGCAGCACTGGGTTAAAAATGTACAATTTTTTTTATCAGGTTCTAAAATTTATCTGTGGCTAGAGCTGTATAACGATTCTACTTTCCACTTTAGTAAAACACTGTAGAAGTTACCAACAAAGCCACCGATTCTGAAAGGGGGTTCGGTTACAGAAATGACTATAGGCTGTTTAAAAATTGATTTTATTGGCTGAAAATGGACGCCATGTTCCATCCGGAATATAAAATTGCATAATGACATTTGAACCATGCCTTAATATAAAAAGTTTTCTTTTATGACTTACATATATAACATGTACAAATAACGCTCATTTCTAGTCTACGATTCAATGATATGTCTTGCTAGGGTTGAATAAATTAGGAGTTAAACACTCCATGAAACTAATGCAAAATCTAGGACAGAATTATTGCAAACATGTAGTTCAAACTGTTCTAAACTGTGTATAGTATAGACTACAGATATTTAAGTTACCAACTACGGGAAATAAAATGAGATAAAGCCATCACCAGTAGCGGGTATATACCGTAGTGCTGTAACAGTATATGTATGGATTGTAACATCTAATCGAGGCAGCCATCTTTAGTTGTACAGTTTATTTATTTAGTCTTATTTTTTTATTATTATTATTTATGTTTAATAAATATCGATATTAACTTTGTACACAGCACACATACCTACAAAGAAAAAGCAGTATCCCTATAAACCCATGCAGTTTATTTTATTATTTTTTTTGGAGGCCAGTGGAAGGGTGATGCTGCAGTTATTGCTTTGAAAAAAAAATCACAAATACTTCAGGTATAAATTCATATAGCATTTCCCCCAAATAAGGCACGTGGTGAAATGCCTTCATCATTCATAACTAAGAAAAAAAACTGGCCGTGAGAGTTGCAACTCGTCGTTTTAAGCTCGGACAAAATTGAACATTTGTCATCCTCATTCATCCTACAAAATGCACTTCAGACTCGTCGCAACTATCATGTTCAGTTGTTGGAAGGAAGGTGTTCCAATGTTGTGCTAAGTAAATCAAAATATGTTGTCTTTGTTAGCGGTCTTCAAAACTTAAACCTGAGGGCGTAGGAGACTGATGCGGAGTTTGGTTGGACACAACATGGATGGAGGGAATCAAACTGTTGCTCAAGCCCCCACTGAAACTAAGTACAGCGTGAATGAGAAGTTAAAGCTTTCTTGCTATTACAATCATATGCTTGCTGTACTTTAAACAAATCATGAAGGCTCAGCTGGCAACATGTCCCTTACCATCCGCGTATTGGAAAGAATGATCTAAGTTCTTTTCTGGAAAACCGTGAATGTGAGAATGAGTGGTTCTGGCTGCTATTCTGTAATTTGTAGAACCTTTAAAAATGCCCTGTGGACACCTATAGAGGGAGGGCTTTATCATAAGAAACTATCTTACTAAGGCACTTTTACAAACTTAAAAAAAAAAAAAAAAACAATGGTTGCTCCTACAGTTCTCTATGCACAATCTGATCTGCATGGTAAGCTTGACAAGCTCTTTCAATACGATTACACTGCCAACGAAATGTCACTGCGGTGTAGTGGTAGTTTCAACGACGTGATTGCGATTTTAGGAAAAAAGCACCGAGTCCAGTTCTTTCAAATGAGACGTGTGTCCAGAATAAACAGTTATTGGATTGTTCTGACAAGTAAGTTGAAGGGGGAAGGGAGTGGCAAAGAGGGGGGGGGGATGAACTGTTGAATCCACTGCTTGAGGTTGGAGGGGGATGTTTTTTTTTTCTGGCCTTGAATTCTTATTCCATGTGGGCGACCTTATCACAGAGATGCCGTGCCTGGTCAGGCATTGGTTCAATAAATATGGTTGCTTCAGAGATAGTTTTACCGTGCTTGTTTGAGGCCTCGCAGGTATATATACCAGAATCATCCATTCTTAAATCGGTGATTGTGAGTGTGTAGACGCCTTTGGCCTCATCCTCCTCCATGTCGATGCGTACATCGTTCTCGTCGAGGGTGCCCTCCTCATCGCACCACTTCACCTCGATTGGTGCTTCGCCGGCTATTTTGACCTGGAAGCATGCGCAGCTGTCTTCTACTTCTTCGATGTTACACATCTCCCTTATAAATACAGGTGCTGTGGAGAGATTATAGAGACAAATACAAAGCAATTAAACAAACGAACCTGAGTTTTCTCACACAGATGTGCCACTGGATTAAAACCAAAATGGCAAACTTCAGGGTCTTGACCCCAGGTTGTTAGTGCTACTATTAACCTTCATACCGATTTACTTTACATGTACTAATAACTTGAACCCGAAAGGGTGTCCCAAATCGCTTATTAGTTTATTCTACCAGTATGCAGTGCTGTATTTGGACCCATTTTACGGGTATATTTATACATGTAACACCCTGTAATGGTTTACAATGGTGCAAACTGAATGCAGCCAACCGTGCCTGAAACACCGGGGCGAACCCCTTCCCCTAAACGATAAGTGTAATGGGTTCTTTTACGTGCATTACACAACACACAGGACCTACGGCTTTACATCCCATCCGAAGAACGAAGCAATAATAGGGTTAAGTGTATTTCGTAAGGACACAAGTGTCAAGACCGGGACTCGAACCCACACTCTGCTGATCACAAACACCAGAGCTTGAGTCTGGTGTGCTTGACCACTCGGCCACGACACACCACAGTAGATTTGTACTGGACTACCAAAAAGTTTGTTAAACTGTATTGTGGTACCTAACTGAACGTATGTCACAGTGCTGTCTTATATGACAAAAGGCAAGTCTCATGGGTGTTTATACTTTTGGGAGCCCTGCAAATTTGTATGTGTAGAAAAAAAAAATCCTACACTTTAACAGGTCCAAACAGGTTCGACTGCCGCGAGACTTCCACAGTCCATTTTAACTTAAGATCACTATTCTGCACATGTAGGGTGAGAGTCAAGATGTTGTGTTGCATTTGCTGTTAAGTCAAGTATGCAGTAATAATAATAATAGCGCTTTATCACAACTGATGGGCGTCTCAAAGCGCTCGTTACGTTGTAAAGTATGAGACCTGTTCCTTTACATAGCACCATGTAACGGTTTACAAGGTGCTGTGGCGCAATCTGCAGCTGATCAAACCAGGAACACCAGGGCGAACCCCTTCTCTTTTCGATAAGGTGTAACTGGGTTCTTTTACGTGCATTACACAACATACGGGCCCTACGGCTTTACGTCCCATCCGAAGGACGAAGCAATAATGCTTAAGGGACACGAACCCACACTCTGCTGATCAGAAACACCAAAGCTTGAGTCTGGTGTTCTTATCCGCTCAGCCAAGACATGCCAGTATTGCACACGTACAAAAATGTCCAACTTTCCCATTCAAAACAAAACCTATGACTGCACAGACTTTTCAGTTTTGGATGCAGAGGTGAGAGTCAATTTTTTTTAGGAAGTATGTTGAAATGATGACATTTCCATCTTTTGGTAAACCCTGGAGTCATCGATTTTGAGGAGCTTCTTGGAGCAGTATCTATCCTGCCGGAGAAGTTGAATCAAAAAGCACGATGTCTTCCTACCTAGAGAAAATAACGGCTATTTTTAACTTCCAGAGTGGGAACAGTGTCCTCAGAAGTACATGAACATGAAGACTTAAAGAGCATGATCTATATGTATCTGAAGAAAAATAACAGCTGTTATTTTCAACGGGCAGATATAAAAATGTCTGAAGTCAGCTGAAAGGCTGAAAATACTCCTCCCTGTTAATGGGAGATGTGAAAATGTGCCTCATTGATTCTAAATCAGTTACTTTGGGGGGGGGGGATGGTGATCAGCATAAAACATCTGCCTGGCAGATGTACACTTAACACTAACAGACTGGTAGTGTTTCAGAGCAGAAACTCCAGCCTCACAAAGGCAGGTTTAAGAACCCAACAAGGAAGTTTCTGGAAAGTCCTGCAGTGAGGCTCTACAACACAACCTGTCTAGGTGACCATATATGGAGAAACTGATGCAGAGAGGGTAATGTCAGAAGTAACAGGGGGTGTTTGCAAGGAGGGGCAGAGGTGGGGAATGGATCAACGGTTTCTGTTAGATAGGTGGCTCCGATTTGAAAGTAGCAAAGGCATCTAAGCTTATTATTATTATTATTATAAAGCTGATGAAGAGTTAAATGTCCAAAAGTGGTAATGTAATAGAGTAACGACAATTTGTAGTTTGCATCTTGAGACAAATTGGATGTTATTTCTTTGAGGTGCATAACAAGTTTTAACTGAAGACAAGGCAATTTAAGGTGCTTCTTCCCCTCATTTTGTAACTTTGGGTTTAACTTTAAATATGACTTTTATATTTTCCTTCTGCTTATAACGGTTCACTGCAGTTGAAATCTTCAATGAGTACTGACTTTATATTGTAGATTTTTACCCAATTGTTTTAAAAGTTAGATTAGAATCTTGTAAAATAAGTTTTATGTGAACATGACTGATTTTCGAAATGAAAGTTAGGCATAACACAGATTCTTTAAATATCAGGGTAACAAAATGCCACTCCAAATAATTTGTATTAAAAAAATAATTTAACTTAAACAAATGATTTAAACAAATTTAATAGGAAAAAAGGCAAATGCAACCAATCATTTAAAAAGGCAACAACAAAAAGGGGAAGAGAAACTTTAACTTTGACCCCTGAAATTTAACCTACAAATGTGAGATTTTGATTAATATTAGAATAAAAAAAATGAGGCAAAAAGGTACTTGATATTTTATCAATATATTTTTTAATAATCAAGGATTGTTAGAATAAAAATGTGATGGTTAAATTGGAAGCTTCGAGAGCTCAGTGGATGGGAATGGGCTTGCCAAATTTGGAATGTACTTATGACCAGCCGTGGAGATATGGGACGTATGTGTGTAATGAACACTACAGATTGTTAGTGGAAGTCAGCAGCTAGCATAAAGCAATGGGAAAGCAAGACTTGAACATAAGAAGAAGAAGAAGAAACACAAAAAAGGCAAAACTGAAAAGTGGAAATGTCATTTGGTTTGTTCTGTAACTGGAAAGTTATGATAATGGGTATGTAAAACGTTCAATAATTAATTATTTCAATAATTCCCAAAACACAACCCACGCTAAAGACAATAGGCCTATTACACGCACAGTATCACTGCCTTTGTGGCTTTGTCGCTAATGTTTGGCATTCCCACAAGTGTTGGTTTAAAAATAACCAACAATTTGGATCTTTACATTTCAAGGTATTAAAGGTAAAATATGCAATTGATAATTATCGAAACAATTGTTGATCTTAATTCTAAACATTACTTGGAATAAATCTGATATTGCCACGAATCACGTGAGACATATTACCTGCATGTAATGCTGCCATTTTGGACAAAATTTTGCTTGAAGCTAATCTCAGTTAAGATTAGCTGGCCATTAAACTTAAACCAGCAATTATACCACAAACGAAAAATGCTATAAACTTTTTTCCTAAAAAACAAAACAACACAAGGGGGGAAAAAAAAACCCAAAACGTGAGCCATTTCTACTGTAATAAAAGTCAACAAATAAAATAATGTACTTTCCCCCAAATTAATGGTTTGGATGCAACCCCTTTAAGTTGTTATATGAACTTTTATCAAGTAAATTTAGTTACATGACAACTGAATCGGAAATGCAAGCAGTGTAGAGAGCTCTGAAAGCAGTCAAGGCAAAAACGGAAAAGAGAAAGAAAAAAAAACACAAAAAGAAAAGAAATGCAGCTCACCCTTTGTTTTTGAAGCATCCATGGTGAAATAACTAAATGCAAACCCTTTGAAGCGGAGCTATGGAGCACTCAGAAGCATGCAGTGTTTGCCGGCCAAGCTTATGAATGTGCTATCAAACGTAGGGCCTACACGAGGACAATCAGTCAAGACTTGCACGCCGCAGAGCAAAGGAAAGCAAAGAGAAGTAGTAGGCCGTTGAGCAAGTGAAGAGAAGCCAGTGTCTCCGCAAGCTAGTAAGGGGCCGTACACAATGGCAACTGAGGCTGTGACCCTTAGCTGGCATGTCAGGAATGGGGAGGTCTAAATGAAGGCATTGGTGAAGTCAAGGTATGTGGGCCCACTACTGACCAATCACGGGCCGGGACACTTCATCCAGGGTCTGTACACCGCGGCTTCTGATTGGTCGGAAAGGATGCAGGGATGGCATTGGGATTTCAGTCTTTTTTTCTTTTCTCCCTCCCTTTCTATCTCTCTTTCTCGTTGGATAACCTTTAGGTGTCTCTTCGCATTTTTAAATAGACTGCAACCAGCGGTGGTGCTGACCAAATATGAACAATGATTGGACGGCAGAGATGGCACTGTGGATGTTTGGAGACGATAATGAGTGCAGGATGATTGAGTGTGTACAGGAAGTATGTGTGTGATAGGAAGATGGCACGGAAAGAAACTACTAGAAATATCCATTTGCCGTCTGTCTAATAAGATACAAGGTACATTTGTATTCAGCTTGGCATTTACTAGCGGTCAAAGTTCAATAGAAGATACATACTATGGAACTTCTAGAACCGTGCATTTGCTCTTCGCTTTAAAAAAAAATATATACATGAGCTATATTTGTTTGGAGGAGAAATTATTACTAATGCTAAGCACAGGGCACGGAATTATGGTAAAAGAAAATTAACTAATTTCAATCTGAAAGCTCGCTGATAATAAATTTTCACACTCAGCACCAATGCTCTCTAGAATATTGTCAAGTGTGAGGAATTAGCATTTCACAACCCCTTCATTTGTTGTTGCCTATTTTCATTGCCCAGTCAAGTAAAGCCTATTATTAACACGCACAAAATCCCTGACAAGACATTTCAAGAATTTTCTCTCTTTTTTTCAATAAAATAGAAACAAATAATTTGATGAAATTTTCACAGGTCGATTGTATTGTGAGGCTTTTTAAAACTGTGCAATGTGACTTGACTGTTCTCTAAAAAAAAAATGTGTATGTTTTTTCTTTTAAATGGTTTATTTTGTCAAGCAAGATGTGGGATAGAATTTTCTAGAATAACCAGTTATGAAAACAAAACTATAACCCTAATCCCGATAATCTGCTAAGTGTAATAAGAGATAACACTAGTTAAGTAAATCATTACCAAACAGCATCTGGTTAATATGGTTTATGTTTATTATACTAAGATAAAACAATTTACGGGAGGTCTTATGTGTGGCATTTAATACCACGTGCGTATATTTGTAGTTATTAGACTTATCAATTTTTCATCTGGTCAAAAAGTATTAATTTTGTCGCACTTAATTTTTGTAGTTCTTAAAATTATCAATTTGCATCTGGTCAAAAAGTTTTAATCATTTTAGTAACAACTTACTAGTGGATGTTTTTTTTGTCACATGACTCAGGAAAGTGCTGAGTATACAGTACTTAACACGCATCAGTGTTTTAGTAAGACACAAATAATTTTCTTTATCCCCGATGCAAATTTAACATCTATTAAATCATTGCAGTACCTGCTGCTAAAATACAGGATTCAAACTGCCTCTAGCTACTGGACAAGCTCATTGGTCTAGTGGTAAGACATCTGCTCTAGAATGGCAAAGGTCGTGGGTTCAAATCCCACCAAAGTAAAATGCCTTAGGATTTTTGTTTTTTCCACAGGACTCGGGGAAAGTACTCTGTGTACAGTGCTTAACACACATCGGTGTATGGGTAAAACAAAATAACATTTTTAATCCCTGATGCAAATTTAACATTTATATAACACACCAGTGTTTATTTTGTATGATCTATATTGTTGTACGTGTTTTGTAAGTTTGGATACATATTTGAATTAACTGTGGTCCACCCAGTTGTGATAGATTATTTAAAAAATGTTTTTTTTTGGTGGGGTGAACAAAGAAAAATTGACTGGATAGGGATTTGAACCTGCAACCACCGGCTACACATACCAATAATAAAATAAAAAGTAGATTATAAACTATTTTAAAAAACAATACATAGGGGTCTGTTAAAGTTGTAGTTAATAGATTACATTTTTCCACACCCTTAAAGACTGGATTGGTAATTATGGGGCAAACTGGAAAGTTTCAAGCTAAAAAGGTTGAGAAACTTACATTTGAAGACTCCTCCCCCTCCCCCCAAAAAAAATAATAATAAAATAATAATAATAATAGTGTACATTTATAATAAATGACACTCCTGGCGCCGAATGACCAAATTAGGTGGAGCACGTTACGAATGATTTTATGAGACGAAGCAACCATAATACAACACCTTGACTGCTGCCAGACCATGACCATGACCATGCCAGAAACACCGGGGCAAACCCCTTCTCTTTACGATAACTGTGCTGGGTTCTTTTACGTGCACTACACAACACAGCTTTACTTCCTACTTAAGGACGAGGCAATAATTGGCACACATCAAAAAGCTGGAACTAAAATTGAACCTTCAACGTGAGCCAACAACATACTTCAGTTCTCTTCAGTGTATACAAAATGTGAGGAGTTTTCTCTAAACTTTTCTAAGGTTTTCCAGGGCACGAATATCAAGAAAATATTCACTACATCACAGGTTCTAGTAGCTTTAGCAAGGTCCAGTCAGGAAAAGTTATGAATAATTAGTTAGACCACAACCTTCCTTAACAACACTTTTTTAATGAAGGAAACATGGTTGTGCTGTTTGTATTTACGGTGAGTTGAAGACACTCGGGTTACTGAAAACAGTGATTTTACAAACAAAATGGTGATAAATTCTGCTAAAACAACAATATAAATCCTAAAAAGTATGGGCTTTCTTTTAAATTAAAAATCAATATTTTATATCAGTTAGATGTTGTCGCTATATTCTTTTAAGAAGTCAAAGGAACGCTTTTCATTTTAGTTGTGTACAAAAAAATGACATCGAGGCAGTATTTGATTCCAGTCCCCATTGCACCAAATCCCTGACAAATCATGAACCATTTTTGTTTCGTTGTCACTTTAGCATAACTGCCTCATTTGATGAGATTTTCAGAAACCAGAGGATGGGAATTAAATTACTCTTCCAAAGAAAAACACTGATGCACCTTCCCTTTAAGTCGACTTGGCAATATTACAGCCTTTTGCCTCAGACATACTTGAGCCCTTCTTAAATACCTGACGAATATCAAGACATGAGCAAAGAAATAAACACCATCTTTCCGATAGTTGAACTTGCCACCCAGGAAAGTATAAATTATGAATGAATTGCTTTAGAGTACTGTAGCATAGAGAGGGGCAAATCATATGAATGAATGCTTTGAGTATGGTACTGTAGCACAGAAGGGTCGAAATTGAGAAATAATACTCATTACTGCTTTTGAACACCAGGAACAAGACAAAGATGGTTTCAGTCTGAGAAATGATTGTCTGTTGGCTGTGGCTGAATTAATGGCTCTGACAGTGGCTACAGCCACAGATCAGTGCAAAGGCCTATTCTTCAATGTTACGGCTGCAGCCATTGGCGATAGCCGTAGCGGCTTGATTCCAACACAGCACAACAGAATGAAATTAAAACCACATGGCACAGCTAAAATAAAAACTTGTTACTCACCTATCTGACTGACGCATCCTCCTCTTCTTCTAGTAACGTTTCTCTACTGCCTGCGAGTAACTTCTGGGCACACGCCTCACACACTGCCTGTGTGTCCTCAGACATGTCATCCCTCTCTGCTTTACAATGGACGCAGGTTGTTGTCTTTTGTTGTTGTTGATGTTGTTGATGTTTACTCCTCCTGTAAGGTTAATAAATAAAATTTACATTTGAAATTTTTAATGTACTCATTAAAGTATGTTAATCCCCTCTTTTCAAATTGTGGACATTATGGCCATAATGGGAGACTTTGGAACAGTAGGTGGCAGCAGACTTACCGGGCAAATTTCCATTGTTTGTGAAATTGGAGCATGCCCACATTTCCACCTACCGTCCTCAAATTTCTCCCATTGTTGGTGTTAAGGTCTAGTGCACCATATTAAAGCTCCATCTGACAGAATGTGGGTTCCAATCCTGGCATGGTCAGTCCCAATGCTTGTTTCAATGAACAAGACACTTAACACTATTGCTTCATGCTTTGAATGGGATGCTAAGTTGTACATCAGGTGAATCACGATGGGTTGTGCACATACTTTAAGAATATTTATCGTGGAAAGAGTAAGGGTTTATCCCTGACTTTCTGGTTCACAGCATGCACTCTTGTTTACAGATTTCCTCGGGCGTACAAAGTACAGTGATTATATTTGCTGTAAGGAAAGTCATTTATAATAAATTGTCTCATTCTCGTACAAATTGTATCTGGCTCATGAACACCAGTGCCACAAGCTGCCCGGCCAGGGATCAAACACATATTCTAAAAAACGGAACTTAAAAACAGTGACTTAGACCACTCAATTTTCAAAAGTCTTCACACTTCTCTACAAGGTTAAGTTGCTACGACAAGAAAAAAATTACTTCAGGGTACACTGCAATTTTGAAGTGTACTTGCATGAAGTTAACCAAGCAGAAATTTGGCATTACTAAACAAATCAAAACAATTATCATTATTTTTTTCTCTCCAAAAAATCAATTAATCACACACTAAAAAAAAAAAAAAAAATGCGTAAGTTTTAGAAAACAAACTCTACGAAAAAGAGAAGAAAAAAAATTCACACTAAAATATCGTCACCGTTTTCACGAACAGGCAAATTCGCGTACGCAGCAGCAAAACAGCATTTTGAGAAAAGCGCTTTTGAAGTTTTCGCATTTTGAAAATTGTTTTTTGACCGGTCTTTTTATCGAAAGTATGTAATATCTTCCTGTGATACGGTGGTGTATAAGTTAAATAACATGAACAGACACCTTTTTATTTCTTTTGGTGCTTTGTTTAACAGCTGCTAAGCTCAGAAAAGAATTGTCACTTCGTGAAAACGCAAAATGCTGAGCACAGCAGTTTTGCCCCACTAGCGCGCCATTCGTTTACACATGAAGTACGCACACGCGCTGAAGTTGTTTACACACCACGCGCAGATTTGTCCCTTCGTGAAAACGCAAAATGCTCAGTACAACATAATTTGCCCCACACAGCCGCCGTTCGTTCATACACACATTGCGCAAAATTGTCACTTCGTGAAAATGCAAATCAGAGAAGTAACAATTATTCGCCTTTTTAGCAATTAGCGTAATAAGCAAATTAATCACTTTCAAGACATAAAAATTTGCAGAAATGTCAAGGACACCAAATACATTTAGAAAATTGGAAAAACAAAAAACTGTCAAAATATTTTTGGGGGGGCAGATTCGCTGTTCGTGAAAACGGTGACGATATGTTAATGTGGATGTGGAGAAGGAGGGGGAAAAATCCTATTACCAAAAGGTACAGTCTGCCAATGAAATTATTTGTACAAAATTTGGACACGCATTACATATAAACAGATAAAAACAGAGAATGAGTGATTTACTAGGATCCTTCCTCACTCAAATAATTCAACATCCCAAACTGTTGGACTCTGATTATGGTAGTTTGCCTGATTCCCATATAAACATCATCAGTTTGAAAACAAGTTGTTGGATTTTGAAGGGTTGAATTCTTATTTTTGAATTCAGTTTAAAAAGGAGATTTCTAGAGAGATTGTCTAATCTTAATGTTTTAAATTGCACCTTGCATAATGTGTTACACTACTTTTCCACCTTGTGATGTTTTGGGGCGTTTTGTTTCGAAAGTGATTTAATCTTGAAGCATCATTCATTTTGACATTAGCAAAACCAAATTCCCCAGTGAAAGACAAATTTGTTTCTGAAAGTATTTCTAACAATTTAGCTTTTCTTAGAATGCTTGCTCTTTTATTTTATGAATATTATTGTATATATCAATGTAATTAAAATTCTCGGTTGAAAAAGTTTGAAATTTCAACACCACAATGATTTCCATGAAAAGTTACATTTTACTAAAATGTTTTTAACTTCTCCCCAACAAATACCATTATGACTTAAGATAAGAGTTCCATTTTGACATGACTACTGGCTTCTTTTCCTCAGTTTGTAAATACTGAAATCACCCAAAAGTGTTTCAGCATGTGAATGGACATGCAGGCTTATACTCAAAATAATTTGAGTTGACTAGAACTATTAATTTTTCAATTACTCTCAAATTTCATTCAAAAATGGACGGAAAAGGCAGTTAACTTTTTCCGTCCATTATAGATGTAAATTTATGGGTGATTTAAAAAAAAAAAATAACAATAATAAAAAGTTTAAAACATCAAATAAAATTAACTCAAACTATTTTTAGTATAAACCTGCATGTCCATTCATATGTTGAAACACTTCTGGCTGGTTTCAGGTAATTGAACAAAAACAACAACCATTGAAAAAAAAACGGCTAATGTGCGAATGCAAAGTGGGTACAGTTTATTGCATTTCCCTTGGGGGGAAATATTCACATTATGTGCAAGACTTGCACCTTCTATTGCCCCTCCACAGATGCTTCATTTGTCCAACGAATGGTCAGCTCAAAAAGAACCAGATAATATCCACTCCATCTAACCATACAGATGGGTACATTCACAGCCGTTTCTCATTATCACAACACACCTCAAACTGCCATATAAGAACGGGTGGTCTGTTTGTGCAACACTGTACCCCAGACTACATGACTGTGGTAGTAATATACCACATAACTTGACCATATATGTACACGGTTGGCATGCCATGAGTTGATGATAGAGGAAAAGAGGAAAGGTGCCTGTCTCTCATGATGTGAGGGGAGTGACCACCGGTAACCAGGAGGAAAAACCTCCAGACATGGCTGATTATTCTTATCTTGACTGTATCACAGCCCAGGGGAAGATTGAGCAGTCTTGTCCAATTATGCGACATTATCTTGTACTATCACTTTAACGATGCTAGAACATTCTATGGGTGTGTGTGTGTGTGTGTGTGAAGAACAAAACGGATACTGTATCAATGTACATGTGTAGTTTCACCTTGTACATCTGAGCAATGTTCTAGAAGTTAAAGGCAAAGTTTAGTATCGTTAATTTTTTACATGTATTATAAAAACAGACGCTTAGTTGCATTCTGAAAGCTCACTGATTATAAATTTCAGAGCAGTACCAATTCTCAAGAGAAATAATTTCGTCTGAAATACTGTCAAGGATGAGAGAAAGGCATTTGATGATACAAATAAATCACTCTAGCTTCTTTCCATTGGCTTTATCGAAATAAGCACATATGAACGTACACAAAATTCCTTACAAAACATAATTATAGTATCACACATCGGCACTGCGTAAAAAGAAAAGTATAAAACAATCCTAATAATATTCTTCATGCCTGATGCATAATTTGTTTTGTGTAATTTACGCAATAAAGCGATCACTGAATTTGTCGAAATTTTGACAGCTTTCTGGTTGGTGTGTTTTATGAAACCTAAAGGATGGGACTTCATTTACTCCAACAAACACTATCCCTTTAACCCTGTGCTTCCCCCAGGTTGATGAACTGACCAATGTGGTAAAACCTGTGAGTGAACCACACAGCAGGCAAAACCAATCAAAGCAACAGAGCTAGATGAGAAAATAGTCTGATCCCTGTATGGTATAATGAGAATCAGTATTTCTTTATCACTATCGCAGACAGGGCATATGACAAAAGATCTGGTGGGTTTACAATCCACATATTGACTTTTTGCAGGACAGAAGTCAAGGAAAATCCACGATCTTGACCCCAGAACAGATGATTTTCTTTCAAAGATTATTTTTGTCAGTAGGAGAAATCTTTCAGGGAGGTGCTGAAAATGAGTCAGCAGATAATGATAATGGCAATGCCAAACACATTTGGATGGAGGTGGAAATACATCACGGACCATTATCATGGTAAAGTCATCTTAATTTTTTTTCAACCCATTCAAATCAATGTAACCGAACTGAGGCTGGAAGGACAAATAGTCTGACCCCTGTTACGTATCTAATGAGTATCACTATTCACAAAGCTAAAGCAGTCAGGGAACACAACAAAGAAGTTGACAGCATGATAATGGGTTATTAACAGAAGACAGTTTTATGTGAACTAATTACATGTATCACTAGTGATTACCATAAATCTTTTATGTTTCTGCCTGATATATTTCACCCCCACCACCCCCCGAACAAAGATACTGAAAAAATAGGAAGACTGCCAACACATGGTCTCGACAGCTCAGTTGGTAGAGCGCCGGCACATTCATCCGGAGGTCACAGGTTCAAATCCCATTCTAGTCAATTTCTCTTAGTTCACCCTCAAATTGATACATTTCAAGTCAAAGTTTGAATACATAATAGTCACCTCTCATTTTCAGCCAAGCTTATGGATGCATTTTTCAAAAAGTGTCCATTGTTTAACCTACATTTAAATTGGATTAAAAAAGTGACAAAAGTGTAACGCCGTTGGTTCTCTAAGTGCAGATAATTTTCTCACACATGGCAGTGTTTCAGTTGGAAATAATTCTCACGGCAATGAGGACTAGTAATAATAATAATAATAATAATAATAATAACAAACATTTACATAGCGCCAAATCCATTAATAAAAATGCTAACTGGCGCTTTACATAAAAATCTAACTACGAGGAAACCTTAAAAAGGTATAACAAATATGTAGCAGTAGAGACAGTAAATACGAAAGTACATGTACTACAATCCACATTGCAAAAACAATCCAACAAAAAAAGAAAAGAAATGTAAACCTACAAAAAGCCTCAAGTATAAAATAGGCAGTGTAGTAAAAGGAGTGTAATCACTAAAATACCCCCAAATTGCCAAGAGATCATATCATAACTCCTGCACCAGCCAGTGATGAATAACAAGCAACAAATTGCAAAACCTCTCCCCGCCCCAGCACACAGGTCCAAACGGGTCCAAACACAGCGCAAATCGTGTACAGACCAAACCCATAATCCAATAGGCAGCACCATAATAAGAGAGTATCGAGTTTATAAAAAGCTTTTGAGATTCAAAACTGTTAAGAAGTTTTCCAATCATATCTCATGTTACATAATGACCAGCAGAGCATCTAGATTAAAGGGGCTGTGTCGTCATGATTATAGCAGGGCTTACGTGGCTGTGAATGGAAAGATGAACTCTCACCCAGATACTGCGCGCGCACGCGCTTGCGGTCAAATCACAAAAGGGTGCCGTCTTTGTCAAACTGTGATGTGACTGCCGGCGCGCATATGCGCGTAGTAACTGGGTTATTCCATTTACTGCTATAATTATGACGACACAGCCCCTTTAAAAGATCCAAAAGAAAAACATGCCATGGTAACCTATTGAAGGCATTGCAGGCTTTAGATGATCCCCTACAGTCTCAAAGAAAAAAAAACAATCAGGGAATAACCCTGAACTTCACATCAGAGAATGTGTCTTCTCTAGAACCATGGCTCTGGCTTAGGACTCGTTAAGCCACCTGGAAGCCGTGCCTCACCCAAACAAAGCCACAAGATGGCTGATTACAAGTCATAGCCAAAGCCGCAGTTTGGGGAAAAGATCTCTTTTGATTGCAGCTGTCATCCTGGGTGTGCGCCAAGGAGCACGTACACACACTCCACCTGTTCCTAATAGTAACTACTCAATGTACATCATGAGTGTGTCACGGTAGGCCTATCAAAAGACTGCCGCATGATGTACATAGACACGTATCAGCTGTGTATTTTCGACTCTGCAATTCTTGAACGTATTCAAACATTTTTTGGGAAAATTGCCTTCTAATGTATTGACCCCCGTGCACTGACATCAACGCGGCTACTTTGTTCAGGGGAAATTGTTTGTGTCTGAAACGCTGCCTTGTGCGAGATAGTTGTCAACGCTGTAAAGTGCATCAAGACTTTTGTGTGATGCACTAATATAAATACTGTTATATTATTAATATCACTGTCTACCCATGGTTTGCCATTTTGGGAGTCAAATTGCATGTCAAGATATGGTTAGCGTGTAACTGCGCGCACTACTCAATATATCACATGTGGTATATAACTGACTCCCAACATGGTGCATCTGAGATTTATTGTGGTGATGACATCTGGGGAAACAACTGGGTCAATTGCTTGGATTACATGGGTCCCGAGACTTGCATAGTCTGTGCCGAACTAAAGCAAGTATTTCCAAGAAGCTGAGAAATAAGTGAAAACGACAAAACAGTATTTCTCAATATGTCAGATCAAAGGGAAAGCTCATCAATGTTTTTTGGAAGAGGAAACAACGTTCCATCCTGTAGTTTTCCATTAACACGCCATACAACTAAACTAAGAAAACATCATTAATTTATGCGGTAGTGGTTTTAGCAGAAAACAACAAGAAACAGTTTCTAGTTTTGACAGGTATTTTGTGCACATTCAATTGTCAGCGATGCTTCTTTAGGTTTTTCTTCTTTTTTGTTGTTAATATTTTGACTTCATTTATAATCAAAACTATACTAAAAATAAAACATTTATTGATCTCATTTTATTTGGACCAAACTGACCGGAGTTGCTTATCGGCTCAATATTCTACAGCTTTTGCACACTGGAATACACAAGGTTTACATGTTAACTAACATGTAAATTATAAGATTGTTAAAAACTGATCAAATATATATCCCCATCAGCCATCAGCACAAGGTACCAAGTTGTTGCATTTCATTGCTTAGACCTGCCAAACTTTGTGCAAGTCAACCTTTGATCCAGTTGACTCTGACGTCTGTAAAATCCACCCGATGCATTTATCCCCCACTGTCTATAAGAAGTGAGGCTTGAGATGCCACCAGGCACATATTATGAGCATGCCGGTGATATATCATGCTATCGTGTAATAAACAACCCATTGTTGAAATTGCAATAAAAAAAGGGGAAATGGCCAAGCAAACAAAACTTTGTAGTCAGTTTTCTATGGCACTTTCTTATTTAAAAGAGAAGAAGAGGAAATTAGTTGACCAGCTGAAAAGTTACATGCCTGTTATATATGTGCGTATTGAATGTGCCATCAAAATGTCAAAAATTGTCGATCGACACACTTATGAAGTGCCTATTTGGCACCTCATGTCTTGTTTATACACAGCAGTGGCTAGTGGAATTGGGTTGTCAAATCGTCCTTTGGAACCTGTCACTATATTCATGTACCACTGTAAGAATTTATACTACTTACTGAATGCTGCCCCCGCTTGGTGCTCTCTGTAAGTTATGAAGTATCTTGTCTCTCTCAGCTCCGACGCTGCTGAACGCTCTCTTGAAATGCTTCCGGAAACTTCCTATCTTCTCCTTCGTCGACTCCAAGCTGGACGTCTTGCGGGTGGAGTTCAGCATCCCCCGTCCGGAGACGGAGGATGCCCGGATGATCTCGGTCGGGAAGACGTCAAAGTCTTCCTGGAGGGTGGTAAGGTTCTCCAGGGAAGAGGAGCGAACCAGGAGGGGTGGCTCTGGAGAGGTCGGGGAAACGGCGGGGCTGGATGTGCGGGCTTCTCGGGCGTCTTCCAGGTCTGTTGGGGTGCTGCTTGTTGAATAAGCAGCTGACCATCGATATGAGAATAAAGAGATTGAAATATTGATGATAGAACACCAGAAAGATTTACCGTACAACAAAATTTATGAACTAACTTCAGAGAACTATAATATGGTTGCTTCCCAATTGAAAACATCTGAGAATTAAAACAGAGAATTAAAACAAAGGACACTATTAATAGTCACACTCTCGGGGAACCTTTCGATTTAAAGGAAACCTCTCAAAAATTAAAAGAAAATCATGCCTAAACATTAAAAAAAAAACTTAATGTAAGAAGGTCCCTATTGAGTTGTTTTAGCTTTCATAAAACACACACAGCACAACCAACCTGTAAAGTGCCATCAAATTCAAGAGAATTTTCAGAGGGAATAAAATATTTTATGATCTTTCTTAACTTTTGGGGGATTTTTGATGCCAATCATGATTTGGCAAGATGACTTAGAAATAACTACTCAGGGACAATTTTCTCTCTGAATTTCAAGGGGATAGATAGTTTTCAGAAAAAATAGTACTGGAATAAAGTTTATAAAAAAATAGTCAGATTAGAAAGCATCAAATCTGCTTTTGATCATTGCTGATCATGTACATGTACTGAACCTTCAATAAAACAATGTCTGTTAAAAACAAAGTTACCTTTGACATCGAGCCTGGCAGAACAGCAAGTAGACCCACTTGAATTCTCCACGGTGCACGCATACTCCCCGGTATCCTGTATGACAGTATTGTACAGAATCAAGGTCGAGCTTTCCTCAGTGTTGACAAACTCCAAGCGTTTGTCATCCTGGCTGAGGTGACTGGGCAGTGACCACGTCGCCGTCGGTGAGGGCTTGCCGGAAAACGAGCAGGTCAAGATGGCTGTCTCATCGGCAAAAACAGTGCGGGATTTGACTCTCTCCGTGAAGAAGGGATGCTCTGCAAGGAACACGAAAAAAAAATATGTATAGTGAGGTTTGGTTTTATTTTTGACCGTCCAGGAAAATTTCTAATTACAGAAATTAAAGGTCTGTTTCCAATATCATGCTCCTGTTGTGTCAAAATCAAATGAATTAAGTTTTAATAATAATAGACGATTCTGACAGAGCGCATATCACCGTGACGTCCCTGTGCACTTGAGAAAAAGAGAAAGAAAGACAAGGAGAGAACAAGTCTGATAACAAGTCTCCTCCACACAGTCAAAAGTTCACAAAGGACTTGGTTAAAGACAACATACAATATGGGCAAACCAATAAGGCTGGAAATTTAAGTTTGTATCTGTCCTTAAGTGCCCAAGTGTATTCCCAATCTGCAAGTTCATCGCCAGAGTTTTATTTTGGAGCAGTCCTCAGCATTTGATACAAAGCCTGCAACTTCTGCATCATCCCACATAAAATCCCTCATATCCAAGTGCCTTTGTCTGAACAAATTTCAAAAAAGGTTTTATACATAAAGCCCGGTTCATACTTCACGTAAATGCGAAGCAGATTTGACGTCACTCTCCTACATTCACAGCGAATTCTGAACAAAGTTCAACACATTTTAACTTGAGCGAATTTTTACAGATTAGTTGTGTTTTGTTTATTGAAAACTGATGATTGGTGTATATGAAGTCTTTCAAAAAAACAACAAAATATCAAACATTCTTAGGTAACAAAATAAATGATTCTTTACCTTCAGAAGAGCCAATCTTCTTGACCAGGCCAGGGGAGACGTAACCCTCAATCCCTGGGCTGGTTTCATCGACTGGCAAGGTCAGGATGTGGAACAAGTTGTTGTCACAGACCTCTAGTAGTTTCACCATGTCCCCTCTATAAAGCTCCTTAGATCTGTGCCCCTCTGCCACCATGTCCTCTACGACTTCATAGGTTGATCCGACGGACGGAATAAGCTAAGGAAATTTAGGATAGATCATGGTGAACCAAGGAAGTGGATCTAGGCTGTATTTTATACTTCTGCTTACAGTGGAATTCTTTGATTACCGTCACCATACATCGCTTACAAGTCAAGTGCCAAATTTCTGCACTAGCTGTGTAGGCAAAGAATGCTTTAGTAACTGTAGCGTGTCGTGGCTGCGCGGTTTACAGCGTCAAACTCAAGTTCTGATGGCTGAGATAAGAGTGTGAGTTTGAACCTGAGTGGTGACACTTGTGTTCTTGGGCAAGACACTTAACTCTAATTGCTTCTCATCACCCAGGAGTAAATGTGTACATGCCAGGGCAGAGATTGTTGATGTGAATGATTATCATCCTATGTGCCCATTTGGCTGCCGGTGCTGTATACTCCAAAGGAGTTGGGATGGTTTCACGAATGCTCAATGAACAGGGGGTAGTAATAGTGTAAGGCGCTTTCATTTAAAATTGCCGTATAAATACTTACCACTACTTTAAGTACATACAGCTACAAGCAAAAACATTCTGTGCTAACTTGAGAATTAATATATCATTTGTGAATTTTTCAGCTACACAAAGATATACTTACTGCACTGAAAGCACTGAACTCTGCTGAACCCATCATACTGTCAACGCTCCCCCGACCTGAGCGGGGGACATTCAGCAAGGACGGACTGGACATCAAGCTACTTAGGGACTCGGTGGATTTGCTCATGTTGCCCAGGAGACCTGCACAAGTCCAAAATTCTACTGTTAACAAAATATCTAGCATCTAAGACATTTAGGGTGAGTTAAAGGGGCTGTGTTGTCATGATCATAGCAGACTTGTGGCTGTGCATGGAAAGATGAACTCTCACCCAGATCCTGCACACGGGCACGCTTGCGGTCAAATCACAAAGGGTGCCGTCTTTGTCAAACTATTATGTGACTGCAAGCACACACACGTGTCTAGTAACTGGGTTATTCCATTTACTGCTATAATCATGACGACACAGCCCCTCTAAGCTGAGCTTTCAGGTGGAATTGCCTATATCTGTCCTTTGTATGGAACAGGTTGTCATTATTGTGGCAATATTAGCCCTGGTAGGACTTTTCCTCTGTGTATACAGGAAACAAAATCCCAGTCGGAAAGGGTCTGCCCCAGGATAGAAAATTTTCAGATCTTACCTGTGAAAAGCTACCAATTTCACCTCATGAACATTTCATGGCCAAAGGCATTTTATGACGACAGGGTTTGAACATCAAATATTCTTCTTTAGTCCCTCATTTTACATGAAATAATCCAATTCTCAACATAAAATATTCAGCAAACTCTAAACACTGTTCATCACTCAAATCAAGCACATTAAGCATGATTGTACAAGCGCTGACAACACGCACTGCAGTATGCACCAATTAAAAATGTATAGCCCACAACCATCGAGCGACGTGATTTGCCGCTACGCAAGAACATGCAAAACAGAAAAGACTATGTCGAACACCGGTCTGGCACTGGCCTGCATTAAACAATATTCTACCCACTTGATTGTTACAAATTAGTAGCTTCAGACAAGTTTAAAGTTTCAGTTGGTCATGCAATAGTCGATTGGTTAAATGGTTAAATGTTCACAAGTTCATAGTCTACATTGTTAACTGCACTTCTGTAATTTTCTTGCCAACAAATAGAGAAGCTGTGGATGATACGCAATGTCCTAGCAGAATCTCATGTCATGTTCTTGAGATAAAAAAATCCTTCACCAAATTGTCCTTTATATTGTGTGTCCACAGGTGGTCGAAACATTTAGCATAGTGTCATAAATGAAGTTTTATTTAATGTGGACTGGTGGCATGGAGGCATGCGATATGGTTTGAGCTAGCTACCATGGCCTAACTGCTTAATATTACGACTTTTATGTCATGGTGTATCCATATTATGCTCCTTTTTTTTTACTCAAAGCAATGGAAACATTTGTTTCCCTTTTGAAACTATGCAACAAAAACAACAGTGATGGCAGTAGCATAATAAAAGTCTTAGCTAAAGGTCCATTTCATATGAAATTAGCCTTTTGACTAAAAAAAAGTCTTATTTCATATGGTATTGGCCCTTTCCACTAAAGGTCTATATCATATGGAAATGACACTTTTCACTAAAAGGTTTATTCCATATGCAATTTGCCTTTTGACTAAAAAGTCTACTTTATATGGAAATGGCCCTTTCCACTAAAGTTCTATTTCGTATGGAATTGGCCCTTTCCACTAAAAAAGGTCTATTTCGTATGGAATTGGCCCTTTCCAC
Organism: Marthasterias glacialis; assembly: GCA_911728455.2. Classification (NCBI taxonomy): domain Eukaryota; kingdom Metazoa; phylum Echinodermata; class Asteroidea; order Forcipulatida; family Asteriidae; genus Marthasterias; species Marthasterias glacialis. The sequence goes on from OU452223.1 coordinate 14,338,362, forward strand.
TAAAAAAGGTCTATTTCATATGGAATTGGCCCTTTCCACTAAAAAAGGTCTATTTCGTATGGAATTGGCCCTTTCCACTAAAAAAGGTCTATTTCATATGGAATTGGCCCTTTTGACTAAAGGTCAATTTCATACAAAATTGGCCTTTTGACTAAAGGTCTACATGAATGTCATATCAAATTTCCAACTTGAGCTCTTTTCCATGAGGAAGTGGCCCCTTTTTGACAATACTTCTCTTTTGTATGGAATTTTCTTTGTAATAGGGTTAAAATAAATTGGGTTAGGTTCCCCACAGGGACTTTGGTATTAGTCCATGTGCAAAATATAATACATTTCTGTACGGAATAAGATACCTTCCAGTTGGAATATCTTTATTCCAAATGGAAGAGCTTGCCATTCAAAATTGAATAAGCCCCTTTTCCATATGGAATAACTCTTTTTATATCCATATGGAATCTCTCATTCCTCACGGAATATGCAAGGTTTCCCAGAAGGAATAGGCTACGATCCATACGGATTACGTTATAATAATACCTGGTTCCGATAGCAGTGATGACATGGAACTTCCTGATGAAAGCATGGAGATAGCACGCCGCTTACGCGTCATGATTGGTGAGTGAACTGAAGGATAGGGGCGGGGGGGTCAGGGTGGGTTTCCGTCACAGCACACAAGGAACGAACATTAGTTAAGAAATGTTAAGGGATGCTAAATGGAAGTGCACTTAATCAATGAAAAAAACAAAAAGTATTAAGAAAAACAGCATTTTGTCCCGATCCTCGTCAACAGTGTTAGATTTTAGAGCAAACAGTTACGATCACTACTGGTAATTTCTACACTTGGCAATAAAATGGCAGTGTCCTTTTTATCAGCATGCATTTTTGTTTTCCTACTGCCGATTTATAATTTGCTCGAAAAAAAAAAACTGAACATGGGCAAGTTTGAGAAAATATTTCAGTATGACTGTACCTGTCAACTACCTTGCATTGTTATTTTGTTTTATTACAATTAAAAGGTTTGGCCGTTATTTATTAGTGAACAACTTCTTCCCCAAACCACACACTAGACAGTCAGTCACTCATGCTTTAAAAAATTTTTAAAAATCAGTTACACCTCCACGTTGGATGTTGACAATGCACAGAAATTGTAATCTTATTAGTTTTTGTATTGCTAAAAACTTGTATGAATGTTTTATAACACAGCAAACAGTGACAGCTCAAACCCCAAAAAAATCTTCAACTGGTTTGAAGGGAATTACAACATTCGTAATAAATATTATTGTTCATCTGATTGTTTACGTTGTGTTCAGTTGAGAAAAAAACATCATGCAGAACTAGCTCTAAGAAAGTATCCTGTGATGTGACAGGCTTGTAGCATTTATTTTTCCTGATTAGCCCCAAAGTCCGCAGTACATTTGACTAGCTCGCATAAATTTTGACTAGCCTATGTGATTTTGTGTGATGTTCTAATGCAAGATAATTTTTTGACTTCACATAGTTGCTACCTTTGACTAACCAGCCATGCTACCTAAGAAGCAAAATTTGACAAGCATGTTGCATTCTTGACTAGTTCTAGTATGCCACTTGTGCCTAAATCCAGCACTATGTAACATATCAACTCAATACAACTACATGTAGCTTAAACTCTCAAGCTCTCAACTAATTTATTTTTCTACTGTTTCAAAAGTACTTTGGGACTTTTTAATTGAGGCGCTGTGTAACTCAAATATTCTTGTTCTTTAGATTATTTCATACTTCAGATTATTTCATATTTCAAAAATGACCGTTGTGCCTTCCCTTCAAACCAGACCGTCAGCAAAACTCACTACTCACAACACTGCAATGTTAAGACTACATACCTAGTCGCCGTTCATTTGAGGACTTCCCTTCCTTTAGATCCTTTGGCACCTCGGCTATCAAGTCTCGAAGCGCTTTCACCCATGCCTCCTTCATGTACTTCGTCTTCCCCTGTTTGAAATAAACCAACAGAATGAAAACATTTCTGGCTGGAACAAAACATAACGGGTACTTAAAAAGGTGTGCACAACATTGATCAGATTGAAAGTAGAAATATTCAAAGATTTGCACATGACTCACATGGTATATAAAAATTGTCAAGGTGGAAAAACTTTCTTTGAAATATTTTTGCTTGAAATGCTATACTCTTTGAGAAATACATTAGGATGAAAGAAAATTTACCTGAAGTGTTAACGTTGAGGATCTTCCTTGAGAGATCTCAAACCGTCTCTCATCAGCCATGTCCTCCGAGACAATCAGACTGCCAACCTGGGAGATAATATCAAGAGTTAACAAGACGGGCGGTGATAGTCTTGGGCCTTAAAGTAAAATCCTAAACCTCACCCTCATATAGACAGACTTAAAAACCCATCCTTGTTTTGGAAGCCAAACCAGTGGGCTTTTTGATTGTATTGATCACTTACAATGAGATGACTCTTGTAAACGTAGCCCACCACATCTCCTTTCAGTTCCTTCCTGGGTTTGGTGAACATCAAGACATCCTTGAAGAGGAAGAGGTATCGCTCCTTGCCTCGTCCCTTGGGCTTGCCTGGCCATGCTGAGAAGAAATCCTGCCGGTACAGCTTGCCGAGTTCTGTCACGTCACGCTGGATTAGGAACACTGACTCTCATTAATATAACAAATATCCAGGTTTTCTTTTCCCTTACATTCCAAAATCTATTCAAATCCAAAAGTAGTTTTTTCCCCTCGTTTTTGATGGACTCAGCTAAATTCTGAAGAACTAAGCATAATTACTGTATTAAGTAGCTTGGGCATTGAGATGTTGTATTCTGATAGAATCAGGAAGGTTTCTTGTAAAATATGCTCACAGTGAGAGCCCGAAGCTTAAGTGGTTTTATTAACCATTCGTTGGGTAACTTTTGCGACCAAATTGATTTGGCATTTGTTTGAAGTATTGTAATATTGAACCACTTGCAATGTTGTATATATATCATGCCATAGGAAGTGACTACTACAAGTAAACTAGCATGTGCAACCATGAGTAAATCTCTTTTGGGAGGTGTGTTGGCTCTGAAACCTGACAGGTAGCTTATTTAGCAGCTCTTTTCAAAGCCACCACTCCTCCCAAAAGAGATTTACACATGGTTGTACCCGCAAGTTTACCAGTAACAGTTACTGCCTATAACACCAGAGGCTTATTGCGAATGTATCTACCAACAATTAGGTACTCAAAGCACTTATTATTATGAGTTTTTTTTAAAGAAAGGTTTTTGAAGTTTTTGAATTATGAGACCCATTTATGTAGTAGCACCTTATAAGGTGCTGCGGCGCATTCAGCAGCCACTGCCAGAAACACCGAGGCAAACCCCCTTCTCTTAGTGATAAGTGTAACTGGGTTCTTTTACGTGAGGCGCACAACACATGGGACCTACGGCTTTATGTCCCATCCAAAGGCAAAGCAATAATGGTTAAGTGTCTTGCTGAAGGACACAAGTGTCAAGACCAGGACTCGAACCCACACTCTGCTGATCAGAAACACCAGAGCTTGACCACTCGGCTACGACACACCACTGTTACATACACAGTGCAAAGCTTTAAACATCACTTATATTCTGCTAAGTTGGGTAGTTTATTAAACCTTCCTTGTTTAATCTATTGTAGTAAATCCATAACAACACTCACCTGGAAACCTTCTATGAGTCTCAGATGCATTAAATCATTCGCTCTCTTGGGAACTTCAATCATCACATTTAACGCAAACTGCAAGACAAATAAACAACTTCATCAGTCTCTAGAAAAGTAACCAGCGAAACTTTGGTATATTTTCCTGATATTCTGTTCTTCTTCGTTCGTTCTTGAGGCTGCTTCTTTTCCTATGTCAATAAGCTCCCTGACTGTTTTTTTTTAGCTGGGGCAAAATGAATATTTTCCTAGGCTTGAAGATGAAAGTATGGATATCTTTATCTTAAAATACAAGTTAAATAATAAGTTGCCAAAAAGTTGGTTTTCCAATGCTACTGCCAATTACCTTTTTAACCATCAGGTGCTTTTTTTCAGAAGGAGAATCAAGATTTTAATCTTTTGAATTAAACTTGAAAAAATTATCTCCTATCTCCTCCCTCCACCCCATTTCGCCCATCTTCTTCCTACCTCAAGTTCGCTGCAGTCCTCCTTGGCTCTGGATGTGTACTTCACAATCTCCTTAAGGAGGAGTTGATACTTGGTGATCCTTTGCACTGGCTTGATGAGGTAGTCACCTAGACCTAATTGGCCTGGACCCGTACCACCGCCATATTGCTGTTGAACGGCAAGAAATACCATGAATACATCTTCAAAACACCCTACTGTATGAACATTCAACACCATCCACTATGGTTTAGAAGGATAGATACACTATGCCAGCCTGCAGTATGATATTTAGTGGTAAACCCGTCTACACTGTACACAGTCAGCCCTCTTACAGTCTGAGCATTCAATATCGTCCATAGTGGTTTTGAATGATATATAAACTATGCAAGCCTGCAGTATGATATCATGTGGTAATGCATCTACACTGTACACAGTCAACCCTCCTACTGTCTGACCAGTCAATGTCATCCACAGTGGTTTTGAATGATAGATATATACGCCAGCCTGCATAATGATACCAAGTGATGAATGCATCTACACAGTACACAAATGTACAGTTAGTTCTGTGCAGTTGCCCCACCATTCACAACCCGTGTAAATGAAATGGTTGGTCAACTTGCTGGAAAGTGTTACAAACAAGTGTGATCAATTTGCTTTAACACAAATACATTTTTATACACGAATAAAAGATCCAGAAAAATGGGTCCTCTTGACCTTGATAAGATTATCTTGATTTTAATGGAACTAAAAGAATTACCATAGAGAAGTACATACAACTCATGACAACAAAAGTTACTTTGCATACACTCAGCTTGAAGGTTTGAACTATGGGACTTACCAGAAAGAACGCTTTTGCTGCTTGAGTGAGCACAGTGTCTGCTTTGGGTTTATTCTTGCAGTACTGGACGTGAAGGTTGATGAATGTAGATTGCTGTAAATCATCAACACATATATCATCAATAGTGGGGTTGTAAGTTCACTTTACTTTATCAATATCACACCCAGCAGTGCATAAATGTATTAAACAGAGTAGATAAGGTGCTTCCTATAGACTAAACCGAGCAGCTCATCCATGGTGGTTTGCACCACCAGAGCGCGCACGTCGATGCACACACACTGTGAATCCTCCATACATATGTGCGGCTGACGCGCTATTGTCATTTTGCGCATGCGTGTTGCGATCATAGCTGCGATGGTGTAAACCACCAAGAACGAGTAACTCTGATTAGTAAATAGAAACCACAAAACACAAGTCCGTATTTTGAGGCACATTTGACCATTGGCTTGATACAAAGAAAGAAAACCAGTTATTGTATAGGTTCTTGTGAAAAGAAAAAAGCACTATTATTTGAACGGAGGCATTTTGTTAACTAATGAACTTGAGTAAAATGCACCAGACAGCTCGGCCAAATCCCATAAAGTAAATGCATATAAACTGCACATTACACCGTGCAAATCTTGCACATATTTGAACATTTTGGAGAACCATGTTGCATTAGCCTTTTTGAGATATGGTGGACACTATAGAAGTGCACTGTTTGATTTGAGTGAATACCTACAAATTTACCCAAATCAAATAGTGTCATAGTATTGTGTCCAACATAATACCAAAATGTCTTATTGTGGCACAGGTTGTCTTCCACCTGCATTGCATGTCATTTAAGGTCGCGCTTGAACGAAGGCTAGTTGGGTTTATGTAGAAATCACTTGTATTGCTTTAACGTTTGAAGGAAAAAAATCCACTCTTGAATCGGTCCCAACTTTGGCGTACGCAACACACTCGCAAAGTCTATACAAATATATTAAACCAAGGTGATTTCTACATAAACCCAACTAGCCTTCGTTCAAGCGCTACATTGAAATGACATGCAATTGCAGGTTGAAGACAACACATGCCACAATGCAACCCAGGCAAGAAATGCAAACGTTTAACAAGAATCTAGCCCCTTGTCCTGAAGGCTGTTCACTCACCCACTTGATGAATGCCCTGGCTATGCTGTTGGCATCGTTTTCACACTCCTCCAATTCATGATGGAATTTACTGTTGAACAAAGGAGAAAAGGCAATAGATTTTAACCACGTTGCCACCATCATTGTCATGTTTCCTGTGTGTACACAGCACTACCGAATACCCATTCTTCTTATATAAAAATAGAACCAGACTATTTTTCCCCGACAGCCTCCGTTTGGCTTTATTGATTTGAATGGGAGAGTAACAAGATTGCTGCAATGCGATTACACGATTAATAGTGACTAGATATTTTCAACACATGTGGCAGAATTTTAACCCCTCTGCCACATCCCACATTCACTACACACTCAATACTGCAATTTGTCATGGCAAAATTTAACACTCATGTATGTTAACCCCATAGTTATCTTGCTAAACCCTTCTTCCTGGGAATTTCTCGCCTCAGCCCAATTTCATGCAGCTGCTTAAGCACAAAACAATTTTGCTAAGCAGAGATAGGTTACCAGCCAAAATACCATGTGATATGTACCACTTGTGACTGGTTTCCTGCTGATTTTTGCTCGGCAGAAATTTGTAAAGCAATATTTTCTACTTAAGCAACTCTGAAATTGGTCCCTGATGAAACGGGCTTAAATGTATAAACCCAGTCTGTCTGCCAACTAAATCTTGTGACTACGACTATCCCCCTGACGAGAACAAGACATCTAACTTACCTGTTGTGAAACTCATAGATCTCTTTGATGTTGCCGAAGATATCGTCTTTCTTGCCTTTGAGAGCTGCTGGGACGTTGGGGTGCTCAATGGGAGGGATGAAACGGGTCGTCACGTATCTGAGATCCTTCACAAAGTCTCGCTCTGTGTCTAGGAGTTCTTTAAGTACAAACCTGCACAGTTGAATGAGCAAAATGGAACGATAATATAAACAAACCTAACCATCCTCCACCCTCCACCCTTCAGAATCCAACTGTATGTTCTGTTTGATTCTGTTAGCTAGACTGAACATTGTACTAGTAAACTCATTATGCTTTACATGTGGCATGTCATAGCCAAGCGGTCAAGCTCACTGGACTCAAGCTCTGGTGTTCCTGATCAGCAGAGTATGGGTTGGAGTCCCGGTCTTGACACTTGTGTCCTTAAGCAAGACACATAAGCATTATTGCTGCGTCCTTCGGATAGGCGTAAAACTGTAGGTCTCGTGTGTTGTGTAATGCATATAAAAGTACCCTGTTACACTTATCGCTAAGAGAAGGGGTTTGCCCCAGTGTTTCTGGCATAGCTGGCACCAGATTGCGCCACATCACCATGTAAACCCTTACATAGTGCTATACAAATGGGTCCCATAATTCAAAAACTTAGCAAAAATATTACAAATATACTTATTATCTTAAACAAATGTGCATAAGAATAGGGAACTTGTTTGATGGCGCATTTATCATTATTACTATTTTTACACAGATTCAAGCACACTACTGTAATCAGAGTCCAGCAGTTTGGGTGTTGATTTACCATATGGTGTCTAGTGCGACAGGATCCAATTAATCACTCTAGGCTTTATGAAACTGACCACTGGTGTTACGACCGCGTCAACGAGAGGATAACGTCCTTAACCTACTCACCCTCGCTTCAGCATCGCCTCTTTCTCTTTACTCCCAACCTCCCTCTGCTCTTCCTCCTCAGTACTGAAATCCTCAAAGTCATCTCGCAGACTCCTGGACCCTCGTCTGGCGCTGTAGTGACCGCTACACACAAAAGGCGTCAGGTAACTCGCCGGTACCCAGCCGACACTGCACGGGCTGCTCTCAGCTCTCACCAGCCAATTGAGGGCGCTATTTGAATCCAGCACCTCAAAGACTTGGTTCTCTGCCATGGCGATGAAACCTTTCTGTTCTGCCGAGGGTGTGTAGGAGGCAACTGCCATGTAGAGGTCATAACACTGATTGGGAAAAACACAATTAAATTAAGTCAGGGAGGTGTGCAAAATGTAAATGTAGAGGGCAAAATTTGTCTAGAATCTATCTTACAATTTAAGGTCCAGTCTGAAGGACACAGCAATCATGGTGAAGAGGCAGGGCCAGAATTCAAATCCACATTCTTTGCCGACAGATCTTAATTATGGCACAAGAACTAAACCACTTGGAATTAATAATCTCGTGCATTCAAAATTTCTTGTGACAATAGGATTTTTTTTAAACTGACAACACAAGATCCGAGTATGGAAACAGTTCAGTGAAGACTCTGACATTTTCTTGCGATAGTGTTTTTACAGAAACAACCTGTCACAAAGTTAAACCCAATTTTAATTTGTAGAAGTCCTGTTTTCAAGAATAACAGTTTCCAGTTTAAGTCTCTTTTGAAATGCTGATGAAACTTCTTCTTTTTTCAAAGTATGCAAAGCAAGATCAGCTCCACAACAAGTTGAGAGCTCTTTCAAAGGATTTTGCTACAAATGAGCAAATTATAAGTCCAAAAACTGATGAAAGCATGTATTGGTTTGTATCATAGACTACTCAAAAAATGAGTTGTAAGAAACCATTCCAGGTATGATAATCTGAAAGCTTATTTTCTGTTTACTTGAAACTTGTTTCAATGGGATGCTCTGGGGACACAAGGTGGCAGCAGACTTACAAGGTAAGTCCATTGTTCTCCAAAATATGGTTAATAATGGAAATTTACCTGGTACGTCTGCTGCCACCTAGTTTTCCAAAGTCTCCCACTGTTGTGGGGAAACTCTCCATATAAAATACCATGGGAGAAAAATGTCTCTCAAATCTCAGGCCTTGTTTCAATTTAGCAATTTAAAATTTATAATCAGAAAATGAACTTGTTATAAATCAGAAAATGTCATCTTTGGTGATTAATTGTCTAACCCCCATTTCCTGAAAGCCACAATATTCAATGACATTTTCACCTGTTGGTTAACTGCTATTTTTGAGGAAAACTAGAGGTTTTGAATGAATAGTAATACTTCCACAACCAATGATGCACCATACATTTCAATTAGTTTATTGAGAGAAATGGAAAATAAAGTGAAATATACCTGTGTAGCCTCGGCATCTGAAAACTGCTTGCAAGATGTGTGATGATTAGGTGCATGATACAGGAGTGCAAGGTTAAGAAAAATGCAACAGAAAAAAGACGTTAGAGTACATTAAATGGAGATTCAATTATGAAAAGTGCATTTTCCACGTCAAGCCGTTTTGGAATTAGTGGTAGCGGCTGCGGCTAGATCATCCCGTTAACATGTGTTGAGGCATAGGCTGCCCTTAGCAACAGCCGTAGCCGCTAATTGGGACACGGCCTGACTTGATAATACAAGGGTTTCTTTGTACACATTTAGCGTGGGTTTTGAATAGACGAAAAGTAGGCGTATATTATACAAATATTTAGCAGCTCAAGAGTGCAATGGGAGGAATATTATCCCAAGGTAAAATTTTAAATGTTCCATTTCACGAGGCGAAACCAAGTGAAATGGAACAGTCAAAATTTTACCTTGGGAAGATATTCCTCCCATTTCATGAATTAAAATCACTCAATATTTGTTTTATATAACTGACATAATTATAGATCTTGTCATTTGAATTTTTTCACAATAAACAATCAAAATAAATACGATTCATCGTCCACCCTACACTCTGATAATTCTAAAACCCCTACTATCTAAAGAACATGGACGAATCCACGTAGACTCAAACCTTGTGACACAGACGCGCTTTATTCTTCCGCACTCCACGCGCGCGTGATGACCAATGTTATCTCTTCAAGCAAACTTGACGTGCAGCTTCAATAATAGCGCCATACGCAGAGGTAGAACAGCGCAATATACGGGGTGTGATGATATTACAACCTTTTGCACAGGTTCTCATTTGCTTTAGCAGCGGCGCTATACTTGTTAAAAACACTGGGAACAAGGATGATCCTAACTGTTGAATGGGAAATACTATTCCCCATGGGGGAATAGGACTTTTTGATCGCCGATGCGGATGGGAGTAAAAGTGAACGACATGTGACATAAGTTCCACCAATCAAATGACAAGGATCTGTATGTCAGTTATATAAACCGAATTGAGTTGAGACTGAAGTGGTTGAGGTATCAAATGTGTGTTTTCGTAAGAGTGTTTGTATTGCACAAAGAAAAAGACACTTGCCCAGAAACTAACAGTGAAATATAAGAGATTCAATAGACCCATTGCAATCACTGAGGTCAGAGCAAGACCTATCATTGGCTGATAGTAAGGGGGTAGTGCGAATACATGTACATGTTTTCCATTCTATGACCTCAGTGATGATGGGCTATGCAAGGTGTCTATCAGAAGATAATCCAGCTCAAGTGTTAGAACACTGTAGAAACCCATAAACCACTTATTCTTAATACTTATTCTTAAAAGAACACTTAATATCAACAACTATGAGCAAGTTCGAGTGCGCACTCTGGTTAACTAAAGGTCGACCATCTTGACCCGAACCCAGGCCGGTCGACCATTGGTCGACTGCTGTGGTCAACCATTTAGAACCAGCCTCAGGACCTTGGTTTCTCCCCTGGTCCCAGTAGCCTTGTAAACATTTGTAAAGCGCAGAAGGTATCCAGTGACGCTATTGCAAAATGGCAGAAAGTCATGGAAATGCACGGACCGGTGCCGACAAAGAATTAAGAGTAGGTAACCTAGACTACCTAACAGGTCGTTTGAGTGTGTATGTCACCCCGAGCATTGGTAGTCAGAGATCAACCATGGGTCGACCAAATGTGCGCACTCGAACTTGCTCAATTTTGAACACTGTAGTTGAACATAAAAATGTTGTGTTAAAATCAACTGAGTTACTTGCAGAGTAGACTTCTATGTAGGGACCTGGACCCAACTTCATGGCTCTGCTTACCACAGAGTTCTGCACTTATGGCCTACAGACCAAAGATTATAGAGCGACGTAGGTGCAAGATGGGGAACTCTGGCTGAAATGTGAAATCTCACTGGACGTCATTTCGGCAAGTGACTCTATTGATACAACACTGATACGTGCGGACCAGTGTAGACAATGACAATTGCTATCAATGGGAAACACAGGCATTCACTTGCCGAATTGGCGCCCATGTGTGTTTCACTTTGCAACAGTAGATAAAGGCCCAGTTCCCCATCTTACGCCTACGGCACTCTATAATCTTTGCTACAGACTCACTCGATTTACAGGGCACCGTATGTGCAGAATTCTGTGGTAAGCAGTGTCATGAAGTTGTCCACAAGAAAGGAATAGAGAATATTACTATATGTTTGTAGATGGGAATAAGAGGGTAGATATAAACATTTAAAATTTTTTTTTTTAAATGCTCACGTCGTCAATAATTCTTCCTTCTTCTAGCTCAGAGAGCTGTCCATCTTTGGAGGTATGTCTGTTTAATTTCTGCTTTCCTCTGGAACGCTTCTCGATGCCTGTTTAAGCAAACAAATAACAGACCAAAATGTATTCATGAACAAAACATAATTACACATTCAAGAGGTGTACGCAAAATAAACTTAATATCCTGTAAAGTGGTTTTCTCTTGGTCTAGTGGTGATGAAGACGTTTTTAACACACTTTAAAGGATTCCCAGACTCTCTACATCACCACAAAAGGGGAAAACTGTAGGTTTTGGACACAGTATTACTAAGTCTTTCAGCATTCAGGTTGGCTCAGTGGTTTCTTCACTGCCTTTCACCTCTGTGATCCCAGTTCGATTCTCGAACCGGAGTCTTGCATGTGGATTTGGGTTTTCAGTCCGTACCTGATTGCGTGGATTTTTTTCTCCATATTTAGGATTTTTCCTCCCATATCTTAAACTGAACATTTCTACACCGTCTTCTCTACACAGGTATCTTCAGGCCTACAGGTCACAGTGCTGGGCGCTTTTGTGGATCCCTTGATTTCATTACCAGAAAGATACAGTAATAATATTAATAATTTGATTGCCAAGTTTAAATCTTCCCAGACATTTTGAAGGCAAAAAGGAGATACTAGGTGAAAAACCTGACAAATTACAGACCTTTTCACCATTTCTGCAAGAAGTACTCTACTTAGTAGTTTCAAAGTTGTCTTGTTTGAGAGTTATTTCACATCACACAACTTAACTTACTCTGTTTGGCGACAAAGTTGTAAATGGTTTTCCTGTCCTCTCTCTCAGAAGATGATGCACTTCGTTTTAGCAGTTTACATGGGATATAACCAATCTAGTGCAGGAACGGAATACAGGGTATCAAGAACACATAAATCATGGATGGATGGCAACAGAAAATTGAGCAGAACAAGTGGAAGTTCCATCATGAAAAATAACGAAGGATTGAACCACAGTGTTAAGAAAACAGCGGACAGTAAAATCAAGTGATATTGGAAAACACGGCCCCTGTTATTAAATTCTCGTCTCAACCAATGTGATCATGAAGCCTTAAAAAAAAACTTGATTAACGAGTGAGCCAGAGTACATGACTACCTGCAAAAAAGTGGCAAATGTTTGCACCGTTTTATTGTCTTGGATTAGTGTGGTCATGTGAGTTGTGAAGTAGAAAGTGACCATAACTAGTAAAACTTGCGGGTACAACCGTTTTGTAAATCTCTTTTGGAAGGAGTGTTGGCGCTGAAATGAGCCGCTGTGGTACTGACGTTCAGAACAGTGCACAGGAGAATTGTTGTGAAGTGTTTTTACTACCCACGACACCCAGATTCCATTCAACTTTTTTTCAACACAAGAAATCTTTCAGGTTGCTATCTCCACCCGACTACTTGAATGACTGACCATGTCTGCATTGGTCTTGTGTCTGACCAGCCATTTGTCTTTCCTCCTGCCGTCTAATAGCTCCACCTGTTCCCCTCTCTTGACGGACATCCTACCGCTAGAATCACTGTAGTCTGACTCCAAGGTGAAGCTCTTCAGTAAATCCTGAAAGTTTTAATGCAGTAAAATGGGTTTAAAAAAAATAATCATTCCCATCCACTACCTCAACACTCGCAGGCCAGGTACAAATTTACTCCTGGCTGATGATGAGTGTCTTGCCCAAGGAATTAAGTTTTGCTGGAGTCACCGTAGTTGGACTCTGGGGGGAAAACTCTTCAGCAAATCATGACAATTTTAATGTCAAAGTAACATGAGTAAAAACAGGTAAAACTGCTCATCCATTTAGGCATTCCTCCTGCCTGCAAGACTACCAAATAACAGTTTATAAAGATTAAAAACAAGAGAGGTATGGAGTGGCAAGGGAGAATAGAACGGTGTAAAGATGGGTTAAGGTAGAAGGGGGAAATTGATATTGAAACCAGAGTATTTTTTAACCAGTAGGAGCCGGATGATGTTTCCCCTGCCTGGAAATGGAAGCGGTGTTAAGACGCTATTGTGTAATTTTGGAATACCGTAGCAAAGGTCGGCTGGACATTCCACTGCTGAGCATGCACAGACCACACAAATGCCGTCTAATGCTTCGTTTTACCCACATAAAGACAAAACATGGTTTTAAATAGCTGTTGTTTTCTGGCTATTGAGAGGTGGTTTTTGTGTAATCCCCGATTACAGACCTTTGGCCTTTTGTTCCAAATCAAGAGGCATCGAGAGGCTTCCACCATTGTTCATTCATTGTATTTCAGCTCAATGGAGGTAAGTCAGAGTGAGCCAGCAATCGAGCCATGAATCTGTGTAACGGCCGATGTTTTGCAATTCCCAGCGCGTTGATTTTACATTTCTCTCGGTCAAGAAACAAAAGGGCCAATGCAATAAGGAGAATTTTTGTTCTCTTGGCATTGTCAAGTCAGGGTTTCTTTGTGCCAGCGGTACTCTCAAAGAAAAATTATTTCGGCAATTCTGCCAAAATAATTCCCGGCAGCAACTGATAAAGAAACTTTGTAATCTTCTGAAGTTGTATTAATCTCATGTTACAGTTCTTCAACGTGTAGTGGCTGAGGAGTCTAGCTCATCGGACATCACGTTCTGGTGCCCTAGTCATTATAGTATCCAGTGTTGGAATCACTGTTAATGCACATGTGTTCTTTGGCCAGACACTTAACTAAACTGCTTCTCATCATCAAGGAGTAAATGTGTACCTGCGAGGGTAGAAATTGAAAGTTTGAATAGTCAGCTACCTTGTGCCCCCATTTTGCTGCCGATGCTGCATGCTCCTAAGGAGTTAAGATGGTTTCAGGAACACTCACATCACAATGAACAGGGATAGTAGTGGTGTATACCAACCACTTTGGTACTTGGTTTATAATTAATAATAAATGTAGAACAAAAAGATAACAAAATTCCTAATAATTACTGAAAATTTAAGTTGCCAACTGGATGGTAAACTATTTACCTCCTCAATCTGTGACGATTCCCCGAAGCTCTGTTCATCTTCTTTCTCCTTCACAAGTCTAGAGACGATTCTCTTGTCATTCTCATCAACATTGTCACCTTCATTGCCATTTAATACTGGACAAGAAAAAAATACCTCGGACATGTTACTTCCTTTTTTTTGTATATAGGCTCTTTTAGATTTAAAATTAATGTTCATTTTTTCCCCCTCATGAACAATACTCAAAGGTATGCAATGGCAGACATTGTGACAGAGGTGGCAGCAAACATGCGCACATTTCCAAGAACAATTGATTTACCTGATAAGTCTGCTGCCACCTAGCATACCTGAAAGTCTCCCATTTAACTAAAAAAAAATTATATTTTGATTGAGTTGCATGTCTCACTATACTTAAAATATTGAGATTGTATAGGCTTCAGACTGATCATGTCACCCAGGGCAATTTCCATTGGTGCCCCTCGTTTTTTGCTCTTTTTAAGCTCAGAAACAAATTTAAATTGTGTCATAGAGGTGCCCTTTTCCTAGGAAAAACTTCATCTTCAAGAACTCAGTTCTTGAAGAAATTTGAACTAAAAGGGCGCGGGATGGAATTTGTTTTTTTGATCAGTACCACAATTTAAAGGAGTGCTTTTCCCCTTTAAGTAAACTCAGTCAATTTTTCTTTGTTCACCCCAAAATTCAAGTAAACTCTGCAGGAAAAACAATCTGTAACCCTCCCACTCCCTGACCATCAATATCATTCACATAGTTTTGATATTGATCTCATGTGGTGTATGCATCTACACAGTACAAAATAATTCTGTGCACAGTTCTTCCACCATACTCTAATCTAGCGCAGTTGAATAGTTTCCAGTATTTGGTCAACACACTGGCAAATGTAACTGAGAATATAAGCATTGAAATATTAGCAACGACATACAGATCAATTTCAACTCACATTCTACAATCAAGAAGGCAATGCAGGCCTTGACCCCTAGTCTGTTCTCTGCCCTACACATGTATTTTCCGTCATCTTCTTGGCGGACTCTTGAGATGGATAACCTCCAAACATTGCTGTCTTCAACTCGTCTACACCTTGCATGACTAGTATCCTTGAGTTCCGACCCGTCATGATACCATCTAACCTTAGGCTCGGGGTCCCCCGTCACACACACTTCAAATTGCACGGATTCTCCCTCCAGAATTTCAGTGGTCTTCAGGGCCTTGATGAACCTCGGTGCCCCCTCTGTGTCGCTCTCATCCGATGTTGAGTTACCCGTGGAGCTGGGCTCGATGGACGTCGTGCTGTCCCGACTCGCGTTCTTCCGGAATGCCTTGCGGTGCCGAATGATCTCAATGTTACTGTCCGGGCGGCTACGCTTCTGAATGCTGAAAGGCACGCCCTTATCGGAGTTGTTTGAGTTGGACCGGCTGACGTCTGGTGAGGATTCATCAGCCCAGTTTGCGTTGCTGTCCAAGCGGAGGGCTTCTAATACTCTAGATGAGAACTCACGAATGTCCTCCTCGCCGCTCTGACTCAAGGTGCTGTCGTCTTCGGCATTGAGAAGGATCTTAGGGAGAGTGTCTTTGGATTTGGTCTTGACAATGAAGACCTCATCGTCCAGGGCAGTGGGGGAGGATGCTGAGAGTCCATGTGAGGAGCTTTGGGACTCCTTGGCCTCGACTGTGTCTTCATCCTCATCACCATCAGCAGATTCAGGTTCATCCACAAGACCTGTTGAGGTAAACAACAGGAATGCTTCAGTGTTAAGCTTCAATAGCAGGTGCAGCTTTTGTTACAAAGACACTAATTATGAACAGAAATACATTTTCCGATTTTGTAAAATTGACATTTAAAATTACATCATTCACTGTTTGAAACAGCAGTGCTTTGAAGAAGATCCTGTTTTCAAAGGAATTTTATTCATTGGATGAACAAGGATACCCCCATTTCATCACACTGAATGTTTAATTATAATTATTATTAATTTCTGATAATGAAACCGAGGATGTCTCAAAAGGAAACTTAATCACTGTAGCTCGGAAGCCTGAAGAAACCTGTTAACTGAACTAAAAGCACCATGGTAAACTCCTACTCTTCCACGATAAGTGTCCTGGGTTCTTTAATGTGCACTACCCATCCTAGTACAAGGGCCCTATGGACACAAGTGTTGCGACTGGCCAGGCCGGAATTCGAACCCACGTTCTGAAAACTACAGAACTTAAGTTCGACGGACTAGACCGATCAGCCACGACAATCCGAACTGATGTTATAATTACATTAAGGATAGAGAAAAACATTATTTTATTATTTTTTATTCATATAATTATAATTTTTTTTTTTTAACCCCACACCAATGTGTGATAAGCACTGTATACTCAGTGCTTTACCGAGTCTAGCAGGTAAAAAATCCATAGACATACTGCTTGGGTGGGATTTGTAACCCTGCCATTCTAAAGCGAATATTATTTCAGTTTATCCCTTATCAGCAATGTGTGATAAACAGTTTATAATGTCTCATTGAATGGGTCTGCAAATCAATGGTTTTATACAAACGAATGCTACAAACCTGCAACAGCAATGACAGCACTTGTGCTGGTTGTGCCGAGAGAGTTTTCAGCGACACATGTGTACACTCCACCATCTTGAGCTTTAATGTTCCTGATAACGAGCGCCCAGGTGTCCTCGCCGTCAAACTTGAGTTGGAGATTTTTACCGTGCTGGAGCTCTGTGCCGTCTTTGTACCACAGGATTTCAGGCACAGGGTGGCCTTTTGCTTGGACTTCCAGTCTCATGGCGTCACCCTTGAGAATAAATGTGTCTTGGAGTTGGGTGAGAAGTTCAGGAGGGGAGTCTTGACTGGGTGAGTCTTTAGTGGGCAGCTCTTCAGGAGGGGTTTCTTCAAGGGGAGAGCCTTCAGGTAAACCAGCAACCGGACTCGCGCTGCGTGGTTGGCTGTGACACTCGAGGAGTGTAAATTTCTGGGTCTTGTCGACAGGCGAGGTGGCTTTTGAGCTTTGCTCAGAGTTTCCATCTACAGCTGTCTCCGGGAGGGCATCGAGGATTTCATCCAAGGTGAAGATTTTATCTTGGGGGCCACGGAAGAGGCAAGTTCGTGGTGACATTGAATGTGACGAGTCTGCTGGTGGTTTTAAGTGTGGCGAGGGAGTCAAATCTGATTGTTCAGTTTCGTCAAGTCCGTTTTTATCAAGAGGGTCTGTTTCCTGCAAAGAAGCAGTCGTCGTATAGCTGAAAGGTTGGGTGTCCACTGAAAGGTCTTGGTCCATGTCTTGGGCAACCTCTTCATCTGAGGTCTTGTTAAAGTCATCTTTGGCAGCAGTTTTAGTTTTGGGCGCAAAGCCATTTGTTAATGGCAAGTCACCTTGGGGTTGTGGGGCAACTGGCAGGCTATCTGTTTCCCGCATCATTTGTTCAGCAATTGCACTGGCCACAGTTTGGGCGGCCATGTGTTTGATAAAGTCATCCTCTGTGTCACTGTCCACAAGACTGCTGTCAACATTTTCTGACTGATGAAGGCTGCCGTCTGATTCCGACACATTAGCTCTGAAGGCATTGATCTGCTCCTGAAGAGCATCGTCAACTTCCTTATCAAAAGAAGTCATTTCTAGAACGGAGTTTACAATATTCAAACAGGCATCTGCCTTATCCGATAATGCCATAACCCTCTCCAAACCATTATCAAAGTCCTCGTCGAGATCTGACGAGTAACTGTTGCGATACTTCTTCTGAGGTTTACCCCTGCGGGTCGGTGTTTTCGATCGACCGAAAGTGTCCTCAGAGGAATCGGATTCCTGCTTCAGGCCGATATTGAGTTGATTTCCGTCACCACTTGTCCTCTTGCTACGGTTGCTCTTGCGGCTTTTGCGGTGGTCTTTATGTTTCCGTGGTGACGCATAATGCTGCTTCTCCCTCCGTCTGATCACTGCATCCTCTCCGTTCCCGCTACTACTACTGCTGGAACTCTCTGTATAGTCTGCAGCACCCAAAGTTCTGTGTCCAGCTTTCCTGCTACCTTTATCAGGAACAACAACAGGACTTACTTTTGGACGAGCTTCAAGATTCTCCTTACGTACAAACGTTGTCTTGCTCAATTCCAGTGGCCGTGGTTTGTCTTTTGTAGTAATTTCAGCTTTGGGTGTCGAAGAGAAAGGAGGTGAGGTGATTGACTCTGTTCCGTCACTTGGGTCTGCCTCCTCCTCTGAAGAAAAATCAAAAACAAAAACTCGTAAAATATTTTGTCTCTTTTGTCACCATCTGATTACTTGTTTTTCAAACACTTACAGAAAGACAGGCATAAGAACTGAAATTGAATAGGTAACAACCATGTGAATTAAATCTCTTATGGGAGAAGCATTGGTTCTTAGAAGAACCGAAGTTGAGATTTAGTAGCATCTTGATGATTTGAAGTGCTCTGCTTGTCATCGTAATTTTCCAGAAGACGAGCAGAGAACACTGTTTAAATCGTTGTGACACCACTACTTGTACAAGTCTATTGCAATCCTGGGTTCTTCTCAACATCAGAATCCACACTTCTCCTTGAAGAGATTTACATCACAAGGTTGTTTCCTGTAAACCTACTCAGCTCTTACGTCCTACACCATGCAAAGCTTCCAATCAGACTTCAAAAGCAACCAATTCCCCACACCACCGAAGGTTTATAAGCAAGCCACCAAGCATCGTGCATTTTGTTTTTCTTAAAATAATGATGACACACTCTTTGCCAAACAAACCTCAAGTCTTTTCAAGAAAACTGGTGAGAAGTTTTATCTCAATCTACACACATTTGAAATTAACAATCAGTGTTTTTATCCCACTCAGGAATTTCTGTGAAATGACTCACTGGCCGATATATATGCATTCAGACTAATCACTTGGTATTGTAAGAAACAGGTTTTTTGTTTTTGCTTTTTGTTTGGTAGTTGTTGGTTCAAACGTGTTAATTGAGGATGACCCAAGGGGTTGTTTAAATTAAATCCTGAAGGCCAAATTCATTGTGAATTGAGAACCACAACAAATTCACAGAATCTGTGGGTTGATCATCTGGGAATGAACACACAGAGTGAGCATCCACCCTTCTATACATGTTGATCCAACCCATTTCAAGTTGATTATTATATAAGCAAACAGAAGTCAACCTATGTCAACAGCAATAGCCCCAGGAATTTGGAAAGTGCGTAGCAACGAGTAAGTTTCCAAGGGGTTCAAAAAGTACTGGCCTCCAGATCAAGTGACAACAACATAAAAAGCTTTATGAAACTCTCGCAATAGAATTTACAAAAATGAGAGGCCAGGTACAAACCCAGACTTAATATTCTCTCGGAATGTTTTCAAAAATTCAACTTCTGACAGGGTTTGTTCACTTTTGGATTTTGATATGAGAACTTTGGGGTAGTTAATTGATCTTCATTATAGATCAGTCATCTTGCTTTGCTGCCATCCAGAACAATGGTAACCAAAGCGAGACTAGATGCAGAAATATGACAAACATGACCCAGGGTTTTCCCAATGCCCAAGCTAGTGTATCAGGCCAATACGAGCGAATTATGGCCCGATACGCAGGAATTAATATATTTTAAGATCAAATTCACAAAAAATCATAAAACCATTTTAAATGCTCCAGATTTCACAGTAGAGCTTTTCAAACCAAACATAAACATCAAATAAAAAACATTCCGAGGACCAGGTTTCAATTCAGCGTGGTTCGGTCACACTTTAAAAATTTGGATCCAGAATGCCCCCCCCCCCCCCCCCCCCCAGTTTTGAAAAATCCTGGGGATAACCCTGCATGAATACAGTGTGAAAAAAATATATATATTTCGTACACCCGTCGTGTCATGCAATTTAGCTGAGCAAAAAAACCTTTGCTTTAATTAATAGTAAAACAGGTTACCAGCTAAAATACTATGCTGGGTACACTGTTTGCAATTGGTTCCCTGCAAAGCTATGCTTGAGAACTAATATTTTCCATTTTCCAAAATGTTGCATTTTCTACCTCAAACCTGACCCAGGGAATTTCATGTACAATGGAAATTTATGTTTAAAAAAATATGATACTTTTCAGCATGCTAGAAACAAAGTATAATGGCTGACAATAAATTATTCAGAAATGAGTGAATACATTTATGATGACTTGAAAGTTTCCTGAAGTCGTTGAGAAAAAATGGCATTGTACATGGTACAATTAGTTACGAGGTTATGTCAATATACAATAGTAGCTTTTAAAAGCAATTCTTAATTGTTTCACTTCAAATTTGTCAATGTCATGTAGTTAATGACTGATGTAAAGTATAGTGCAATGTATAGTATGTGGTAAG
Source organism: Marthasterias glacialis (assembly GCA_911728455.2). Taxonomy (NCBI): domain Eukaryota; kingdom Metazoa; phylum Echinodermata; class Asteroidea; order Forcipulatida; family Asteriidae; genus Marthasterias; species Marthasterias glacialis. The sequence continues at coordinate 14,359,060 of OU452223.1, forward strand.
TTCCATAAACTTTATTTGAGCTTTTAAATTGAGACATTTGCAGTGGATTGTAAAAGATTGTTCAATATTATTTAGTTATAATAAGTATTCAGTTGAATAATTGCATGCTAAATCTGAGGTGAGGATTGGCAATATCATTTACTGTTACATGTCACAAACAATGTTATCTGAAAACGTTTTTTAAGGGCTCTTCAGATATTTTTATCTCGCTGGAAAAGAGACTTGATGTGTAACAAGCAGACGAAGCAACTCACAAAATTAATTGGTCTACCCTTTGAGCTTGTGACGTCACGCCCACGAAATATATGCAGATTTTTTTTTATTTCAATCTGTGTACGTGTGCTCGGTACAAAATGGAATTCAAAGCTTCAGTGTGTGTGAAGTTCAAACGTGTGCACATGTGGCAGACTTGGAGATAAAGGTGACTGTACATGTACTGTATGCCACTAATGTCTAGAAAAGTAGCTTCATTCTAATTCATAAGTTTTCCTACAAAATAAATAAATGTATCATAAAACTTGTCAATGTTTTCACGAAGGGACGGGCATATACCCGTCGCTTCGTGAAAACACAAAAAGAGTAATTTCGGGATGCCCGTCCTTTTCATAATTTCTCGAATAAATCATAAATAAATTGATGAATTGATCATAAAAAATCACATTTGATGAAAGTTTAACTCATGCTAAATCACAGGAGGAAAGTAAAGGCTTAAAATAATAAGCATTGTGCTTTTGTTTTGCAGTTTTGAAATGTGACGATGCTCTTGTGTGATTATCTCCAAACATTTTTTTTCCAATTTGACATGCCTGTCCCTTCATGAAAACATTGATGAACTAATCTAAGCCGTTTTCATTGAAAACAAGTTTTCTTAAGAAAGAACAAAAAAACCTGACTTTGAAAAAACAAACAAGAGTTGAAGATAGAATATTAGGATTACACATTTTTAAGTTACATGTGGATGAGAAACCAGGAATGACCAAGCAAAGACACGTATCCTTCCCACTAGGGAACTCTTAATTTATAACAAGTGTTCAAGAGTCCTTATGAACAGTTTGAAAAAAGCAGCGTTCTCCTTTAACACTTGTCCGCTCGTAAAATGCCAGTTAACAAATGGTGTACTTGTATCTGAGGACCAGTCAAACTTCTGTCAAAGACAGGAGCTTGTTAGACCCACTGGACCACCTGCCAAAGTCCACTAATTTTTGTGTTTTCCCCCAAACACATTATTTTTCAAGATTGACTGATTAGATTTTCAAGTCCAAAACTCCTCTAAAAGTTCGGCAAAATTAAAAGAGAAATAAAGAAATCAGCAATGGTCTTGTAAAACGTATTTCTCGCTTCAGTGTAAATGTTGAGTTAACAAGTTTTATAAGTCTTGTGATCTTGTAGAGCAAGCTAGTCTTGAAATTTGAGTCTTGTTATTAAGAGAGGTCAGGCTGGCCACGACATCACTTCCCAAAGCTACATAATGTGTAAACCACTGCCTCCACAGAGATATGTGGGTCATTATGGATTCAAATTCAAGTCCAACACAAATGACAACGTTGAAAGAAAACTCCTTCGTGAAAAATCTGGCAGACTAGTGAAAGTACACCTTAACTACTGATCCCTTCAGAGTCACCGAAAAAAAGGTTAAACCCTGAAAAGTGCAATGAAATATAATCTTTTCAAGCGCAATGAACACAACTTTGCAGTTTTCACTTCAGAGATTCTTGTTAGTTTTTGAAGCAGGGCGTTGCAGGCAGATAGACCCATGGAGAGGACGATGGTGTGCATTACAATGATAGGCTGGATGGACAAATTCCGACCTCAGAAGTGGGGATTTGGTTTAACCATAACTGTTTAAATATGGTTTTCAGATGTAAACAAAATGGGGCGCCTAAAATCAGGCACGAGAGTCATTAACTGACAATTAAAGGTATGAAACTCGAATCCAAATTTCAGGAGGTATATGTTGCAAATTTAAAGCATTTCAACTTATTGGTTACCCCATGAGTTATAGATTTCAAGATGCTTTTAGGAACAGTATCCTCAGCACTAGAGAGGTAAATCAATGCGCATGAAAACTTATATCTGAGGCAAACAACAGCTTTGTTTTTCAACAGGCAGACATAAAACTTTCTACATTCAGCAAAATGTAAAATGCTCATTTACAACTGACTTTTACATTTCAATGAAAGATAAAGAAGGGCGAAGACTTTCAAATCAGGGTGCCCAAAATACACCCAGACTGACCCGACAGCCTTCCAGCAAACCCCATATGAAGAAGACCCAAGGAAAAAAAGACGTCATGTGGGTATAGTCAAATGCTGGGACCTGTGAAAGTGCTCATGTTTGTAGCCATCCAACATTTAACTCATACACAAGGTTCTCCAAAGGTTTCCAGATGTTAGAATGTGTGAGAGACTTGCAGTCTGTAATTGAGCCAAACCATGATGTCAGAGGCAAATCTTGTAGTTGGAGCCCATGTGCATTAGGGGCAGTCAAAAGTCGTCAACAATTTCAGTCGTACAAAATGGGCGACAAGGGGGGGGGGGGAGCGGTGTCAGATATAAAGTGCAACTTTAGAAGGTGTTTATAAAACTTTAATATGTCTACAATGGAAACACAGAGGAAGCACAAATGGTAAAAACAAGTACTGACAAATCTAGCACTAGCAAGCATTCAGGTTTTTCAGGTTTATAATGCTGTATGGGGGTTACTGTGAACTTTATTTTAATAAGAACCCACAATCACGGACACACTTAGAGCCCCAGCTCAACATTGGTAAACTGACTGTAAATGCTTCCATTCTTTGCACAAATCAAGGTACTTGTAATAAAACCAACCTGTGAAAATGTCAGCTCATTTGGTTGTTTCATTTGCGAAAAAAAAAAACAGTGAAAATACATTCAGCATTTTTGTATGCATTCCTATAGACAAAGTTTTCGTCTCACTGAGACGAAAACTAATTTTTGGATCTTAATGTATTTCATTGAATATTTTAAAATGATAACACTTCACGCAGAAACATCTCATGGAAAGTTTTCTACCATCATTATCTTTGTACCATGTAAGGTATATGTAAATCTGTGAACGTTTTGTTTTTCCTCTTACCAACATTTGTAAGTACCGGTACTATTCTGGGACATGGGGGGAGGGGTATAAAAAAAGTAGTACATTCAGCAACCTTATAAAATGTTGAAAACTTTAGACAATCCATTTATCAAAAGTGGGGATCATTTGGCCCACACTCACTTACCATGTACCATCAGGAAACAACGGCATAGCACTTCATCTGGTGCATCGGTCAGACAACATGCGTACTCCCCTTCGTCCTCCAAGGCAGTGTGTGCTATGGTTAAGAGGAAGCTGTCATCATCCACGCTGGAGATGCAATGAGTGCTTGCGTCTAGGCTCTTCCCATCTTTAAACCACGTAACACTGGAGGCCTTGTGACCTAGAGATTTCAGGATTATTAAAGGGAAAGTAAAGAGCATTGGGGTTTTTTTTTTCTTCGGAAGAATACATTAATTTCCATTATCTAGTCTTTCAAATAAGAACCCTTCAACGAACCCTTCATCAAATTCGGATGTCACATTTTTTGGTGAAAAAAAAAACCCCAAAACACAAAAATAAACAAGCAGAGTATGTTTTGTCAGGGATTGTGTGCATTCATATCGGACTTATTGCTTTTGCTGCAATGGAAATAAGCAACAGGGATTTTCAAATCCTATTGCCATGACTTTGGCAGTATTTCAGATGTATTTTTTCTTTGAAGCACTGGTACTGGTTTGATCTTTACACAAGAATGAGCTTTCAGATTGAAACTGATACATTTTATCGATAATTACCACTCCCAGCACCGTAATGATCGACAGTGGGGAGGAGGGGTGGGGGGGGGGGGGGGGTGTGTGTGTGTGACACCCCCAATATTTTGCTTCAGTCAGCATTTGAAGCCTCAGTCGGCAAAATATGCAAGAGAAGATCGGCCCCTTCAAAAAAGAAAAAAAATCATGCGGCAAATCTGGATCTTTCAGTTTGGCGACTGAAAATTCACTGTACTTCAAGGCTCTCAGAAGATTTGCCAAATGCCAGTCGCTGATGTAGAGGCAACTGTTAAATCCAATTTCCAATTTTGAAATGGGTACAAAATAACTTGTAAAACACCAGAGAGCATCTGATGTGTAAAATAATTTCCTGAGGCCCTACAGCGGGCCCCTGACTGTGATCAACTTGATCTCAAAACAACAGCAGGATTACTGAAAATTGTCTGGAAATTATGCGAATGCACATCAGTGGAAAATATAACTAAAATCATTAGCCGTGAAATACAGTCATTTTCGGTGTTCACGATTTTATTCCATGACGCTGGTGTTTGCCACCGATGCTTAGTGGAAAATCCGTTAAATGTTTCTCAAGTTAAGTCGGCAAATTTTTCTCCACCCGCCACCCCCCACCCCACCCGACTGAAATGCCTTCGCTACACCCCTGAGCGATCCTGTACAATGTCTTCAACAGTGTGAATACAAGCACTTATGGGCAAATCAGCACTAGGATATACAAAAACATATGAAAAAGGAATACAGCTACCTTCATTTACTGTCATTTTTAATTTTACAAATAATCCTGAAGCTCAAATATTCCAATCACTACCAAAATTCGCCATGCCAAATAAACTCTAAAAATGTTAAAACAAACTCTGCCCTCACCCACAAAAGTTACTAGATGTACCAACTTACATGTTTACGATCCAATCCGTGCACACACATACACAAGTTAAAAAAAAAATGTGCAATTCACACCGCAGTTCCAGCAACTGTTCTAAAATCCAATATGAATGGGAGCCCTACCCTGTGGTCTGGCTCACAATGCCAGGGACTGAGACGAATAACAGAGCCACTCAGTGGGTTCCCGGTTTCTTGGTCTTCCACACAAACACATACCACACCGGGGTAAAAACTGGAGCTGTCTTGTTGACACAGTATTGTTCTGATCATTGCTGGGTAAATTTTGCTGATGATATGGCCATTAATCATTAACCGTGCCCTTCTTTGCCATACTATGCCATGCATACATATATGGTCTTTGAACTCTCAACAGGTAAAGGGAGTCGTGATTAGAGAGATAATTAATTTTGAAGGTGAACATGGATTTTCGGGATTGATTTTCACAGTGTGTATAAATTGAAGGACTTATTTGGGGGATATTATTGTGTACATGTACCAGGGAATGTTCAGGGTCAGGAATAAATGTTGAAATTGCTGTTTTTAAATTGCTTTTCAACAGTGTCAAAAGTCGTGTTCCAACTTGGATTTGTTTTTAAAGTTCTGAGAAGAGTACAATCTGAATGTGAAATGTTAGTTAAAGATCCACAAGCTAGCGTATTGGGCAGATACACGCGAATTACGGGCCGATACGCAGAAATTACGGCCAATACGCAAAAAAAAAAATTTAAAATATTTTAATATCAAATTCACAAAGAATCCTAACATAAAACCATTTTAAATGCTCCAGTTTGAACAGTAGAGCTTTTCAAACCAAACATAAACATTAAATAAAAACATTCCAAGGACCTGTTACCAATTCAGCGTGCTTCGGCCGCACTTTCATAAATTGGGTCCAGAGTGCCCCCCGGTTTTGAAAAATCCTGGGGAGAACCCTGTCCATGCTTAAACCTAACAGTTCATTGACACAGTTTGTAATGCCATCACAAGAGAAATACAGTGCTTCATCAGCCATCACATCTGTACAAAACTTTTTCTCAATAATGGACTCAATTTTGCTTAGAAAGACAGGGCTACTTCTAAAAGGGTTTTTCCGACCTGCTTGCATTGCATTACAAGGGACTTGCCCCTGTGTTTCTGGCAGTGGCTGCTATATATGCATCACAGCACCTTGTAAACCCTTACAAGGTGCTACATAAATAGGTCTCATAAGAACTTCAAAAACCTGTCTTAAAAAATATGACAATAATAAGCGCCTTGACTACCTAATGTGCTATATAAGACTCCGGTTATAATTACTATTATCATTATTATTACTATTATGTTTATTAATGTACAGCCCATGTACTCTACTGACATTTCCAGGAGGCAACAGAGGCAATTGCCTTCGTTGCCCCTGTTCATTGCCTCGGTGCCCTTGAAATGTTCCCATAGAAATTTACAATTTCCTCAAAGAGGTGCCCTTTATCAAGAAGAAAATGCCTTGGTGCCCTTGCCCTTTCAAGAACGAAGCAATCAGGCCTGTGTACTCATCACGTAAACACTCGTGAGACTTCGCATGGTAGAGAAGGCCAGCCATTAGGACCTTTTGTATATTGTGTTCCTTACGCAATATTCTTAAAGTTTACAATTTTATGGCATTTGTTGTTCTTATCTGCTTTCTACCAGATATGGGGCAACAGGTCTACGGACCACAATGATTAATTTGCAATCGGTGCCCCTGGCCTATCTGGTAGTACTGCCTTGTGTTATTGTTGTGCAACTTTATGGCTGGGTAAGTTATTATTACAATAATCAAAACAAATTATTCTGGAGGAGCACACCGTGAAATAATCTCCTCTGAGAAATGGTGGCTTTTAACCAGTTGCTGCCGGGATTCTTTTTTTTGTGTGTGTCCCGTCCCGTTGGCAGGGATTCTTTTGGCGGAATTGCCGGAATCTTTTTTCTTTGAGGGTACATGTACCGCTTGCGCAAAGAAACCCTGACTTGACAATGCCAAGAGAACAAAGATTCTCTTTATTGGATCGCCCGTTTTGTTTCTCGACCGAGAAAATGTCAAATTTACACAGTGTGAATTGCAAAACATCGGTCGTTAGCTAGGCATAGGAGTGGAACTAAACACGTAACCATGTTCATTGTATTTCGGCTAAATGGAGGTAAGTCAGAGTGAGCCGGAAATTGAGCCATGGTTCCGTGTTTAGTTCCACTCCTATGCCGTAGGACGGTAACGGCCGATGTTTTGCAATTCATGCAAAAATTTGAACACTAAAGCCTTGATGCACAAAACTGTGTGCATGCGCGCTTGACTAGTTCATTGTTCCTGCATAGTTTGGGTCCGAACCAATATAAGTGAAAACCATGTGACTTCTTTTAAGCCAATCGGGACGGAAAATCAATATTTGACTTTTAAGGTGTTTTGGTAGGCAAGACAAGCTATCATCTCACCCAACACACACAGACACCTACATGTAACACTGGTATCTACTTGTGTGTTGGCTTACAAAGATTCTAAAATGTCCCACGCTAGAACAGCATCCACTCGTGATTAATTCAAGAGCCCATGAGCCCACCCAAAATGAAAATACAAATTTCTTCCACGAAAGAGCTGTGAGTTTCCCTCTGGTCATTCTAAACCGTCCATTTTTCACAATGGTGCCGTTTGGTTGGTGGCAGCAGACTTATCAGGTAATTGTTCTTGGATTACGTGCGCATGCTCAATAACACGTATACAGTGGGAAAATTGCCTGGTAAGTCTGCTGCCACCTAGCATCCAAAAGTCCTTCAATATCCCACACCTTATTATTGTACATATATATCCCACCTTGCAAACATTGTTTGCGTATTTCTTGTTTTGTCAACAGCAGTTTTGTTGAGGTCAGGGAATTCCCAGAAATCAGTCCATTCACAGAATGTTGGAATCCAAGGAATGACGACAACCGCTATGTCACTTCAGGGACTAACATCACTTTTAAACAGTTGAAAATATTTACTTGAGACATTTTTTTTGAAGCCACAATCAACGATAATAAAATGCTCGAGCCGAATAATAAATCCTATCATAAAGGAATCTGTATTAAAAGAGATAATGCTGTAACTTACTCATCGCTGAAGTATTTTGTTTGGGTCGGGACTTAAAATAATGGATATTGACTTTTGTGTCATTTTATCAATTATTTCTTAGCTTTATCTTTCAAAGATGAGAGATTAAGAGCTTATTTTTCAGAAGTCTGAGCCTGAGGGGGACAGTAAACATACTCGTAGTTTAAAACTCTAGGAATTCTAGAAAGGCCCCTACTGCTACATCACATGGTGGCTAATCTATGAGAATCATAGTAAGGCTTATTTATAAAGACTGTTGCTCCCTTACAAAATCATTTCATCATGTCAATATGCCATTGGTGGTTAGGGAATGTGACAAACCTTTCATTAACACCAAGGGCATAGAAACCTATCTTTTGCTATATTTATTTAAATTGCAAATTCAAAATAATCTTTTTCTCTCCTTTTTTTTTTTTTTTAATCTAAACAAATTATCAAATAGACTAGTGCAAGGTCGATCAAGGACAAGAGTTAACCATAGTTGGACTAACTCTGATCGAACTCATGCTAGTCAATGATGGTTGGACTAGTCTGGTCGACTAATCCAAACCAGCCTATCGAGGCTGGTTGCATCACTGGTTACCAATAGCCGTGTCATAAGCACAGCAGTGTGCAGAGGGGACCAGTTATTAGGAAAGTGATGTTAACGTTGATTTCACCGTTTTATCAAGGTCGCGTCGACATGACATGACTAGAGTCGTTCGCACTTCAACTTCAGTGCGCATGCACTACATACCTCACTAACCAACCACCAGTTAACCACTGCATGTTGAAACAAGTGTGATGTAACAGACCTTCATCATGGTGCAGCCATCTTGATTGTTCTCCCATTCAAAATCAATGTAACCAAACTGAGGCTAGAAGGAGAAATAGTCTGGTTCCTTTTTGCAAAATGAATACTAATATTCATTGCTGTTATTGGATACAAGGAATGTGACCAAAATGGTGGCAGCATGATAATGGTCTACTGACGTTTCTGGGGGATTTCATTTATTTTTTTAAGTTATGCAGTCAGATTTTTATTTTGTATGTTTTTTTTTTTAATAGACCTACCTCCCACTGAGCAATGCAACTTTGCTGTTGTTCCTTCAATGGCAAGAAGCCTCTGTTGAACCAAAGGTGGTGCTTCCTTCTCTGGGGGCAGGGCCTCAGCTGCCACCTCCTCCATCTCCTCCCCCGTTTGTGTGTCCAGACCATACTTAAGGTACTGCACTGGCAAGCTGTAAAGCAAACAAAATTTCTGCTGAATAAAAAGTTTGTAATTACCAGGATGTCAATGTGCCTGAGAGGGTGATGGCAAAGAACATAAGAAAAATGATCACATCGGTGCAAGAACACTGTATTGGCAACTTGATGTTGTGTTTCGCACAACTCACATAGGCTAGAGGCTTCGTGTACCAATGTCACACATTATGCCATTGGGTTTGTGCATGACATGTGGGGAAGGTTTTAGAGAGAGGTGCATTACATCATTAGGTCTTTTCACACCATCAAGCTCCGATCCGTGCTGAAAGCTACACGGTTCCAATCCATGTTGATTTCATAAAATTTCAACACAGTTCAAATCTGCTCTGCTTTCTCACTGGCAGATGCGAAATCTGCTTTTTGAGGAAACTGCCCTCGACGTAAATATCTGTCCAGTGTTTTCCAGCTTTTACGGCACAAAAAGAACCAAGTAGGAAATCAGCTGATCTGCTGAGATGTTTCATGCCCGGTCACACAAGTATGGCAACATTACAGAGCTTTATAGTCAGAATTGACAAAACTCACCAAACGCGGTATCTTTTCTTGACCTCAGCCATCATCATAAAATTAGGCTCATTCAATAAAATAATCATCAATGCATCCAATAAGAAGTCTACATCAGTTGAAATCAAGCATCAATAATAACTCATTTAACGTTCCCATGACTCCGACAGGCGGCCATTTAAACACCGACACCTCTTTAAATTAAAAAGGCCAGCACCAATGTTCAGCACTTCCAAACCCCTGTAATGAGCACTTCAGCACCCTATCTCAAAGAGGCCGTGGTTCCACACGACAAGCAAGCACAAGCACACTGCCGACAATGCACGACTGACAATACACAAAGGCTGTATCTCAACATTACATCGATTTCTCCCATATTGGGAGAAACAGCTCTCCCAGTTCATCCACGAAATGACACCTATTGTAACCAGCTGTTGTACTCAAAATCAATGAGAATAATTCCATGGGGGCTTGTACTCGGGTGACCCCCGGTCAGTCTGCAGACAGCACTGATTACATATAATTAGTAGCCTTCAACTGTTAAAGCATCTAGAATTAATTCCATCTAGATAAATACATCACTTAAAGTGAGTGTACAGTGCATATCAATCATCAATCAGAAATAGCATTTCTAAATTAAAATGTTGGATCGCATTAAATATTCATGCATCCAGTGGCAGGATTGTTGTGGCGCCATCCCTTTTTGTCTTTTCTCGGAGATGAACATGTGACAATGCATGCACCGCCAGCTGGATGATCAGTTGTTGATTCATTTTCGACAGCAGTGAATAAACAACTTGAATTTCGAGTCAATTTTTTTCCCAAATCTCTGCATAGTTGGAGGGGGAATGGAAGTGTATTCTGGAGGGGTTTGTGGTAACAAAACTGAAGTTGCTCTTTTTAATGTGAATATATATTTGACATAGTTTGTTTTGATAGTCATGTCAACATAAACAGGCATTACGGTTTTCTTTACATCCCCCTTCCAGAAACTCATTAAAGGGAACATAAACCACTTTTTAATAGAGAAATTTCCATTCATTCCCATACTGTCAGACTAGTTTTCAACAAACAAATTATGCAACAAAGTGCCCACCTGTGAAAATTTCATCAAATTTAGTGGTCAAGTTTGAGCAACAACAAAAAAAACAATTTAAAAAAATACAATTCCATACTCAAATTTTTCTCTGCAGGATTGCTACCAGTACAAAATAGGGAAACCACCAACATTTAGGGCTAGATAGCTCAGTTGATAGAGCGCCGGAACATTAATTGGAGGTGCAGGTTCAAATCCAGTTGTAGTAAATTTTTCTTAAGTTAAATTGAACTAAAATTTACCCAGTCAGTTTCCCTAGGGGTTTATTACTTGAAGTTCATACTGAGTGAGCTTTCAGATTGAACCTGACCAACTCGTTTTTTTCCAACTGCCAATGCTGTAGTTTGCCTAAATACTCTTTTTTCCCTTCTACTGTTTTTTAAGAAGCAGACAGCCAGGACCTTGCTCTATGGCCAATCAGTTTATGCTCCCTTTAAACCTGCAAGAGCTGTCCTTTAAATCCCTCCCTGTTCATCAGATGGAGCTGAGAAGCTGGGGGAGACACTAATCCACTGGAGATTAACACATCAGGGATTAGCGCATACTTACAAGGCCTTATTGTGGTAATTGTTATGCAACAATGGGACTTCCTAGAAAATCTATTTGTTCAATCTGGGACAGGGATGAGATATCAGAATCACAGATAAACATCATGACAGACAAACCTGCTCCTGATCATAGGATTATTATCACTGTGTAACCACAAGGTGGCTAACAACTTCTCAAGGCAGGGCTCCAATTTGGGAGAAAAATCCACAAGACGGCAGAGCTTGTAACTGAGAGTTTTTACTGGACCAGAATTCTTGATACAATGCTGGTTACAGGACTGACCAGAATTCTGTTTACAAGACCAGAATTAAAATGAGAAAACACTACAGAATCAAAATGAGAACACAGTTTCAACAAATAAACTGTTCTTGTTTGAACAGACACATAGAGAGAAGATTTCTCTCTTTTGTCTTATGGGTAAGTAAACTTTGCTACTCAGCAAAATTGAAAGATATTTATCAGCCTCTAACTCAACATTTGAACACCAATTTTTTTAAAAACAAAGATTGAAATGAAAAACACATGTCCGGTCGTGAGTTTACTGGCCCGACGCTGAGATCACTGGCCTCGGGCCTGTGGTCCAGTGTAAATTTCGAGCCCTGCAAGGGATCTCACAACTGATTTCTGATTTCTTGTAGCAGTGTCAAATCTTCAGGAGTCAGTTATTTTGCATTTTACAGGTCAATTTTAGCTGCTTAATTTTCTGCACATATCACAAACATTGCTTCTGCCATTGTGTACAAAACAACTTGGCTGAACAGTTGAAGCTTTTAGAAAATTGTGTATTACGACCAATTAAACATGTTCATTTTTGCAAACTGACAACTTGTTGGAAGACTTTTGAGACGCTGATGGCAGGAGACACAACGGTCCTTTTTGACCGTTCTGAGCTAGTTCTGTCCTTTTTGACAGTTCGGAACAATGCGCGCTCATGCTCAGCACTGCGCGCGTAGTTCTGAGCACGCAAACTACTGTTGAGAACTGTGAAAAAGGACCGTCCAAGTCTCTTCCATTGCCTTCATAGAATCACAGGCCACATGCATTTCCGGGGAGTCATTTAAGTATTACACCTGTGGAAAGATTTTGGTTATAATTTACTCCCTCGTATTTATAACTTCCGTTACCTTCGCTCGGTGATTACCTTTAACCTTAAACCAAGGACGTACTCCTTTTCACATGCATTCAAAATACATTACACAGAAACCTACGCATTAAGCAAAGAACTTCCAAGGTTCCTGTTCATGTATTAAATACAAGTACAATTACATTTTGAACACTGTATTTAAGCTTGTTAATTACACTGTGCTGCACTGTGCCTCGTTCGTTTGATCTATAAATAACCATGAAAACACCTGTCTGAGGTGATTGGTATTCCACATTAAAGGGATTATTTTTTTTTTTTTAAAGTTTTATAGGCCTACTACTAATTAACCAGCTGTTAAAAGTACATGAAACATAATTGTTTTTTAAAGGGGTAGGTTACTTTACGTTTAAATCTATGTTGAAAACTCACGTATTCAAATCTCTGTAATACAAGTCTTACCCCAATCTGCCACTTGGTCCACACAAACTGTCTTTTGTATTACTGTTAGTTTCCTTTGTATTTTGGTAAACTTTTTGTTTTTGTTTGAACACTCCATGTCAGTTAGTGTTTTCTACCTGTAATTTTGTTTCTTTATTTTTTGATGCGGTTGCCAACAGCAGGACAACAGCACCATATGATGCTTAGAAACGTAGTATTAAGCGTGGTATAAATGTTTGTTATTATTATTATCCGATTCTCATTTTCCCACAGACATGCATTTGTCAGCTAAAAAAAAACTCATCAAAGTAAACGATAGAGAGAAAATGGCAAATAAATACAAATATTGGATACATGTGTGTGCATTAACGCAGAATATAATCACGAGGTGATATCTGGACTATTCCATTTCACGAGGCGAATTGAGAAGCCAGATTTCACCAAGTGATTATTCTGTGACAATGCACGTACAAAGTGCATTCAATATTTGTTTAATGTCTTACATGGATCCTTGTCATTTTTTTTTTTAACACAAAATAGATCGGGAAACTTGTCCGTCCCACATTCAAAAATTGATCAAAACCCCTTCTGAACAACATAGACGACTCCATGCAGACATCAATCTTTTCCACCAGGACACGACATTACCTCGTTAGGACAAACGGGCTGGGAATGATTATTTTGGAAACAATGCTGCGAAGGGTCTAATAATTATCCATAATTGGACGAGTGTCAAAAGAAAATAGCAAATTCAAAGTGAACTACACCGAAAGCCGTTATTTTTGAGAAACACAGTTCACCATTTATTTTCCAACATCTGAGACTGGGGCAAGTATGCAGTACCAGACTGCCACTTGATTTCCCTTACTTTAGGTCAAATTATATCCTCAACGGTCCAGCAAGTGTCAAAATCATAAAAAATAAGCCATTTCTGGTCTATGGTCTTGACAATGCTCTTCACTCAACACCATTTTAGTTCCGTTTGGGCATGAGTGCATGAGAGTTCCGGCCGTGCTGATGAAATGTCCGCTTGGTTTTTTCCTTTTTTAACGGGTCAATAATTAGTGTTTTGGCTACCAATTCTTCGTGAGGAATTTAAAAAAAAAAAAAAAAAAACGGGAAATAAACTTTGTCATCCAATAAAAAATCTAAAGTATCACTTAGAAAGTGGCAGTCAGATATGGACATTTTTCCCGAGACTGGCAAGCAAGTACGATTGTTTGACTACAGCATTCCCCCTCAACAACAGTGGTCGGCTGGCCAAGTATTAAAAAACCTTGACGACCAGTCAGAATTCACTCCAAGTGGTCATGCTGTCTAGCATCAGTACTGAAAAGCATCCTTATTTGTTTTATATGAAATATAAGACTGGTTAAAAAGCTGGCGGACTAGTGAAAGTTATCTGGTCCCATACTGCCTTGCTAGTCGTCATTGAAAAAGTTAAAGGGCAAATCCTGGACTCGACTGCCAGCAAACCTTCGAAAATAATCATTTTCAATTAAGTTAAGTAATCACACAGTAAAATTTACAGTTTTTATCGATAAGCCTATAAATAATTGGCCAATTAAACTGTGGGAAAAGAATGCAGTGCGACTCTTGAGTTGGTACGCACATTGTTGGAGGAATAGAGTTGTGTTTTGGGTCCTTGCTTAGCCTTGGTACTGCAGTGGTACTGGTACTTCTTTGGTAGGAAGTGAGTCTGTTTGCACATGATTTACGCTGCCACTGACAACAGTGATACTGTCTTTACTGATAAGACCGACACAAAAACAATGACAGACTGACAAGCGACAGTCACAATGAATGACTGATGTTTTTTTCAGCTGGTAAATATGTTAATGCTACCAAAAACAGCTAGTAAAACGAATTATGAATTCAACGTATGATCACAGAAGGTTCGAGCAATATTTTTACTTACTTAGTTACTATCTTGATCCAACAATTCTGACAAAAACAATCACTGAAAAAGCTGTACAGCGTACGTGTATACTTCATCAACTGCACGTGTGCGGGTGTGAGTGTCGGGCTTCAACAACGCCCTCAATCGACCTCTCTCAAAGACCAGCTGATTATTAAGACAGTGTGACTTTGCCTATCTCGCTCGGCCGAAAAGCGATCATTAATTTTGAGCTATACTTGGTTGTAGAGCAAGGGTTGTATTCCTTTGATGAGTATGGAAAAAGCGTAATTTTCAAGTGATGATTTAAAAATAAATAACTAAATAAATAAAAAAATAAAAAAATAAAAATGAGAAAATAAAAAACATCTGTTTATAAATTCTTACAAGTTGCTAATAAAATTGCTGATAAATGAATGGTGGGGACAATATCGCTTAATTCAAGACGGGCACTTTGTGACTATAGATTGTTTCGGGGCTCATGATGGCGAGAATGGTTCAGAGATACTCTTACCTTGACATGTCGGCAGCAACTGTCCTAACATCAATTTCTGGTTCACCGAATTCTGTCGTGAAAATATCCAAACAACAAAACAACTTTTCATTGCACGAAATGACGTTCGTACACAGCAAGACATTTTGAGAATTGTAATTAGGTCGACATCTTTTTAGACTCATCTTTTAACAGCTCAAGTTAGCGGAATGGAAAGAGGAATACTACTGAACCAAAGACAGATATCTTCCACAATGCCTGAACGAAGCAGACAAAATTCACAATCTCATGGTCGAAGTAAATTAGGCCTAGGCCTACTTCAAACTTCAAATTTGAGGGCAACCCAAGCCTTATACTAGCTATGATTTTTGGCAGATTTGACCTGAAAGTTCAAAATTATTAGATGCACGAAAGTCGTATGCTTCATTTAAAGGTATTGCACAAAAACATCCGCCATTAAAAGCCGGTTGTTTTTAGACCTATATGTTTCTCGTTTTGAAACAGCATCATATGTAAAAAATTCCTTCTCTCAGAGAAAACCAAAAGTAAAATTGCGTCAAAAATCGGACTATGCAACTTTAAAAGTTGTCTTATTTATTACTGTATCCCACCTTCGACTGAAAGTTCAGTAGCGCAGTAGATCTGCCCGATGATATTCCCGGCCGTGCAGATGTAGCTACCGGTGTCTAGCGATTCAACCTCCCGTATCTCCAAGACGAAGTTACCATCTTCGCTCTCCTGTACTCGGTAACGTCCCTCGTTCTTGAGCTCTGTGCCGTGTTTGAACCAACTTACACGTGGTTTGGGCGACCCTGATCATGATGAGATAAGAAACGGGAAGGGATTATGCGTCTAAACCCATAATCGATATCACTATCTGATGCCTTCAGCAAAGGTGTTAAATTCCACACTTAAAACTGTCTGGTACACGAGATGGTGTCAACTATTATTCTGTGTGGACATTTTGCCCACAGAACAAGCAGAAGGTCTGTGTTAAAATGCCATTTGTTTTGATAAGCACATCAATAATTGCAATAATATCTGGCAACACGGAAATCAATTTCCATTTAATTCAACTTTCCCCTTTCTATTTTATGTAATAATCATTAGAGCGAACGATGAAGTCAAATAAAACATTTAGCTCGCATTATACTCAAGAGGACCCAGAATTTAGCAGGCCAACAGTGGGTTCAGTGGTGTCAATTTTAGGCGGCGGTAAAGTTTCGAAATGTGGCTGGACATTGGATGCCTTTTTCTCCTCCGTCTTTTTTTCAACATTCACACTATTCTTATCAAATTATAAGAAACAATCAGATACAGAATTTCCATTTTAGGTTTATTACCTCTCACGCCGCATATGAGTCTGGCCGTCTGGCCGATCTCAACCACCCTACTCTGTGGTTTGAAAGTGAAGCGAGGTGCAGAGGCTCGGTGCGTTGTGATGCGTACCGTGCGCTCCGGAACCATCCTACCCGGCGATATGCTCTTATTCACCCCACGGCCTCGAGCAAGCCACGACTCCCCTAAATTATCCACAATCTCATCACTGTGAAGGTTAAAAAAATACATTTTATATGATTTGCAGATACAAAGCTCACTATAAGGATAGATAACCTTCAGTCAAGGCGCCCGTGGCCTACTCCTGAGGTCTACCCAACACGAAAATGACACGATGCACGCACGATGTGACTTTTACGCGCCTTGAAGAAAGTTTAGGTCTACCATACCTCAGAGGTGAAAAGGGGGTAACTGTTAAGCGGCCTCCAAAGTTAAAACACTCCCAAAACAAACATAAAAACTACGGCAAAATGTAAACTATTTAACCAATCAATCCCAAAAACTATACCAAGCAAGCTCGAGTTACTTGTGGATTCTTCTCAAAGAGCTACACAGGAGCACTCAGCCGGTAGGCCCTATAGCATCCAAGCATGGGATTCCTTGGTTTTTCACAAATGCACACACTGCAAAATTGTATTTTATACAAGAGTACGACCGTGTTTTATCAGCATGGGTTTCTGTGCATAATTGCAATTTTTGTTGGAACCAAATAGGCCACAACATTCGTAATGATATAAGACGCGTCTATGCAGCCGCCACGTTGAATACAGCACACTGACTAGAAGGCTACCCATCAACGGGAGGTACGGACCTGTTTTTTCATATATAAAGGACGGGAAATGCAGATTTGACTTCTTGTTCATCATTTTTCTATAAGGAGTTTCCCTGCGGTGTTTAGCTTCTTTCTCAATGGTATAAGGCGGTGATTTAGCCCTATATCACCAGAAGGCCATAGACATGATAGGTGCTACTTGAATTCCAGACAAAAGAGCCGCCACCACGCGCAAACTTTCACCACGTGTTTGTCTGTCGAAATAATTATTACTGAAAGCGGCGCCTATAGTAGATTACTGAGGTGGCCGACTGCAAAATTAATACATTCTCCAACACAATGCTTATCATTACAACAAACTATGATCCACTTCTTTTGTATTATTCACGAAAGGAAGAATACACACGACATACAACAAAATAATTAAACGCAGCCAACAACGAAGAATAAAGTAAACACATTTTGCCAATAGAGGGCCCACAGTCCATGTCTCAAGTCCATATCCCAGTGAAGACCACTCAAAAACTACTGTTTACACTTCATGTCAAGCAAACGCAACCTTTCCTGTATCTATCCTCTTACATTATTAGGTATTCATTTTTCGTGTGAAACATTTTGGGACGGTCCTGATATTTTGAAATAATTCTAATCCAAGCTATAGTAGCCTATTATAAATTTTTCTTTAAATAAATATTTCCATCTGAAATACTGTCAAAATCGAGAGAAAATGAATACATTTCAGACCCATCGTTTTGTTTACCGCAATCGAACTAAGCCAAACATGAACGTGCGCGAAAACACAAAACACTGAAAAATAAAAAAAAATAATGGTAACAGTTTGTTGTTTTCAGTCAAAGGTGAACAACTACTTGATGGAATTACACAGGTTGCACTGAGATCTGTTCACTCTGGAAAAAAAATAAGATGGGAATTAATTTACCCCGTTCAAAAGAAAAAAGGTGTACCTCCCCTTTAGGTAACATCATTACGGTTTATTCAAAGGTAGATCTTTCCTGTCAATAATTATTGCAAATTCCTGGAATACGAATCAAGCTTGCAAGATTGGAGTTATAGGGAAAAACTGACAAATTAAATGTTGACAAACAGCGGGGGCGCTACACCCCAGTTATTTTTTTTGCCCCCCCCCCCCCCCAATCCCCCCCCCCCCAGTTCCCGCCTCCATTTTTTGCCTATGCCCGAAATTGAGTTGAACTGCTTTTCAGCAGTACAAAATTACACTTAAATATTTTTGTTTGCCCCTCTAAAGTTAAGCTTGCCCCCACCCCCAGATTAGCAGATCTCGTACCGCCGCAGTTGACATATTAAATACGGATATTATTACCGTCATGTGGCCGTATAGTTTTGCGTTATATCGCTGTATTATGGTATGTCGCAATACAATAGTACGGCGAGTAACGCAATAAAATACGGCGATATAATAGGGTGATTATCGCAACGCCAGTATAACAACGTAAAAAAAAAATAAACAAGTTCTCTCGCTTGGCGAATATGAGACACGGTACGGTAGCAATGCAGTGGCAAACAGTCATGGAAAGAGTCTGGGGCACTGACGTCAAACTTACCCGGATGTAAAATAGGATCGGGCTGTTTCGTACTCCGAGTCTGACACCGATTCTGCAAAAGAGTGAGTTTTTACAAATGAGAATATCTTTTTTTATTAAACCATAATAATAAATACAAACTTTAAAATTATCCCAAATCAAAGCGACTTTCGTAAGCTCGTCCCTTGAAACGTAAAATATATTCAAGGGAAGCATTTGCTCTAAAACAGAAAATAAATTGAATAAAGCTAGAGTTCAAATTGAAGTGTTTTAAGTAACCTCAAGTGATGACTGAAGGGATGAAAGCCGCAGTCGCACAGTCGTTCAAGCACAGAGCGATTAAAACAAGAGTTGATTGGGGGCACTTGTAAAATGTTTCCCCGACCATTAATAATGATGTAATGGACTGTGCTATTCACCAGTCATTCCACTCCATAAGAAACTTGCGATCACCATCGGTGAGGAGGGATTAGTGTGTCGTTTAAGAGAATGATTGGTACGGTAATGGTCGAAAACGCCTTTGAACAATTTTCGATCCGAAAGAAAAGCCTTCTCTCACCAGACAACCCCCTCCCCCGGCACGTTATATATAGGCCTACAACAACTGCACTGTGTGTAAAAGGAACGCGGTGGCATTTTAAAAGAGACATTCTTTTTGTAACAGTGTCTTATTGTCATTCTCTTTGCAACAGTGTCCTATACAGTATATTATTTGAACATCTAAACGTGTATGTTTTTGTCTTCATTGAGATTGCCTGGACCAGGGGCCTAATTTCATAAAGCCTGCTAAGCAGACATTTTTTGGCCATACTCAGAATTTCTATTTCAGAAACACTGCTTACTACCGTAAGCAAAGCATGCAAAAGGCACGCTCACTTGCCGGCGCTTCTTGTAAGTAGATATGAGTGTCGGAACAATGCAAATCTGATTGTGAACGCTGTCAAATACTTAATTTTCTTTATCGCTTATGAAATACAATTTTGCTTACGCATGTTTTTCTGCTATATTGGTAAGCACAAACATTTGCTTGCCGGTAAGCAGCTTTGTGAAACGGGGTCCTGGTTGCCAGTAAAATGCCTCGTGTGACCGCCTCCACGGTGTGACCCCGGCCTTCACTACCTTACACATTGACACGAGCCCGATCAACCAGAGCAACATTTTCGTATAAAAACTGTGCGCGAAGCATACTTTCTTTACCTGATTTGTGACATCAAAATACGCGTATACGAGTTCACCTCCGTTTTATGATTGAATGGAACTAATTTGCTCTTGCAGAAACCAAGGGAAAAAACTTCATTGTTTTTGGAAGAGAAATTAATTAATAAACACACCACAGACAAATTTGTTCATTACGTTCGAGAGAGTGAGTGTGCACACAATAATTCGCAACCTTGGAGACCGAAGACAATAGGAACAATAGGTCTCCACAGGATAAAGACGGGGATGTTCCACAAGGAATTTTGTGTACAAAGTCTATGGGAGGATGTCAAGTACACGGACAAAGGAAAGAGCAAAATGTTATGGAGATTACTGTATATGTAACGTTTTTATGGAGATTAATACAAGATTACTGGCACTATACGTGGCCACTGTATGTACATACAATGTCAAACACGTGCCAAATGCTATACTTTTGGTGTCATGACATCTTTAGAACAGAACGAGAAAAGGGGGTTCATGGTTTTTGTTAGGGATTATCATTATTATTTATTCATTCATTTTTTTTACGTTCATGGGCTTATTCCGGATTCGGCAATAATCTTGATTTCTGGTCTTCAAATTCTATACCATCAACGTTGGCAGTTTCAGACGGATATTATTTTAAATTGAGGATTGCTACTGGTTTATAAATGAGCTTTGGGATTGAAACGTATAGTGACCAGTCATTTACCTCGTCTTTAACAAACTTGGAGGAAAAAGGAGCGTCTTTCAAACATCACGCCCAAAATAGCAGGCCCGAGCCATGTTTTAACTTTCGTATTTTTTCCCCCTCGAGAATTTCATTGAACTGCAACGTTGATAAGGAAAATACACTCCTTTCCCATGGGGTCAACACTCTGTCAGGTTTTGACCCAGTAAAAATAAACTGCAACAATTGTTGCAACTCTTTACAACTTCAGTAAATCCCCGTTACTTATGGGGCGTTTTGTCCCCAACACGCCTGACCGACCCCGTGTCCCATCCTGGCTTAGTATTAGCTCTATTTTATGTGTCTCCACGATGACTGCTCACGCCCCATCAATAAGCTAAGCTCTTCTTTTTCTTGGCTGGTTTTTAACAATTTGTTGTTTGGGCCGACCATTATGTTCCCTCTGATAAAGAAAGTGTGTCAATCAACACGTCTCATTTTATGTCTTCTTACGCCATGCTGACCCGACAAGAGCAATGTGGAACAAATAGATCATCCGAAATAAACATTCATACATTCATATCAAGCTTGAGAAAAAGTCTAAATCTTCTTAAGTGCACATAACAGTTTAGCTTCCAGTGTGAGCTGATCGGGATTATCCAACTCAAGACTCAAAAACAATATCAGTTTGGCTTGACCTATACCGATGGGCAGCAATATGACAGCACCAAAGTATTGCGGGAAAAACATCTACATGCAACTGGGGTCGGATTCGAACCTACGACCCCTGCATTATGCAGATGTGTACTGACCACAAGATCACACAATATTTGATAGATGTACAGTAATAGCAGTATGAAACCATCCGGCTCCGTTTATGGAACATCAAACCACAGATGGTCTGGTTAAAATCAAAATAATATATTTCATAATGTTGTATTGTTTATTAAGGTAGAATACAAGATTGGTATTCATCCGAATTTGTATTTATTGGTATCAGTCTGAAATCTTACTGATTATATGAAGTTCATTCAGGTACCAATCTTTCATAGAAATATGTCAGTCTGAAAAACTGTCAAAGTCGAGGAAATAGAATTTGAAGACCCCGATTTTAATTTCGGTTGTAACAATCGAAACTATATAGGGAAAATGTGTTTAAATGCTGAAAACTGTACATGGTTTTTGAATTTTCTCTATTTTCTCCGGACTCTGACGACGGATTGAGCCTACTAAATGTTCACGTTTTTTTTTTGGTCATGTATATAATTAAATCAAAGTAAGAACATTGCACTATCAGCTTTACCAATCCTATATATTTTACCTTTAAATTGCACTCGACGCATAGAAATGTATCCTGACACAATCTTTCTAGTGTTCCCTCTCTCCCACACACACAAAAACGATTACTGTTGATAACTGTTTTTGAAAATGGTCATACTATTTTGCTGTATGGTCTCGGGTAGTTAAATTCATTCTAATGAGAGATAAACAACATGGCTGCATTACGCTACGTGTCTTCTGCTTAATATTATTTTTACCAAACGGGATTCCCCTCCCACCGCTTTGGAGAGACCTCTATTGGGCTCACAACAATTACTCTGAACAAAAAAAAAGTGTTTTCTGAAGCGAAGCCACTTTATCGGGCAGGGTTAGAATTCAAAAGAAACCAAATAGCTTGTTTATCTTGAGGGGCTTTGTAATTATTGGTATATACATAACCCCAAGGCAAGACCAAGTCGTATTATTGCTGTTTGCTGAACTGGAATAAATGGAATTGGCTTTGTGAATCGATCTCAGCTCTACGCTATGAACTTCTAACCCTAAAATGATTAGATGGGTCAGGGTTGTTTTGTTTTTTGTTTTGTTTTTTTGTTTTTGTTTTTTTGTTTTTTTACTGCTCACAATGTGCATTGGCCCTTTGTGTACATAACATGTATTCACGGTACATGATTGAACGTCATTTTGAGGAAAGTGAACCCATGCTGACTTCAGTCTGATCGGGGTGGAGGGATAGATGGAATGGAGATAGGCCATGGATGTAGGCCTAGACGGGTTTACATCTCTCGAACTGTAAAAGAGTGAAAACCACTCTTTTTGTCCGCCATACCACTCTTGCAAGGAGCCATATGGCGGACAACTCTTTTTAGAGTGAAAAACATGTATTTTCACTAGATTTAGAGTGAAATTCACTCCACTTTCACCCCAAAAAGTGGTGATAAAGAGTGAGTTTCACTCTCAAAAGAGCCAAACTGACACCACTCTGGCAAGCGAGTGAAATTTTCACTCTTTTACATTTAGAGAGTACGATAACCTCCCCGCGCTGCCTCAGGTTTCTTCCCAAACTGTCAATAAAGTACATTGTATGAGTCAGAATTCTAAAACCAACAATCGATCTAAGACACGTCTTTATTATCTCGCTCCTTCCATAATTCCGTAGTAAAATTGTTCAGAAAACTCGCTTAAAGTCCCTATTTTCAAACCGTAATTCATTTAAATTCAACACATCATAGAAATTTGTGCTCTTGTATGGCGCAGTGTTGTTTTTCCCCACCTTCACCTCTCTCTCAGCACTGTGGACCCCGGCGATCCGAATCCCAACCCGGACGGGAGCCTTTCTGTGTGAATTTGAGTTCTCAGCTCCTATAACCGATTCCGTGGATTTTCCTCAGTTGGGTTTTCTTTCTACATGTAAAACCGACATAACATCTTCACCTTCTCCTCACATTGTATATTCAGGCAAGGCACTTATGAGTGTTCCTTGGTTTCATTTATACCAAAAAGGTATTACAAATATAATATTATAATGTTTTCTGCAAATCTCCATGGAAATTGTCTGAGCAAGGGGTATCACACTTTGAGCATTTTCGTAAAAACCCATGAATGTTACTGAAAAATGGCATATGAATGTCTTACCTTGTACAATCAACTCAGCCGCACTCGTTGCCTCTCCAATGATATTACTGGCTTTGCACGTGTAAACCCCAGTATCAAACCCTTCAACTTCCTTCAACAGGAGAGAATAAACACCACGTATACCGTCAGATTTTAACTCCACACGGTCTGGATCCACGGCTTCATTACAATCACCTAGCGGCTCGTCCTTATAAAACCAGCTGACATTAGGGGCGGGCCAAGCGTCGATTTTACACCTCATCAACACCGAGTTTTCCCCGTGGCCCTCTGCCGATGCTGAGGTCAAAAGAAGCTCTTCGATGAACACTGGTCCTGTACGGTAGAAAGTATCCGGTAACGTGATCAAAATAATATGACATTAGGAGAACGGGGGTAAAATCTGTTTTTTTTTTAACGGCACAGCTCTAGCAGGCACGTCGACCGGTGATTCCTTCGTAAACGTTTCCCAGAATGTTTTGCTGGCAACAACAAAAGGACACCACTAATGCCTTATATGAATTGCCGAGCCGTCTCGTGCCAACAATTCTTTCTGTCAACACCCAGGTTTTTTCTCAGTCAAATGGGTCGCAACGGGGTGGATATACATTTGCATACAGTAGCAGACCTCGGGCTTACACTGATTTCTGAATGCTCGGCTTAGTGAAATCATAAGGGGCTTCGAGTGGCACATTGTCCCATATTAGACTGAAAAAATCATGTGGTTTTTTTCTGCGGTCTGATTTTGTGTACACCATTTTGAGAGGGAAACTTAGCGCTGAACGCCCTTGACCTAAGTTAGAATTTTGCTCTTAAGCTGGAGTGAAATAGACTTCGGAAAAGCCAGCAGACTTGAGGTCTGCGGTACTGAATTGGAGCATTGGAGATACCATCAAATGACCATGACATCCGAACCGCTGTGAATGTCAAGTCCGTATTGAGTTTTCATAAACAATACAGTATTTTGCTCGTGAGGCCATGCACCTTTTGATGATCAGAGATTTGTTTTTCATTCATCCACAGCTTAAAATCCTTTTGAACTGTTAGTGTTCAACACAAACACACCATACGAACCTGTTAATATTTCATTGAAATAGGGGGTCACATTTTAGTCCTGATAATTAATGACGAAAGATTTTAGCAAACATTTTTGTGTTTGTCCATATCAGGCTTAGTGCGGCGATCGAAATAAGCCACGGTGATTTTTTTTTTTTTTTTTTTTTTTTTTTGGGGGGGGGTTCAACTACTAATTTCTCGACTTTGACAGTATTCCAGACGGAAATATTTTTTCAGGAGGATTTTACTACCTTTAACTATACGCAATGAGAGCTTTCAAACTGAAACTAATTAATAACTCACTGATAAATTCGACAACAAATGGTCGACTTTTAATTGATTGGCTGAAAGTTGCAAGAAGTTTTTCTCTGAACGAATTTTGACAGATGATGCAGTATGATCAGTGAGATGTCAAGATCCCGACAATAATTCATTTTTAGTTTCTAATTTAACTGGTACACCAATTATTGGCGGATTTTGTTTCGTGCGATACCTTAAATTAAATCTTGTAACTTTCCTGAATCTATTAAATTAGCTATTTCAAATTTATATCAACATTTTCGGGTCAAATCAGCCAAAAATCAGACCTAGCATCTTAAATGTAATTGATTAGTAAAATTGACGGATTGATATATTGATCGGTATAAAATCTAAATAGTTATTGATAATAGAGATCTATAAGTCAAAAAGTAACTTACAATATTGCTTGAAAACGATTGTTCCCGACAATCCAATTAAAAAAATATTAAATTATTAATGTTAAAATTATAAAACGAACAATTTCATGTAGACATGTAAAGTATAATTAAAAGCGAGATGAGATATGCAAGAAAACAAAAATTGAAATTGCAAACAGCAAAACAAGATCTAATCTATGAAAAAAGAAGACCTATTGTCAACAGCCATTGTTTAGGCACAGAAGGAAATTTCATAGTGTAAATAATGTTCGTTTAAAAGTGAAAGTGGGACTCAGACGATGTTATTTGCATTTTAATGGCGCATCAAACATCACAGATACAAAAAATAACTTGATTTTACATAAAATAACCGCTTATTTAGCATGAGGTAACCACTCACCATTTTGAGCTGATATTTGACATCACTCTCAAGAGATTGCCCTGCGGCTACGGTCGCGCAGAATGAGTGCAGAACCACAACATAACCACTTAATATCCCGTAGTAATTATCAGACACTCATGCAAAGGTGCTTGGTTTTTTCTTGGGTTTTTTTTCCGATGGCACAATTTTCACGGTCATCCAGCATTTCACCGCCGTGTACACAATACACAATCGATATTTTAGAGTTGTGCATAATTTATGCCACAACGATAGGTTTGTTTACAAGTTGGGGTTCACGGTTGCCATAGAAATTTTAACAAAAAACAGAGAGCCTGGGAGCTGTTAACATGATTCGTATTTGTATTTTGGGTGTGAAAAAACCCGTTTTATAGGCCTGGCTGCATTGCAAATCCAATTAAGAGATAATTCGCTGGGCGTTTTCAAAAAGAATTTTTATACCTTCATAGCCTGAGAATATTTATTGCGTCTTACCCTCTCTAGCCAAATGTCTCTTTGAAATGAATTCCATATAAGTAACACAAAAGGTGTGCAAAGAAGAACTTGCGAAGGATTGTTCCATAAATAGATGCCTGCCAAAAATAGAGACTCCTTTGCTATATTTAGTCCTCATTAGTGGAGAGGGCTCTTTGTTAATCCTTAAGCCCGGATTAGCACGTTAGCAAGGGAAGCCCTTAAAGGTTACAATTCCAGATAACGGTGAATCTAGTCTAGCCGACCCGAACAACACGGATCCCCGCGGGGCACACCAAACTACAAACTTTTGGCTCGAGAGTAATGACATCTGACAAAGGGCTTATAAAGAACGCTGCTCTAACCGTGTCGTCTAATTCCACCATTAACCAATAAGGGCATCTGAACATAATCATGCAACTTGCGCAATAGAAATGAATACATTATTATTATTATTATTATTATTTGAGGGCTCAACACAGACGTTTTTATACGAAGCTGCAATAGTGTCATACCACTTCATCCAGATGACGAGATAGTTTATCTCGCCAAGTCGACTTACTAAAATAAGGATGGGTCGACTTAATGTAACTTTCATGTTGACTTGTCCTGATAATTGATCTCATCAAGATGACTTACTGGAACTAAGATGATAAGTCAACTTCTAAGTTTCAGTTAGTCGTCTTGACGAGATGAAGACAAGTCGACGTATTCCATAAGTCGACTTGGCGAGATAGATTATCTGGTTATCTGGATAAGTGATGATGGCACCCACGGAGCTCCATAGTTTTCGTTCAAGGAAACCCTTTCATCTTGTTCAAGATGACTTTAATACTTTGTGATTGGCACGGAGATGACACGCTCGCGAGATGTGCACGTGCTAATTACACGAGAGAAGGATGACATCAATGTGGGTAAGCTACTATTGTACGCAAAGAGGGGTACGAGGTCGTCAGTGCAGGTGAGCATGGTGGTAGAAACATATAGGAGCCGGGTGCATATTTTGGCATTTCTTTAAGTTAATATACACATATGGACTGGCAATGAGGGAAATAGTGCACGTCTATGCAACCCGGGGGCCTGTGAGTGACCAGGAGAGGGTCCTATTTCCCGAGGCCGAAGGCCGAGGCCGAGGGAAATAGGACCCTCTCCTGGTCACTCACAGGCCCGAGGGGTGCATAGACGTGCACTATTGCCCGAATAAAGCCAGTCCATATGTGTTTTATAACACACCTCAGTCCAAAATAGAAGAGTAAATCTCGGTTTTTTGGCCGGAGATTGTTCTCGATCCGCAGACGCCGCCATTTTCGTTTTCCTGAGGGCGCTGTTTACCAGTCAATAGTTTTGGGGGTTTTGAAACTATTTCCCGCTTTGCGAACTATTTCCCCCAAATGAAGCGCGTGCGGTGCGTGTGGTGCAGATTTCATGCACTCGGCTATACTAGTTCACATAGTTGATATTGTATTGTATCAGGATTGCTTAAGCATTGATGATAATAATAATAATGTAAGGAGATCCGAGAGTTAGTTTAAAGGTGCCTAATAAATGCCCATTATTATTTTCCCCCCTCGCAAACCCAGTAATTTCTTGACTAAGACACTTACAACAGTTCCTTTAACTGGATGTTGGCCTTAAGTTAATGCATCGAACAATGCGACTCTAATTTTTGTCCTACACATACTCAGTGCTTTTCTAGTTTCACGACTTGGCCCTGTATTTCCTTTGACACATTGATTTGTTAATAACCAATCGTCTTTTAATGTTCGTTCTCTGGAGAAATCACAGAGCGATTTATTTCTGTGTTAAACGTAATAGACATCATCGGTTTATGGAGAGGAAAAAACTCCTTCATCCTCTACTTTTCAATAAACACATTTTAGTGAAAATAACGAAAAGAAATTGTTGTTTTGTCAGGATTTTTCTCGTTCAAAAAAATTGCACATTTCGATTACGGACAAACGAAGTAGTTATTCAACGGGTGTTGTTTTGAGGGGATTTGTCAAAATGCTTTGTTTTAGACTTCGATGGTACTTTCGATGAGAGTATTTCTCCGGAGGATTGGTAGCGGCATGATCTTTACAGTCAGTGAACTCTCAGGTTGATACTAATCCAAATTTCCCCAGATAAGTACCGTACCACTACTGTGCCCGTTGAAATGAGAATATCGGCACAGATTGGTCTGTGTGGGGAAATCGGATTTAGTTTGGCTAAACACGTGTCGAGTAAGTAAACAAATAACATCAGCAGACAGCTTGCTTGCATGCCGAAAACCTTTATAGATCAAAAAGGTCACTGTGTAAAGAAATTGTGCCCGACGACTATCTCATCTGACCTTTGATTTCGAATTGATTTGGGCACAGTCTAATACAGCAAACATCTCAATGGCTGACAAGATTTATATACTAATCAGGACATCGGCGGTGAAACTTATTCATAAACGTAGCTGACGACCCGTTTCATGCTAATATGAACATTTTAATAGTGTCCAATATAGATGTATGTACCAGGTGTTAGTTGGTAAGCAATCTCTTTGCTAAGTAATATACCCAGACACCAGTCGCAACATTGTTATGGCATTTTGACTGGTAAGCTGTTTCTTCTAAGCAATATTTTTGGTGCTTACAAGCTTTACTAAGTTGGTGTATGTTTTATGATATTGGGCACAGCTCAGATTCTATACTGATGTAGTTTTTCATTGCAATTACGAGTTAATGACAAATGAGGACAGTATAAATAACGCTCTCATTCTGCAGTTTTCTGATACCGTTTTTTCCCCAAACTTGATACCAGCCTCCTTCTTTTTCATGTGCGAAGTATTTAAGGCAATTAGTTGTTTTCATTACTAAAATCAACATCAAAAACACCAAAACAAAAAAAAGCTTAAGAATTATGTTACAAGAGGGCGCCCTTTGACCAATGGAGTCGATCATTATGAAAGTTTGTAGTTATGATACGATATTATTGTTGAAGACTGCACAATTCACAGATATACTTTTGGTATAAACACACTTATCTTTCTCACATTTGGTATTTTTAAAGTATTTTTTTGATTTACTTGAAAATGTAACCAAACATACAACTTTACGTCAATAATTTTAATACAGCATTGTTGCATCAAACTACACAGACGTAATAGAAATGGAATGGCTTACCCTTTGCAGTCTTGTTCTCTTTTCCAGAAGATTTCTGACCTGTCGTTACGGGGGCAACATCGCCGTTTACTTCCGTGTCAAAGGTCGAAGGTGGCTGCTCGAATATCGGGGTCAGACTACCTTCGTCCTCCTGAGAAGATGCAACGAGTGACGAGTTGTCTTCTTCAGTGGATGAGTCGTGGGTAGGGCCAGAGTTCTTCACAACGACCGTCTCATCGCAATCGGCCCAGAAGGAGGTGCCTTCCTCATCAACATCTGGTTTCGAATCTTCCTCTCGTGATGCTGAGGTTGTGGGGACAGAGGACTTCCTTGCAAGATCTTGTACCGTCACTGCGTTCACTTCAGCTTGAGGAAGCTTTTGAATGTTGAGTGACGTAGGCCTGGCTGGAGCCACCTTAGGATTCACGAGCTCTACAGCTTCCTTGAAGGTCATTCTTGGGGGCGGGATCACCGATGGTCCCCCGAATGCAGCGTTCATCGCAGCGAACTGCTCATACTCTTCCGGGGTCAAGTCCAAGCTATCCGAAAGGCTGTAACTTTCAACGGGCGGATCTGGTTCCGAGGTATTCGTGGATGATTTGATAGTGGATGGATCTGGTTCTGAAGCATCTCTTGGCTTGGTAGACAGGGCTGGATCGGTCGATGGGCTGACCTTTGTGATCTGGTCTTGTGTCGTGCTTAATGGATTGGGGGCACATGAAGGGAATTCTTGGGCAATCTTCGGAAAAGGAAAAACCACCGGACCGCCAAATGCAGCGTTCATTGCTAGGAACTGCTCAAATTCAGCGGGAGTAAGATCCAAGCTGTCACTGAAACTGAACTCAGCCGCCGGTGTTATCTCCGTCTCTTGAACGCTACTCTCGGTCGGTTTTTGCTCTTTCTGAACGACAGTTTCTCCGGTTGGACTAAGTCTTGGTTCGGTCGTAAGGGGGAAGGGTTGAGGCTCTAACGGGGTCATAGGAGGGGACTCATCACTGAACATTGCCTTAATCATCATCATCTGATCGGCTGCCTCTGGAGTTAGATTAAGACATAATTCTTCAAAGATATCGTCTGGGTCGGTATCTCCGTGTAAGGACTCGTCAAGGTCATCGGGTATAGACTGTGTGTTTGTTAAATCCTCTTTCAATATCGGAGAAAAACTTGGCACTAAATTCTTTGAAAAATCGTCGTCGTCTTCGAAAGCTCCCGAATGTTCCGTGATACCAGGAGCCGAGTCTGGCTCGGTATCCCCACTTTCTCGGTCTACTTGTGTATTGTCCAGTGGTCTAGCATCTGCCTCGTCAGTGTCACCATTTGAACTATAACTGCTATTCAGACTCTTGCTCTTGTCGCATTCACTATCATCATCGGAGGTGGTTGTAGACTCGTCATGGGAGGTACTGCTGTGAGATGACCTAGAAGCACTCGAACAGCCTTCGCTCGA
This sequence comes from Marthasterias glacialis, assembly GCA_911728455.2. Lineage (NCBI taxonomy): Eukaryota > Metazoa > Echinodermata > Asteroidea > Forcipulatida > Asteriidae > Marthasterias > Marthasterias glacialis. The sequence continues at coordinate 14,389,745 of OU452223.1, forward strand.
AAGGTCAAGCTCTTTGTCAATCTGGAGGGTTACTTCCACTGGGGTACTGTCGTCATGGTCAAAACTAATGTTGGAAATTCTGCCCGGCACACCATCTGCCAAAAATAGAACGCAAATGATTACATTAGATGGTACCTTCAACCTGACGTTTCATCATCAATGCTCTGTTATCTTCATTAAGAATGCAGAATTATTCCATCTCTCTTTATAGTTAGATTGAAAATCACTCTAATTAGATTGAAAATCACTCTTTTCGATTGAGGCCAGGGTCAAATCTTGTGCAGTTTGTCCCTAGTTTTAATCAAATAGAGTAAATTTCAATCGAATTTCAATCGAGAGAGATAGAAGGATACACGGCCCGATTTCAAAAAGCAGATTCTGAGTAGTTTTGCTTAGAAAATATTACAACCATTTTATTTTGCGCAACAGCCAACTTGTCCATTTAATACAAGCTTTATTTAGTTGGGCGTGGTTGAAACGATGACGTTGTTACACCATGGCGCGTGTACCAAGTTCCAACACATTTCCCTATAACATACAAGATGTCAGAGATAGTGTCCATGCATGTTTGCTTGAAGACACTGAAGTGTGTGACTCCAATCATGGATGCTTATGTTTAGAAATGCAATGACGGTACAATCGTTGCATTTATTTAAAGACAGGACCCAATGCCATGGCTCTGCTTTCCGTACGCGATAAAGAAAAGTCTACGCTTTACGTGAGCATTTTATTTCACAGCTTTATATCAAGGAACTTTGTGCTTGTGATAAGTATACTTCATGTTTCTGAGCACTCTTCGCTTACACATGTCTTAAGCTTGTCTGCTAGCACAAACTCGGTGCTAACACTGTAAGCAGGAGAATGGTAAATGCCGCGGTAAGCAGAGCAATAACATTCGTCCCAGCCAGTGGGACATTCGTCATCAAAAAAGGATGCTTAAGCCTTTCATATACACGAAGAGCAAAATAGATTATTGATTACTCTAACGTATGTCTTTGTAACAAAGGGTGCTTCATTAACTAGCTACATACATTAGTGATCTTAGGAAGCTTGTTTAAAAGTGTCATATTATATTGCTAGTGCATGTTTTTGTTTTTACCCCAAAAGAACAACAGGTGGCATACAATTACAAAACCTTTGGTTGTAGACACCGTGGTATAAAAATGAGCATAAGCGTTTGATCAGATCGTAAAATCAACTAATCTTGGTGTTTTGTGGAGAGTTGTTCGCAATTAATAACTAATCAGGAAGAACTTAACCAGTGCTAAATGTATCTGTCATTTCCTTTTCATCCTTTTTATGCATTTATTATTCATCTACACAACAGTATACAAAGTTGAACAATGAACATTCTAAGAATTTAGCTCGTCGTGAGAATTAGAAAAACGAAACAAAAGAAAGTCAATCGAACACACTGAATCAACTTGAAATGGAATAAAGTAGTCGGCAGTGAGTTATGCACACAATAATATGTATTTTTGTTTTACACTAAAGTGTCCTGTGACTTATAATACAAGATCAGGTACGGTGATAAACAAGTATCTCAACTCGAGGCTCGAGTTCCAATCTTGATGAGTGTCTATTCTTTCTGGTTGTAATATAGTTTACCCCAAGGCTCCTAATGTTACAGCATGACTGTAATCCATTAAGCCATACCACGCCGTGCATGGTGAATGAGACGAGATGCAGTATGTGTATGTTGTGTGTATTTGAAAAAAATGAGGTTAATGGTGAAGTAATAAGATTGCTCTGGCAGACGGTAAAAATACACACTTGTAAATAACATGGCTGGAAATGTTGGGCAGGTAATTATGATAAGTCTGATGATTTCGATTTACCTTTTTCCATTGACGTTTCTTGCTGTGTGTTCTCAAAGTCAAAGTGGTGAATGGTTGGAAACTCAATGTCCATTGTGTACGTCTTAGAAGACGGCGGGTCGAAGAAGGCGCAGGAGAGGTACCTTTTGGCGGGAACACTAGCTGCTCTTCTGTGGGGACGGATTCGAGACAAACATCGTGCACATGGTTCCGAGCAGATGTTACAAATACCCCTTCTGGACGCGGGCTCCAAAGCTCCCATCCGTCCGGAAGGTCCCAACCGACCGAAAGGCACGACTTCCTCGGGGTTCCTGCGGAAGATGAGTTGCGACTCGGACAACTGTTCCCATCGTTGGTTCAGTGGTCGCACTTCCAGCTCCAAACCACACGGCTTGGATGCGTCGATGGTGCGGATACCACAATCTGACTGGGGTTCGATACCAAGCTCGATTAAGATGGTTTTAGGCGGTTCCATGGCGTGGCGAACTACCTTGAGCCAGGAAACAATACAATCATAACCACCGAACGTCTCACCTTCAATTGCATAGATGAAAGCACAACTTACACATACAGTGAGTTATCGAGGTGCATATATTTAACATCCAATATACGAACACTGCTCTTCGATTCCAGCTTTTCATAGAAAGTGTCGATAACCGGACCCGTTGGAATTGTCGGTTTAATTCCTCTCCATTACGGAATTAATAAAGCACCGAACTGCACATCGTCATTAAGAAGCCGCTACGTACGATATCAGTTAATGAATCCACTTCAATCATCTAAGGGCCGACGAGACGCTCGGGCGGTCTTTATCACAACGAGGCACCTGGTGCATATTTTTGCGGGGGTACAGTCGAGCCTGTATACCCGTGCTGATTTCAAACCTCGGTCTTTGTGTTTTGTTATCATCTTTATGTTGGAATAAGGTCCATGAACGATTGTCAATATGCACAGTCCCCTATACTCAATCTCTTGTCTATTTTATTATTCTAGTGAGCCGGAATATCATACGCTCGAAGGTTGACCTTTTTAATGGACTCGGGTTGGGGTATTGTTTGAATTTTTTTTCCTCGGCGAACGATGTTGGTTAGCCTAACACCAACAACTAAGCAATACTCAAGTACCGGTACGTGCATTTGCAAAAGAGGGTGAAAACCATTCCAGCATATATTTCACTTGTGTGGTATGTGTATTGTAAGTTACAATTACACAGCGGATGATGCATTCTTAAATCCTCTGCGTGATGACGTCAGTGTGACGTCAACAGATGAAAAATCATACACTTGACACATGTTGAGAGTTTCATTACACTACTCATTGTGAACGAAGAAAAGCCCGCGTCGGCATACATTTAAGCTCACCGAGGACAGTGTATCAAACAACGCGGGTAAAATATCCGCTGTTTCGTTTTCTCAGTTTTCTCAAAGTGGAATGGATGAAAGGTGGCTACGACGTCATAAGACACATTAGTAATGAACATGTGGGAGAATCACGTCAGCATGTACTCTCATGAACGATGTGTTCTAGACGAAATGGATGGGTAGTAATGACCTCATGAGGTCTAAGACTTGGGTTTGCACATGAAAATGTTTCTCTCGTGTTTGTTATTCACTATGTCGTGTTGTTCAATGACGCGTGATATGTATACTCGCCTTCATCGATACTCAGCGTTAACTCGATGCGAACCCCGTGATTATTGGTGTTACATGTAGCCCAATGATGCAGAGGATGTGATGGAAGACGTGGTGATGTGTCTTCCCTTTGCATTGTCGAACCTGGGAAACACAAACAAGAAAACAGATATTTAGTCTGGCTATTTTTTTCTTCGACGGCTGGGTTAGCGAACTCAGTTTCTACAGTGCATTTTTGGCTTGAAAAATTCCTGCGTAAGACACACCTGGTTATTTAGCCTTTTTAGAGCCAGAGCCATTCTTGATGTCTGCAACACAAACCAATTCTTGATGTCTGCAACACCACAGTGAGCATAAATTTAGCCTTCACGGTGGTTGATGACTGAGTTGTAATTTCATGCTGGCCCCTCGTAAGATCAAATTAAAACCGCTTAAGACAAAGTATATACGGACTGCGTTAGTAGATTCTTAAATTTTATTTTTGTTTTTATTCATCTGAAAGCTCACTTATTAAAGCCATTGTCAACTTTGGTAAAGTGTCTGTATGCTTTCATTCTTTGCACACATCAAGATAGTTTTATGTACCAAACCAACATGTGAATATTTCAGCTCATTTTGTTGTTTCTTTTGCGAGAAAACGGTAAAAATGCATTCAGCATTTTTGTACGCATTCTGAGGCAGAGTTTTGGTCTCATGAGAGGAAAATCAATAAAAACGACAACGTTTCAGGCAGAAATATTTCAAGGAAGGTTTTCTGCCATCGTTATCTTTATACCATTTAAGGTATGCGTAAATCTGTGAACATTTATAGTTTCTTTCTTACCAATGTTGAGCTGGGGGTTTAAGAAGTTCAGAGTAGTTAAAATCCTCCAGACAAATATCTCCGTCTGAAATACTGTCAAAAAGTCCAGGAAATAGCATTTTGGAGACCCAACAAATCAGTCACCGTTGCTTATTTCGATGGGTGCAATCGATATAAGCCCGATATGAACGTTGAGACATGAACTGTCTGTCGTTGGTTTCACTAAAACGTGATCATCTGAATTGATGGAATTTGTCACAGGTCATTTGGACGGTATTGCTGAAATCCTGAGGACGGAAATGAACTTACTTTTCCGAAACCCTTGATGCCCCTTACTATATCAGAGATGACGATTGAGCGTCCAGTATGTGTTTTCATGATCTCAGTGATGCAATACATCATTAAAATGGGATCTAGACCATGACGTCACGATGTAAAGCCTACCACGTGATGGGGGTAGCACACTAGAGGAATTACGAAACAAACCTACTGAGACAATAGACTCTTAAATAAACAGACCTTTGTCGTATCGGATTACATTGGGAACGAGTAGACTTACAGCAAAAAAAAACCACGGAAATTATTTACATTAACTTCATGTCAATCAAGATACATACTGGTCATACCATACACATTAAAAATTAGTTTACGAACCTCCCACAGTTCATTGTGCCGTTCAACACAAAGCCAATGAATGGTTGTTGAACTCCAGCAGTGCTGAGCGACACACTGATCGGCATTAATTTCAAAAGGTTGCTCTGTTTTCATTTTTTTAATGCTGCCATCACAAATCTTAAAGGTATGACTACATAATGATCTAAAACCATTAACAAACACTTTCAAACTGTTATACACTTGATGACATGACCACTCGTCTGAAATATTGTCAAACGCGATACAATTGTCCAATACCCAGTTCTGAATTTAAAATTTGCCACGTCGAAATAGGTCACAGATGCACCTAATACCTTACAAAGTAAAACTGTTACTCGACGTTCTCTTCTAAAAATTGTCATCACGACAGTTTGATGAACATATCACACGCTTTAGCTGCATGGTGTTTTCACCGAAGATTCTCGAAAATGAATGAATAGGCTCTTCAAATAACACAATGATGTATCACCGTTTAACAGCCTTGTAAACTTACAAAATATAACATCAAGCGAAGAACAAACACGCAAAATAAAACGTCCGTAAAAAAGACAAGCAGAGATCCTCTAATTACAGGGCGAATTCCAATTTAAGGAAAAGAACCGACATGTCGCCGTATAGTTCCCCATATAGATAGAGTGGAAGCAACCCACATTATTAGAGTCCTTGGAAGGCAAAATGGTAATCACCGAAGATCAAACACCAATGTTGGAAGTCGTGGCCTTGCTCAATCGAATGAGCATCCAAGCCGCCGCCTATAGTATCAGCATATCGTGGGTTTGAGGACATAATGGTCGTGTAAACACTCTCTGATTAGCACGCGATACTACAACCACATGCATGTAATCAGTCTGTGTTAACTTTTTTTATCAGTGATAAATGTCACTTGGTACAGGTGTCAGTAAAAAACGTAATTTGATTGCTGAGTCTGAAGAAGAAATTGTAGTTTCTGTGGCACTCCATGTCATGTGTCAAATTTGTTTTCTCAGAGTTTTTCTGTTTTTGTTTTGTTTTGCTATAGGAAGAGTAACAGTTTTTCAAAATGACAGTTAATTATCTGAAAACTAAATTGATGACTTTTTAATTCGACCTAAAGTTCTTGGAACAATGTTAGCACCTTATTACATATCATTAACAGGCTATCATTATGTTGAGAAAGACAGTATTTCTTTCTTAAGCATTATCAAAAATGTTAACAAACTTACTGAAAAGCATTTAACATTGGTCAAAGCTTAATGACCTATGTTGCAATTAAAATTTCGTAGTTTCTTGTTTCTTTCTTTCAAATCTTACTCCCCAATCTATCTTCTGTTCCGTTACATGAAAATTAGCCAGTATTCCAGCGAAGGTTAAACCTTTTTTTATAGTCTGGTGCACTGTGCCCTCAATTTAATACGATTGTCTCATATCGTGCTTGCCTGAGATCTTTATGTAGCGACCACCTTTGTCAGGTTCCCTGACTCGATTATGATTAGTTATAATAATCACACAAAAGTGAGCCAGACTAGTCTGTCCTCGGTTTGGCTACATTGTGTTTACATGGCCGATGGCTATAAACAATTTCGTGTCTTGACCCAAATCACATGACGTCATCACCACAATCAATGGTTATGCCATTTTGGGAGTCATTTTAGGCGACGTGAGCGCGGTTAGACGTGCACCACACCTTCACACACAATTTGACTAACAAAATGGCAGACGATGGGCAGAGAGTACTCTCTTAAAAATTTCGATTCAAATGTAGTCTATCCGATTGAAACTAGGGACAAACTGCAAAAGGTTTGTCCCTGGCTTCAATCGAAAAGAGTTATTTTCAAGCCAATAAGACTGATTTCAATCTACTATTATTAAATCAAATCAAATAGCATGACTTTAAATGTAATCAGCAACTGGTAGATTAATACGTCGACAGTGAAGGCCAAAAAAGGAGACATCCAAGATAACCAGCCCATCATTAACATAAGGTTTTCTACATGCATGTTGAAATGACTGCCTTCCTTATGCTATGACCAATGGATTATTGCTGGTCATGCTTTCTAAATATGATATAGCAATCGTGAATGCCGATTGCCATGGTTTAAAAAGAAGCCAGCCAATTTGTCCCTTCCAGCCTCGATTTGGTTACATTCATTTTAATGAGAAAACCAAGCTGGATGCCAATGCAAAACGTCTATTGTTATTTTGACAATGAACCTAAATCCATCAGCTATAGTTCCAAACTTTTGAAATAATGGAATCCTACGTTTTTGTTATTATAAAGCAGGGTGCAAAATTACAATGATTGCTGGATATTTTGGTTTGAGTCTTTCATCAACTTCGATTTCTATTCTCATATTCACTACATTATTTGCACCCGTGCCGTGTTAAATGGAAAGAACATCAAACACTAGGGTCGATACATTGAAATTCGGACATACGACGGCTACTCGTATGTACAAAATATTCGAATAAGCCTACTACATGGGTAAATCAAATGAAAAAGGTCACCAGACTACCACTCCATCCTTTGCCAACTCCATTCTTTGGTATCAAGCTTCTCGTTTTACTGCCAACCTGGTTGTAAACTTATCACAAATCGAGCAAATCAAACAAGACAAACAGGAGCATAATACCTGCAGCATGACCATCTGGTGGTGGAATGCCTAGCAACGGTTGCCTGGAAACGTGATCTCACAAAGTCATTACACTGAGAGGCAATACAACTGCCTACTGGTAGATGACACGTTCACGCTGCCATTTTCAAACCCAAGCCGTGGTGGTTTTTAACGTTTTCTCGCTGGTAGTGGAAAGGCGTTGTCAAATTCTTTCATGGCACAAATAGGCAGATCTACTTCTGCTTTGATCAATCCTAAATAGACTCAAATACCTCTTTATTATGATCCAAATTCTCCATGGTAGTCTGTACTGTGGTAACCTCATCAACACTTGGGAAGTGCTTGGTCTTGCTCAACCACTTGCTCTTACAATTCAACCAACCTGTTGATTTTTCCCGGTAATATCATTCCGCGGTATACACTAAATAAGCTTTACACCTCGTAAACTCGCCACTCGTTTTCCCAGCAGTGGTATTGTTGTTGCACTGGTCTCAATTACGTTTCCGGGTTCCGTCGGTTGCACGTAGCTGTTGTTTTGTCTCCCCCCAAACGAGTTGGCGTTGTTCGTGGACCTCGGTGCCCCCTTCACGTGAAATATCCTCGCTTGTTGGAAAGCCAGTCTATAGAAAGTGTCCCGATGGGTGTTTATATTTTGTAACGGCAACCCATGTACTGTTGAGGCTTTGCGTATCGCTGTACATTTGCAGACAGTAAGCTTGTACAGTCTATAACTATTTGCTTACGATCAGAAACCTCTAATTTTCTCAGTCTCCATGCAGGTTCCATCGGCATGGAGAGGATCTGACTAGCTTAATGTGGACAAGCCGTCTTTTACCTAAAGAATAGCATCAAATTACTGTTCGGTATTAACTTCAAGTCCGCTATACTTATCATAATAACCATCTGTGGTTAATGAACCGTGACGGAGCCATGTTAGACACTAATAGCTCAAAGTCACGCACTGTTGACTTCTGAAGAGACATGGGATAAAGTAAAATGACTGGTATAGTTGAAAAGGTTTGGTTATTTCCAAGTTCATTGTTTTTATCCTACCCTTATTTCTGTCACTCGCGCAATTCCTGCTGCAAGTGGAAGATACAACCCTACATCGTCAACCGAAAAAAAACAACAATTGAGAGTTAAAATCCATAACATCTGTCGTGCAGCCGTAATTTCAGTTGGCTTTAAATAGTTGAATATAAATGCATTTTATCATACCGAAATTTATTTATTCATTTTATTTACTTAAACTTGTTTATATATGGTAACCCATTCAACCAAGGTTGTTTTCCAAGGGGCCGCCCGGCAAAAAGCCATCTGAAAATGACTTTGATTTCAGAACAAACGTTCAATCGAAGACATAACACGGAAAACATTTCCCCTTCCCAGACAATGTCGTCAGAACAAAGACATTTACTGATAAATCTTACCTCCAGATTGGTTGCGACATGATGCTAAAATGTCTCAATGTAATGGATATTCCACAAGAAACGTGTGCAATACTGATCAAGTTGGAAAGAAAACCTACACAGTGCTTTATGGTGGACTAGTTTTTAGCATTTGCGAATAAAGACAAAAGCTCTACAAGTGTCCGGCTGCGTTTATATAATCCTACTTTATACTGGTCTGGTACACAGCCATTATGTTAAAAGTGTTTACACAGTTTATAAAACTGGGTAGACCTTGAAAGCCACACCTCGGAGCTGCTGGCCGTGGGAGGCAAATTGTAATCAGCAATAATTGTTTTAGATCATTTGCTGGGCCTAGCCATGGAAATGATGTTATTGTACTATAATACTTAAACCAAACGCTTTACGGGTGGATTCGGTCTTGCGTGAGAAACTCGGTCAGTTAAACCGGCTTGGCCCAATTTTATACAGCGGCTGTGTAGAAAATATTGGCATTTACTACTAACCAATTACTAACCAGTGGTGAAACCAGACATTTTTATTTGTTCTATTTATTGTTTATTTTTTATTTTTTATTTTTTTTATTGGGGGCGGCAAGGGGGGGGGGCAAAGATATAACTTGGGGACTAACGGTTATTAATGTATCAGACCAATCATTTGTGATTTTTTTCGATCTCGTTGGGGTTGGGCAAGAGGTAAGAGGCAAGGGTTCTGAGCAAGGGGGGCGTCTGTAGCGTTTTACTGAAGACTGTCACTTGTTATGGCATTTAGGGAGGCTCTGAATTAAAGATATTAAATGACGTTGATGGGATCGGCTGCATTCAAATTGATGGTGAACTGCTGACAGTCTTTAGTGTCAAAGGCACACCCATCCAGGTTTTCTATTGAAATAAACTATTTCAAAGTTTTGGCAGTGTTCGTTTTGTCACATACAGAGACCGAAAGAATCAATTTAAGCAAAACACACTTAAAACACCCTTAGATATAACCACATGAAGCAGGAATAATAAGAACCCAAACCAAACTAAGAAGCCAAAAAGCCCCTCCCTCAGTTTCATTGATAGCGAGGACAAACTACACGACTTGGGTGGTTTCTGAAGTCAATGAGGATATTCCCTTTCGTATTAATACTAGTACAGAGAAAGGACAGAGGAAAAGCCAAAGGCTACAAATCAATACAAGGGTTAGGGAGTCTTCCAATGTTTCCTTGAAACATCGCTTTAATAACCTGTCTACAACATACAATACAAGTTTAATTCCTTTTAAGTATAATTTAGTCCCATCACTTGCGTAATTTGATATCAAAATTGGGCCCAACTCTTCAAACACGAGGTTTACATGTAATTTACTTAAAACAATAAAACAAAACAAAACAAACAAACAAACAAACAAAAACATACAAAAACAAACAAACAAACAAACAAACAAACAAACAGACAGACAGACAGACAGACAGACAGACAGACAGACAGACAGACAAACAAACAAACCAACAAACCAACAGACAAACAAACAAACAAACAAACAAACAAACAAACTAACCAACAAACAAACAAACAAAAAACAAACAAACAAGCAAACAAATAGCGAGACTCTACACCGAAACCTTTACGTGCTTTAAAATTGTTCTCGTTCAAGACTGTAATTTATCCCACGTTAATAAGTACAAACCCGACTATCTCTAATGGTTAATATGGCCATCCATCGTGTTTAACATTCAAGCCCTCTTCAGTTTATTGATCGCGAGTCGGTTGCCATGACAACTGCAGGTATTTTGATAATCCTCCAAGGTCTTCATAGTATTGTCAGCTATCTAAATAATGCAATAACTTAGTAGTTATTGCTTATGGGTGAGAATGACAAAGGAAATATGCGTTTCGGGAAAAAACAAAATGCTATTAATAAAATACATCAAAACAAAATGAACAGACCTCTTTAAAGACGGGAGTAAGAATAATAATCACAGTTAGCCTAGTTACAGTGACCATCATAATATTGTAGTCAGGCATGAATTTGTAACTGGAATACATATTTCTCTAAACAGGGGGCACTATCATTTCACCCTCCTTCACAGAGCCTGGATTCTGCTCTCCTTTGATCAAACAAGTTTCCTTTCGATCGATATACTTGTACTTTTAATTGTTACAAGTGGTTGTTTAGGAAGACATCCTAAATTCTAACAAGATCAATGTACATATCAAAATAGATGTTATCACATAACCAAATACACATTAATACCTCACCATGCAATGCCTCAAAACCTGTGTAAGTCGTTGTTTGCTGTAATTCCCATAATTTTCTTCTGAGAATAGGTTTTAAAAAAAAAAGCTCCCCATAGCAAACAAATGCTAAATATTCAAAAGTACTCAGAGAATATTTAAAAGTCCCTCAGCCTCAAATATATTTTCTGACAATTAAACCTCATTTTTCTTTTCAATTTTTAGTAGGTTAGCCATTGAGATTTTTAGCTTAGGCTCATCCAAAATAGAAACACCTCTGAACAAGAATAGGCCCTAGACTGGCCAGACTCCTTATTGGAAAAATGACCCTAAACTTTTTAGCAGAATTTGGCAATTTTTATAGGACTATTGTACCCAAAAAGCTTCAGGTTGAAAGTCACGCACTACAGGGGGACCATATTTCAACAATCCATAAAAGCCATGCCCTTCAAATCTTTGATTTACAGGCTCTACGTATGGATTTCTCTCTTTTTAGTGTGTGCAACGGTAGGGTGGTCATTACTGTATAGGTACAACAGTCACCACTGTAGTTGGGACAGTCCAAACATTACTGGGGATAGGCCAAACTTATTAAATGTTGTCCTAGCTAGTAGTAGGGATGGTCATACAGTCCAAACTGTACTTTGAACAGTCCGAACTCTGGTGGGGATATAGGCTAAGTTTATAAGATGTTGTCTTAGCTGGTAGGGACGGCCATTACTATACTCGGTTGTAGTCCCAACTGTAGTTGGGCCAGTTCCCAACTGCAGTTGGTCCACGGTTCCCAACGGTAGTTGGGCCAGTTCCCAACTGCAGTTGGTCCACGGTTCCCAACGGTAGTTGGGCCAGTTCCCAACTGTAATTGGAGTTGGGACAGTTCCTAACTGTAGTTGGGACAGTCTACACTACAGTTGTCCCAATTACTTTGGTCAGTCCCAGCTGTTGTTGGAACAGTTCAGACTGTAGTGGGGAGAAGCTTAGTTTGCTCCCTGTATGGAGGAAGGAAATACTTCCTCGTCCGATAGCCACTTTTCGACTTCTCTCTCTCTTTGGTTTTAACGTTTTCAGCCTTCAATATATTGTGCAAACAGCTTGTTCTTCGCTGTACACATTCTTTTAACCTTTCCGGACAGGCAAGGGGAAGAATTGACCTAAATTTAAGGGATAAAGAGTGGCAGTCGGATACGACAAATTATTATCCAACGTTCAACTTCAGTGTTATACATAAAGGCCTATAGGCCAATAGATCACTTACCGGCAATGCCATTCTTCATCTTGCATAACAATATTGCTTCCTCTCTTGAAGTCAGATACTTCAACAAAATGATTGGATTTCCAAAGAGAAGGCCCAAGAATATAGAAGACCAAGACACATCTTGGCAGACTTAAATCACCTTCCCATACTCAGACGGTCCTTTGAACAGTCTTCCTTTGAACGTAGAATACTTTAAGTCAGTTTTGGAATGCTGTTATACTATGCGTAATGACAACCTGCATGGGTCTGTGTGTGAAACTCGTTCACAACTTTCATTCTACGACCGTATCCGAATTGGCGGCTAGCTAGGGACATCCTATTCTTCAACGCATGATGACGCGGCGATCCAGCTGTAGCCCGAGCCGTGGCTATAGCCGCCAATTCGGACAGGGCCCAACTCCAAGACTACTGGGCAGCTTTGCGGACGTTGGGCAGCGTAACGGTATTGTGTACACTCTCAAAGACAGAACCATAATGTCCAAGGTCCCGCTGACAGACTACGGCATGTCCTCGAAATCCAACCCCAGTACTCGCCATATCAAACGAAACAAAGGAAAATATCATCACAATAATTTAAAGAAAACGAATTCAAATAATTTACTAGTGATATCTTTCACCATTTCGCCCGCAGATGAAATGAAACATAATTAGAAACAATTATCGAGTTTAACGCATGTTATTTATTCGATAAAATCAGATTTATAGGGCTAAATATTATTCAGAACAGTGTTACACACTACGATACTCCAGCCGAGTTTCCGATTAATAAACAATATTATATGATTATTTTATACCCTGTGGTTATGATAATTATTCATTGTAATCGATGAAACTTATATTCCCTTTGTATAGCTGAGGAATAATAACATAGGCTGTCATTTGAAGAGAAAGTATTATTGCTTTAAATCGCTACTTAATGTTTACTTTGGCCGAAATGCCGAAACAACAGCTCAACTACATCTTGGAAAATATGGACAAAAAATGGCTGAGAAACCTCCATTGTTTTTAATAAAATAATAATTACAAACCAAATAAAACAAAGGAATTTTAATTTCTAACTGTGTTTAAAGCATGACGCGTAGTTCAGCACTTTTATAAATAACGAAATTCTTAAACATAAAATATAAAGTTATTATACAAAAGACATTAAAGGAAATCTAACATACGCTGCAAGAAAGTATCGCGGTCAGTTGTTACAACTGACCCTGAACTATTTTATCTTTTGTTATGCTAATACACAGGTAAATGAAGCACGTTATACTTACACTATAATAGTAGTTGTCTAGTACTTAAACTAAATACAACAAAAGGCGGGGGAAATGTGTTAATAAAACTTTCAAAAACTCACTGCCGGTACTCGCTATAAAAAAAGTTCACAAAAAGTTCCATAAAGTTTGTAAATAAACATCACAAGTCATTTGCTCTGGGATAGAAGTGCAAAAGATTACGTTTAAAACTGTGAAAAAAAACTCACTGACGTCACCAAAAACCAAATATAAAAGGACGTTTATGCGTCAGAGCTTACGCCATAATAAACCAGGCAGCGAGACTGACATAGATAAGCAAAGATTATGCTGTAACTAGAAAATATTAAAATGAAAAGATAGTGAAAACAAGTTGTTTTTTAAAAATCCACTACACTCATTAGTTTAAGAATATTTCAAGATAGCAAAAGTAATCGGTTCACCGTTCTGGATATCATTCCAGTTTTTTTTAATAGCTGGGTTGAACTCTCGTTATAAAAACTGTCCTTTGCGGATTATCGCACTATTCCGATAAACTTAACGCGCAATAAATGCAGAAATCGAAACGACAGCACCGAACATGTTTACGATATAAAAAGGCTTTCATAAAGTTCAAAGCCATTTTGAAAGGATGTTCTCACCAATGATTTTTATAAACTTACTATTTTTTTAAAGTCTTGTTTAACTACAATATTCAAATTCTTTTAAAACGTAAAAAAGACACTATGATACAATTTGACTATTTACATCTGAACAAGAATTGAAAAAGGTTATCGCAAAAGAGAATTATTACCTTTATTATTATTTATTCAGCGGTTTGGGAATACAAGTTTTGCATAATGTTTCATAATCGCTATTTATGACTAGGGCAAACAGATGGTCCCCCCCCCAAAAAAAAAAAGTTTGGGGCTTCAGCTCCGTAGGTAGGGAAACAAACTTGATCCAGGTGAGTGTATAGGGGAACACAGTCTGGTGCCTTACGTGTTGTTGGGAATACGACCTAATTTTGTTTTACCAAGGTCTAGTATTTATCATGTGACGTAGAACCAGTGTTTATTGTATGGTTACCTTTTTGTCATATTATAATATTGTCACTAAACATAATAAATAGGCACTAAGTTAAGATATCCCAGCTTTACCAGATAGCAACCATCTTTGCATATATGGTGCAATGACCATGGTTTAAGTATTGACATATCGATAGAAAGTGCAGCAAACCAACGCACCTAAATCCAGCTTGGGTTTGCACTGACGCGGTTGTAATGGGTCGATGTGTTGATGGTCTACTATAGCCAGTTGAGATGCATGGCTGTGCAGTTGCTGCAGGAAGACTAAACTGAGTAGTGTGACAGAGTGCTCAGCAGTGTTAGAATCATTTAGCACCTGGGACGTGTACGATGAGTTCGGCTACGCTAGACGCTTCTCCAGCCGTGTTTACCGCTTTCACCATGTACTCGGCGTCGTCGTCCTCGATGACATTCTTGATGATAAGAGAACAAACACCATCACTGTCAAACTCCATCAAAAACCGCCCGCTCTCGTCGAGCTCCTCGTCGTCCTGGTACCACGTGACTTCCGGTTCCGGTTCCCCCTCGATGTGACAGTCGAAGCGTGCACAGTCTCCTTCAAACACCATCGCGTCGATGATTTCCTTTGTGAATCTAGGCGGGAAACTGCGCCTAGCAACGTCAGGCGAGTCGTTTGATTGCATCCTGCTCGACGACTCGGAGTCAACTTTGTCCTGATTAACAAAACCGTTCACCGCACTCCTTGAGTTCTCTTCACGATCACTAGGCAATTCCTTCTCGCCATCATTGTCATTAGAGTCTTTACAACGCTCTGCTATTCCAAGATCCCTACTTACTCCATTTCTCACTTCATCAATTGTTTGTGTCGCTTGAAAACTTCCACTAAGATGGTTGTCCGAGTTAACACTATCACCGTTTGCATCAGTTCTTACAGGCAAACCATCGCCGACGTTCTCCCGATCCACCCCACTTACGTCATTGCTCTCGTCTTCTTCCAGGTGAAGCTCGCGGGAGGATTTCTGGGTCTCTCCAGCTTCTTTCTTGAGTGCTGTCTTGAGGAGAGTCTGCGTGGGTGAGCCGGGCCGCATCGCAGCCCCAGCTTGGTCGCCGGATTTTTTCAGTCCAGCGAACATCGTTAGGGACGCCATGCGACCGATTGCCCGCACTGCAGTGGTAGTTTTCTATAATGTACAGAGAGAAACGATCGTTTAATAATGGCGCCAAATACAGTTTAAATCTATAGCAGTTTTTCTTCTACTTTCAAGCTAACCATGCATACTCATTACTTTGCTCACATAAGGCTGACAAGCTGGTATCAACAAAAGAAACATAATTCAGTCATACACTCTTATTAGACGTTAATATGAACAGTAAATAAATTGAAACTTTCTCTCTGTTTCCTAAGGAAAGAGATAATGGATGACTTAAGATTTTTGAGTGTAAAAGCTTTGTCTAATGACACCATCTAAACAGAAAAAAAATAGTCAAGAAGTGTAGTTTCAACACATGTCCGAACTGTTGCAAGTTAGGTGTGAAGATTTGTTGAAACAGTTGTGTAAGTCAAGGCAAATTTTACTTGCTATTTCAAGCTTTGCTCTACAAAAAGTGTTACACAATTTTCGATTGAAGTTGCAAACTATTATAAAATTGTCGTTTTCGTTTTGAAATTGACCATAGTTGTTCTATCTGTAGAGTTAATGACAGAGCTGGAAAAGGTATAGTCACTATAATAACAGTAACACTATGAGTCGAAAACAGAGCTATAACTAATAGGAATTTCTACATGAGAGTGAATAATTCTAGTTTAGTAAGTTGGAAAGAGAGTCGCGCACTTAAGTATAAAAATGGAAACATTTGCAATATTTGGCTCCCCATGTCTGAAAATGTGGTTGGTTACAACTGCTGGTTTTACCACAGAAATTGATCACAGACAATACTTCGTACATTAATGTCTATGCAAATCTCCATCGAGGAAATTCGAGCGTGCTGCTTTCCCATTCATCGATCTGGTACATTTGCCATCTCTTATGTCACATGGTACTGCTATTACTGTCCACTGCGAACAAAGAGGGCGTACACACACAAACACAGATGCTGATCAAGCACAAAGTTCTGCTTAATGTATGTCTATGGTTTTCAATTATCACTTTTCTTTCTTTTCAGTAACACCAATCGCTTTTAACGTTAGAGTGAAACTCGATGGGTTTACGTTTCTTCAATTCTATTTTGTATTCACCTTACTTGGAAATGTACTATTACCTAAATTCGAGCAAGAGGAGTTCGCAGTAAAGCACCACAAACGGTAGTACCATCTACATTTTAGGTATTAGTTTCATTTATCTAGAACTTAGAAGAGAATATTTACTACTAAATACCCAAAGCGCCCTCTACTGTATATAATGTAATCATTTAGGCGCTGTAACTGATGGCAATTGGCTCTACAGCTTGCTCCATTGCCAGAGAATCTTGATCAACTTACGCTTAACTCAGAGTAAAACGACGTTTTTTCGATCACAACCCTTAAAATGTAATAAAGAAATTGAACCAGATAATTATCAAAAATGTGTAACCTATGTGTGACAACTCCGGTGGCAAACAAAAATGTTTTTGTAAACAAGATGTGTGTCAGTGCCTTATATAGTGTGTGTTGATTTTGCTATTTTGTTGTTATTTTCAATCATTTTTGTAAGCCATGCAAGCAGCCAAAACGGTGATGGGCGTGGGGGTGCACGGGCTTTGTTTACAAAACGGGAGTGCAATTTCACACATTAGATTATCGATAAAGTATATAATTATTTGATTGTATTCTGCAATACTGCATGGTTGGTGAAGTTGAACAGATTTGTAAACGTTATTGGCTAACTATCAGCCAGGGGGAAAAAAGATGAACGTTTTTTTTTAAATAATTATATTTTATTAATTTTCACAATTTTAAGGATGGATTAGTTCAATCTCAGACTGGTGATTCATTCATCAACATGAGGCATTCTGCAGGTCTTAACGTAAAATCCAACTTAAAAAAATATTATGGAATAGAGGAACAACATTGTTACTTCACCAAACGAAACATTGTCAAATTTTGAGTGTAAAACTAGAAATGGAAAAAACGATACGAACTATGAAACTTGGAAAGATTCCTTTCGGAAGTTCCTACTATCATAAATATGAATTAATTTCATTTTTAGCACAAACATTTGAACGAAATGAGCTGTAAGCTTTAATCAGTTGATTTTGTTACTACGAGCACTATAACTCGCTCATCTCATCGAGATAAGCCTTACAAATTTGACAAATCTTGCAGATGTTTAACAATGCTGACCCCACCTTAATCATTTGCATTCTCAAAACATTTCCTCAAAAAAATAAATCTTCATCGTAGTCGAAAATAAAAATTTCCAAGCAAAAATAGCATTTGATGACGTGACGTGCGGACGGCTTTGGGGTTATAAAGAAAAGTAGCGGTAAAAAGAAATTTACTCTGCTAAAACACACGTTAATAATGATAACAAGGGGTTAGGTAACTCTCGAGTTTTGAACTCATTCAAGTGGAGAGTGACTTTGTTAATAACGTTCCACAGCAACTTTTTAGTCTGGCTCCTCAAGAATGGGTCGGACTTGCCTGGGACTCGTGGAATTGGGGAAAATCACTCCAAGGCCTCAACCTGATGAAAAGGTAAATTTCCAGGTACAAAGAGAAAGCTTAAATCCTCAAATTTATAGGCTTGAAAGCACGTACAAAATGTTAGGTATTAGCAGTTATGGTGGATACTGGTATACTTTAAACAATGGCAGACCGGAATGGGAAGGGGAGGGGGGAAACGGGAGGTAAAGGGCATGGTGGTGTGGAGTGTGTGTGGGGTGTTATGGCCTTCCTTTCATGTTCAACCTCTGACCAGCCTCTGACAGATCTCGTTGGTTAAGACTTCAATGAGTCAGCTTCACATAATGTGGCAAAGAATCAAACAGTGTATTAATGTATTATAATCACCATCACCATCAGACTCTTTTCACACATGTCGTGTCATCCAGTCTCACTGGAGCCGTGAAGAAGGTTGTGTGTGTCACAACAAGAAGTTTATTTTCCTATACGAATAATTCACATTCATCATAGGACAAAATAAAGTTGGGAATTGGTAAAGAGCTTTACTTTTTTTTCAAATACCGGATCTCAAATCAAGATAGGTCTATGCGGTAAACAGCCAATACCTTGAAAACTTTCGCATTCCAGAAAGGTTACTTTCGCGATGTAGACTTTTCCAAAACTCCAACCTTTCACAAATGATTACGGGTAAATTAACGATGTAATAGTCCTTTTATCACCGGTTATCACAGCCGTCCGGAGATCAGCTAGTAACATACCACTTTATAACCAGATAATGAGGTGTTATCTCGGCAGGACGACTTATAATGAAACCGACGAGAAGTCGACTTAATCATCTTAGATCCGGTGAACCCTCTATAGGTGAGAGGTTAATATCATCTTCTTAGTTCAGTATTAAAGTCGTACTGGCGAGATAAATTTCTATTTATCTGGAGAAGTGGTCATGGCACTCAAGGAGCTCCGTACCATACCACACCTTTAAAATCAACGCACATCCGGAAGGTACGTCTTTCGAGCACAATTCGTCATACTAACAGGGTTATTTGGCTGGACAAGAAACCTGCATAATGCAGTCAGTATAAGGACACCCTGTTGTATTATTTACCTGCCACCTGCGTCTGGCCACGAATTTCTTGAGTTTGGCCGTAGACAGCTGGGTTGCTTTCATCGTCTTGATGTCTTTGTTCAGCCAGGTGTGTTGAAGACATTCAGACACATTCATTCGCTTTCTTTGAACGGAAACAAACATTCCGTACAAATTAATCAATGTTTATGGACAACTGACAAAAGTAGTTTATTACATGTTTATTGTTTTCTTACTTAAAGACAAAGTATGGATTTGAAGTTTTCGAGAAAAACTGTTAGGTTTAATCTGAAAGCTTACTGACTATCAAGTTCGTACCAGTACCAGTCCTCCAGGGAAATATGTTCGTCCTAAATACTGTCAAAGTCGACAATAGCATTTAAAGATTATAAAG
Organism: Marthasterias glacialis; assembly: GCA_911728455.2. Lineage (NCBI taxonomy): Eukaryota > Metazoa > Echinodermata > Asteroidea > Forcipulatida > Asteriidae > Marthasterias > Marthasterias glacialis. The sequence goes on from OU452223.1 coordinate 14,409,474, forward strand.
ATCACAGTTACTTATTTCCACTGCCACATCGTAAAAGCCTGATCATTAACCGTTTTTCATTTCACTGGACTGTGTTTATTGAACTATTTTCCAACTTGAACCCAAGTTTGGTTAAAGTTCTTTCTAACGCACATTGCACTTTGTATGTTGTTCGTTTTGAAACAAAATTCATACGTCAGAGAAAACATTCTTAAAACATTTTCTTTCTGCAAAAATCGGGCCACGTAGCTTAAGTCACGGCCGCAGTTTCTTAACTGTTGTGATCGCCCCTCCATTTCGATACATTCATTGCTAATTTGGCATACTGTTCGTATTGCTTTATCCTCTCTTACAAAATAACTGCCAAGCCCTGTTTCTTGGTTCTAATCATACATGTACGTTTGTTTTACTTGGTAAATGTTATGTATCTGATGGAGAAATTGGAGAAATTAACTTTGTATTGAACTTACTCCTTTCTCTTGATGAGGAGTTTTTCGATGAAATCTTTGGATTCTTCGGAGATATCGTCGAATGCCTCGTCGTCGAAGTCCCATTCAGCCAGCGTGACATTACTGAGGGTCTCAGCGTCGTTGTCCCCCATGAACGGAGACAGCCCGCTCAACCTGCCAGAAACACACTCGGAAAATCAGTCAAATAATCATAATTTTTTCAACAGACGGCTCTGTTTATGTTTTTTCAACACATCGGTGAGTTCAAGGTTTATTCACGAATACTCTTAAATAATAGGGCAGACAGGTTTTTGTCAACATAATGTTCATGTTGTGCTACATTACCAATTACAAGTTAGTCAACATAAAATCAATTTTTTCCATTCATTGTTCAATTTATGAATTTTATAGCAGGGGTGTATTTGTGGTTCTTACAAAATGTAACAGATAACGCCAATACTCCACAAGTCGGTCGCAAAACCAATCAGTTCGTAGTTGATCACTTCTGGAGCAACGAACTCCGGTGTGCCAAACATGACCTTTGTGCTCTTGGTCGGGTCGAACTTCCGGGCCAGGCCGAAGTCAATCAGCTTGATACGGCAGCCGTGGGTGTCCACGCACATGACATTCTCCGGTTTGAGGTCGAGGTGCAGGATGTTCTGGTCGTGCATGTAGTGAACGCCCGCGCAGATTTGGCGCATGAATTTAATCGCGTCTTTCTCGGTCAGGACGAAGTCGTCGTCGATGACTCGTTCGAACAGTTCACCACCTGCGATGCTGAAAGAAGAAGCAAGAAGTTTGATAGCACGTATGTTTAAAACTCTTTCAGTGTCCCCAGATGGAGCTTTGTGTGCTTAGGAAATACCCATGCCAACTATTGGAATGACAGAAGATAACTGGTTTAATCATTATAGTTGACCAGTAATCGGGAGGAATGCAAAAAACACAGGCGGTAACTCGAGGTTAGCCTCGAGGTTTTGTAGTTCTCCAGGGTTATCCGGGGTTCAACCTCAAGTAATATCTAGTTACCACTTTTTTAATTCTGCATTCTCCCTTATTTAGCCTGGTATGTTATTATTGTTGGCTAAGAGTGATCAACCTCAAAGAGTTAGCGCAAAGTTTGTTCTCTCGAAAAGGCTGTGCTGATATTGACTGCAAAACACACACTTTTGGAAGATGAAAGTATTAAAGGACACCACGGTAGACCGGAGCTCGATTTCATAAAAGACCAAGATTCATCTTATTAAGTTGTCAATACTGCCATAGTGATTTGTATTGTGATGTCACACTTTGCTTAGTAATTAAAGATTGAAACACATCTTAAGATCCATCTTAGATCTGTGTGAAATTGTGGACTGGGTCCATTTACATGGCACTGCTCACCGCAGAATTCAGCTCTTTTGGCGCCATGTATGAAAAGCATGTAACTTGGGTCGTAAGCGCAGTGTTTAAGTATCATGAAATTGAGCCCTATTACTTGAGTTACATTTTGATTTTGCCTTATTTAACCAGCCCCAGGGGGACTCAACTTACAATTCCATGACCATGATGATCTGTTTGGGCACCTCAAAGGCATCTACACACTGCAGCAGCTTCGGGTGGTGCAGTTCGTTCATGATCCGAATTTCGGAGCGCACAGCCTCTCGATCGGACGGTTTCGTCTTGATGAATTTGGCGGCGAACGTCTTGCCGGTTGCTTTCTCTATGCAGCGGTACACCACGCCGAAACGCCCTCTGTTGATAATAATAAACATATAACTATTTAAACAGTTTGCCTGGTGGAAACACAATCGGGTAGAGTTCCAAACTTGGTGGAAATGATACCCAGTTTGATTTTCGTTAGCATCCTTGGATTCTCTCAAAACGTGTTAATGATCGAGGCGAGATAACAGCCACTGGTAAAGGTGAAACAACTCGGGGTCGAGGTGATACTGATCAAAACGCCCACGGTGATACCACAAACCTTGGTTTCTAAATGGTTTTCCCGCCATACCTTTAGATTTTGTATGGTGCTGATCGTCAAACATTCCTACTTTGATTACAGTATGATTTGTGCACATGATCGTAACACTTTCAGTTTCAGTTTTCTTAAACCCCCAGCTCAACATTGGTAATCTGACTGTAAATGCTTCCATTCTTTGCACAAATCAAGATATTTGTAATAAAACCAACCTGTAAATTGTCAGCTCATTTCGTTGTTTCATTTTGCGAGAAAAACGGTAAAAATGCATTCAGCATTTTTTTACGTATCCCTATAGGCAGAGTTTTCGTCTCACTGAGACAAAAAGTAATTTTGGATCTTATTTCATTTATTATTTAAAAACGATAACACTTCAGGCAGAAATATTTCAGGGAAAGTTTTCTATCATCATTATCTTTATACCATATGTAAATCTGTGAACATTTACGTTTTTCTTCTTACCAATGTTGAACTGGGGCTTCAAAACACTCATACAGTCACTTCTCAACATTACGAAGAGTAAAAAAAATGGATCACAGATCGGTTGTGACACTGTATTCAACCACCACTGACGCGTTTTACGTACTTGCCAACTTGTTCCTTGATGTTGTAAAGATCACCGACCTCCTTATCAGTTCGTATTGTGACGTCACCGTGAACGATAAACTCATCAATGTCATCTGCAACAACAATGATTTCAAATATTTTACTGAAGGCTAAAATAGTTTAAACAAAACGAATGCTAAGAAAGTAATACATGATCAACTCCGCGTTCTCCTATGATTTTCGAAGAATCTAAGACTTCAGGTGTTTAGACAGTGAAGGAAAGAAGTGGATCATACTTTCTCTATGGTTGATTCTACTTGGCGATCAACATCTTAATTAAATGTAAAAAGCGGGAAAAATGAAAGGAAACAAATGAAGTATAAGGAGAAGCAAGGAGTTCATTGCGTCTGTCGACAATACTCACCATCAGACTCGCCACTGGTCTTCTCCTCTTTCACACGCGGAGCTTCGTCAACGGTCAGCACCGGATCCGACACTTGGCTCGGCTCGCTGATGCCGTGTACGTTCTCTGCACTGACCCGGAAGAGATACTCCACTTCCGGTTGCAGATCGGTAATGACGTGAGAAGTATCGGTGGTCGAGGTCAGTGGCTGCCACTTGTTCTCGTCTGCTCGACACATCTCGATGACATAACCAATGATGCGGCTGCCACCGTCATACGAAACGACAGACCATGACAAGGTCAAGGACGTTCGGGTGATGTCAGAAGCTATTGGAGTCCCGGAGGGTGGGTCCGGTTTATCTGATATAAAAATAACATTTATGCTATTATCTAAATTGTATCGTTTTACTTGATAACAGCACGCCGGGAAGGCATAGTTTAAAAACTTAACGTAACGATCCAATAGCCGTCACGGTAGCAGTGCTTCAATACTGGACCAATTCTAAACATTGTTGGAACTTTAACCAAACAAAATAAAAACCCGATAAGTCAATGATAATGACACTTAAAGGCATTTTCGCAACTCTCCAAAGAATTCGACCAACTTGTGAAAAAATAATAATAGTTTTGCACAAATTCTGTCTGGGAAAAGGCACGCGCTTTTCTCCACATTGTGTACATTTTGGTAATAACTTTTGCAGAGTTCATTATTATTTATCCAGCTAGCTCTTCTACAGCATGTCAAGTGCCTTGGGATGGTACTCTTAATAGCTGTGCTATCACGATTTTACTCATGTGGTTTCCTCTCTTTAGGTCAACTGATTACCACAGTATTGTTCACAAATTAATGAAGACAAACCTTTCGTTATTTTGAGCCGTTCCCGAATTGAGCAACTTCATCTACGGCTATGGCCATGGCTGCAAGTGACAACTATAATGGATTAGCCTATGCAGCGATCCGGCCATGCCACTACCTATGCCGTAAATTCAGCCACTCACCTACAACACTGACTGATATTTCAAAGCTATCCACCCCAAGTTCATTGCACACGGTTATAGTATATCTCCCAGCATCCTCTTCGCTCGCCTGATGGATGGTCAAGGTTGCCGAACTTTCCGTCACGTCCATTTGTTTGCGATCGCTCTCCTCAACGTCTTTCCGGTATTTGGTCCACGTGACTTCCGGGTCTGGGCTGCCGGCAATCTTGCAGGAGATCCTGACTGTCTGACCCGAAATTACCTCCATGCTCTTGGGGCCCGACTCGATTTTGGCCGGCACTGCAGAGAGGGGGAGAGAGGTAAAGAGAAATAAACATACGAGAAATACGTTTGTATTAATTCACGTGATTTATTTTGCTTCCCAGATTGGTTTATTAAAGAGGAATTGTGTGCTGATCTCCGTGGCGGGAATAAAACAGTACCGATGTTTTGGTATTTATTTCTCATTGAAGTTCTTCGCAACATCTGTAGTGTTATTGATCTTTGATGCAGCACTTACAAAATAAATCGACCATTTTGTTAATGATAAATGTACCCTTATTTGTGTATAACCGCATACGCAGTTGGAAACTACACATAAGCCTTCAATTATGTCATATTATTTGCACATGATTAAATGTACAATGCATGCTTGGTAAAGATTGATATAAACAGTTTTCTATATGAAACTCATTGATCATTAAAACGATACCAATTCTGAGTGTTTCGAGAAGTATTTTCGTCTGGTGCGAGAAACTTGCTCCGTAACTCTTTACCCTTAGTTTGCATTCAAAGCAGAAAACAATGAACGCACACGGAATCTCTGACAAAATATATAACGTTAATATCTGGAGTTTGGTTTGGTTGTATGATATGTTTATTGGTATTACAGGATTCGAGTGAACGCACTTCCCCCCCCCCCCCCCAAAAAAACAACAAACAAACAAACAAACAAACAAACAAACAAACAAACAAACAAAACCCCGAAAAACAAGGATGTTTCATATCTTTAAAATATCTTGCATTCAAACGGACCATTTAGTACTTCAAGATTAAATATAGTTTTCACCCAAAGCAATCTATCTGGTTCCATGCAATTATACGAACAGCAAGTGCCGTTGAAGATGGGAATATTATGGTTAAATATCATGAGAAATGTAGGCGGGTTAATATGCCCAGGGCTGACGGGGAGGGGGGGGTGGTGGAAAATCCGATTATTTCGGTTAAGCCACTTTCATAATTCCGTCAGCAGACTACATCCGGTGTCTCCACGTTCTGATCAAGTTTTTATCTCCATCTCCCGTCCAGGACATTTATCCATTCACCTGTCGGCAACTGTGTCAGCCATTTCTCGTATTGTTTGAATTTTTATCTGGCTTTTTTTTCTTCTGTCGCAGACTTTAATTAACTGGATTGGAAAACCAGTTTGCCTTTCCAATCATGGCTGGATTCAGGAGGGAGGGTCATACTCCTATATACGGCCTGCACTCCCAAGCTCGCATAGCACCAATATGGATTGTGAACATTTCAATCATGCGTAAAATGCATCTCAGCACTATGTGAAATCAAGCACTGCTTTCTTTTTATTCGTTTTCATCACAATAAATTTTACCATTTTAACTACAACAGAAACTCCAATCGAATCAACCTACAGATTTAAAGCGACGACGTGACGTTTACACATTAAGGATTAAAAGCTTGTAACAGATACCAAGCAAATTAATAGCAGGGCACCAGTATAGTTACAATGTGGATGACATGGCATTTTGGCTGGCAATACCCGTTTCTGCTAAGCAAGATTTTCCCGTGATAAATACGTTTTGTTTGTTTGCAGTTTCACAAATCTTATGTCCTAAATTGTACATTTTTCATCAGATACATCTTTCAATGTACAAAAAACATACAATTATCTTGCATCAGAGCAATATAAACATAAAACTTGAATTACTTCAAAGTCAGCCACATACAACTTGTAAACCGGCAACAAATATAAATAACATTACACAACAAGAGTAAAACAAGAAAGCCATATCGTTGCAAAAAAGCATAGCTTTTTTTTTTGAAGTTGACAGGAGGCTGTCTACATTATGAAGCTATAAAGTGATGATCATTTTGAAGCACAGTGTGACTCCATGCTGTACGTTACTGGTCGGATGAGCACTGAGAGGGAAAACAAATTAAAAATGACCACAAAGCATAAAAACTGAGCTTACAATCACTCCGGTTCAGATGTGATGTATAATCCAGATTAAAATAACAAATTAGTTGGAGACGAGCACGTCAAATTCTAATGCCGCGTATAAAAAGTGTATCACGAGAGCTAACTTCAAACTGTGAGATGTTTTAAATGAACTAGGTCTGTTGGAACCGTCTTCGAGGATAATTGGTGCATAGTGTTGTATCTAGAACATAAATTGGACAAACCTAAAAAATAATTGCACAACATTTTTTTGTTATGAGTAGATATGACATCATGCAGGTTAAGGTTTCAACTACACCATTATCAGCATCAAGTTTTCAACTACCGTTATCAGCAACATCTTTGCGTTTCACGTCGTTGAATTGGAGACTTTGGGGCGCTAGGTGGCAGCAGACATACCCAGATAATTTTCCACTGTTTACGTAGTTCTGAGCAGGTGCACGGTTCTGAAACAATAGATTTGCCTGGTAGTGGTGAGGCCGTATCTGAAATAGCGGCTGCGGCTATGGCTTGATTGTCACGTGAACATGCGCTGCAGTATAGGATGCCCATACCAACAGCCGCAGCCGCCCTTTTTGACAGGAAGTTTGCTGCCACCTAGCGTCCCCAAAATTATTTCATTACACACACACGCACACAAATGGCGTCCGAGGACCCATGAAAACAAAGATGTATATGGTCAAACATGCCCACCCATGCATGTTTGTGTATGGTGTAAACCAATAACATCCCTTTGTTCTCTCATTGTTTGGAAATTTGTACCGACGTCCCGGGTTGGTTTTTGAACCTGACAGCGAAGCGAGGACTGTCCCCGGTATGTCATTTTACCGGATCCCTTTTGCTAAACTCTCTGGTAAGCAGACGCAGACATAAAATACACACACAATGACATCAACATAGTGTATTTGAAATTGCGTGAAAAGCGATCGACACGTTACAATAGTAAAACAAAATACCTGCACATAAGGGAATATTTGCAATGTGTTGTGTTATGACAGACTTTATATATTGAATTGCAAAGGCTTACATAGAACACCCTAAGGAAGCTAACATTTCGTTCCCACTATAAAATTAACCAGAAGACCCATGTGCATTAGACCGATACAACTCCCAGGGTTTGCACTCCGTCATCTGCGTCTTTCAGCTTGCTGTGCGCGCAAGTCACTCTGGGTTTTTTTTTTCATTTCACGATACAAAGTGCATCCTCGTCTGCTATTAAAAAAAAGGGCGCGAAGTGGGTGCCCAGTGGAGCGCGCAGACGTTTAAAATGTGCCACTCTCTCGACAGATGGTCACGGGATGATTTGCATGCTTTAAAAAAAAATTATAAATGAATGTAGCATCTTTCATTTCCACGCTGGTGCGATGGGGCGTTTTGTAATGGTAACTACAATAATTATTGGTACTAGAATGCAACTGTAAGCTTGCAAATTAATGTTTAGTCTATCGCGAATTGAAAAGTATTGTCCCCTAGTCAATCTTTAAAAGCTGTTTTATTTTCAACATTGGTGTTCACAATATTATAATGTTTCCGTTGCCTGGTCATGCTTATGATGAAAGGTTAATTTTTAGCATTTTATTCCCACTTCATTGATCCACATTTCAGCTCATGCTGCGGACCTCATAATGTTAGTTATGACCTACTGTTGGGGAAAATGGCAAGGCGCGTACTGGCACAAAGCTAACATACTGTGGCTTGTGGCAATTTGGAAATGGGCTGTGGCTGGCGTCACTGCTCTATCTGCATCATCGTACGATCGAAAGATGGAGTTCGTGCACTTGTATGCATGGCAGGGTGGTTATGGTAAGGGCAATTTCAACATGAGGTTCGGGTAATAAACATGATGGTTCATTGATTTTCTTTTTCAGTCGGGATCCGGGAGTGAAGCCCCTAGAAAGCTCTGCAAACATTAACTTGTCTTTTTCTGTTACTTTGATATGGAACCCTGCTATATGTTTTTATTTTTATTTTTTAAACATTTTTTCAATGCTGTTTTTAGAACTTTTCTTTTCCACAAAAACATAACTGAATCAAAGAGGAGTTGTTGTTTAAACTTTGCCTAGTGCCTGCAACACCATTGCATAATTTTATAAATCAATTTGTAAAAGAAACATCTTTTTAGGTCAGATCGTTGTACAAAACGGTTAGAAATTTTAAAACTCACTACATGGCACTTTGGTGGAAGCCTAATTTAGGCGATCGTGTAAATCTGATGTTCAAACATGTAAATGCTTGTGAAAGTGCCACAACTTCTAAGTCCAGTGAACTTTGTTTTTTGTCTTTTTTCTGCAGGCTTCTTGTTTTCTTTGTATTAGCTTAAAATATAATTAAAAATGGACAAAAAAATAAGCAGTTGTAGGCCCTATGTCAAATAAAACTATTCATAAAAGTCAATTTTCAAAACGATATGTGCATCCTAAATTCCGGAGTAGCAAATTTCACGCCTCTTATCTCTGCGATCAAGTTATTAATTTTTACCATACCGGCCTACCTCCGGTGCAAAATAAATAATAATAAATATTTAAAACTCTACATTTTTATCACACGGGTGAGTTATTACACGTACTCCGTTGGTGACATAGACGTGTCATTACCCGGAGGAAAAAAAATACGAATTACCGGTGCAGTTACAACACGAAAAAGGTTACACCCCAAGGCGTCATAGGAATTCCGCTCGTTCATGTTGTCATAGTTTTATTTCTATTACGGCAGAGCATTAGATGGTCTGTACAAACACACTTGGAGGGCAGAACATTATCTCCACGGAGATCTGCATTTAACCCACAGCGGTGATTTCGATTTGGCGAATTATGATGGCACAACCCAAGCATGATGGTATAATATACGCAAATAGGCCTTTATCACTCCAGCACATCAGTGATGGTGGTGGATGAAAAACGTCCACGGAGTTGTGCTTGTGTTAGTAAATATGAACCACGAAAAAGACTTGCGGGTTTACATTTTGTTTTAGACATCTCGTACTCCCTCGTTCAGGTCCTAAATAAAAAAAACTAATTTTCATAATGTCAAGCTTGATTCTCTTTCTCCCATCCATTTACTGCCACGTAAACCTTGTCTGCGTGTTCTTCTCTGATCAGATGATAGGGACTTCTAAAGAGAACCATCTCTAACGTAGGGCTTCGAGGTTTATTAATGTATACAGCGCACCATTGGTTTGGGCGAGAGTACATTCATTCCAACACAGCGAACAAATCAGCCAATCACTCAGTGAAAATGTCATCAAATTAAGTGGTCATGTTTACGAGGAAAGAGCAAATATCAGTTTGTGTTTGGACTTGGATTTTGCTGCATGTTCGTCATATATTGATGTGATTATTTCGATCATTACATGTTTCGATTTTATCCTACTCGAAACAAGTAGAGCCAAGTGCTGAGTGAAATTCAGGTCAGTTGTGATGTTGCGGTTGTCGTAAATAACGTACTTTAAATTATGTGATTTGGTTGTTTTACATTATTGTCCATAGTGTACGATACTATTTCAACATTGAGATTAGGTTATCAATGAGTTATAAGGTACTACTTCCTTTCCAATAATAATTGATTGACGAAACCGATTCCAGCGTTTGGAAGCATGCCCATTAAATGTGCAAGAAAACCCGAGACGTGTTTGAACAGAATTTAAATTTTTGTTGCAGTTTGTAGAACACGAAATGAATGCCGACTCAACACGTCGTCTTAACATAATACGATTTTTTTATGACGCTTGAATAAATAAAAGTAATTATTATGCAGTATTCAACAAATGATGTTTTTACATTATGCATATTTATGTATAACGCAGCTGGTCTGTGTCACGAACTAATAAAGGTTGAAAGTACTAGCTGAGCATTGAAAATCACTCTCAATTCCCGTGAGAATTAATGCAGAGCGAGAAAGCACACACGGGATTTTACTGCATTTGTACTTGTTTCATCTCAATCATTTTTCAAAACAACCCTTTTTCGGAATGGGTTAGATTTTAGGTCTTTTCGGTGGTGGGGGAGTTTTCTTGTGGGTGTGTAAGTGGGTGTGTTTGGGTGGGTAGGTATACACATCCAAACTGGGGACCTATAGAACAAAAGGGACGGTAGGGTCCTCGGTCTCAAGTTGGAAAGTCATGTACAAAATCAATGGGAGCTGTTGCCAAGAGGTTTTAATAAGTACAAACAAAAGAGGGACAAGTGGAGGTTCCCGATTAAAGGTGTTTACACACTTGTGTGGTGGGTACTGTTCAAAGACGAACGTTACGAGTTTGACGCTAAGGTTTTGTGTCAGTTTTTGTTTGGATCTTGTAAGCCTACGTATTCTTTCACCAGTGGACCCAGTTTTCACACCGTGTTCCCAAAATGGCTATACCATAAATAGGTATAACTGTCATCTGGTTTAAAAAACAAAAACATGGTTGAGGTGTAAGCAATCATCAGTCACGTCACGTAGTGTCTATAGTAACAAGAAAACCATCATATCAATCGAGCTTATTGTTCAGAGCGTGTACATCGCGCTGTTCGACAAGGCAAGCTTTCTTCTGGGCTTAGTAATATGGGACGTTTGTTGTGACGCAAGGCTTTACATAATAAATGACTGGTTTCTTGCTAAGTTCAAACTGTCTATACCACTACGGTTCGCGAGAAGTAGTGCAACTGACGGGAAGAATGTGAACTACGGGTGAGTGGATCGTAATGCGATGTGTCTGATCCCAATACTGTAATACAACCTAACGCCTGCCGCTTGAGTGCAGTCATCAATTACACCAATCAATGACGACTGTTGGGAAAACATGGGGGGTTTAAAGATATCACACGCCACGGGGGAAAACACGTCCAAATGAAAATTAACATTTCACTGATTGGGATGCACGAACAAATCTTACAGTCTTATACGGTAGGGGCCATCTTACTTTTACCACGTTCAATCAGTGTAAACTAAATCCAGGCTGGAAGGGAACAAGTCTGGTTCCTTACAATGAAATGGTTCATAGTCATTGTGTACAGTACAGGGAACTTGACAAAAAGGCCACACACTGATACAGGTCAGTAATCTACACTCATACAGTTCGCATTTTGTTTCTATCAGCTAAAACGTTATGACATTTCTCATGAACCGACACAAATTTTGCGCATTTGGTCCCAATTATAAATTTTAAATAGATAAAGTCCTACGAACCTTTTAATGACAAAAAGACGAACATCTTAATCGGTCTAAAAAGCTGTTTTTAAGTAAACACTCCAAAACGAGGTTAAACATTAATGAAAATACCAGTCCGAATAGTTCCCACCGAAGAAACTGTACTGCATATTTCAAGTTGAATTGATAACCCAATTTATTTGTTTATTCACACTATGCTTTATTGTCGCAAATCTTGCACGGACAGAACCTTTGTACACCCTCTTGTGAAGAGAATATCTGTTATCACCACAGACAGGTTTTCCCACAAAAGGAAGACACCATTCTGACGGGGGCTGGGTATTTCTTACGTATGTGTTTACCCTAATTTAAATGGTTTTTTTTTCTCGATCGCGAAGGAAAAGTCCACCCGCTCTTCAGGAGGGCTCAAGGTACAGTGATGATAGGATCGGTGTTCGAAATGGCCGAGGATTTATAAGCCACCCGCCTCATGCATGACGTCAGTCTCTTTCACGAAGTCCATTTTACGGATAACCAAAATGTGTGTGGTGGTATTTGTGAACAATGTTAATGTATTGGTTAATAGTTAATGTTAGTCCAAATGTTTTGATATTAGATTTTACTGAATTCTTCAGTTGTATACCCACTTTGTGATTATGTTCGTATCCGGGCGCCGTTTAACAATTTGCAATATCGTGACGTCATGGACGGATTGCCTGGCTAATGTACGGTTGAAATGAAGGTGTGGCTGTAATTGTCACCCTCTGTACTTTACTCACTGCATATATCAGTGAAAATGACAAGCAGTCTGATAATTAAATATCGCCATTTCATTCCTGGCATTACAAAAAAGGAATACCTGGACGCGGCTCTTTTATTTAAATCAACAAAAAAGCAAGGTCGAAAGCGAGGCTGACAAAAACGTAGTCTGGTTACCATAGCGAGCATTACAGGCTCATATAACTTTTGTATTCTGGGACTTATACATAAGATGGCTAACTCATGATTAAGGAGTATAGTCCGAGTCGATGACAATCCAGCCCCTATAACATGCCTTCCGATTGACAGGCAGGCAATCGAGTCTTTTACGCACCACTGATATACAGATGTGGTTTTCTCTGTCACCAACTACAAGTGTGAAGTGAAATCTGTTCATAATCAATGCGATAGTCTGCTGGCGCGAACCTCAGAATGCCCCATTAAATTATTACGCAGTGCACGCGCTTCCCTATTTGTAATCGACTAGTAAGGATTTCAGTGAAGTCTTAGAGTTTGCTATCTAGCGAAACTGAGTGGGACCCTGAATGTAAAAACTCCATTGTTGTTCTATGGAATTTGGAATGTTTCGGATGTCATTTTTGCCAGAAACGAGATCAAAATGCAGCACCAGTGAATTATTGCACTAAGTGAACCGAGGCAGCTGTTCCTGACACTTTTGGTAGTTCTTTGAACGATCAACCATTCATTCAAATAATCCGGCATTTAAAAATGTGTCATGTTAGTAAAACCATGATGGGAAAATCTAAGAACAATAGATTGTAGTTGCTTTTTAAGGGGGTGGGGTGTGGACTCGTTTTGGTATACCGAATTAGGTATACTTAAAGATGTAATCATTTCATTCACATTTCTGGGGGATGGTTATTATTTGTGTCAACTTATCAGTTAGACAGTCATGATCCCTGTGTGAACCAACATTGGTGAAATACTGTTTCTCATTGCACCAAAGAGAGGCCCGACTATTTTCCCTTCCAGCCTCGGTTTGGCTGTGGATTTGAATGAGGGTAAAGCAAGATGGCTGCACCCGGAACGGTAGGTCCACTGGTTTAGTTTTGGTCAAGAAGTACAGACCTCCGAATCCACAAAAACCTCTTACCGTGACGTTAATCCAAATCCTGAAATCTCGGAGTAATCCAATCAGATTTCATAATCTCACATGACATTACGTGAACACATTAATAGCATTCTATCTACTGACGTTCATCATCATTCTAACATCACGGGCACAAGCATGCTAAATAAACTACAAGCATTAATGTCGTTACACGTCAGCATATCTAAACGATGCCCACCAAATTGAATAGGGAAGGATTACGATAGTCTGTGTCATCATATCGTGTGTGTGCTTTTCCCCACCGAGACTAATTTCTGAACAAGGTTAAAATCGCGGTTGACATCTCGCGTCCATATCATTTTGGGGATTTGTGACGCTTAGATGAGTTAAATGCATTAAGCCTGTCCACGCAATGCTCAAAAATTAACCTGTGCTGAAAAAGGGGTTTAACCGTCCACGCAATTTAAGTCAAAGATGGGGGAAACGGCTGGGTTTGTAAAGCAAGGCATTCCATGCATGATGCCAGGCTCTGCTAAGATGCCGCATTTACGGATTCCCAAATCGTCAAATAAATTTTACATGGGCCCAATGATAATCGTTGTTGCGGACGTGAAAGAAACTTTGCAATATGTCTTAATTAAATGTAACAAATTGTCCAATATTGCAGGCGATTTGGAATGCTTTATACGGGCGCCGTATAGGGTCTATCATTATTTGCAACGTCATGCCTGGATTGCTTACATGCCCAATCGAAGAAAACACGTGTTTGAGGTATAAATATAGTCCACTTTTGAAAATAAAGGAAAAGTCATGTCTCCTTGACACACATTAGATCAGTTTTAAAAGAGAACTTTTAAAAAGTTCAACATTAACATTTGAGTAAAAAATCGCACCAGATGGAATGTATATATTTTTGATGAGGCAACTCTTAATTATTGTACTTCATAAATAAAACGTGTTTTTATTGATTTTCCGACGGGAATAAACCCTTCCTGAACATGTTTTAACGGTTCAGCGAGCTCATAACAACTCATTTGTATTGCATTTTCTTAAAATGCGGAAATATTACTTAATATTTAACGACTGAAAAACAAGTCATTACAACCTAGCATAACAAATCTCCTCGTGTACAAAATCACAGACCGGCACCCAAATCACAAACGCTGGAAGTGTTTTTTTTTTTTACGCTGAACGACTTATTAATGAGAATGCTTTTAAAAAGGCCTCAAATTGCTGGTTATCAAGCATGGTTCCCCCCTTTTTGTCCCACTTTCAAATCCCACCTAGAGTTTTCAATCTCACAGTAACACGCGCTGTTCACCATACACAGACGTGATCCATAGAAGTGGCGAGAAATGTGGTACATTTTATATCATTGGTTTTTGGAAGAGTTAATCCATTTCCATCCAAGAGAGCCCATCATTCAACAAACTTGTCATAATTTCATCAAATCTGGAATCTGGTATCAATTTAGCGAAAACAACATGTTGGACAAATTACCGGTCATAGTTTCGCAGGTTTGAGAGTCAATGTTGACAAATAGACCTGGACCTAGGATCTCAATTTTAGGAGGTATGCCGAAACGATGGCATTTTGTTTTTATAAGAGGTCAAACTTATGACAAAATGTTTGGTATTTCATTAACAAAATAAATAGCTAGTGCAAACGGAACAGAATAATCATCACAATTATATATTACATGCTTGTTTGTACAACTGGGGAGATACAATGTATAACGCTATTGTACAACGAGGAGATGAATTGATCGCACTTTCAATTGTTTTGGCAACATTCCTGAAAACTGAAAACGTTTACAAACCTCAATCCCCGATTTTAAGCTCCATGATTAAAAGTTGTACCGCCACTTTAGGGTGATTTGATAGTTCTCAAGCTATTAGCCTGCACTGGTGGTTCTCTATTTATAGCTCAATTATTGTACGAGGTTGACTAAACACAAAGGCAGGTCGTGTATGTTATATAGGTTATATTTGCTTAATAAAGTTCGTGTGTATACCGACAACTCATAATAGAGTAGACCAACAAACACTCATAAATCACTGAGTTGTTTACATTGTTTGCGGCCATGAAAATCTTGCTAATCGCCACTCGGCTGCAGCCTAAACTTTTCGTTTGTATGACTAAAAATCGTAAGTTGTGGAGTGATATTAACTTCCATAAATTGATAGGCATTTCCTTGAGATTTCATTATGTATGGTTATTATATAAAATTTACCTTTTTTGCAAAGGAGGTCTCAAGGCTGTGATATTGTATGGCAATGTATTGGATTATTCTGGGTTTAGCTTAACACATCTTTATGCAGGGTGGTATATCACTGTCGAAGTGAAAGTTTTCGTGACATGTTTTATATTACTACAGCCTATGATGCAAAAAAACACAATTAACTAAAATGCAATTCTTTAAACGTAACAGAAATAGCAAAAATTGGGGAGCTAATCATCCTTACTGGCAGCTGAGAAGCTGAATTGCCAAGGACGCGGCTACAACGTGTTCGAGCCGCAGGCATGTAAAGGCACCTTTGGCAGCCAGCCACATCGACCCATTCATGATCACGGAGCACAGCCAGAGATCGAAAGTGTTTGACTTTTCCCGTAGGGCGGAAAACCGGAGGGTCCATAGAAAAACCTCTTGGCATAGGAGAGAATCAACGTACATTATGGCCTTGCTCTCATGTGGCCTTAGCTGGGAATCGAACCAGAGCCACAGTGGTGAGATGCGAGCGCTTGACGCACTAGCCACCCATGCCACGTCTGTTTGAAAGAACACATTTTCAGCTACTTTTTTTAAGCATAAAGAAAACAGAACTGTAGGAAACTCACCTCCACCAATCAGTTGTGCCGAGCTCTCCACCGACCCGACTGGGTTGACGGCCTTACAGGTGTATTGCCCACAGTCGCTCATCGTAGCATTATTGATGACCAGCAATACACCGTGGTCACCCTCGAATTCGTAGCGGTACTTGCCGCTTTCCTTGATCTCCACTCCCTCCCGGTACCAGAAGATATCTGGCTCAGGTTCGCCCGTGACTTCGCACTCCAGCACCGTAGCACTGCCCTGAGTGATCCTCTTGTCACTGAGTCCCACGACAAACTGTGGGCTCGTCCCGGTATCTGTGTTTGCTTTTTCCCCGTTTGCTGTGTCCGCTCTCGAGACTGCAGTTTCGGAAGCCACTGAATTAGGGTTGTTGTCGGAGTAGTCAAATGAGGGCGCTCGAGCGCGTTCCAGGGATATCTTCTTGACAGGCACGGGTGGAGGGATCTTCTTGACCTTCTTAGGTGAGGCTTCGGTGACGGTGATGGCTGGGTTGCCCGAAGACGGGATCTCGATGTCGACGTCATCATCTTCGGAGATAGTCAGGGACCGCTTGAAGACTTCATCGAGGTTGTCACGTTTTTCACCAGGCTTGGTGAACTCAACATCATCGTCATCTTCCCAAACTGTTTCAAACAAAAGATTTACAACTGTTACTCAATGAATTCAGATTCTATAAAAAAATATTTCACGAGCGTAAGATATTGTTAGCAACATGTATATTCAAAACCATATTTAAATCAAAAAAATTATACAAAAGCTTAATGCAATTTTTCTTTCAGAACGAAAAGTATGTACAATTTTAGTATAACTGCCATTGTTCGCATTCCTGAACCCACCACAGGCAACAAGAGGTGCGCAAAGGTTGCTACAAACCATATTCACACAGGTAGCCAATTATTATTCATTGATGATATAGCATTGTTTTCAAAGTGTCTTGTTTGATATTTTATATAAGACATCACTTTAGAGCTGAATTTTAGGCGTGGTTTTTCAAGAATGACTTACGGACTATCTTCAGGTCAGACGTAGTTTTATCCTGGCCAGCTGTGTTGGACGCAATGCATGAGTATTCACCCTCGTCCTCAGGAAAAGCTTCCGTTATGGTCAACTTGGCTAGTGTACCTGTTAGTCAAGAATTATGAGAAAAGAAGGATGATCAATGAATACTTAAACAATCTTATGCAAGCTATTGTTCGTTGTTTACTTATAAAATATCAGATTAGTGTACAATATGTTGGCGGGATATGATACATCAAAAGATTGAAAGAAATAACTCTTTTCCGCGTAAAGTCCATTTTATTGAACGTTCAAAGAATATGGACTACGAAACAAAATATTGATAAAGATTGTGCTAAAAAGGGAAACATTGTGATTGATTAAACTTTTATTAACAAAAATCCTGATTGAAATATTCTCAAGCCGTAACCGTTTGAAAAGTTTTTCAGTTTGTTTAACTGATTTTCACTGTCAATGATATTCATTTGAGTTTTATATAGGTCGTTGTGTGATTATGAAAGTAAAAATGTACTGAATAGCAGTTTTATGACGTCATAAACACTGTATCTGCCGTTACAGCTTGTACCAAACTTGTTAGATTTTCTTGATAATTGTAAACGGTAACTAACGTATAATATAACATCTTGGTTAACTATTTGTGTTTTACCCATAAACCGATGTGAGTCACGCACTGTATACTCAGTCCTGGAAAAAAATCCACAGGCATTATTATTAGGGTGGGAATCGAACCCATGATCTTTGCCTTCTATAGCTGAGGTGTCTTACCACTAGACCACTCTGCTTGCCCGCCAGCAAAGGTTTTATTAAATTTATGTTAATTTTGCATCGGGATAAATAATATTATTTATTTGTTAATTATTGTTGATATCGACTTACCCTCATTTGTCATTTTGAAGTACTTTGATTCTTTGATCTCTCGGCCGTCAACAGTCCAGGCGATGGTCGGCTGCGGCGACCCTTCAACCTGGCAGTGAAACACCGCAGTTTCCCCTTCCTTGATGCGCATGTCCTTTAACCCCTCGGTGAACTTTGGCGACGTCTTGGTCTGCACGTGACGTGTGAGCACGTGACGGAAGTCCAGCTGCGTTGGGTCGGATTCTGGCGAGCTTTTATCGGTGCTGCTGTTGAAGGTGTTGTTATTGTTGATGTTCTGAAGCCGAGGTCTGTAAAATAAATATTAACAAAATAAGTGAAAACTTAGTCCCAAAATGCCGACTTGCCGTCGTGAATCAAGGAGTTGTTATGATACAGTTGTCAGTTTTCGCCCTACACTAAATAGGAAAGCACTGTATACTCAAACTTTATGACCCCGAGTTTTATCCGCCGGACCACGAGCTCGCCCTTTTAAAGCGCGGCTATAATTTATAGCAGTGTGTACTGCAAATAGTTTGGATATTTTTTTAATTTCATACATGTATGCATACGAAAAAACGAATCTCTGACAAAAATTATTTCATTCTACAACAAAATAAAATGATCAATGAAAAACAATAATTATTCCGGTTTAAAAAGGACTGTATGCAACTGAACATCAGAGTATCAATAAATAACTTAAATTAAAAACTACGAATTAAATACATTGTGCTACCAAAAACTCATGAGACAAAATATGTCATTTGAATACGTTTTTCAAGTATACTCCAAGGATATCAAAGCTTTAAACTTTTCAATTTTCCAACTACCTGACTAATTAATATTACTTTCCACCTTGTTTTGAATGCTAGATACAGCAATGCACATCAGTTACTCTATACCATACACAACCCGTTCAGTTGAATGATTGTGGATGTCTGTTCAACTTACTGGTAAATGTTAGGGAAAGTTAGGAAGGTTAATTAATAAATTTAACACAATTGGAAATACCTTGATTTCAATAGTTGTCTGAAATCCGTCTGCTCTTCATCCAAGGGATGCACCACTACAGACACGGTGCATTTCTCCTCTCCGTTGGTATTAGCAATTACGCATGTATATGATCCGGCGTCTGTGGACAGCACCGTGGGTATCTGCAGTATCCGTAAGTTGATCCCGAGCTTCTTCATGACGATACGCTGGCCCGGGAAGATGATGCGGCCGTCTTTGGACCACGAGATGGCGGGCTCCGGGTCGCCTTCGACCTTGCAGGTGAGCTTGAGACTGCTCCCTTCGTCCACGGTGATCGAGCGTGGCTTCTGGGTGAACCTGGGAGGGGAACCCTGGCATACTGGATCTGAAGCCGGGAGGAATCATACGGTGCAATTACATCGCGTGAAAACTTCATTAAAAATCGGTGGAAAGCCACACCCAAAGTACAATAAAGCTCAATACACAACACTGCCACATCACAGCAAACCGTACATGTAGAGTGGTTTAAATTTGTCATACTGTTTACGCGTATCAACCTTTAATGAAAGGATTGTTATTTTTATTTTAAATAAACGCCGAACAAATTCTTCCACATCGTCCATGCTACGATTTTATACACCGGATTAACTGCTGTCACTGACAAAACTTTGAAACACAACATCATGCATCGCAGCTCACGAACATAACTGATTAATTAAAAAAAACTCATGTTATCAGTTACCAGTTATGGTACGAAAACATCTTAAAGCATGGTACATTATTTGTTATGCGAACGAATGTTAAACAATTGAGTACTTTTCTATTCTAGAAGAAAAGACAATTAAATGAGAAATAACGCCCTAAAAAATTTATCACCTTTCAAAATGTATCCTTCGAAACATATCATTGATTTGAACCCATCTCCCAAAAGTTAAACAAATACAAAAATAACTAAATTTATTATTGGTATTTTTTAAATCTTTTTATTATTATTATAATTATTTTTGTTTACCAGTCCTCAGTTTTTAGTTGTTTCCGTGCATGCAGGAAGCAATTAGTTACCAAAAGCAATCTTTTATAGAATAGGGTTTGACTGGACACGTGCATGCAATAAGCCGTTACCATGAAGCTGAAATATTGGAGAGAGGAAAGAAAGAAGACCCTGGGAGACAGAGGTCTGATCCACGGTAGAAGCAGGCTAGAGAGAAAGACATGGCGGAGAGGAAGTTCTCGGAAGTTATCAAGATGACGAGGCCAGATTGCATTTCGTTTTTCGAAGCAAGCAGTGATGTGTTTACTTCTATATAATCAACACCCTCATTACAATAATTGTATAGGCCTCTACTTATAACAAACAAAGGTAAACATCTACATAGCACAAAATAAAAAATACACTAAAGTGTTGACTATAATTTTTTAGATCGGTTGGGGAATAAAACAATATTTGTTTTACATTCTTGAAGCTTTTTTCAGCAATTTAACCGCTCTTTCAAAACCTTTATTTGTGGTAATCTGTCAACTAATTAAGACTGTTTGAAAATTGCATAAATGTATGATTATGTACATCAACTCATATAATTAACAGAATATATGCAGGCCCATGTCTTGTACTTTTTGCAAATGTTTTTTTCTTGATAAAGCATACCCCCCCCCCCAAAAAAAAAAAAAAAACCTCTCAGGTAGCACCGGCACAAGAAACTTTGGATCTTCCCCAGGTGGTATGGTATCTGTCCTTCTTACCTTTGACATCTATCTTAGCGGAGCACTGTTCCTCTCCTGCCGCATTGAATGCCTTGCAGTAGTATATACCCGCATCCTCTGGGTACACCTCTCGGATAACCAGAGAATGAAGCTGCCCGTCGTGAAGCAGCTTGAAATCATCGTCTTCTAAGATCTCACAATTATCGAAGATCCACATGACGTCTGGTGCAGGGTTTCCTGAAAGAAGATATTTATTTGTTTATTTATTTATTTATTTATTCATCTTTATACATGATACATAAAACATCATATATCAATTTAGCTGATGTATACAAATGGCATTTTGTCTCATGCATCAATCAAACAAAAAACCAACAAAGACATCTTTAGAACACTTTCATTTATTACATTTAGTAAACAATTGGCTGATGACATTTTGTCCCAGGCATCACTCAAACAAAAAACAAACAAAGAAATCTTAGAACTCTTTAATTTATTACATTTTGGGAAAAGATTTGGAAGGTAAGCCACTGCAAAAACAAACTACCTTTAACTTTGACGGTCAGAGCCAAGGGACTTCCATCAATGACTTCGACATCACTTGGTGTCTGCAAGAACTCTGGTTTGCTCTCGGTCACAGCCACAGGCAGCGATGCCTCTTCGGGGTCTTTAGTCTCAATCTTGACTTCAGGTTCTGGTTCCATATCAGAAATAACAAGTTCAATATCCCCATTATCCGCAGGAGCTTCCAGGTCAACCTTCTCATCGGATGCGACGGTCTCGGGCTCGGTTTCTGCTTCTGGTTCGGTCTCACTAGCATCGCTCGTCGAGACATGATTTTCAATTTCCGGTTCTTCTCGTTTCACTTGTATCGGTTCCACTTTCCCCGCACTGTGTTCTGGTTCAGATTCAGATTCTGACTCTAGATCCAGCTTTAGTTCCAACGCTGGCAGCGTTTCCTTTTTGATAGACTCTACGGTTATCGTATCTGGTTCTACGGAGCGTTTCTCAAGCGGGACCACAACGCGATCTTTCGGCAGTTTTGCTTTGAAGACTACGGAGACATCGGACTCGACATTAAACCCGTAGGGCTTGGATTCTCCCTTTTGGTTCTCCACGACTTCCACCTTGTATTTTGGACTGTTTTCAACAACTACGTCTTGCTTTGCTGGTGTATTTTTTGTGGCACTCAGGACTTTCTCGTTTCGTTTTAACAAAGCTGATGACTCGTCCTCTGATCCAGAGGAGTTTCCGGGAGCAGAAGTTTGGAGGAAGATTTCCGTGCGGGATGTCTTTCGTTCCAGCTCCCACGGTCCTCTTTTTTTCAGTTGTTGAACTTGTCCAGCAGGTGCAACGGTGGCAGCAGGTGCAACGGTGGCAACAGGCTCGACAGGCTCACTGGGTTCAGTCATTGGAACTGGGAATAAAAATGTCCGATTATTGCGTGTGTGATTTATGAGAATTCAATGAGTTTTCATTTCAAGTGTTTTAAAGTTTTTCATTTGAACTACAGACGTGATAATTCTTGTAACAAGAAAGAACAAATTCAACAACATTTTGCTAAGCAGTTTGAAAGTCATAACCAAGTACCAGTAAATTATAAGTCCCATGTATAAATCATTGACTGGTAACACATTTTGTTAACCGAACCATATGAAGCATGCAGAAGATTTCATCGAATACACTTCTATGATTTCCAAGCTGTTTAGTAGATCGCTTTATATCAGAATAAGTTGTCAAGCAACTTTGGTCAACTTAGACAAGTGATTTATTGTACTGATCAATCCTGTGATAATGGTACTTACTCTCGACGCTTAGCCTTGCCCTGCAGGACACTTCCCCGTCCCTATTACGGGCAACGCATTCGTACTCCCCTTCGTCCTCAGGCAGAACCTCCGGTAAAACCAATGTAGCTTTCTCGCCATCAAATGCGATCTCGTAGATGTCATCGTCCGGGGAAATTTCCTTACCGAGAAACAGCCACTGTATCGTGGGGGCTGGCTCGCCTGTCACCCGGCATGAGAATCTGGCAGTGCCGCCGTCCTTGGTCCGGGTGTTCGTCATCCGCTGTATGAATTTCGGCGGTATGTCTCTTGTTATTTTGCCTGACCAAATAAAAAAAAACAGAAATATGATGTTCACATATTATGTATGGCAAATATCATCATGTACCGTACTTTTGACTATCTTCTAAGCACAATGTTCATAAGGTTTCTAACAAAATGATTTTCTGGTTGTAACCTTATACATTACAGTCGTGTACTAAATGCCTACAAAATGTTAGTCTCGGTTCAAGAATCAAGACGCTGGTCTTGTTCATGTTTCACGATCTATCGCCGATAGAGAGCGCTGTCTCCAGCAATACGAAAAAGAACGTCTTGAGCCAAGACCACCCCCCCCCCCAAAAAAAAAAAAAAACAAAAAAAAAAACAACAAAAACGGTCAAGTCAATACCATTCCAAGCAAATCCAAATGAGTAACCTGAGAAGGTAATCGATCAGTAATAACGCAATAACTCGATTTTCTTACCACGAAGCGCAATGTTAGCACTAGATGTAGTCTTCCCGTGTTCATTGGCTATGACACACGTGTAACGTCCAGCATCCTCCTCCACTGTGTCATAAATCTCCAAGATGTCCTCTCCACCATCCTTGAAAATCTCAAATCTCCCTTCGTCTATTAAGACCTTCGTGTTCTTCTGCCAGGTCACGGTCGGAGTAGGGTATCCCTTGACCATGCACGAGAGGCGAGCCATCTCAGGCGGGGTGATGTGTTGCGATCGTGGACGCAAGATGAACTCTGGGGGCCTGGGGACCAGCGCGCCGGTGGACTGAAGGGAGGACCGGCGGGGCTGGTGGTGGTAATTGAGGGGTGATCTGGAATGATAAATGCACAGGGTTGTCAAACTTCAAGGTCTTGAAAGTTCAAAACACGGGGAACTTAATTTCAAGATAGTTGACAAGTGCAATGCATTGCTTTCACCTAAAATACTTATTTGCTTTTACTTTTCTTTCCTTCCGATAACGAAAGTCGAAACATGCAGAACATTAGAACCGATTAGAACCGCAACATTTACGCCCAATGGAATCGGGATACCTTTAATGACGTTAACCGTGAACTGACAAATTTGGTTGATGTTCACCTTCTGTTAAATCGTTTCAGAAAGATCACCAAAATTGATAGCAACGAACACTTACTCTGCGTACACCTCCTCCGTCTGGGTCTTGACAATGCCGTCTGTTTCGTCTCTTGTGATGCTTCCAATCGTTTTGCTTTCCTTGCTCTGCCCAATGGAAGGTTGGGACTTTCTTGTCTCTTCCGTCGATTCAGGCCGAGGTTCATCTCTAAGGGAGGGTTCTTTGTGTTGCACTTTGGCTGGTGATGTTGCGGTCTTGACCTCCTTCTTTAGTTCCTCAGGCTTTGGAATATCTTCGAATTCTTTTGGTGAAAACGATGGGAAAATAAATGAGACCTATTGATTTCCTCAAATATTATGACAGCTCAATTACTAACTGTGATCCGGTGTTTACAGGGGATTTTGTCCCCCAGTGATTCTGTCCCCCCCCCCCCCCCCCATACGGCAAATTGTGTGGCAGTTTCGACTGATAGTGCCCTCTTTTGTCTCAACTTCCTCCAGCCCATCTTAATTTACCTTATGGGGACAAAATCCCATTTGGGGGACAAAATCCCATTTGACACCGGCATGAGATGAAAATCGGGTTAAACGGTTATACAGTGGAGAGAGACATGGAGGGTCATTGCATGTCAATGAGCCACTCTCACTGCTCGTTAGCGTACATCAAATCGGTTCAAAAGTAATGACTGACAACTCAAGAGTGAATATCATTGGTATGGTTTTGTTTGGAGAAATCGCTGTTCCCATTGAAAACAATATACAACTTGACAACAGATAATCCATCCCTTTCGCAGTATATGGCACAAAGTAATTCCACCCTTCAAAACTGGGCAGTTGTATAGTTTGTGATATATAGGTAGATTACGCATAAGATCATACCCACCCACAATGAGCTCTGCTGTGCTTGACACCATACCCAGTGCGTTCTTGGCAGTGCACGTGTACACGGCATCATCGTCTGCCGTGACGTCAGTGATGATCAGGGCGCATGTGCCGTCTGACTTGCACACGAATCGATGACGTGCGCCCTCCTGCACCAACTTCCCGTCCATGATCCACGTTATCTCAGGAAAGGGGTCGCCTGAAACTTTACACTCGAACAGGGCCTCCTCGCCATCACACAACTCACAATCTGAGATCCTGTTAATGAAAGCTGGAGCCTGTCCCTCCACTACAGCTGGTTTCGGTTTTTCTACAAAAACAAATAAGATGCAAAATAATAAGTGATGTTTGAAACTTTGCATGGTGTGAAGAAAAGAGACTTGCGGGTACAACCATGTACAAATTTCGTTTGGGATGAATGGTGGCTCTGAAAAGAGCCGTTGTGGTCTGGAAGTTTCCAACAGTATACTCTGCTCGTCCTCAGGAGACAAAATAATACGAATAAAAACGAAGCCAAAATAATAAATTGAAGTATTTTTGTCAACTGTTAATTTAAGCTGTTTTAATACTTATGACTGCCTCAAAATTGTATTTTATTTTTGGTGTACCGGTATATACTTCTGACGATCATTTTGTAGTTAGTTGTGTATGAATTGTTTGTACAAATAAAACGTATTTTTTTATATTGAAGTCATCCATTGTTTATTTGGTCAACAAAATACCATTACGCGTTAACCTATAAACAGACCAAATTGAGCATAAGTACATTCATTGTTTTTATTATTTTAGTTGTTTATAAACCATCTTTACTGAAGTGACTCGAGTTCTACTAATCATTCAGGACCCTCCTATAACTATTTAAAAATCACAAAAACAAAAAGGGGAAACGAAACCAGCGACAAAACCACAGGTACATAACTAGACCATAGGTTAAAATTATACTAAAAATGCATTTATAAAAAGTCATTTACAGAGAGAGAGAGAGAGAGAGAGAGAGAGAGAGAGAGAGAGAGAGAGAGAGAGAGAGAGAGAGAGAGAGAGAGAGAGAGAGAGAGAGAGAGAGAGAGAGAGAGAGAGAGAGAGAGAGAGAGAGAGAGAGAGAGAGAGAGAGAGAGAGAGAAAGAGAGAGAGAGAGACACACACACACACACACACAAACTTAAAAGAAGAAAAACGGTATTAAAAAAGTAAAATTGCACCATATATAGATAAAGGTTATCTCTTTCTTTTTTAGGAAATTTATTGAAGTTTATTCAGCTACCCCCTGGCATTTGTAGTTTTGTCTTTTTTCCGATGTTGTTATTGAGTTTATTTTATTGTTAATGGCGGCCGAATTAATCTTGTTTAATCTATCCAAACGCAAAACCTTTGGACGGGTTCAATTTGGTTTTTGGAGTGGGATCAATCGGTAAAAAGGTTCTGCATGTCAAAGGTAATCGAAAGATACTTTCTGAGAAGTGAAGGGTCTAGAAATCGGCAGGGTACACCGTGGGTTAACTTTTATCTGCCACTCGTATGTCTCAATTTACACAAAATTAGACTGACTCAACATTATCCAGACGAACATGTATTGTTCTACTAGTCTTTAGCATAAAACATGACAAAAAACACCTGGTTCTGTAAACAGACGAAAGTGCACTTTACTCTGCGTCTATTAGCTTAAAAGTTAAATCCAAGAACTGATTGCATTTGGAGTGGTTAATATAAATCATGATTATAAAAGGGTCGTGGGTTCAGAAAGGCCCCATTCAATTCCAAATAACTGATCATTGTGGTGGAAATGCTTTGTTGATACAAAACCCAACACCCAGTTTTTGTTTTTTTATCTAGATTCACTGATTCAGATACCACTTTATATAATTATATTATAGAGTATGGATGAATCAGAATCTGCAATCATCCATCAAAGGAATGAGTCTTTCATCCCCTTCAAATGACAATTTAGACAATTCTTGGGAATAGAGCTGTTCTTTGCATTACTGCATGAAAGCGTCCGACTGTAATGGCGACTTGGCCTTGCTTATTGTGTGTTTATTATTGTGCGATGGTGAGCCATTCCTGCACTGCATCATTACATGAAGATGCCGGACGTGTTATTCCACGGCACATTAAGATGTCAAAACGTCTCCCATGATTCATTTTAGAATCCTAGCATTCCACTTGGCATTGTAACGGCTTTTCGTTTCATTGAAAGAACACACACATCGATGAGTTAAAAGTACGATACATCGGTATGGGTGGACGGGAGGGGGGGGGGGGGTCTTTATCCTATAAAGATGTTACCATTTGTACACACTAAAACGTGCCGGGTCAGAAATGACAGGAAAATGTCCCAGATGGGCCAAACCATCTGGGTCAGCTTGGCCCTTTTTGGGGTCCATTATCCCAATGACGCGGAATCTGAGTCAAATAAATCGTTACAAACCCAGACCTTTGAACTGTGACTAGTCATACTCATTTTTACAAATTAGTCGTATTTAGTGTAAAGCAGAAGTTTTTTACTCTGCCGAAAACTAATCCTGTACTAAAATTACCTTTATTATAAACATGGGAAAATGTTTGCCGCGACTGCGGACCTCGGCCCCTTGATGAGGGCGCTGTTACTTTGTTGACGAAAGTATTTTTGTAGATGAATGAAGGTACGGGGAATGTAAAATATCAAAAACTAACATTTTCATTTTAACAGTTCAAACTAACCGAAGTTGATTGAAATTATTTGTTATGATTATATTTTATTCAACCTCGACAAGGCAAGTATTTTATTATAAAAAGTTACCAGCATTGAAAGAAATCACCATGATTATAGATAAAGAATCAAACGAGGTTGGAATTAAATCCGAATGTTACAAGAACGAAAAAACAACAACATTTAGATCTAGTAAATCCAGCCTCCTAAATTTGGGGTTCACAATGGTAATTTTTTCATCACCGGCAAATTAATGAACTAATACTGGTATGCCGGTGGTATTTCAAACGGCGCACGCCTCGGCTTCCATTCCAGGCCTCCGCAAGTCGTCACTATTATGTAAACATAGTAATGTAAACGAAACGTATAAATTGCTTTCCCCCCGTCATTCGATTACAAAAAATATTTGGATCCCGTAGCCAATCATCCCAGTGACGGGCAATTTACGCTTTTACTCCCGCACCGGGCAGCCATTTCTTGCCATGGAAACCACATTCCACAACGTTCGTGAACTTGACAAATATGTAAATACATGACACAAATTTCAGTCTTCCTCGAACCTGGTAACAATTTCTTCACCACAGGGGTTGGTGTAGACAGAGTATCGGGATAGTATTTCCAAACACTTGAAAAAGAGCGCAAACATTTTAACTGAAGGGTTGCATTTGTAATTCGAGGGATATACCGACTTACATCAGAAGTTATCTCTTTGCCACGGTCATACTGCTCAGATCACTTGACTAATTGAGGTTATGAATAACTTTATTGTTTGCAATACCCGCTGCTAAATTACTATGTACACGATTAGAACCGGCCTCTCGTCACCAGGTGTGCTCAGTTAATACACCAGGCTCGAGAATTCGGGGAGTCATGGGTTCGAATCCCACCCGAATATCCTGTGAATTTTTTTTTCTCTGAAGTATTCGTAAAAGCATGAACCAACAGTGTTTGTCACACATCGGTGTAAGGGTAAAACACAAAAGAATATTCTAATGGAATAACATTTCCTTTTGATATTGACAGTTTTCGTTTCTCCTGTGAATGTTGTTTCGCTGTAATTATGGCAAGGAATTTGCAGGTGTTACGTCAAACTGATAGTCATTATCGCTTGAACATTAAATATAATAAAATCTATTTACAAGATGGATTACGATTGCACAAAGGTGTGAGTTGTGAACAAACAGGGACAAGGTCGAACACGTGCGTGTATTGTGATCTCTGAGAACCATCTACAGCTTTTGACATGTTTATTGCAGACCTCAATATTTTTAGTCTGAGAGCTTCGAAATATTTTTGAATACCGGTGGTCAATTCTGACAATGATTCTAAGATTAATCAACCTTTGTAACCAAGCTTGATATAAAATATTTTAATGTTTAAAATGTAACTGTACGGTAATAACAAAGGTCGCGTGTTGAAGCAAAAATTGATTGCATACAAACTTCTATGGATAATGACTAGGTTTTGAAAAATTAATTTTTAAATTTTTCTTTTTATCGTCTTCAAAGAAATCCTCAAAGATCAATCACTTTGGACATGCCAGTTATTACATAATAATTATAAATCATAACATTGAATAAGTCGATAACTATAAATGTTTTACTAAAATTGTTTTGTTTTTATCATTTTTGTTACCAGAAGTGGTAACAGCCTCACGTTTCGACTCTAGCTAAGTCTTTCTCGAAGGCTAAATTCTCCTACGAGAAAAGGCCATTACCACTTTTGGAAGATATGAACAATTTATACCAAAGGTCATTTAAGGGTTTGTATAAAGAAGTTTTTAACAGATTCTGATTTTTACAAGTAATGAAACTCACCGGTGACTTTAAGCTCTGCCATAGCTGAGACTCTCCCACTTTTATTCACTAACCGGCATGTGTAGATTCCCGCATCACTTGGTTCCAACTCAAATATCTCCAAGAAGTGAACATCTTTCTCTGTGTAGACCTCACATCGACCCTCGTCTTTAAGAGCCTTCCCTTTGTAATGCCAAGATATGTCCGGGGTTGGAGTTCCTTCCACCGACACGGCGAAGTATAAGGACCCGCCTTGGATACCCGTTTGGTCCCGTGGCCTTTGTATGAAAGCGGGGGCTTTTTCAACGACAGACTGTTTCACCTGGTAACGGGACGACAGGGGTGAGGACGATGTCCCAAGCCTACCCGATGAATTGTTCTCATCTGTAGAAGTTTTCCCTGCACCCAGCGCGGAAGCATTTTTTGTTTTCGATGCAGGTGTGAGGATATCACGATAGTTTACACTCTTTCCATTGGTTTTTGGTTTGGCGGCAGATCCGTCGAAAAGTTGCTTCTTATCGGTAAGACTTGACCTGACAACAGGCTCTTTCCGCACCGTTGATAATTTCGCCGGTTCGTTAGCAAGTTTATTGTTCTCGAACCTAGCAGTGAGTTTGCCGATCCCTCCCGGTGTCACTCCGCGACGATTCATGGCAGGGCTCGCTTTTGGTTTCGCCGACGTAGTTTCCTTTGGCTCACTTCCCGGGGCTGTCTTCTTGATCGTTGACACTGAGCTCGTCACGGTAGACGCCTCAATACATAAATCCTTCGATGAACTCTTCACACACCCATCAACCTCGCTCGTTTTTAAGCTCGAAGGATAAGAACGATCACTGTTACTTTTTTCAGTTGCAATCAGACGATCCTTTGCCGAAGGGAGATTGCAGACAACTGATGCCTTGGTTACCTCAATTGCCTTTTCGATATGACTCCCCGCTGGAATAGGAATGTCAGTGTTGCCTTTCGTTGAATTTAGTACAGACTCGATCGCATGCTGGGAACTCGCCACTTTTTCCGTGGTCTTTTCTATTTTTACACCGTTGTCGCCTGGTACTTTGTAACCTGCATCATTACCAGTTTGGTCTGAGGTCGTTTTAACCTTCGAGTAGACTTTTCGCTCCGGCGATCGTTCAGCTTTCTGGGAATATTTTGCATCTAGTCTCTTCCCCTTTTGTAGTTCATGTCTCACTGAACTCGACTTAAACTCATACGTTTTCGGCTTCACTTTAGAATCCTGCGAAGACTGCTTATTTGAGAATTTTTCGATTTTGGAAGCGAGTGAGTTAGCACCTTGCCCCGGATATAGAGCTCTGTCCACAGACTGTGCCCTCCGGTGACTTTTGTCGTTGTTCGGGCTCCACGTTCTCGTTGTCTGCCGACTCGTTACACGCGTTTTATCCTCAACAACAGTGTGACTTTTTAGAGGGGTACCCTTTGCAAACTTTTCAATTTTCCAGGCGAGGACGGATCCTGGTTGGCGAGAGTTCAGGGCCCTGTCCCCGATGAGCTCAAAGGTTTTCTCCGTAAGATATGTTGTCTTCTTTACCTCGTGATTCCCGGAAGACGCGGTCGACTTCTCACTGTCAGTCAACGAGTCGTCGCTCGACAGTCGACCGTTCGTCTTGTCGTGGTTGACCCGAATGGACTCAATGGGTCGGCCTTTCAATATGGACGCCTCTCTCGACACGACCACCTTGGGCAAAGACTTCACTTTGATCTCCCTACCACCGTAGAATTTCCTGTCCTGTTTTGGTTCGATGTTGGATTGACCACCGGGTTTCCCGTTTGACCCAGTTCCTGAGAAAACCGAGATCTTTGTAGCGAATTGGGGCTTCAATGGTCTGGAATTAGATCCTTCGGTGCCTGAGGGAACGCGGGAATTCTTCAACAGCTTACTATACGAGGACTCATAGACCTCCCGAGTGTTATTGCCGCTGCTTTTATAACTGTAGTTTTTGGTTTGTTCGAATTTGGAAGCGCGATTGAGGATTAGCTCACGCTTGTGCTGGAATTCCGGTGGGGGTTCGCTGGAAGATCTGACGGGTTTTCGCTTGGATTCAAGCTCTGCAATGCGTGACCGAGACGGTCTCTCGACTTGGCTAACATATGGTGGCTTGTCCCTGGTTCCGGATCTAGCACTGCTCCCTGGCGATGATCCCCTTGTATCGACGCCCGGTGAGTGTGAATCAAACCCAACACTATTCACGTTCCTCTTCGGACCTTTACTCCGATCGTCGTATCGTGAAATCCGTTCGTTCAATCTGCCCGGACTACCTGTATTTCTAATTGGCTGGGTCTCCGTACTGCTGATCCGTCCCCGTTTGTGCCACGAGTCCAACTCGAGTAAGGATGAGCTTGGGCTGACACCGGTGCTCGTACAAGGAGACGATCTCGGCGTCCAGTCGCTGGAGCTCTTATCCCCGCCAGAGAGGTAATCAAAATCTGATCGACTAGAAGAGGTTGCGTGACTTTCCTTCACACCAGCCGATACGTCGTAGTGGTTGGTTAGGGTAATCTCCTCCGATTTGCGTTGGTCCGTGTTCCAGGCTGTGTCCGCCGGTAGATGCTGCGCTGGTTCTGGGGTGACTCGTCCCTCAGATGTCGGTCTCTCGCCAATGCTATGTGTGGAATGCAAGCAAATAAGAAACTGCATCAGCCAATAACAACATACAATCCAGTCATTTGAATAAGGTCATTTGTACTTCCTATGGGTTCCTACTATGCAGTGAGTTTTGCTGTCAACTCAGTTAATAATCGGGGTACAGTGGTGAAAGCTAAGGGTTGCTTACGCCTCCATAACCTCATTATTATTGCTCAATATTGTCAGTCTTGCACCGAAAAACAACTTTTCGCAACAACATAAACCAAACCAACACCCATGGCGATACTTTTCCTATTAGTTTTGATTGTCAAAATGTGTCATGCCTGATTTTCACAAATGTCTCTGTGTTTACAAACTGATTGTCCTCCGTTTTGATCAGATCATTGGCCAGCATAAATAGACCTATGAGAATGGAGTATTAAGACAGGATACACAATTAGTTACACGAGACTTATGTCGTTTTTTTTACGGGTACATTCATTGAAATAACACTAATAATGATATTAATAATACAGGATTCATATAGGGCCTTGCGCCAAAATCTTTAAAAAAAAACATGCTCAAAGGCGCAGTAAAACACTAAGAAAAAAACGTTAATTAAACAGGAGAAAAAGCACATAAAAACCCAACACACGACCAAAAGAATAGCCTCCTAAGAGTAAAGTAACAGTTAGAAAACGGTGAGCTCTCACCCTGCCCAATCTTCCAAGAGAAGAAACAAAAGACAAACAAATACGGGGAACCCCCAAATTACAAATATCCAGCTTTAAATAAATGAGTTTTAACAGATCTTGGGAATTTATCAAGTGTATTAATTTCTATGTGATCATTGTCTTGAAGGAAGTCTTTAAAAGCAACATCTGTTTATTTGTTGTACATGTTACCAAAGAGGAATGTCAGGTGCTCTATATGATGTGACAATGTTCGAACGGCTATCCAGGCAATTTAAATAGGAACAGAATTTAAGTTCTCTCAGATTCTAAGATCCTTCCCTCGTGTAGGAACAGTTACTCCTTGCTACTTCCATGCTCCTTCCGAAATGTTTATAGCAAAAATGGTCCAACCCGCTAAGAATGGATGTGACCTCGGTTGTATTTGTTCAAGTCGGGATGTTGCTAGCTTTAGAAGTCTGCAGTACATGTACACATAGGCATGACCGACTCGGATTGCTCGGCACTCCCATTGAATCAAAGGTCATTCGTTTCCCATTTCTGGCTCAATACCTCGATTGTTTGTTTACTTCGACAAACATATTCAACCCTTTTGTATACTCTGCTTGGACACACGAATTAGGGGTAGAAAAAGGTGAGCTTGGTTTTGAGGTCGGCTTTATAATTCTTAGCAGAGTGCAAACTCACGACACTGTGACCCCAGGAAGTGACAATAACCTGTCAATACAAACGAAGCAGTTTCTATGATTAAACTAAGAGTGTGTAATTTTATTTTCTACCTCCATGGTTGTACTAAAAGAGATGTTCGAAAATATGTGATTAGATCAGCACAAAATGCGTTTGCCTGGCTTTTCTTCCGATATGCATTCCCTTTGTACGTCCAGCTACATTTTGAGATAATAAGATTGCTGACTATTTCAATGTGAATATCACGAGTACAACAATGTAATCTAATAAATAATTTATATCTGAAACAAAAATAAACATTGTTTTTAACTGTCGTCGAAGACATACTCAAAACATCAAACAAAAGTTAGTTTGTACCGAAGGGGTCCTATGTATTGTATAGAGTATTTGCAGACCATCGAAAAAATGAAGTAGCGCCCTCACAGTCCACTTTGGCTATACATGTATTATAGGGTTTCTTAACAATTTCAAGTCACTATACCCGTAGTTAACTTTTAAGTGAAACCAAAGCACAATTAATCTCTACCAGTGTTGGAACAAAAAGAATATCAAAGTTTAACCACAAACAAGGACACCGTAACATGATAGAAAGCAAGGAAATCCTAAACACTTCATGAAATATATTTCACATCTGCAAATTTAGGATACACTCGTGTTGCTAAATTTACTGACAATACGATTACTCTTCCCTGAATAAATGGGGCGAAATTAATAATACATAATTTCCGAGACCCTTTCATGATTTAACACCGGTGTCATCTTTTTCCTTCCGTTCCATACACACAAACACAAAAACAGTCGGATGAAATGCAAACAAAGACCAGACTGAGGTCCTCTCTTGACGCGGTTTAAAAATCTAAAATTATTTATTGGTCCATAAAAAATGCAAGGGCCAGCGCAAACACGACAGCCAGGTGACCTCGCGGGGCAATAAAATCCGTTCATAAATCATCGTATGATATAATAACTTGCAAAGACTTCACGTTTCCCCTTGCATTCTTCTACTGACGTGCTCGCGTGGCATAAACCATGAACTCATGTACATAGACTATGACTGTGACTACTTATAATCGTTGAAACTGTGGGAAAGGAAAGTTGCTATCTTGTTCCAGAGTAGTGTACTTGGGGCGGGGGCGCACGAACTTTTCTTTACAGGAAATTTCCTACCTGCAAGTGAACCGATGGCGACTTTCTTAAACCTATTTTTCCAAAACTTTTCCCCCAAACAACTTGTCTCTTCAAAAACCAAAGTATAAGGCATACATTTTCAACATCAGGAAAAACCTTAAAACTCAAAACGCACTAAAAGGGGCAAGGCTGTTTAAATTTTGCAAAGGCTTCTGGTGTAAAATGTAAGTCCGTGCATGGAGATAAAAGGTGGTACCAGTGCGCTGCAAAGACCGAGAGCAAACGAAGGCATGATAGCCTCTGTAGAATTTCAGGTCTGAGGTGCTTTTCAATTATACCTTTTATGAAGGGAACCATGCATTTGAAAACGGGAGAATAAACCTGGTTATATTTCTGTGATCTGTTAGTTTACAGACGGCTGATATAGTTTGAATGTCTTATCTCCCACAGAGGTAGAATCTTAGACCATCTGAGAGCTAAAGATCTGTATGCTATAAAAAGCGCGAATTCCGTGAACGGAGTTAAGAACTGTGGGCACTCTGAAGAGTTAAGTGGCGATTAATTCCAGCTCTTGTTGAGTGATTAATGGAAAGATTTGAACAGTTACCGGTAACTGACGATGAGATCCGTAATCCAATAGACCACTTAAGGCCACTTGGGAAATAACCACCTTTATGACAAGGCAGCTGCCCCAGAGCGCTATAGTTGGAACCAAAATGGAACTTAGCGTTTCTAAGTAAAGAACTATACGAGTGTTACTCCTAGAATTTGTAAGGGGCCCATACATTGTATTTTTGAGACAGTATGTGTAGCTCCAGGTGGTCTGTGTCCTAGCCCTCCAACGAATCAATTCCAACTAAACAAATCCTTTGCTTATTTTTCAAAAACCGTTCGCTTCCCCTTCTGAGAATGCTTCCATGTTTTCCAGTGCTTCGCATTGTTTATATATATATAGGGTTACGCCTTGTATGGTTTCTTAAAGAAGTCAAGTACCACTGGTCGGGAAAAAAAGTCAAACAAGGAGATGTTTTTCAACGCCCACGGCCATTAAAAGCTGTGTGTTTTCCTACAGGAAAGGTACCTACGGAGTTTCAAAAGTGCCACGCTGCTTATCAAGATAACGATAACTTATTGCGACAGGTTAAATTATTCGTGGTATAAGTTGGTTTGCTTATGACTCTTAAATACCGCAAAGTCGACTTATACCATGAAGTCGACTTATACCACGAAGTCGACTTATACCACGAAGTCAACTTATACCACGAAGTCGACTTATACCACGAAGTCGACTTAATATGGCACGAAATGAGTCGACTTGGTGCAATAATGTATCACAATAACAGATGGCACTCCTGATTGAGTAAGTGCATCAAACTGTCAAAAAATATACCAAAATGGAATACTGCTAGTCCCAGTAGAAGGGACTGTATCCTTTGTTTGAAACGAAAAGAGTGACCTAGTGCAATCCAAGACCTTTCTGGCAGGTAAGATACTGCACTGGTCATATGGGAAATTTTCACATTTTGTGTCATAAAATTTCCTCATAAGTTCAAGAGTTATAAAAAATAACAGTTGAACAAGTTTGAGCTGTACCCCCATTCTTCAAAAGTTGATAAAAATCAGACAGTGCAATATCCATAAAAAGGAGATTTTATGTTTTCTTCCATTGGGATGTGTACAAATCGTGCATACAGAGGAAGTCTAGGCTGTGTAGTCTGTGGCTCTCTTTCAACACGTGATGTCACAGGTTAGAAGGTTAGGTCTACACGTGTATTAATGTACATGTGTATGTACTGTACATGTACATGATCTGTACATTGTGTACATGTATGTACCGTACCATAGAGCAAGGAACTGCTATACACATATAAGTAATGAATCTTTTTGCTTCATCATGTGCTCGTAATAATTTTGAAGACAAGTGTTTGAACTCCTGACATCATTTCGTTTAAAAGAAATACATTTAGTGTGTACTATTTTGAGATTCTTTTATGATACCGCGGTGCTTCCAAAGCTCTCAGTGAAGAAGACAAAGATACATTTCAAGTTTGATTAGAATGTCGGGTACAGAATACCTCGCCAAACCACCGTAGCACCGTATCAGCACGTAGGGCCAGAAACTGGCCACATTTCTTGGCTCTGCTTACCGCGGAACTCTTGAGCTTACAGCCCATGAGAATGACCCGCTTTACTGGGCACCGTAACCGCACAACTCTCTGGGAAGCAGCCCCGTGAAGTTGGGCACATTTGCATCCCGGGGGAAAGGGTTTTGTGTTTATAATACGGAGAAGTACATTTTAGCAGGCACAAAATATTTATTTAGAAGTCTGTTGAGACTTCTATTCGGCAATGATTATGTCTCCATTAAGTGTGTATGACATGTCTTAGCAGAGAGCAATGGTCTCAGGAGACGTACACTAACTTCCATCCACACGCAGACGACATGTATCAATGTCTAATAACAGCCACTCGGGAACTAGTTGGTAACCGCGGCAGTACATAATATGTCACAATCGTGAACTAT
Source organism: Marthasterias glacialis (assembly GCA_911728455.2). Lineage (NCBI taxonomy): Eukaryota > Metazoa > Echinodermata > Asteroidea > Forcipulatida > Asteriidae > Marthasterias > Marthasterias glacialis. The sequence goes on from OU452223.1 coordinate 14,446,431, forward strand.
ATAATTGGAAACAAATACATTATTCCATCCGTACTGACAGGATTAACATTCCTCCGGTGATATGAAACCTCCATGGTGAGAATAATTCCCCTCGGTAAAAATCAGTACCAACCATTGTGGAAATAGGTTCTTACATTTGAGAGATTTATGACATGAAAGATTAAACAGTTTTGTATTCATTGTAAGTGAGTATTCCACTTCAATTTCATGCATGGTTCAATTCAAACGGGCGTGCAATATTCGTCAAACCGGCCCAAAGACCGATGTCATTATTAATTATAATCCCAGATGTCCGAAATGGATGGGAAGGGAAACCAACGGTTTTCGCTTGGAAATCTCATCGCAATAGACCTTTCCATTGTTGATAAACAAACCGTGCTGGTTGGCATGGACGGCCAAATGTAGCAAAACATTCAAGTCTGGTTGACAGACGTTGTGACCAAATTCAACATTTTTGCAACTTTCTATTTAAAGAAAATACATCCCATTATTGGTTGGTTTGTTTCCAACAATATTTGAACAATTTTCGAATATTTTTGTGACATTTTTGCAAACTGTGATTATCTGTTTTTGCTTTGCATTGACGGTTTCCCGTAGTTTTACCATCTTGAATGGCAAAAACTAGGGCTGTGACGTTGCAAAAGAAAGGTCTATAGCGGATTTGCAAGATGAAGAATTTGAATTTGTTTTCCGGGCGCAGCGAGTCTTGATTTTGTCTTTAAAATTAGAGACGAACACGTTGGCCCACCAAAACAGAGTACCAGGACCGAGTTTCATGGAGTTGTGATATAGAAAACTTCGTTGCTGAGCAGCGAATAAACGGGGTACCAGTCGCAAAAATGTAAAATTAGTGGCATTTAGAGAGGTGGGCCCAAATTTGATGGCAATGCTTACCGAAGACCTGCGTTTACGGGGCCCTTCAATATGGACCGTGGTAGGGCGTAATAAAGCGCAGAATTCCACGGTAGTGCCATGGAATTGTTTGTGCTAACACCTTTATGAAATTGGGCCTAAATGACTATGATGAGTTGTAGTTTGAACTAGTACTGATTTAATGTTTTCTAATAGATTTGACAACATTGTTTGTCTAAGTCTTAAACGGGAACTGAAAAGGGGTATCTAAACTGTCTAAAACAATTTAAAAAAATTTGTGTTCAAATAATGTTCACTTCCAATCATGACAAATGAAGCACAGTTGCAAAACGTAAGGTTATAAGGGCGTCTAGTAAAAGACACCCAGACACCCCCCTCCGGCAAACAATTTTCCGCAATTTCGATTGATGCACATGTTGTACTACAATAAATGGCAGTTACATACCTTTTCTCAGAAGGTGCCCCTCCGTCCTCTGCGTCCGACGCCTCGTCACGAAGCACTGTGTGGAAGAAAAGAAGAACAAATTTCACACCAATAATCAAAAGATGGCGTGGCACTTCATCCACTTGTCATTATGGGGTGTTTTCAAAAAATGTAAAGCCTATTTTTGGACACGAGTGGCTTCCGAAGGGGTTGCCCAAAATAACGATCCTGGTTTACGCTCGTTGTGGACTCGGAACGCTGCTGTGATTTGACCCACTTCAGGGGCAAATTACTCGTGTCTGAGACCACACGTTACATACGGAAAATACATCATTGCTGGCTGCATGGGTTTGTTTTTCAATTAGTGACCTCGAATGTTGTTTGGTCTGTGGTCTGACAATCACAGAGGATTTGCTCTTTGGTCTACCTCTACAGTCTAGGCTACGGCAAAGTGGCCTGACCGTTATGGGCCAAAAAAATGCATCATCACTCTACGGTGTATAGATGACGGATCTACAAATATAACAGCAATTACTGGCCATACACCAAATATTAATGGCTCTAATAATCCAGAATCCACTTGACCCAGTGACGAATCAAGGACCAATATTTCCATGAAAGCTCTGAAGCCTTTAATGTAAGCACCTGCTGACTGCCCGACACCGAGACCTTGAAATTAAAAACCGGAAGCTTTTTCGGCACACCGCGGGAGCTTTGAAATACTTTCTCATCTGTCCAAGATAAATTCTTGTTCATTAGCCAGCGCCATATTCCCTGTACAAAACAGTTTGTCAGGAAATCTTACATTTGGTGAGGCTTGGTTTGTTGGGGGCATTTGGGACCTAAAACGATATTATTCTCTCACCTAACTATCCAATCCCTTTCTGGACTGTCCACATGCCCTACGCTTCCAGTCAGATTTTTATCATAAACGATACAATGTTGTAAATTGAATTCTACCAAGCCGATAGGCCTGTCTGTGCAAAATTAGGCATCAGCAGCCTAGTTAGTATTACCAACCACATCTTTGCTGTGTCTTGACTGAGTACCAGTAGCACTAGTAGTAGGTCTATTGGGCATGACCTTCAAGCAGTGGCGTAAATTTGTTGTGAAAAGTTTGGGGTGGTAATGGGGAAACACGGAATAATGCTGAGATCACGAGCAATGGGGGGCATGGGGAAGGTTAACATGTAAACCCACAGCAGATGTTCGATTGCATTACGGATGCACCCTGTGTTGTTAATGTTCTGCGTAGTTTGTTAAAGCACTTATGAAAAACAATCACGCCTCCTTCCTTTGTGCAAAACAAACAGACCGGAAATGTGAAATACAGCCTGGACGGCAAACGTGACGTTCAATACACTCATTTACAACTAGTATAGTTTTAACTGGAGCAGCGGTAGTACAGCACGGGCGTATCCATCCCTCCAAAAACGATATTATTTTCAGCGAACTGGTGGGTATAATTAAGTTCCGTAACGTTCGTGTAAATGACCGTCTACTCACTGTTTGCACGTACAGGTGGGCGTGTACGGGCGTGTACAGACGTGGTCGTTGTCTTGATAGGGATTTGTAGAAAGGTTTTATTCATTTACTAAGCTATCGGGTGCTTTTTCAGTGAAAACCACCAATACAGTTTTTAAAGGACCAAAAATCTGAGGTGATGATCCTGTGGACCATCCCCTGGTCAAAAAGTGGGGGAAATATATCCCCATCCCCCTGGTATTTACGCCCATGCATTTAAGACCGGGAAACTTACCGATGAGGAAGCTAAAGCAGAATGAGAAATGCCTGAAAATGGAACCCAACCCCCCAGCGAGTGTTCGCTCGGCCCGCTCAAAACAAAGACCCCTCTCGGAGGCTATCGGTATTCATTACCAAAAAGTCCTTTCCTCGACATGTTTAGGAACAATTCCTGCGTAAACACTAACACGCAATTCACATTGTGTCCATAGCGTCAGATTTCAGTTAGTGGGTTTTGCTACTTATCTATACAGAACAAAGAAATATGAAGAAATACGAGTAGAGAGCGGGTCAAATTTGTGTTTACGGTGTGCTCAAATTGAAGAAAAAGGAAACCCCATTGTATACCTACTGGGTTAAAGCTACGGGAATCGGCGGTTCATATTTCACTCATTCTGACATAAATTAATTGCGTTTTAAGGGCCAGTGCGAAAGTTCATAGCGAGAAGCATCGCGTAAGCGTCGAACAATACGTTTAGTTCCCGCTGTAAACCTTTCCCTAATTGATTCTAGAAAATTAACGTCAGCTAGTTTTGTTATAAAAAATAAATGAGAAGTGGGTCCGTCATTATTGTTAAACTGTTCCCGGTACATGTATACCTTAATTGCCCGGATACTTTCATTTAAATTTAAAACAAATGTGGTATGTTTATAAAGTTACAGAAAATAAATCCGCACTTGAAGTGCAGTTTCATGTGGATTCCTCACCACAGAACAAAACTACATGTACATATATTTGGCCCAAGTATTATACTGCAGATGGCCATCTAACTTCCGGAACAGACATTAAAAAATAATAGTTAATATAATGAACAAGTCACTGTTTCGCTATCTTACTTATGAGATACTTGTAGAGCCGTGGACGAGCATACTTCAAGTATACAACAAACATAATCATACGTGTAAATTGTATTTAACTTAATCGTTTTGTCTGTCCATTATGATGTAAAACATCGCGGGTACATTGTGTTTTGTTTTTATGTAAAACTGCTTTCATTTAGTATTGATTCATACGTAATAACGTAAACATGTTCGCAGTTACACCCCGCTTCCAACAAGGCATTAGCTACTTACGAGTACCGGTACTGGTACAGGAGCCTTGGCAGTTCCCAATATCTTTATCCAAAACAACATTTCATTCGAGATTGGGCGAGATAAGGCGTGTATAATGCGCGATAACACGAGATTAGACGATACGTCCACCGCACACCTGCATAATCTACTTATATCAATCAATCGCTGAAGTCAAATCCAAAGGAATGTGCTATCATTAGCATTATCGCCCCCCCCCCCCCAGGAATGCAGATGCAAATATGATCTTTAGGAGAACAGGATGTCAACAGAGGGCGCACTTGGCGTTCAAATTTTGGTTTCTGGGAGAGGGCTTGTAGCTTTCTACATGATCAAAAGCCATGGATCCTATCCATAATCGTGCATTCTTTGCTATTTTCTTCCTCAATCTTAGACTAACAACACCTGGCCAGAGTTTGTGGATCGAAGTCAGGTGTCTTGGTCATTAAACTCTGATATGTCTACTTGCTTCATGTGCTTGGAGGGCTCCTTTCAGTGGAATTATTTCGAGGGTGTTTTCGGGGAGTGTCTCGGGGGACGGTACCCGCATTGAGATGGATAAAGCCCTCCTACGGTTGGCTTACATTGGGTCCCAAGTGGCAGTTGACTTGTACCAGTCCAAAGGCTTCCGCGTTTGTGTTTACATTTCTTATCTGACTTGTGTGCCGAGGTTAACAAAATACGTTATATGACAGGAAGGGAAGCTTTAACCGAAAACAATAAATAAGAAAAACACTGAGCAAGATTGAAACCCAAGTAATGTTTAGTGTCATCAAGCATTTGTTCAGCTTTTTATAAGTACAATGTGTAGCTCACCAACCTCGTATACAAAAAAAAAGAAAAAAAGAACAAAACAAAGAAAAAAAGGGGGAAGCTACGACTCTTGTTTTCAGGTTGCTTTTGTTTAGGAAATATTACTTTGGTTTCTGCAAAGAACTCCCAGGAACAACGGGGTTGTTGCAAGACACAAACTGTAAAAATGGTTCAAAGACTTGCAGAGATGGGAATACAGAGTTCAGACCTAACCACGCCAAACAAGTTTGAAGTTCGGCATTTTAAAAGTATAGTTAAAAATGTTACAAATATTACTCGAAATAGACCTAAAGAGTGGTATTGTTTTCAAGGTTAAAGGTAAAATATAGGAATGGTAAAGCTGATAGTGCAGTGTTCTTACTTTTTGTGATTTTATATAAAACTGTGCAAATTTGGGCTAAATAAGTCTTCTGAGTCAGCAGAAAATAGTAAAAAAATAGTGCACACTTTTCAGCATGTAAACACATTGTCCTTAATTTCGATTGTTACAACCGGAATTAAAATTCTTCAAATTCTTCAAATTTCAGACAGAAATATTTCTACGGAAGATTGGTACTGGTATGAACTTCATAATCAGTAAGTTTTAAGACTGACACTAATAATAATTTGTTTGAATGAAAGCCAAGCCTGTATTCTACCTTTAAACTGTAGTAGGTGTACAACCATAAAGGAAAGACATTTCCTTTTATCCTTTGTACATTTGATAACGTGTGAGTTCTTTTATTGTCATATACCAGCATGTCTAATTTAGATTGGATGTCTTGCAGACCTTTCTTTTCTGTCCTTTTCCCCTGTCACTTTAACACGTCCATCATCCGGACATACAAACAAACTCACGCTGGCTAAAAGATAGAATTGACTGCTTGAGGACGGCCGAAGCGTCTAACCCTCGGCAAAACCGCATGTGTTTGGATCTATCCAAGCAGCCACAACAACAACAACAACAAAAAGGGCAGAACAGCGCCAGGAATGTCTGTTTTTTGTAACAGGCTTGGAGAATTCAAGATGTGTTTTGTTGGCTCTTGGTTGAAAACATTTGCAAGTTGGGAACATCATTACGAAAGGTTTTCCTTTTGAAAATACCCGACATCAAACTACATTGCAGTGGATCAACATGCCAACTTCAATCTAGTTCCCCAGTTTTTTTCTCTCACTAACTCGAAGAAGATGCCAGCTGAAGAAAGGGACGCTTGTGTACCGCCACAATTGTTATTCACAAGTGTATTGATTACTGATACAGTACAGTCATCCCAACAAAAAGCTAGTTGTTACAATGCACAGCAATGTGCGTATACAACGGTGTGTATTAGTTCAAATAACGTTTACCCTATATATATATATAGACGTGTTTATGACTCTGTGTTTAGCTAACTCCCCCACTGAGCTACATGATATTATTACCTGTATTTATATAACTGTTTACAAAGACATGAAGTGTAAACTACCCGAGTTCTTGATCCAACAAACTTCGTTTCACGGTGGTATAAATTATTTTAAGTTTTAATTGGTGAAAGTTTTTTTTCAGCAATGCTCCTTGTCCCTTTTGATTTTGGTTTACAGTCATTTTGTTTGCACAACATTATTGTTTATTTGAACAAAATGTTCAACATGAAAAAGGCATGTAATATTCGTTCATGCACTTTATTGTCTAAGTACTTTAAAACCATATACTTTAACCCTGAACCGTAGCATCACTTTGTGTTATATCGTTATAGTGCTCTTTTGTAAAATTTTATTGATGGCAAACCAGTGTAAAAAATACATCATGTAACAAAATGGACCTCGATGCGGACGTAATACATGAATGAAATTTGAACTTATTTCTGCTTCAAAGTGATTGATTATAAATTGTAAAAAAAAATTACTTATTTCTTTTTCCTTTAGTAAATTCCTTTAAAAGAAAAACTTGTTTGAAGGCTACACCATGTGATTGAACCACAGAAGAAATGTAAGGGGATTAGACCAACTTGTCCTTTGGAGATTTCACTAATACTATACCAGTATAACAGACAACATATTTTCGATCATAAGAGGGAAATGAATTCCTTTGTCAAAATGAAAGTACGGTGAGATTTTTGTTGTAGAGAATTATGTCTCTTTCTTCTAGTTCTTTCGTTGAGTGGTCGGCACAATGAGTGGCATTGAGCAACATCATAATCAAACTTTCAAGAATGAAACCTCGTTAGTTATATAAACTAATTAGGCATCAACCCGAAGTAGAAAGAAAAAGGGCTCACCTTCAACCAAAAGTTCAGCCTTGCTGAAGGCCGTCCCTGCGGCGTTCCTAGCCTCGCATTTGTACACCCCTTCATCATCGGCCTCTGCCTCCCGTATGATCAACGAGCAAAGGTCTACTTCATCAAATTCGATCCTGTAATGCCGATCTTCTTTGATTTCCTTACCATCTTTGTACCAGTACACCTGCGGCTCTGGGAATCCGGAGATTCGACAGTCAAATCTTGCTGCGCTGCCTTCGAAGACGTCGCAGTCGCGGATGTCCTCGAGAATGGCCGGCGGTTGGTACGTACGTTTGCGGGCCCTGTGGCCCCGGAACACGGCCTGTATGGCGGTGGCCGCCTCGGTGACTTCCTTGGCGGGATTGTCCGTATCAATATCCATGTCTTCCGAGTCTGAGGTGTGGCTGTTGAAATCAGCAAGTCCCAGATCAGATGTTCGGTCGTACTCGGCAAAGTCCGAGGTCCGGTCAGAACTCGTGAGATCACTACCGTAGTTTGAAAAGGGAGCCTCGGCGTCTATGATGGTCGAACCGTCCACTGATGTGTTTGTGCTCGGACTATACCCATCGGTATTATCTACCTGTTTGCTGATGATGTCCGTATCAATAACTCTGCGGGGAGGCAAGTCCTCTGTGTGATAACTTTCCGGAGATTCTGCCTGTGTGACCGGTTTACCGACCGGCTCAACCCGATCGTTCAGATCGATAACCGACTCGTCACCATCAACAGGCTTGGGGTCGGTGTCTTTGGCATAGGACTCTCGCTGTGCGTCCTCCTCTCGCTTTGCCTTCAGCAGATCGGCCAAAGAGGCGCTATCGGCGTTGCCAACAAGCGGGTCTTGACCGGTAGACTTCTTGTGATTGCTGAACAGACGCAGTGCTGTCATGCGCCCAATAGCTCTCACTGCTGTGGCCGTTTTCTACAGAGGAAGACAAACACACACACGAATTTGTTATTAGGTTTATATAGGGACTGGGTACAAACTCGGAATCCGTCTTGAATACAGCCACTGGTATGCGTTTAACAGCAACTTCAGCAGCCTGGAAGAAAAAGTAATTTTGGGGTTATTACAATCAACGGAGGAGGCCAGTCAATCTCCTTATAAGAAGCAACCTTACATGGATAATTCCCCTGCTGCGCTGTTCCGATTACCCAGCTCCATGACGACACACCATGTTCTAATTTCACGCATCCTTGGCCAAACTGTTAACACAATGAGGCCAACATTACTGTGGACAGCACCGCAGGTATATGCAAATAATCCCCGGTGAGCTTTACTGCAACTGTACAATTAACAAGTGTGTACAAAGGGTATCTCGTTTCTATATAAAGGGGCTACTCGATCCAGCAATCTGCGTTGTTTCGCCTTACCGGGCAGGAAGCCTGGCAGAAGTGATATAGGAACAAAAAGCTCTCGAGGATTGCCGTGGCTCATTGTGAGGTCTATGAATGGCTAAGCACACCTTCTTAAGTTGTCAGAAATACCACACATTTCACGACGCCGGGGAAAAAGTATGCAGACGTCTGCTGTAATAAATGCGAGAACCCACAACTTCTTGAATGTGTACTCATGTCGAATCCCTGCAAGTTTGTAGGTGGACCCATACATTCCATGGCAGATAAGTTTGCAGCCATAAAAATTGCTAGACCCTGCGATATGAGATAGGAGTGTCCCGGGACCACCAGCATTGCTGCAGACGTTTAATTAGGTCAATAATTAAAATGAGAGCCCACCTGACAACAACAAATGTAAGGGGGGATATAAAGTCACTTGGAATTGTGACATAAAAACTATGGTTTTACAACAGGTAGAAGTCCAAATTATGCTTGTTAACAAACAAACAAATACATCAACAGGTCACAGAACAAAAAACCCCGAACATACAAACAAACAAACAAATACACAAACAACCCAACAAACAACCCAACAAACAACCCAACAAACAACCCAACAAACAAACAAACAAACAAACAAACAAACAAACAAACAAACAAACAAACAAACAAACAAACAAACAAACAAACAAACAAACAAACAAACAAACAAACAAACAAACAAACAAACAAACAACCCAACAAACAAACAAACAAACAAACAAACAAACAAACAAACAAACAAACACACCAACAAACACACCAACAAACAAACAAACAAACAAACAAACAAACAACCCAACAAACACACCAACACACCAACACACAAACAAACAAACAAGCAAACAAACAAACAAGCAAACAAGCAAACAAGCAAACAAGCAAACAAGCAAACAAACAAACAAACAAACAAACAAACAAACAACCCAACAAACAAACAAACAAACAAACAAACAACCCAACAAACAAACAAACAAACAAACAAACAAACAAACAAACAAACAAACAAACAAACAAACAAACAAACAAACAAACAAACAAACAAACAACCCAACAACAGCGGCAATTTGTAAGAAGCACAATACCAAAATAATAACAAAGGGCCCAACCCCTTCCCATCTGTCCTCATCTACAGCTCCGCAATTCAACATTTAGATCAAGCAGTCCCTGCCATTTTGACGATAGTTTTTTTCTAATTCACATGGCCAGTGGACGAAAATACATAAATCACAAGGTTTGGGGGTTGCAGCTCAGTAAATAAGGATGCCTAAGAAGTATGTGACTTTAAAGCCTAAGCAATTAAGTACATATTGATAATTGTTATTAAAATAAATTATCAAACAGACAGTTGCACACCATAGAGCAAGAACCCCGTATTGAAGGTTGCTTCTACAAGAAGTAAAGACCTTTATTATTGCAATTCAATAACGTTGGGACCAAGACTTGACTGCCGTAGCACTGTATGATACGCTCTATATAGACACGTATCAATCTTCAACAATCTATTAAAGAGGGGCTTCAGCGTCCAGTTCATTTTGACGATGCACTCATTTTTCAATTGTTACAAAAGTGGAAAATTTGTAGTCTCTTAAGCCTCACGTTAAATGGTGAAAAATGTCATTTGATGTGATACTCTTTCAGAGCGAATTTAACACTCTTTCAAAGCGACATTTAAAACATGACGTCATTGGATACCAACAATAAATGAATTTATTGCGTTAGTCAAAAGTTCAAATTCGATGCCGTTTTATTTGAAAATCATCGAAAATTCAGGAATGAACTAAAAGTTTCATGTAAAAAATGTACAGATCCATATGTTTCAAATGTGACGTTATTGGGCATTTTGGGGTTTTGACAAAATTTACACTGCAGGGTATCAAATACAACATAATTTTACACGGCTTTAACGTGAGGGTTGAGACTTGTAATTTTGTCCACTTTCATAAGGAATCTATCTATTGGAAAATGAGTGCATCACAACACTAAATTCGACCTTGGTGCCCCTGTTTGCTCAACAGGAAATGGGTGCTATCCAAAATGCCATGCATGTACATTATTGCGACAGGTGCACCCACACATTTTGTGCTAAGAAAATAAATTTGCCGAGCAACAACTACAAGCAATGTTTTCTGACAGTCAATGACACTAATTGACAGCTTTATAAAACTGGGCCCAGGACTCATTTGATTAAATCTGTAAAGCAGAAAGCCAGTCACAACCAATTGAACCATTTTCTGCGGACAGAAATGAAATGGTCCGGTCCGCAATCCAATAGTGTAGTCTGAAGTTCATGCTAATCTTCAGAACCTGGAGGTACATTCCTCAGACCAACGAGAGCAAATTGCTCCTAAATCCAAAATACAAATTGGTTTTAAATAATTGCTCCGAAAACTCACAATCCCTACATTATCGGATTGCTGACCCCAAATCATCGGCGGCTACAAAACCGCAAACATCTGTTTAAACCCAATGAAACTTCAGAGTGGCAAAACTATTACTTTTTGACAATAATATGCAACTTCACTTGCCTGCCACATTCCATAGTTACCCTGGGTCAAACCTTATGCATTGATTTTTGAAATAAGACGCCGACTATAACAATGGAAGCCACACTTGTAGGTTTTCGTATCCATATATTATTTTAAAATACAGTTATCTGGTCGACCTGTACAGAGATCAACGGGAGAGCAACGCAAAGTCGGCATCCTGACTAGACTTGCACCAGTCGTTGACTGTTTGTCGCAGTGACAGCGTAACGGCTCTCACGCGACTCTCGCGGATACTGCTGCAGTTCTCGCGATACTGCTGCTCCTGTGAGACTACTGCTCTCGCGACAATACGGCATCTGGGAGCCAGCAGTCTCCCGAGAACAGTATAGTCGCGTGAGAGCCGTTATGCCCTCACCGCGACGAACATTCAACGACTCTTCCACAAGTGTAGCCAGGATGTCAACTTGTCCACAATTTTACATCCCCACACAAAGAAGTCGCCTCATCCTGATAATTCATCTTGCAAAGAAGACTTGTTGAAACTAAGTTGGTATGTCGACTTCTCAGTTAATTTCTTTCCTCTATAGTTTCAGTGTGTTGGCGAGATAAAAAGTTATCACAGCAAGTCAACATCTTTGGTTCATTAAAATTGTCTCGGCGGGAATCATTGTCTCGTTATCTCGATAAGTGGTTTGGCACTCGTGGAGCACCGTACATTGTATCTCGAGACACCAATTTTTCATTTTCAAATTACGGTGTCAATTTGTTGCGGGGATACCACTTCACCATGTGTGGGCTAGGTTGTATTATACTGCTCGCTCTAAAGTTGATCGTTCAACCTATACGAGCCATAATTTATCGGTTGCTTATTATTACCACATTTAGCGAAGTCTGTAAATCATTGGCCAGTTGTCAAAAGTCATCTGAAAAGCAACTGCGTTGTGTTAAATATTTCCACAAGGCGGATAAAGGTGTTTATTTTTGGGTAAACTACGGTACATCAAATGAGGGGAATACTACAGAAGAAAGACTTCACTGTGTATTCACGGCCACTCTTTATTTTTCACAAGCAAGTTGGAGATAAACATACTTCGTTTCATTCCCGGTAGAAAATTTACCACTCGTGACTGAAGACTTTTTTTCCCCCATGGAGAAATGCTGAGTGTGTGAAGTCACAGTAGGGTGCGTCCTCGTCCAGTCCATGAACCGTAACAATGTTCGTCATCCAACTGTCCTGAGAATTCTTGGAACTGGGAACCTTTATCTGTGAAGTCTTCTTGAGTCACTAGTTTTTAGCAATTTCACAGACTTCTCCGAGGAACTGTAAACACTTCCAATTGTCTGGTTAACAAGAAAGCGATATCTCTTCCAGTGACGTATATACAGCGACAATGATCATTGTGAAAACAGAAGACAATGTTTCTTGTTAGCCTACATGTAGTGCAGCAGACATAATGTTTGACATGCTGTGATGAGTCCAGATATGGCAGATTCTCGTTCTTGTTTTCCTTTCGCTGTATATGCATAGTATCCCTGTCTCCGAGTGTGATTTATCGGAACCGTTCTTTACAGGAACCGATATCGAATATGGTTCTGTGAAGAACCGTGTTCTGGTGTTTCGCATCGTTTTGTCTAGCGTGTCTCTGGTCTTCGACAGGAGACAAGATCTGTTGTGTGTGTGTAGAAACACACCAGCTCACTTTGCACACACGTAAACAAAGTTGATTGTCATCAATGCCACACAAAATAATATAATAAAGACATTTTCACTGTTATATAAATTGCTTTGCAGTCTACTTCAGCTTGGTTACCGTATCCAAGCCTCTTTGGGTATATTCAAATAGGCGTCAAATGAGAAACGTATGCAAAACGTCTGTCTACCAACCTATTATTCAAAACAAGTAGGGCGGGCAGTGAGTCAGTGGGGAGGCGGATTACAGTCTGTATCATTAGAGACACTTGATGAATGGGTGGAGTCGGATTGGGGCAAACACTGTACCCATGGTCTACCATCCTTGTTCAATGGTCACGGTGTCTCAGTCCTTTCATTCAAGAGACCACGTGTATCACACTCCAGAGTCAAAAATGGCTGCAAAATGGCTGCCACAGTTATTCGAAGAGACTTCCCTTTGTTGTGATTAAAAATGTATAGCCATCTTTTCTGGATTTCCGTGCTCATGCAGGGTGGCCATGTAAGTTACCCCGTAAGCTCAAGAAAGAGAGACCAAAACTACAATAAGTGTTCTTGATGTCAGTATGGTACGAAAGGAGAAGTACATAGGCCTACTGTACACAGGCTAATATGTACTCAGTGATCAGGCGATAAGCCTGGTCTAATACTGGACGTCTGCCTTCAAAGCTGGAATTTTCAAACTGACACTATACACATAAAAACAAAAACAAAAGTTTGCCTTTCATACGAGCAAGTCCAAATGGAAAACGTACCGGTACCCGTCAAAATGAAATTGCCTTGCTTTAAGCCGGCAAGTGTTTTGTTCACAATGAGATCAATTGGATTTGCACAAATGCTTTCAAATTGTTATGTGGGATCAAATTGCCAAAATGAGCCGCTGGATAAGCGCTTTATAAAGCGAAATGGGTCAGCATTAGAAGGTTCACTGATACTCAAAGGAACCCAGAGGAGGGAAAAAAAAGTATTTTGAAGAATGCTTCCGAAGGCTAACTTAGATGGAATCGTTGCGTGAGTGACAGACAGTGGCGGCGAGAAATAGTGAAAACTTCACGGACATGGTCGGCCATAATTATGACATGTGGATCTACGCTTTGCATGGGTGGCAGCGGCGAAATTAGGGTTAAGTTTTAGGGGGCACAAGAGGGTGCTGGATAAGAGCACCATTTTTTCTAGGGGGGGGGGGGGGGGGCACTTCTGGCCAATTAAAAATATTCACTTTTTCTAAACAAGCCCCTTTTAGCGCTCTTGTTATGTCGTATACTATTTTTTATAAGATAATCTGACATGGAGGTGAAAACAAATACACTGTCTGCGTGTTAAAAAAAATGGTTTACCAAAAACATTGAAATTACTACGTAAAAGCTTACAAACTGTAACATTTTACTCAGGTAATTTTATTATCTAAAAAGTCCGGATTTAAAATTGGGGTGGGGCACGGTCATCAATTAGGGGCCCGTCTCCCCCCCCCCCCCCCCGCACTTAGTTACGCCACTGGGTGGTGGTGGTGGTGGTGGTGTGGATAACGAAAAGAAAAAGGGGAGTGGTCTGCCACCAATTCTAATCAACATAAAGGCCAATGTACATACAACAAGCCAAATAAATTTACCTGTCACACTGTTTAGGTAAAGTATTACCAGTAGTATGTCTACTACGGATCAACCCTGTTTATACATGTACATTCACAACCAAATCCTGTAGCCTGTACAGTGCGATTTTAGTCTGATTCCCCCTTTTCAAGAAAAGCCAGATCAATGCGGGGTCTAGTGGGAACGGGGTCTAAGATTCATCTTAAAGATCACCATAGTGATTTGTATTGTGACGTCACACTTTTCTTGGCAATTAAGATTGATACCCATTATAAGAGCAATCTTAGCTCTTCGTGAAACCAATTTCATAGGAGATGCTTGAGCAAAAAGGTTTGCTCAACAATTTTCTGCTAAGCAAAGCTAAGCAGGAACCTTACTCTCGTAAGCGAATTTTTTTTTTTTTTTTTTTGCTTGGCTACTTTTTATGTTGAAGCAAACGTTCTATGAAAAATTGGCCCTTGTCTCGTGCGAGAAACGTCAGGGTCCGGTCAAGTGCGCACCCTGTTTCATTAAAGCGTGCACGTGGGGGATTCTGATGGGGAACCCAAGGTTTCAAAAAAGATGACCGACTACGCGCCAGTCTTGCACGGTTTATTCAACCCAGTTGGATTCGCTCAGTGACAGCGTGATGTCATCAGTGTCAATGCAAAATGTCTGGGGTTCAATCCCTATCCGAGTGGCTGCGTATTTTTTCCCCTAATAAGCCTCCATTAAATGAAGCGTGTCTGCTTGAACCCTAAGGGGCCGAGCGGTCATGCAAAAATTCTGTCTGTATACTTCAGTCTACGTCAGAATAATGATTCCCTCACCGGCTGAAATTGCCTCCCTTTGCATGACAGATTCTTATCCCCAGTGGTAGAACACCCCCCTAAGCATGCTAAGTATTAGCGACCTGTTTCTAAACCGACTCAACGCACTTCACTGGTTTCTTAAATCGCAGATAAAGTTTGGCATTCTCCCAAAACCCACTACCCTGCTGGGGACCCCTTGCAGCATAACGGGCTACAACAATCGAGTTTCAATCAAGTATACATCCACAATGAATGTACCGTCCCCCTTTTTATCATTTTCTGCCTCATTTATTACTTTCATGTGTTTTGTTTTCTATCGCAGAGAATGGCGCTTTCGGAATTGTACAAAAACGTCTTGATTACATTCCCTGAAACTTGTTTCGAAATCCGAGAATTGGACCCGAACACTATTGAGGGATAGTTCGTTTAGATGACAAAGATGATTACGTCATCAACTCTGATTCGAAACCCATTCACTGTTTGAAAATACTCGTCACTTCGTGCGAGCAATAAAACCAATGAAAAACAGCAAAATGGAACTTCAAAATTATACCTGTAGTGTATGTTTGTGCAGCAACACCGTGTTAAGTTATGAGCAACAAAATTATGCAAGCGCAAAAGCGCAATAAGGCATTTTGAGAATATGGTGGACACAGTGCTATGGCACTATTTGGTTTGGGTAAATTTGTCTGTACACACCCAAACCAAACAGTGCACCCTCATACTGGCCACCATATCTCACAAAGGCTAATGGAAGGTACATGTACATGTACAGGTTCTACCATGGAGTTGCAATGAAAGTTTACATTGAATTAAAAAATATTCCGCCTCCGTGACCAACGAATTACTCACAACTCAACGGATGACTCAGATTCCAGTCAACTCGGGCTTCATGGGAACTGGCTTCCGGTTGGGAGCAAAAGGTATCCCAGGGATATATAGGCCAACACAAACGTTGACGTCTACACCACAATTTCGGGATCATCAAAACGAAGTCAAAACGTATACGATTCGATCTAAAAACTTTAACACTCGCTTCCTGCACACGTTCATTGAGATTACATCTTTCTGAAATGAGTTTGGTAGCAGTTTAACTCCACAAAAGCAAACAATACGAAAAGATGTTAAAAAGATTGATATCATCATCTAACCCTTGAAAAAATAATGATCAGTTATAAATCAATATTAAAATTAAACAAGATTTAATCATAAACTTTGAAAATCGCAGCAGCAAACAATAATTGTATGTTTTAATGTTTCAATCTATCGTGTAAACCTAAATATGCACCATCTTTTCTGGGAACGAAGTTACCAGCAAACTCATATTACATGATCTCATAAAAGATTTACAAAACAGCTTACCCTGGAAAACAAGCCTTTTCCCTTCTGTCCACTTGGGTGTTTGGAATCCATATTGGCCAGCCAGGTATACAAAAAGTCAGAAAGACAAATTCAAACAGTAGGCCTGCCACCAGTCACCAAAACAAAACTCTGCCAGAAACTTCCCGCACTCTCTACCAACACACCAGAAATCAAAGGACAAAAGTTTCACAAAAACCAACCCTCGGGTTTTAAATCTGGGAGTGTTTGGTGGTTTCCTCTGAACAAGGAAGCCAATTGTTCGTCACTCTGCAGAGACCAAATGACCCACTTTGGCTGCACCAGAGGTTTTGTTGTAAATGTCCCTGGTCTTATGCGAGACCACTAGCTTTACTTTCAGGGAGTTTATAATGACGTCAGGTGCTTGGCAAATCACTGACAGAGCAGTTGTTAGAGTCCGCCCATCAAACCAAACTCGGAGCTCTCTACCAAGCAGGCTCCTTGTTCCCACATCCTCTCTCTATTTTATAATACCTTCTCGGAAGACTTCCAAGTGAGGCCACTTGATGTGAAAACAATTCAAGCACAATATGTCATTGTACAGGACGAGTGCCTTTGTTCTCAGCCAAAACCCGACGGCAAACACACGAACAATGCGAGAAGCAAACTCCACGGTTGTGAATCCAATTTGGGGAAAGGGTAGTTGAGTGCTACTCAGTGCCCTTTTTCACATGTGAAGGCGCCCAGTTCAAACAGAGGACAACAAATTGCAATATTTTGAAGTCTTCATAAATCCCAGCGGTGAGGGTGCAACGACCTGAAGTGGTTAAAGTAGCAAGAAACTTCATTCTACTTTTTCACTCACAGTGCAGTCTGAAGTTGATCAAGGACATACTTACGGAGTCTACTGAATTGCATTGTTACTAATTAGTAATTAGCAAGTATTCCGGAAGCTTTAGAGGCGGATCGTGAATGACCTGAAGTAGGTATGTCGCCTCAGTGTTGATCGTCGCCGTGACTTTTTGTCCAAGGTGTTTAGTGAATTGTTATACGAAGGCTGAGAAGAACTGCATCCGATTGTTGGTGCCTTTTAATACTGACGGCTGCAAGTCAAGAGTCTAGCTGGCAAATCCTTAGTGAGGGCCATCCTTGGGTTGACTGACCGCGGTCTATCTTTGCAGATTTACCTTTTTTTTAGGACACGTTTTAAAAATAGGAACATTTCGGACCGAACATTCGTACATTCTGAATGCCTATTAAGCTCGTTGGCGAACTGGTGAATCGAGTAATTGCTCCGATTTGCCGGCCGAGTCACCCGTACATTGAGCATAACATGGCCTCCGGCACAACAGCCTTGTAAGCTCTAAAAATGTCCCCTAATTGCGTTTATAATTGAGTGGAATATAAGTTATCCACCGTACATTTGAGTGTAAAAAGAGGTATAAGTGAGATAAGCTTGTTGTGTATACAGAGGATGGTGGAGAATGTAGGCCTAAATGAATTATCCTTCCGAGCTAGGCTTATCCTTTCCACTGAGCAGCGTCCTCCGTCTTTGAAACGCATGCCAACGAATTTCTCTCAACAGGTGCATTCAACATTCAATCTTGGCTTACCTTAATAATAATCTTTAAAAAAAAAACGTTTAAACATCTAATGCATACAATGAAATCCTAAATGGATTGTTTTTATTGTATTTAATGATTCATTTCCAATCTTTGCCCCTTATAGGTTGGAAGAGGTTACGATATCATTCTCCAGCCTACACCACATGTCCTCAATGTGTCGCTTACTTCAGGTGTTTGTGTGCCTTTATACTCCTGTGCACTGTAATACCTTTGAAATCACATGAGCAGAGTGCACCATGAACCCAGTTAACCTACGAATCCTTGTGGTTAAGAAGTACGATTTAGCAGTTCATGACAAAATGAGATTCGATCCAGTGGACGAATTCTTGGCAAAGTTATTTCCAGTGCTCGTATTTACTAAAGTTTTAAAAAGAACTTTATACTTTGAGGGTCTTGTCTATTTTGTTATGCCAGTAATTACATCGTCTAGTACTTCCACATCACAGGACAACTAGAGGCAGGCAAGCAAGTTGGGGTTTAGTGCCCTGACTTCAAATAAAAGCCCAAGCAAAAATGAAATAGTACAACGTATCAAAAGTATTTCAAAGCTAAAGGAAGATGACTTCTATTTTCAATATATTAAAAACATGAACATTGCTTCAACGAAACAAGACTTGGTGTTCTGTGTGCTGAGTTATAATCACCATAGAGCAATCTCTGTCCTTGCTCTATGTAATCACATATCAAGTTGACAGCATTGTGTGATGCAACATATAACACAACGAGGCTGCAACGCAAAGAGCGGTATGTCATACCATCATACCATGTCAAGCCATCGAATGATCAACCCGTATAGGTAAAAATACCTATAATGATGGTCGAACTGTGTGCAAACACGAATTATTCACAACCAAAGTATTTCCCAGCATTCGAAATCATGTGCAAAGGGGGCAGCTGCACTCCCATCCCCGGTGGAACATCTTGCCCCCTGCTTCCCCACGTCTGTCAACCTCTGGACAACGTGAATTTTGCCTCCTCTACAAATATCTTTGCCCCCCTCAAAGATGGTGGCTACGCCACTGATCCTGTGTAGCTTACACGTGAATCTACACTGCAGTTTCATGATCTCGAGAGGAAAAAAACACACTTTACTCTGACATCTACACAAAAACTTTGTTTGTTTGTTTGTTTGTTTGTTTGTTTGTTTGTTTGTTTGTTTGTTTGTTTGTTTATTTGTTTGTTTGTTTAGTTGTATGTTTGTTTGTTTATTTGTTTGTCTGTTTGTTTGTTTGTTAGGTACATGTCTACAACATGGAGGATATGCACGTGAACACTCTTTGCCTGCCAACCTTTCACGTAGTTAGCACATCTACAGTGGCAACTAGACAAAAATATTGCCATGGTAATTCGGCCATGTCCGAAAAGGCGACTGGCGGCTTGATCATCACATGACCATGCCTTGAAGCATTGGATGCCCTTATAGCAACACCCATAGCAACAGCCAAAGCCTTAGCCGTAGACGCCAATTCTCACACGGACTTAAGTTCTATCGAGTTTCTAATATTGTTTGATTTCTGGAAAGTTAGGCCGTGTCGGCAGCTGTTGCTGCAGCTGTTGCTAAGGGTAATGCTCAGGGCAGCCTCAGGAGGTATAAATAATACCGCTCAGAGGAAGAGTCCTTCATAGGGCTCAGGGCAGCCTAAGCTTCAACACTCGTTAACGTGGTGATCCAGCCGCAGCCACTACTTCGAAAACGGCTTTAGAAGCTCAACTTTATTAAAGTGAACCACACTAAGGGGTTAGTGGGCCAGCGGGTCAGTTAGGTTTCACTTGAAGTAAATGGGACACTTTTCACAACAGGTCTGAGGTATTTGTCATTCCTACGTAAACAGGTCTACACAGCCATGAAGGCCTAAATCATGAACTACGGTGGGTAAACATTTATTTGAACACGGCACAAAAGCCACGGAATGTTGTCATACCTAAAATGTTATTTCACACGCCGTAGGAGCAGACACCATGTCTGCAAGGAACCATAACAAAACCCATCAGAAAGACATTATCATCCCCGTGAAAAACCCTTCAAATATAATCATCAGAGGATAGATGGTGGTCTACACATCATAATAATGCAAGGGGCCCCAAGATGACTTTTTAAAAGGTGTTACAATACCACCGGGCTTGCCCGTACAAACACCGACGAAGGCTTTGATGTGCCATAATGCAATTCAAGACGGTAAAGTTACAATGGAGTTACAGGCAAGGGTTAATCCCATCCCATTATTCGCCCACTCTCCTGGCTCATAGAAAAGTCTTGCATTAAAAAAAAGCTAGTGTTCGTGCGTGTTCGGCCACAAACTGGCGATTGTTTGGTCAAGATCTGCCCAGAAGATATCCTTGGCTATATCCCGATTAGCCTAACACGCAATCGCGCTATACTTTCACTTTCATTCAGAAAAACTCGGCATGGAATAAGTCGTATATCACAGGTCAACCATCGAACCTCACGAACACCGATACTTCCATAATTAAGAACCACCAAAGGTGTGCGTCATGTAAATGAAGCTTTATTCTTCACCATATAAACTGAAATTTAAAGAGATGCTTCGTGGATGAGGTATGCTACAAGAAGGGTTTACCAAATTCAAATCATATTGTGTTTTATACCCATACACCGATGTGTGTTAAAGGAAAAGTATACCTTTGGCTTTTGGAACCGTACATTTGCCTTAATGCTATATAATTGTAAATATATACCATAAAACTAACCTGTGTAAATTTCATTTCAAAAGGTGGCAGCGTTTTTTGAGATATCGCAAAAAATCTGAAGCGGTTGTGTTCACGCAGAAGAAGTATCCGTCATTGGAATACACATTCTGAGAAGCGTTACGGCCATAACGCTTCTCAGATTCAAATTTTGGGGGATAAGAAGGGATATATTTTTTCATAACTGCAGTACTTCGAAGTGAAACGTTTCTCAAAATGCATAATACTATCCAAAGCTGCTGTACTTCTTACCAAGTAAGTTATTATTGCCCTAAATTTTCAGAGTCATTACCAAACGTATACAGACCCACCCTTTAAGCACTGTACATGCATACTTATTTCAAAGCAGCACCACGTGTTAGTTTTGAAGAATACCTAGTTAAGTTTTCGTTAGCCAACCACATTAATATTCGCACCGCCAGACAATTTTGAACCAGATCGGTTTGTTCTAAAGCACTCCCCAGTAGCAACTTTACCATTCACCGAGTAAGCTTTCACATTAAAATTCAGCAATTTATTTTCCTGATATTGAAAACTACAAATGTTCACGTGTAGTTTGTATTTCTAACTTTTTGTATAGATACTCATTCAATTTCATTTTATTAATGAACTTTGCTTTTATAAAATACATCATTTCAGAAGAAAGCATTGCATATACCCTAAATGAGCATGTCTAAGAGCAACACCCCGCCTCCGAGTTCTTCAAACCATTAAAGAGATGGTCGAACCGTGCGTCTGTCAGAAACAACCCGCCAAAAAGTACCCTCAGCCCCCTGAACTATCCCCCTCGCGGGGAGCATCTTTTTACGAAGGGATTACAAAATATTTAAATGTCATTATTCATTCGTTGAACATTCCAGCAAATAATCGTTACACTCACACCTCGGTACACGTTTGGCCTTCGTGTGATGCTTTTAAATAATCATAATGAGCCACCGTTTACGAACTGTTCCATGGTAAATCCAAGGACGAACCAATAATTCTTCGCAAGAACTCATCAGACCCAACGAAGAAAGAACCTTTCTGTGTGACCCATCGCATCATCGTTTATCCCGATAACGCAACGAAGAATACCCCGTAAATATAGTAATTATTTACCATTTAATTCATAATTTTTAGGGTTTGCGGTGGAACCATGCAGTTATCTCTTACGAAAGTGAGGTGTGGTGGTTCTGAAAATTATCTGATGTTGCGACAACCCGTGGATCAACAAAATAAGGACAATAATAAGGATAGACTTGCCGTAGCACCATCACTCTTTTAGAGAGGTGTGGTGGTTCTGAGAAGAGCCGCCAACCTCTCCGAGCCACCACCTCTCTAAAAGAGTGTTACATATAGTGCTACCGCAAGTCTATCCTTATTATTGTCTCTCCACCATGCAAACCTTCAAGTCTCAAAATAAGCACAACTCGACGTTTTGATTAGTATGCTTTGATATGCTCTGATCGCATTCGGGATGTAAACCAGACTTGCTGCATGCACATAGACAGGAAAAAACATGTTGGAAACATTCAAGGTTTAAGTTGGAAAATACTGACTAACAAGTACTGGTGGTCTTGATTTATAATTATTCACAATGCAGCAACTACCCTGGTCTACCGGTACTCTCTATCGATCACATAATACCTTCAAAGTTAAACTCATTAAATATTCAACACTGACTTTTCTGGTCGCGTTCTTTGCATGAATTAACAATAAAGTGACTGAATAGACTGTAAATGTATACAAGATTTGGACGGCGTGAAGAAAGCTATAGCCTGGTTATGGTCGATATTACTTCAGCCATGCCTCGACTGTAATTTATCTCAGCGAGGTTGTTTTTACCAAAGTAAAGCCGTGGAGAAAAAATAACAATGATTATGCATATATAGACCCATATCGATAAACAGATAGATTTTAATCTATTGTCTTTATAATTGGAATTACGGACCCAGTTTTCCATGAACATAACCAACAACTACACATTTTGTTGGACACGTTATAAGTGGTCCCTTACGTTATGGGATTCAAAAAATGTTTTAAAAAACTGTGGAAGTTTCTACTTATTCATAGTACACTCTTTTCTAA
Organism: Marthasterias glacialis; assembly: GCA_911728455.2. NCBI lineage: Eukaryota > Metazoa > Echinodermata > Asteroidea > Forcipulatida > Asteriidae > Marthasterias > Marthasterias glacialis. The sequence goes on from OU452223.1 coordinate 14,469,243, forward strand.
ATAAAAATGGCAAATGGCTTTCAAAACAATTAACCTTTAAAAAGAAACATATACCGGTAGTTCAGTTTCCTTTCTGGTTTTTCTCTCCTTAAAAAAAAAGACAAACAAGGCACTGCGATTTGGATTATGACTCAATTTTGGGAGCGAACAAAGACAATCTTGTGGGATTGGAACCTGCGACCACTGGCAAAACGTACCGACGATTTACCAACTGAGCTATATTCAGCCCTAATGTGTGCGGTCTCCCGATTTAGCCAATATACTGTTGCAATGTATTTTTAGTAAGTAAAATAAAATGAGTCATACATTTTCGGAATAATGTGTACTTTAAAGTGTTTGTATCCAATAAAAATTGGAACGCCAAGGTACGAAAAAAAAACAACCGCAATGTTACTAGAGAGTGATTATTGTTTGGTGCAATGAGAACACATTCGTTTTTCTACAGCCACGGTCTCTGATCGTACTGATATACAACAAAAGAGGGCGCTATAAAACAACCCTTCTGGTGTAAGTCAGGTGTGTTTTGATCAGGTACAACTTGACGGTGGGTTGACACTTTGGTTGACAGACGATTGAAAAGGCTCATTTTGAAAGGGTTAATGTTGTAATGCTTATTTCAACAATAATGGCCTTGAGTTCAGCATACCAAAGCATTTACTGGCAGGTAATTGTGAAGGTGTTTTTTTTTTTACAGGAATAATATGTGTAATTTCACATAACATGATCTTGTAATGATGCAAATTGATGATAAATGTCCTCTTCAAAAAAAAACGAACACTGGCATAAATAATTATAAACACTTTACATTTTCCTTTCAAAGACAAGTGGACACTTTGTACCTGCCATGCAAAACATGCAATTTATCTCTCCAGCTCCTGCGAGCCACTGAGAAATAAACCGTCAATCATTTCAACCATTAATACTTGAAACTTCCTCGATTCAAATACAACCAGTTTAGCTTACATCTAGAAACAATAATTTTAACTAGCCTACTTTTCAGCAGTGATGGCTGGTCTGATTGAGTACATGTGTAGGGGGAAAACGCAACTGGAGAAGAGGGGCAAGGGTTTTCGGGAGTATGTTTCACAGGGAAGTAACTCTGAACATTAATGCACTAATAATCTGTGAACAGATTTTTTTTAAAACTTTGCAATAGAACGTTAAGTTCAGAATTCGAAGCAATTTTGATTTGTATGTGATTGAGAGCGGTGTATGTGAGCCCACGGTTGACACCGGGGACTTTAACAGAAGGGGTCCGGGTGAATGTGACAGGCCGAGGACCTCCTCGGTTCAATTTTGTCTATATAGAAAACTAATTGGGATGTCGCAAAAAAAGGTTAAAACAATGGGAGAGCAAAGAGAAGTCCTGGATTTACCCGGTTGACAAACGTGTGTGTGTGTTTGTGTGGAGGGAAGGGGTGGGGTGGGGATGGGGTGGAGATTGCGTTGGCGATTAGCCAATCCCACCCCAGCCAAAATTTCCAGTATGAAGCAGGGCAGGGTTCACACAATCTGTTTTTAAGTATGCCACTGTGATGAGGTACTGCTGGCCAACATCGTGAGAAAGATCCATGGTATTTACGTCCTTAATAAACAGTTTAACAGCCAGTGAAAAAGAAATATTTGCCAAGTCATGTGTAGTTGCACTTACATTCTACTACCGTGCACATGACGACCGTGTGGCTGAGTGGCCGTTAAAACCACTCACAATGTTAGCTGAACAACATTTTCTATTTACGGTTTTAAATGAAACCGTTGCTTGCCCTCATCGCCGCTGTTTGAATTTAACAAGATTTTTGGGGGATGAAACTGTGCCTACCTGCCAACGACGTCTTGCCATGTACCGCTTCAATCTGACCGAGGCACCTCGCAACCTGAAGCTCTGTCGGTTTGTCAACGTCTTCCTAGCCAGCCATGGGTGCTCCAAACATTGAGTTATTGTACGACGAGAGCTGAATTAGAGAGAGAATACATTCAGGGGCTTCAAAGCAAATAGACATTCAAGTAGATTATATATACAGGAGGGCAGGAGCCATGTGCTCGTTCACCAGAGTTTTATGCCACTCCAACACTCAGGCGAAGTTATGTAAATCCTTTTTCAACAATGGAGCACAAGGAAGGGGAAACCGGACGGTGGTTTGGGGGCATTTGAGACAAGGAAAAAATGACGCCCGGTTACGATTTCAGCTCAACTTCAAAATGGTTTTAAGAACTACACAATAACTTAATCTGCAATTCATGAGGACAGATAATTACGTACAGTAACATGCAGGAAACCTCGAGGAGGTCCACTTCGGTGAATTACATGTACAGCTGAAGAGACTTTAGGGCAAGGAAGTGCTTTAAATCCTTCGAGAGTGAGGGTGGAGGTTGGAAAGCAAAACAACCAGGTCCCTGCTATGCTATCAACTCGTACATGGTTTAAGGTTACATAGTTTTATGCACGGTCATTGTGAAGTGTCCATTAATCCTGCAGGTGAACTGCAACAAACATGTCAGGAATGTTAAATTGAAGGTGGAAGTGACAACAGTCGTTTGGGAAACATAATTCTAAAATGTTGATCCAAGCTTCTCCAAGCTTCCAGTTTTGAAAGAATAATGCCATGTCAGATGCCCCAAGTAGAGCTTTTCAGAGTTTGAATGCGTGTCAATTATTGTTTTCAATGGTGTTTATCCCCGATCTCTACGCACTATTTATGTTCAAAGGACTTTCTTGCGGTGAATGAAAAAAAAAAACATTTTGTTGTTCATTTCGGAACAATGAAGAATAAACTGTCCTCTGGGTGTTCGCTCTTACACAATGCCCAGATTGTGAATGTTCCCATGATGGCACCCTGGTGTTTGGCAAACATTTTGCTTCTGGGAAAAAATGCATGTAAAGAATTTTTAACAATCGTACATCTGCTGCAAAAAGTAGGCCCCACGGACCCATTCTTCCTATTTTTATGTTAAAGGGGTATTAGTGTTAGAATTTATGCTTTGCATTTAAACCGATTTCAAAAATGTGACGAATGACATGCGATCTTTGCTTTGTTTTTTCGTTTCTTGCTTTTTTGGTTATTCGGGCATGATATGCTGATGAGAATCACATTCATTTAATTAATTTAAAACGCCAATCTTGTTTTTTTACTTTAGCTGTTTAATTTTTGTTTTTTAAATGTATGGCTGCAAATGAATTTACTTGTTGATGTAAACTTGTGTTTCGCTATGAATGTTTGTGGTTGCGTTTTCGTTCACTTTGTACACGAAGTAGACTTCCTGTCGAGAAGGAACAACGCCCTCATGTGTCAAAATATACACAAGTCAGTTTTTATCATGTAGCAATGTTAGTTTCAGCCACTTGCCGAGAGAATAAACAAACTGAGGCAAGAAGAGAATGAAGCCCAGTGTGAAAAGTGCCGAGCTAAAATTGTCAGACAAAATGTGATGTCACAATACCAATCATAACGGTAATATATTGACAACTCATTAAAAGATGAATCTTAAGAGATTTATGAAATCGAGCACAGGGGCCCATTTCACGGCACTGCAGCTCACCACGCAGCTTTGCACTAAACACCCTGCAAAGCGTGTGATTCTACGGGTCGTAAGTGCAGAATTTCCCGGTTAATAGCAGTGCCATGAAATTGGGCCCTGTATTACTGTACAGACATCCTGTTTTTCGTCTATTAAAATCAATGTCGCCAAGCCGAGGCTGGATGGAATTATAGCCCACCCTTTCTGTATTAGAGAATCGAAATTTATGGTTGGTATATTGCATGACGGGATTGTGACAAAAATGCTAGAAGAATATTGAAGTTCTAATATGAACCATATACGGCTCATCATTCTGTCAATACTTACTCCTTATTCTTGAGCAGCAATCTGGCGATGAAATCCTTGGCGTCACTGGAGACATCGTCAAATGCCTCGTCTTCGAAGTCCCATTCAGCCAGCGTGACATTAGTCAAGGTCTCGGCGTCCGTGTCACCCATGAAGGGAGAAAGTCCACTCAACCTGAAATTATGGATGGTCACCGCTAATTAACTTGACGAAATGGGGCAGGAGCCACTTTAATTCAGTTCAGGAAGTGCATACATTTTGCAAAGGGTGATTCAGAAAACTCAAATTTCAGTGGAGTCTCCATCCGAATAATTTGAAATATTTTGAAATAAATATAAGCATTTTAAATAATTCAAACCATTACAATACAAACAATATTTCCATATGGAACTATGTTCAAAATGTGGAACAAACCCTCCGAGGTGGATCCGTACGATCTAGGGGGTGGCTGTGTGAAGGGTGGGAGGGGGGGGGGGCATAGAGCGAGGGGTATTCGCGTCCTTGTTGTTATGGGTCCGTTGCGCCATTGTGCAATCTACTAACCATCAGAGCGCCCTCTATATGCTAAACTCATTATGTCGGATGGCAACGTCTTCACATTCAAATAAATACTTAATTTTCGGTATAATTCTGAGAAAATAGCCCTCAATGAAAACAGGGGTTTCTTGCCCCCAAAAGGCTGAGCCCTAATCCTCTTCCTGTAGATACAGCACTGACTAAATATGCACTTATTCAGCTCCTGTTGAAACCATCGACAGGCACTTTCTTCAAGGCTAAACGAGTAGGCCATCATAAACATGAAATCTTCAATGGGGTAAACTTTTACTGACTGTAAACCCTCCACAATCAGGGTTATTAATGGTTCTCAATTGGGTAACCCTTGGGTTACCACAACACCGTCCACACAATAGTTGAATTTACAAGGCTGTATCCCAATTGGGAAAACATTTTCTGGATCAGAACCCACTCCTCTCAATGGGGATAATGATCCTCAATCGGGGAACTGTACTGTTGGGTGGCACCGATTGTTGTCTAGTGAGTTGATTTGTAATTTGAAATTATGCACTTCGGGACATAAACCTAGAAACTAGGTAACATCTCTCTACATGAGTTGTGGTGGTTCTGAAAACTGTTGTAACCGCTCGATGTTTTGATCAGTAATAATGCTCGATCGTCTGGTGAGGTGTGTGACATTGAGTCCGTCTGCCCACGAACTAGTGGAGGCCAAGGGCAAGGGAAACCCAAGTAGGGCTCGGTGAGGAACAATGGTTTCAGGAAGAATGATAAAATCGCGGAAACATGCACAATGAATGTACCTCCATTCTTTCCATTACACTATTCTGTGTTACGGGCATTGGTGCATGCGAAGTACTCGCCATGAACCAGAATGTAGCCGAGTGTATAATTTGAGTTATGCACACGATACACATTTGAATATTTGCCAAATTATGTTAATCCGCTTAACAAACAAAAAAAGGTCACAAGACTTAAATTCCACGACAGGGTTAAAAATCAATGTTTTGATAATGGTGATGTCGGCGTCAATGGGAATGAAACTGCGGATTATTGTCCGCGAAGTGGAAAGAAAATGTTACAACAATGACAGACGTGTCAGCCGTAAAATCAGATCTTAAAGTTATCCACTCAAAAAAAAAAAGAAAAAAAAGAATGACCGCTTGATGACAATGCAATTTCCTGACATCAGATTTCAATCCAACTTCAGTTTTTAAACATTAAGACTGAGCATGAAGTGTACAGGCTGCACCTGCATGTGATTTTTTACAGGCTGGATTGTCTCAGGGACCTGCGCTGTGCTCAGACACGGTCCCATATTTAAAGTGAAATTGCATGGGAGACCCTGCGTCCGGGGACTATTACTCACAAAACGTAGCAGATGACTCCCAGGCTCCACATGTCTGTTGGGAAACCGATGCTTTCATAGTTGACTACCTCAGGAGCGACGAACTCCGGTGTGCCGAACAACACTTTGACATTCTCATCCGGGTCCAGCTTTCTTGCCATTCCAAAATCTATTAACTTGATTCTGTTATGAACAAACAAACAAAATGTTAATTTGAGGATTTTAGGCCTTGTGTTACGGTGGTAGTTTGGTTGTTAGTTTACGAGTACACCTCACCAGGGTGTATTCTCAGTACGAAGTTTGAAATAATATTTTGAGAATTTCTTTTCCAACTTGGCCCATGTGTCCATACTTGATGTGAACACAGATGTGGAGGCCTAAAAAAACATAACATTTTTATTTACAACTTATATGATGTTATGTTTGACCATTGGCGTAACCAGAGGGAGAAGGGGGCAGGGGGCTGGCCCCCGAACCGTTGAGCCCCCCTTGCCCCAGATGAGATCGAAAAAATCCACAATTGAATAGCTCACCCAGATTGTGTCTTTGCCCCCCACCCCCACTCCATGAAAATATCTGGTTAGTCCACTGTGTTTGACCTTTGATTAGAATTGATTTTAAGATTTACGATTCATTGATTTACGTGACTTCATATATATGAGTAGCATTCTTAGGTTTATGTTATGATTAAATTGGTTTGATACACGAACATCTCATTGAGTAATTCACTTTAACAAAGTGAATGATTTAACGGCATGCCTGATTGCGGGAACGGAAGGATTACCTCAATTCATTCACCCGATTGATCAACAGTGATTGATTGATTCATTGATCAATTGAGTGATTTAATGAGAATAACATAATGCGAACTACACAGGTTGAACATTTGGAACGGCTACTGCTGATCAGGTCAACGCAACTCGTAATTCAGTTATTCGGTGAAATGATTAGTCTTGATCCAAGAGTATACTTTATACCGCAGCACTTGATAGAGAGAAAACAAATCGTCGACTGAGGGCGCACAACTCCAATCTAAAAGCGCATAATGACAGGGTCTTGAAGACAAGACTAAGAACTGATATGTATACGACGACGATCAATTTCCCTCAGTATTTTGAGTGGGGGATTTCTGTGGCTCTACTTTTTGAGTTTTTTCGTTAAAGGGGTGTTATAATTATGTTACACCAATGTAACATTGTATTTGCCCTTTGTGCCCCAGCACTATACCAAATAAAATACCCTTCAAAATTCCAATGCAATAATTACGTAGTTCATATTTTTCCTGAAACGAGCAGAGTATACTGTTCGAGCAGAGTATACTGTTCGAAACGTCGAGACGACAACAGCTCTTCTTGGGGCCAACACTCCTCCCATCAAAGGAGATTTACACAAGGTTGTACCGCAAGTTTAATTAAGTCCTATTCACATTTACCTTGTTCCTATTTTATCCACACACATTATGTTCTCTGGTTTCAGGTCAAGGTGGAGGTAACTCCTTTTGTGCATGTGTTCCACTCCCTCGCAAATCTGTCGCATGTACAAGATGACCTCTTTCTCCGTCAGATCAAAGTCGTCGTCAACAACTCGTTCAAACAGTTCACCGCCTGATATGCTACAGGATGGAAGGGGAAGGAGAATCAAAATACATTTTGAGCTAATAAGTTATATGGTTGCTGCAGAGAAACCAAGTTAACAACGGGCGAAAATCCCGGGGATCGGGGGCCGGGCATATATCTCCAAACTTGGTGGACCGGGGATGGCCAAGATAATGCAATTGGAGCTCAGTTATGGTTGCTGCTGAGCAATTTACAATAAACCAAACGAAATACCCATTGGTGTGAATCCCGGGGAAGGGGGATATATCCCCCAACTTTTAGGACCGGGTGACCCATAGGACCACCCCCTCGAGTATTCGCCCTTGATAGTTTAATATTAACTAAAGGTTGATATAGCATACGCGATGACATAATCGCACAATATCACTTTTGCACGCAAATTTAAAAGTCACTCCCCCCCCCAAAAAAAAAAAAACAACAACAACAACCTGGGTCTTCGTCGGGGGTGGGTGGTCAAGGAACGCTTGGGAATGCTGAAGGTCGTTGGATTGACTTGAGTACCTTGGATGGAGGCTTCTTTCTAAGTATAGACCTACAGCGACTTACAAGTACGACGGTGAGGGAAGATTTATCATGGTCTACTTGTTAATGTGCCTGGTCTGTTTACAACTAGTGGTCACACTGCAAATCACATAATGGTTTTGGCTTAGCTGAAAGTCCAGAAACAGGTTATCAGCCAAAGTATGATGCGTTGTCTATTTTCGTAACTGGTCCCCTTCTTGTTTTTCTTGCTATTAAAGCATGAACAAGATTGTTAATTAGCTGTAAATTGTACACTTTTCTGTTGAGAATGGGGGAGAAAGGTCAGCCAAAGTTTCATCACCCGTAAATCTGTCAGGCCTGAACATTCCCTAAACCACCGGGTTTAAGTTGTTATTCCCCGATCCCACATAAGGGAGGAAAATATCAAATTCAATTCAAGACTTCCCCCATCTTTACTCTCCCTGTCGTGTAATGAACCGGACGTTGCACGTACGGCGACTATTCCCAAAGAGGAAATGAGGCAGCAGTTTCTACGCTATCGTGTACTGTGGGCAAATCCTGTGTACACGCATGAATGGGAAGGTCTTCGGAATGGGGGCCAAACTGCTCCGTGAATCACCGGTACCACAGGGCTTTAAAACTCGCTGGTTGTTTGGGCTGATTTTAATCTATTTCTTTGACAGGTGATTTCCCTAGACTTGTCAGAGTTCCACTGTAAAAGTGCCTTCTATTTTTTTCTAGTTCTATATCAGATCAAAGTACGACACGAAGATCAAGGTACCACACGAACGAGATCAAATAATATAATATTTCTCATGCTCCTGCATGCAAAAACACATATCAAAACTGATTATCACTTTTGTAAGGACCAGACTATTTTCCTCTCCTAACCTTAGGTTGGCTACATTCTCAGATAAACAAATTAGATATTGCCCATGCCTGTACACCCAGACTCAATGTATTATACCTATAGTCAAAGTTCCAAGTATTGCAAAAAAAGGGACCAGGAGGGCGCCCCCAATGTTTATACACATGTTTTTATTGCTTGAGGAGAGAGAATTTTAGACTCATTTTGAATCTCAAAATCCGCCCCATGTGGCAAAGCGTTTTGATTAAAACGACCAAGGAAGTGCTTTTTTCCCATCAGGCAAACCTAGTACGCAAAAAAATAAAATGAAACAAAAAACATTTGCCTGTCACTAAACGATCAGTTTTAACTTTCACAAACGGTTCGCCCTTGTCGGGATTCTTTTCAAACATAGCTTTTGTCATGTCTTTTCATACTGCTTACAAATAAAGGTCAACTGGGTCAAAACACTTAGATGTACATTTGTGCTTTGTGAAGTCTAATGGCGGAACCACAGGGGAGTTCCATTGGATTAAACCTGCGGGACACATTTGATAAAGGCACTCATAGGAAATCCTTGGGATCCAGAGTTGTTATTCATTCATTATGTTTCCTTTTTTCATACCGGGCCTGTCACATCTATACATCCGGGACTGACTAGTCAGTGAATCCGTATTAATGCCCCTCAGCTTTAAAAAAAAAAAAAAAAAAAAAAAAAAAAAAAACCGCGTCCCTCATGCTGTCTGTTTCGAAAGGCTTTGCTAGTCACTTTTAGTGACAAGTCGCCTGGAAAAACAACGGCTATAAATAAGATGCGAAAGATGAAGCCGACTTGAAAAAATAAAACAAACCCGGTGCTTTGAATGTTTTGTCACCTTCGTATTTAGGCGACGGTAACAGTGTCTGAAGTGATAATTACACGGTTCGGTCGACACTCGTTTCTTGAGGACTTAATAGACACTCAGTCATAATCCTTCACAGATAGTGGTTGTTTGTTTTCTTGTTTAGGTCATACCATGCCTTGCTCTATTACCCACACAGAAGGAAAAGAGTCCTGTAAGGAAACCGCCTCCAGATTTGTGACTGTCTGCCTTCATAAAAATACCTCTTTTATGAAGGAATGGCACGACCTTCAATTGCACCTAATTAAAATAGTCAGAAAGGATAGGACATTTTGGATGGCAAGGTTAAACCAAAGAGGTTAAACCATGGTTTAACCTTGGAGGTAGAAATATGGGTTTCCGTGATCACAATAATGTTACCTTCGCTACATGGTGTTCAAAGGTAGTGGTAATTACTCTTTAAAACTTCAGAATTTTTTTTATAGTGCTGCCATCTTGCTTTTTCCCTGTTCATATCGATGTTAACGAATCAAACCGAGGTTGGAAGGGGGAGGCCCTCGAGCCAACCGATAACAGGAATTTATGATTGCTACAATGCGACACTTTAGGGGACGCTAGGTGGCAGCATACTTACAAGGTCAATCCATCGTTCTCGGAAATATGCGCAAGCTCAGAACTTAATGGTAATTTACCTGGTATGTCTGCTGCCACCTACCGTTCCAAAATCTCCCATTTTGCAAAGAAAAACTAATATTTACAACGCCGTTCCTGCTGCCTTCGTGGTCCTTTTAGCATTCTAGTGATCACGTGGTCATTCAATTCTGCCTTTTATTCGTCAATTTGTTCGACAGTTTCATCTACCTTTTTGTGAGGTCGTTGTTTGATTTGGTTAATATTTTGCGATATGTGGCTGTTCCATCATGAGATTGGGAAGATTGGCCAATTAATGTTATTCGATCTGTTTTTTTCTTCCCTTGATTGTTTTCTGTTGAGTAAACATCCGAAATGGTTTGCTCAGATTCCCTATCCGGCTGCATGATACTTACTATTCCATCACCATCACAACCCGATTGGACATCTCAAACGCATCCACACATTGCAGCAACTTGGGGTGTTTGATCTCGTTCATCACCTCCACCTCTTTTCGCGCCGTCTCTTTATCCGTTGCCTTGATTGCCCGGATGTACTTCGCCGCCCACTCCTGGCCCGTCTCCTTCTCGATGCATCTGTACACGGTTCCATAACGGCCCCTGGGGAAAAAAAATAACAAAATGAAAAACTAGTTAACCAAAATTTAATGTAGGACTTCGATCTCTTTAAAAGTCTCTCTCTGTTGTGTTTTGTTACTAATCAGACCTGGGATTTCATGGGGGTTAAGGTCATTCTCATTCTGCAAAGGGTACTTAATTTGGAAAGTCTTAAAGTTGATGGGGACAGTTTTACTCGGCACCAGGATCAAGACTAGTGGCAGCCGTGGCTCACCTGTAGCTCCAGTACTGAATAATAATAAGTTTTAAGATGCGCCCCTCTCTTAATATCACAGGACAATCATAAGTGGGGCCTACACCATCATCTTAATAAAATGTAATGTTTTTTTGTTTTCTTCCATTTGTGCTTTGTACACTTGGTGCCTACAGGAAGTCAAGGCTATTATGCGGCAATTGGTGTCATGAGTCACATCGCCTATTTTTATAGGATTGATGTGATCTTCGGAGTGTCCCGTTCCATGTTTAAGAAAGCGTTCTTGAGACTCGAGGGTCTTTCTTTATGTCAGGACATAATCCGAGCATGTAGGCCACATCAACAGGGCGGAGACTAAACAAGGTCCGACGGGAGAAGGGGCAATAAAGTACTTAATCAACGACGATGAAAAAAATGATGTTTTATAAGTAAAGTAAACCCAATAGTTTGTGAGTTGTAATTGCGGATACATGTTAAGGGATGGCTCTAATAAGGTGCTCTCAATATCATTTAGTGATAACCATTTTGTGACCGAGTAGACATCGTAGATAACGGTTAGTAAACTATTTTACATTTAATACTTGTATTTAATAATGGAGAATTCGGGTCACAAGTCTACTGCTTCGCGCGGCCTTTTCAGCCCAAAATCAAAAACTGCTTACGTATGATAATGATTTGCATAATATGACCCCTTGATGTCACTGGTGACTATAGTAGAGCACGCAATTTCAAGAATGCAACAACATCATCTTGTGTCTTTGCATTAAAACCTGCGAACTGTTTGACACTCTTTATGTGGGAATGTTTCGATGGAACAACTACAAGCTCACGGAAATGTGGGTCTTCGGCTTCCTGTACCTTCGCCCCTCCCTATTTACAGCAGCAGGCGGCCGGGGCTATCGGTTCGAAGTGGTACGGTTCAGCACCGCGAACAACCATCGCTGGACCAACTGCACCTCGGGGAACTTCAAGTCCGTAAAGATTGCCATATTCTTGGTCGCTTGACGACTTAGACGATTAATATCTATTGGTATCATACATGCTTGGCAACGGTAAACAATATTGACAAATTTAAAAAGCAGAAGTTGTGCATAGCCTAGCCCATGTAGAAGCAAAACTGGGCAGTTTTTAACACAAAACCTGGCCATGTTATTTCTGGAAATTGTCCTACGGCTGTTTGTATGGTGTGAGGAGATGTACTCTTCAAAGAAAATAATGAGTTATACTTTTAAGAGGAATATCGTTGTACGTTTTTTTTCTATTTGATGCAGTCGTACAAATCAGGGGGAAAAAGGAATTCAGACACAAACTCACGCGCATTTTTATATGAGACGGTCTCTTGCTGAATACCTTGCCCCATCTTCCATAAAGTGAACGCACAATAAATGGCCTTCCGCTGGGTTTGTGGAAGTTTACTTCATCAAATTCCAACCAATTCTTCCAAACCACTCTATCGCACTTAATACCAACCACACAGAGCAAGGACTATTAACTGACTTGACACACCGTGTAACATCTTTCTTCTGACGATTTCCGAGGTTTTAACTCAAGCGCATATAACAACCCCAGACTACAACTCTATTAAAAGATTCTCAATGGAAAAACAAACAATCAACTCCATCAGTAGGATAAACTACTTGTAACAGTATTCGTTCATTCGTAAAAAAAACCCAAAAACATCCAAAAAGGCATTTGTTAAAAAAAACTGCATGTTCTTAAAAGCATTTCACTCCTAGATTCGGAAGTTTGCTCAGCCTTTTCAATTACAGAACAACAAGGCGTTTTCTTTTTGAATGATGATTTCAAGTGATTTGTTTTCGTGGACCGGATAGATAGGCCTACTTTTCCTCCAGGCTTCAATTCGAAGGCCGTCCTTATCTAATCCTAATAAAGATTCCTGACTAATCCTAAATCTAGATAAATGTGCCAACACCAGCTGCAGCCCTGCTCTGTAAATCTCGTCCCAACAAAAGTTGTTTTCTCTTCAAGGAAAGGAGTATCTTTGGTTTCTCCACATGGTTATTGGAAATCGAATTACAGATTCAAAGGATCACTTAGCGTAGAGGTGTAAGTAGCTATCATCCTATTTATATGAATCCATCCCATACGGGTACTCCATGATGCAGTCCGGAAAGTATCGGGCACAGTAAATACTGTGCAAAGAGAAGCCTTGTGTGTTATTCAAAAGCGTTGACACTTGCTTGAAGTTTCAATTGTTTTGGGGATTCAGTTTTTAGTCCTCTTTTTGAACTAGCAGATTGAATCCCCATAATGCCCCAAACGAACGCTGTTCTCATTTCCCCCTTTAACATAAGCACGGGTCGAGTACATGGTATCTATACCAAAGAGGTGTTTCGCAAACGTCTTTTTGAAAGTTTTAGAAGTCTAGCAATTTTCTTCCTCATACCTAAAAGAAAATTGGTCGTTTGCCAGCAAAGGTATTTCCAGATCAACCGATGATAGTTGTTCGATAACGAAAAAAAAAAGGAAGAAAAAAAAACGTCGGATGTTCCAGACAGTTTCTATCGACTTTTACCCTGGAATTCATTATACATGTCAATCACGTAGATGGATAGCTTGCGGGCAAATACTTGTAGAAGAGATCAAAGAAGGTAAAAACAAGCCACACACAAAACCATTTGACAGGTTACATACAACGAAAATAGTGAGACGTGGCTGGGCAACAACGGCGGAGGAGAAAAGTGCTCCACACCGGCTACGGACGGACGGACCTTTGACGGGTTCATTATGATATTCAACTTCGGGACCCGCATCCTGGTGGGCTCATCTGAAACCATCATTCTAAAAATGATTAATGGTGTTTATTTCACATTTTTGGTAGTTACTGAAATCGAACTGGTATAATTTCCTGAAACCACCATAAACCCGATGCACGGAAAATCAAATAAAAGAACCGGATCTTTGTTTATTAAAGGCAAACACTTAAAGTTGCTACCCAAGTGTTCGGCCTTTCTATTGATAAGATTGGCAATGGCACATAATCTTGTTCTTTGCGTGTGCGGTATACCTTTGGGATAACATGAACAAATCTGTCCAACTTTGGGCCAAATCAGGTGACGAAAGATGTGGGTGGATATAAGGTTCAAAGGGTGGTTTGAAGGGCTTCTTCAACACTACGACAAAACATGTAGTTGTCAAATTCCCCATGATGCATCATTGATTATGATCGAGAAGAAGAAAAGATCGAGAATTATTAATCAACAAAGTTGATATATTTATAATTTGACGTCATTAGCAACAAATCAAAATTTCTGTCTGAAATACTATAATAGCCACTCATGTCCCTCACAACTCAATGTGTGTTTTAATTAGCAAATCAGAATAAGCACATAAAGCGCTTGCAAAAACATATTTGACAATACTATTACATAAACTTGTATTCAGACTTTTCAGGTGATCAGGAAAAGTCTGGAACTGGGTTACAACTCATTGCTGGAAATTGCTTCACTATGAGGCAATAATCGTTGCATTCGAAGAAACATTCAAGAACGGAGCTAAAGAAAAGAGACGATATGCAAACTATAGTCACACAGTAACATTTTCAAACAATAAAATATCCCCAATGTATCTGTAAATATGACTTGTGATGGGTATCCTGATAGCTGAATTCAGACGGCTTCAAGTCTTGGAATTTGTTTGGTTGTGTCTGAAGGGTCTATATCTGATGATTCAGACCATTTGAAAGGGGTTACGTTCACCCCTAAAAATATTACACGCTATTATAAAAGGTACTGTTTAAAACAGTACGCTGATGTAGGACTGTGTGTCACTTGTGCGTTGGTTTAAGTGTGTGCGTATACCGGTAGATTCCTACACGCTAATTATAAAACGTAGGCCTACTGTTCGAAACAGTCGGGTGGTGTTCAGTGTGCGACTATATTCCGATGGTGTCACGCAGGGTGTCTTAACATGTTTCAGTTCTGTCTTCACCATTCAGTCTGATTTTGGTGCCATGAATTTTCGTTTCACACAAAAAAAAATACAGTACATGTATAGGTTTCATCATCTAGCTAACCACTCGTGAAAGCCACATTTGGTGAAACCATGCAGTCATAGCTTTAACCCATTCAGATTAATCTCCTAAACAAGAAGTTTCCGAAGTATCACAGCTCAAAATATCTCACACACCACACCTGTACGAATGAAAGGTAATTCGCTCTTCAAATAATCCTTGATTGGGTTTACCATAAACGATCTGAATTCCAACTCTAAATTAGTCTATAAGTTGCTCTAAGCTCCACTAATGCTTCCCATGCACGTCAGAGGCCAACAAGAACAGGTCAAGAGTCATAACCATAAAAAGACACCATTCTAATTTTCTACAAATGGTGTAGTAATTTTATACGAAACTTGTTCTGGGAAATGAGCACCGGCACAAAGGCTTGATCAGACCTCTGTGCTGGGTTATTCGAGTAGAGGCGGATACAGCAAGATCTGAAATACATCATCCCCCCCCCCCCTTCGTTACAACACATTCTTTTCAAAGTGGGAACGTTTAAAGATCAAATCTCTACCTGTACAGTGTTCTGGCATTATATCACGTAAGCGACACCGTGCGAAAGGGATAACAAAGCTGGTTGACAAAGGACCATAGGCAGGGGCGAGTTCAGAGATCATGGGCTGGGGGCTGAGTGCCATTTCACCCCAGGGCCCTGCCACCGTAGAGAAAGACGTCGGAATACACTCAATGTTTTAAAACTGGCAAATTTCACTTGTACGCAAACGGGAAATGTTCCATTGTGACTCTACAGTTAAAATTACCCCCATTGGAAGTGTGTGCTCGCATGTGTGGATTTCCACACGAAACTAGCCTTGCATCTGAGAGTTGCAACACCAAAAAAACATTACAAACATTTGTTTAATTCCTATGAAATTTGAAAATATTCTCTGGTTTATGGCATCGATCTGAAATACACAAGATCGAACAAAACGGTCCTACGCAATCACCTGCAGGCCTCTTATGAATCACCGATTACATTCCTTCGATGGTAACCCGCTTGTTCATCTGACCTTGGTCTTTGTGGTCCCAGACACCTCTTGGAAGGTCTTGAGCCCTTTGCAAACACACAGGAGACACCCGTATTCAGCCCAGTGGGTCCACATCAAACCACGGCAGCCAACCAAAATCTTGATAATACAAAACCCCACGGCATTCTGCTGTACAATTATCAAAGTTATTTTTATTCTTTGTCAACATGTACAGTCAACGTTTTGAGTGATGGGTGCACTCCCTCACTTAATAAAAATCACATGACCCCTGACCGTAAATAAACTCACCTGTTATGAAAAAATGCTTTCGGGCTTGGGCAAATAGAGAAAAGATAGTGTTGTCATTTATTCGGAAATATGTAAAAGATTCAAGCTGAGGCTGACGTCAGTAAAAAATACAGTTTTCAAAGATGAATAATAATCTCTGTGTATTACGGTGTGTTGTTTTATCTCCTGTCTAGGAATTCATGGAATTTACGATTGGGTTTCACATTTTAGCAATTGGACGAATGCTGTTTCTTGCAAAGATGTGAAAAGGTGGGGGTATATGGGAAAGGCGATGGCTTACATGACGGTACCCAAAGCCAATACCAGTAGTTTTACTCAAAAAATAAGTCAACAGATAAATACAAGCGATATCTAATAAGTCCCGTTGCTTAAATAGTATCCTTGTGCCGTAGAGTATTATTATGCCTATTAGCCAACTTAAAATATGGGCGAGGGAAACGTACGGGAATCTTGTGTAAGGTGATAAACAAAATGGCGATGTTGGTGGTTTTACGGAGAAGTTCACATGGTCTGCAGCTGCAAAGCTACGCATAGTCAGCGTTCTTTATATCAATAATCTGTGATTTTGAAGTAGGCTTTAGCAGCACTTACCCGGAAGCCTTTCAAATTTTGTCAGGGCTTTGATTTCTTTTAGAAGGGGTAGGCTTCTCAATGGTTTCGTTTCCCCAGTGTATGACCAACCAATCCCCCGTCCCCCGTTCCCCTTTTTGTGCGGCCCCACATATAAAATCACCATGGAGACTCAGAACTCGGGCTTCGTCACTGAGGAAGGAACACACTTCATCATTTGCCCGTGCGATTATGAAATTAGAACAAGTGTTGGATTTCAGTGGCCTAAATAGTATGCAGGTGTTCTCAAGCACATTCAAATTGCTTTGAAAAAGGATATGACTTTAAAAACCGATGTCTGTTGTGTGTCTTCAGATCAATGCAAGAGTTAGGCCTAATCACAGGTTCCTGGACAAATCGCAACTTCCCCATCAGACAAGATTAAGAGGATAAGTTAAGTACTATCGAGGTTGCATATATGTAAGACTTTTATACAACACCCTAAAGAGTGGGAAAAGTCTCAATGATTTAACAACATACTCCCTTTAACAGCTTGGGCTGACAATTCAAAACGACTTCCCAAAGGGGTTGATATACCCAGAGATAAATTGATCATGTTGATAGCTTGACGAGGGCTGTGATTCGATTAAAAATCTTGTGGCGAGAGTGACGTGCAAATAAAATTTACAACCGTAGTGCACATTTTTGATTTGAAATCAATCAAGAGTGCGGGGCCCTCGGTTTCAGATGTCTGACACTTGCCAACATAAATGTATATGTACGCAAGAGCGCCTGTACTGTTAGAGGAAATAACCGACAGTCATCTCAAACTTTGCAGTCAGAGCTTTCTCATTTTGGAATAAATCATTGGCCAGTTATTTGAGTTTTTTTCAAAATTTAGTTGTGTCCAGCTGATACGGTGTCTCTTCTCATTAGTACATGTTTGTAGAACACTTTACACACGTATATCTGTAAGGCAGTTCCCTGACACATTTGAGATATATTATAAGAATCTACACTATAGGCCCTAATCCTTTTAAAGATACACTATTGGCATTTATCAATTTTGTTTAATTATTAGTATCAGTATGAACTTACTAATTATGAAGTTCATACCATGTGCCAATCTTCCACAGAAAAATGTCTGTCTAAAATACTGTCGAAGTCGAGAAAATAGAACTTGAAGACCCCGATTTTAATTTCTACTGTATCGGAATTAAGGACAATGTGTTTACATTTTGAAAAGTGTGCATGTTTTTCACTATTTTCTCCTGACTCGGACGACGGATTGAGCCCAAGTTTTCACAGGTTTGTTTTTTCGTGTATATTAAATCACAACAAGTAAGAACACTGCACTATCAGCTTGACTAACCCTATATTTTACCTTTAAAGTTCAGATCAGAGCACATTGCTGGAAACGTCGAGTCATCGCGAGCATTAAGCATTTTTTCAAAGTTTCAGCAACTCAACATAGATCATTGATTCTACCACAAACTTCAGGGGGTCGGCAAGATGCCAATATCACGGTTCAGTTTCTGTGCACTTTCATAAAATTCCATATTGTTACAAATATAATGAGTGTTTTATTTGCCTTAAGAGGAAGTACAGCAATGGTTTTAGTCTTTAAAAACGTTGAGTGAACTTTTCATCTTGTGATTTTTAGAAAGGAAACAGTAACTTTATAGTTGGGAAATTGGTATATTTCTTAAAGGTGTTCTTATTGATTGTTTAATATATTATGAATGACCAAACACTTTCATTTGTGGTTAACATTGCCCAATGTAGCTCCTGGAATTCTAGCACTATACGCCACTGTCATGTGGTATCTTCCATGTAAAATATGATAATATATATTAATGAAAAGTAAAAACCACTCTAGTTTGACTTACTTTCCTAGCTGCTCCTTGATGTCGTAGAAGTCCTCAATCTGCTGTCCCTTCTTCAACGTTGCCACCCGGGGCTCAAATTCCTCGTCATCTGCAACAACGGAAGATGCAAAAGATGCGTGTTTACTCATTATTCCGGTTAATCATCACAGGATAACATTTTCCCGTGAGCGAAAAAAAGAGAACCTCCAAAGACGCTGTCAGTTCAACCCAAAAATGATCTCTCTAAAGAGTTAATCCACTACCAGTTTTTGGTACTAGGTCTGCTCGTGAAGTCAGTTGTGAAGCAAATACCGACGAGTAAACTCCGTACGAGTGTGCATCTGAAGTTCCTATCAATCAAGTAGCAAGCCCGCAAGAATACACGTCCGTAGTTTGAAAGCGTCAGTTCATTTATTAAAAAAAAAAGAACAGAAAAAAATAACACAACTAAAAGCGGATTACATTAACCACGGAGATGCATTGACAGAGCCTGAGCAGCAGGCCACTGCGTCAATCTGATTTAAAGTTCTTGTTACGTGACTCGTGACAAACTTTAAGGACCAACTTAAGGCCACGGGGGCTGAATCGATTTTGGGGGGCATTGTCTGTAACACAGTGGCTACCACTGCATCACCAGTCAATCACGGGAATCAAGACAGCGTGAGTCAAGCCGCAAATCTGAGCGATAAACCATGGATAAACCCACAGCTTGTCTTATCTGAGGTGGGGGGGGGGGGGGAATGGTGAAAGATAACAGTGAGATTTTGCTAAAATAGTATAAAAGGCACATCTCTCTGTACATGAATAATCAGTACCAAATAATCTGGTACTAATGAGAGTCGCGACATAACAAGAAGTTAGGTTGCAATTATTGTAGTTTTACTTTATTGAATGCAACGTATGGTACGTTACGACGATTTGAAAGACATTTGCAACTGTTTGTTGTGGGTAACTTACGGTGCTAACCCCATGCCTCTACAGAGTAACTCTCTTCCGTGATCCCATCAGGGCTTCTGTCGCCCTCAGGGTGGTAGTCTTAGTTCTGAGAAATAAGACTACAAATGGATCGAAATCGTCAAAAACATTTTCCAGTTCTTCATATTCATACGTAAACATTTTGGTTTGGCCCATACATTCCGCACGACCAGTAGCCTGACTACCTCTTTTTGGTAAATGAATCAATTAAATGGAACGATCTGTATAATCTCTTGGTAATTGAAGTGGCCACACAGACTACAATGAAAGGGTCTACTGACGTCACTGTCATTAAAACCTTTGTCATTAAAACTTTGCATGACGTCACGGTGCTTTTTGAACAAAGGGGGGTTAATGACCTGCCGTATTCACGGCATGACGCGCCAAAACGCGGCGGATTTTAATTCGTTTTGACGTTGGATGTAAAGAATAGTCAATTGGACCTTCCCGCAATGGCCGCTCATCTACGTTTATACTTAAAATCTTGCTACCCGTGGTCAAACCATTCGACATGACGGCCCAGTCACGTTTTTAAGTAGGCCCCCATGTCAATGAGTTTTGACGATTCATTCCAGTTTAACACGCCTTAATTACAACGTATTAGTCTGTTGTAGGGCTAATTTTTGTCTGAGACAGACCTCCATGGACAGAATTTGTAGGATGGGGGGAGGGGGGGGGGTGAAGGCAAGTCCAAACTTTGTGATGGTGTACACACATTTGAAGTTGTTAAAGATCATAATAATAAGGGACTTAAACATAACGAACAGCACCACACCATATGTTAATATCCTGCTCTTTTTTTCCACCTCACGGAGTTATTTTCGTCGGGAGTTCATGCAAACCATACGCTATTTTCAGCAAACGCGGCCACATACCGCGGGTTACGTTTCCTCGAAGACCGAGTGGACTCAAGAAGGGAAGAGCTAGGGTTACCTCGGCGGTATTGTTCGGTCTGAGTGACGGAAGGGGCTATGTAGGGGTCGCGGTGATGGCTGGTGTGACATGACTGCTTGGAGAATGGACTATTTATGCTCTAAATTACAGCGAGCCAGGCGGGGTGTCAAAGAGGAAAATAAATAGTATACATATACAGTCCTCAAGGTTGAAGTGTGTTTATTTGTAAGTAACCTAATGGTCGTTCGTCTGCATGTCACGCCATTTTGAGAACAGGGAGGGATAACCCTCTCTATAATGCTTTTGATACCGGGTATTCCTTTTCACCAATCAAAGGCTTACTTGAGTGTTCAATTCAATTCAATTCAATTCAATTCAAAAAACTTTATTGATCTTTAATAGGCAATTACATTTTGTTGGACAGCTACGTATGAAAAACAATGACAACTTAGGGCTTATAAAATGTCACTAAACAAAAAATCACAATTTTTTTAACAATATTGAAAAATAAAATAGTAAAGACTTAAACATTATATAAAAACATAAAAATATTAATTGAGTTTACACAAAGAGCCACAAAAGTAAGAGCCACATAAAAAAAATTAAATAGTGGCAAAAGCAGACCACCTAGTACCTGACATTCAGCAATGTGTGATTACATTGCGCTTTTTTAACCCTCAATTGTCGCCTTTCTCCCATGTGGATCTTTGTCTTTCATGATTTTTTTTTTTGCTATGGGAGAATCAAATTCTACATAATATTGGAAAGTCAGACTTATGGCAGACACATTACAAAATTACAATACATACGTTTATACCATGAGTTGGAAATGTAAATTTAACGAAAGTTTGGGATCAAACAAAACAATCGTTAGTCAGTGACCGTTTGTTATTGCACAAATATAGTGGCATCAGTGGCGTAACCAGACATTTTCATTGGTGGGGAGAGGGGGAGCGGAGGCAAAGACATGATTGGGGGGGGGGGGGGGGGCTATTTAACATACGGAATCATTGATTTTGTGCATTTTTTCGATCTTATTTAGGGGGCAAGAGGGGAAGGCAAGGGTTCTGAGCAGGGGGGGGGGGGGGGCTCAGGCCCTACGCCAATGAGTGGCATCATTGAAAAGATTACGGCTAAGCACTTTCACGATGCCTATTTACGGATTCCCAAATCGTCAACGGAATTCACCATAATGATAACTGCTGTTCCATTTACGTACAACCGTCATCGTGAAAGAAATCAACTAATTTGCTGTCAGTGCAAATTCTGGCCCAAATGTATTTATTAAAACGTAAGTAATTACGTCCGTTCTTACGTACTGAGGGTAAGTTCTTAATCATGTGCCCTTATAATTTCAACGTTGCTTTATTGTAGTTACGTATGAAGTGACGAAGCTTTTAGCCCCAACCCAATTCTACACATTCGTGAGCAACCCAATTATTGTCATGATTATTGCGAAGAACGTAAATGAATTTTAATACTGTTACGTATCTAGATGAAAAACAACAGTTATACTTGAGTTTGTGACTATGTTTAAAACATACAAAAGAACATCTCGTAAAGATGTGCTGTAAGACGGAATGACTTTCAGCACTCCAATTCCCGAGTGCCTTCTTCACTCTTGCAATTCGAAGTAAGACCAATAACATTGTGTATGCAAAAACTTACCTACTCATCTCACCTTTTGGCTGTAAATGCCTATAAAATTGTCTTCAACGAAAAACAACTTGAGGCTTTTAATGGATAAAGTATTATATCACATACGATTCAGTGTCGTAAATGATTCAGACAAGATCTTGTCTGGAACAATTTTTAAAGAGTTTTGTGGATTTTTCAAGGCATGGGCAATGTTATGCCATAGAGCAACAACCTTTTCTAGATGTTAATTATTTTGAAAATGGGATGTTTTGACACCGCCACATTAGCAGCCCGACCCAGATCATGTTTTCATTCCACAGAATACAAAGTTCACCTTGGATACAAGTGGACCAGTGTACACCCCACGGTTGCCGCACTACCGTTCCCCAATTGATACACAAGTATAGATTAAGCTTTCTTTCAATTTCCTTTATTCTCCGAGCATTCTGTTGAGGCGATTCTAAATGGCGGCATTTCGAGGACCCTTTTCTTCTGGCTAAATCTATTCAAAATTATTGGGTTCGTGCTAGTATGCTGTTACCTTGATTCGTCTGCCCATTGAGACTGGCGGCTCACTCACACCTATGCACCACACAACGTGGACTTGCAAGACGTGAGGCCATTTTTTTTTCTTGCCAAAGGGTGAAGTAAACCTCACACGTGGTTGTTGTTTATGTATTATTTGCCCTTAGATTTTATCTTGGCTTTTTAAAGGGTGTCTTTGTAAATTATTATCAAGAGTGTTTTATGTTGTTGTTGTTACTGTTTTTGAAAATGTTTATGCGACGTCAACATTTTGACGTGATGAATATTGACGGTGGGTTTGACGTCAAACGAAACGAGTCTACATTTACAATGGTTTCTCGTAGGACAATTCAATTAATCGAAATTGGAAGCACTTCAAAAATGACGATATCTGTTTACCACCCTGCATTTTCGAGAATATTGCCAATTTTTCTCGAGGAATGTTTTCCCGGACCCATTGTTATCCATTCCACGAACCCTTTCAACTGCTTGAAAGGAAGTGCCGTAGACTCCATTCGAACTGAAAATGTGTCACACGCCACACACGTGTGTACCACATTCTTTAAGACAGTGGCGGTATTTTTTTTCTCTTTCTTCCTCTGACCATGGAGGTAGCAAGCTCTGACCATTTAACATTGTAATGTCATGTCTGGTACACCAGATGTGTCTTCACCCTGCGGGCCTACAAATTTACACAAACGGTATGCAGACCTTGAGGTGACATTACTGTGCAAACGGAGAACTATAGTTTAATTCCTTTTATACGTTTCACATAAAAAACATTTACCAAAGGACTGTAATGGTTGAGTCTAGCTATCCAACAAAAGGTCGACTTGGTTTCTATTTTGATAGAGAACAATAATTCAAAGATAAAATCTGATGACATAAAGGACGAATTGTCTCTGGAAAGGCGCATTGAAGTGCAGTTCTGACTTATATTATCGTGTTAGGTTTCTTTACTATTTAGGTAAAACATTATTGCTCTAATACAGTAAATAATCGGCAGTGGTCTCAAAAAGGACGACTGCGAAGGTATGTTGGTTATATCTTTGGTTTATGGAAGACTAGTAGCCTACTAGGTTTCTGTCCTTACATTGTCAGTTAGTTAACCACCAAACAACATGTGCAAATGTCATTAAAATGTCTATGAAATACTCGATTCACTGTAAACTAAATCACAATGAAGTATTGAAGTTGTTAAAAGTGTTCAATGCATTTCCTCCGTATTTTATATGACTGATAAAAATGTGGGGAAAAAATAGAGTTTGATGAAGACTTTCATACTACGTACGACCTGAATAATTTTGTGTTGTTGTATAGAATGACGTGTCTGGCTGATTATGATATTTTCCCAATAGGGTATCCTGGTCTATTGTGGAGCTGAAAAGATATAAATGATGTGCCATTTTATGAAAGGAGCGTCGCACCGCTTGATCAATATTCACAATGCGGAATTATATTAACAAATAGACTTATTTCAACGCAATTTACGCCCTACTAATTCCTTTATCGCCGACTCATCATTATGCACATTGCATCAGAATCTTATTGTACTTTAAGCTTGTAAATATTTATCAAAGGGTTAATACATCGATGGTTTTGGGAAGATCCTTTTTTGTACGGTGTGTTTATTAAAAAAAACTAAAGTACTGACACTGAAGAAAAAATGAGGCTATAGGATTGGTATATGAAAATAAACCGTTTGTTTCAACATGAATCCTCACTATAGTTATGACGTTCTATAACAATCCTATTGAGAAATATTTCGATTTAAAATAACAGTTGTCAAAATCTATAGAAAAAAGGCCTAGCTATTTTGAAAACAATCCCCCAAATCGCAATTGTTTATTTCGAGCA
This sequence comes from Marthasterias glacialis, assembly GCA_911728455.2. NCBI lineage: Eukaryota > Metazoa > Echinodermata > Asteroidea > Forcipulatida > Asteriidae > Marthasterias > Marthasterias glacialis. Next base: position 14,493,779 of record OU452223.1, read on the forward strand.
AGGCACAAAAAATACCCATTTGAGATAGAAGGAAATTTTGACTTAAATGTTTTGTAAAATATCAAAATATGAACCCGGATGTTTTAACAATAACTATATATCCTCATAAACTGTAATCCAATTCAGTCGTTGAGTCAACTGCATTAGTACAAAAGCAATGAAAAATGTGTTCCGAGCAGTTCACTTGAGAAGGAAACAGGACCATTGCATGAGATTCGTTGATTACAGTTTCATGGGAAAATGTCATGTGAGCTTTTCTATCGTCTTCAGGAATAGCACATGGTTTTCAATGAAACCCTATGCCTCAATAAAACTGCCGTATTTATTGATCAGAATTCTTGATATGTATTTCCGCCGTGCTACGTCATTGATGTATTGCCAAGAAATTAAAACGCTACATTTTCAACAAGTGTTGTCCATTTAAAGAGCGTGCACAACCTTTACATGGGTAAGTAATGTATTTCTCCTGAAGACGAGGAGAGTATACTGTTCGAAACGTCGAGACCACACTACTCTTTTCGAAGCCACCACTCCTCCCAAAAGACATTTACAATTGGTGTATTCCAGCAAGTTTACTAGTACTAGCACTAGTAGCATTTACTTTCTAACATTGGTAAGATTGAAAGTATAAATAATCACAGATTTACACATGACTCACATGGTACACAGATGACTACAGTGGAACAATTTTCCTTGAAATAAATGTGCCTGAAATGCTATATAGTTTTGGAGATGTTCGTGAAAAATTAATTTTGATTTCGAGAGTCTGAAATCCAATGTTTGAAAACAGTGACGGTGCTGTTCACTATTTTTGTGTCTCTGATGACACATTGAGCCCACACTATCACGTTTGTAATAGACCGATCCATTAAGCCCCGCCCCCTAAACATATAGACCAATCACATCATTGGCTACATTTTCACTGTACACGTGAGCAGCACAATGTGCGTTTCTTCAATGCCACACTGCACGTCATGAACGCGCACGCATGTTTACATTTTCTAATAGGATTTTACTCGTGTGGGACTTTTGTCGGTGTAGCCAAGGCTGTGATTGGTCAACACGTAAGGGGTGGGGCTCAATGGATCGGTCTATTTCATGCCTATGTGTTGGGTCACACAAAGTTGACAATTGCCAATGCTGTCCGCATGCTTAAAAGACAAACGGGATAGGTAATTATCGATGTTTTATTTTATAAGGTTCACTATAAAAGTTCGCTTGTTATAGAGTTCAAACCAGAAGGCCTACCAATCCTGCAGAGAAATAGTTCCTTCTGTGATACTGTCAACTTCTAGTAAAAAGTGTTTGAAGACTCACAAATCGCAATGAGTTTGTTTTGATCGTCTCAAACGAAATTAGTCCCATGCTACGTGCACAAAATCCCTGATAAAACATACAACATTGTTTTTCCTCCAGATTCTGATGTTCATAGATTGGTTCATTTATTAAAAACTAGAGAACGAGAATGAATTCAGTCTTGTACATTCCCTTTATTCTTATACACTCCCTCAAGGCATTGGCCCATCCATAGATGGCCTATCACAACGGCTTAGTGTTGGTAGAGTAAACCTTGATGTATTATGTGGAAAAATAGTTAGCCTGGCACTATCAAAACAAACATCAATACACTTTATCCCACGCTCACGTCATAATGAGAAATACTCAACTAATAACCACGACAGTCTAATTGTATCGTCACTGAACAATGCAAGCCGTTCCTGCTATTTCTTTCGTTTTCAAAATGAGGATTTCGTAGTAATTATCATCAGGTACAATGCGTGACTATCCGGTTAACATGCGTGAATATGTCACCAATGATGTTTGTCTCGGGTCGGCCATCACTGGTCACGACTTTTGATAAGATTTTGTTTTGAATACTACTACTGTCCGTTAGACCATGGTTGTGATGAGACCGACGTATGCATGTATGAGTTGTCATCAATGAAATAAACATTACGTTATTACTGGTATTACAGCAATGTTTCATCTGGCATGTTTACAACAAACCAAACTGAAACCCGGATTCGCGAAAGCGAAAAACAACAACTCTAAAAAATTAACTAAAAAGGGCAACAACAAAAATTCAGCTGACACAGGGTTTACTTCTTTGTAAAATGTTCAGTCTCTCGAAACTCTGAAACTCTTGGAATTTGCCTTCTGCTCATTAGGGCTAACTTGAGACAATCCGGTTGGATATGGACCTCGTGATAAAATAAAAACAGAGCCATCAATATCAATAGTGTTTTTAGAAGTGTCTTAGTTTGTTTACATTTTGACATTTGTTCTAATCGATAATCCCCACACTCTCAACCAAGCTTGTTGGAAGTCGGGAGTTCACTTTCGCCTAAAAGCTAATTGTTCAAACTTGGTTCGTTCAACATTCTTCACTATTTCAATTTGACGAAGGATATTTTCCCCGGTGATGTTAGGTTTTGAAGGTATAAGCTGAAATTGGTGACGGTTTTGAGGTTTTGGGAATCAAGTTCACTTCCAACTCGGGCTCTGTTGGAGAGATAGCTGACCGGACGGACGGGGTAAACCGTGAAATGTCGAATGGCTCAGCGTGACAACATCATGAGATGAATTATTGCTTTAATAATTTCTTGAATCGTAACTGCACATCGGGGCTAGACTGTCTGTGGAACATTTTGGCCTTCAAAATCATTAACAGGAAAGTTTCGGGAAAGTTCATTCTCCAGTTTAAGTATAGAACTCACAGTAAAACATGTGCAACCATGTCATTGTAATGTTTTTGAATAACAATAGTAACATATAGTTGTTCACAATAATGGTTATTTAACGAACAAGTAATTTTCAACAGACCAGGTTCAAAAGAAGTGTCCTCAACGATGCCAGCATTTATACCAGAATGAAATTACGCTGTTCAATTAAACTTCTGTTAATTGATTTTACAGGGTTTCTTTTCAGATAAAAAAAACCCCAATCCTGTCACTTTGTCGATATTTTTGTGTACGACGGTGTTCATTCTCATTAAGCTATCTCTGGGGATTTTGAATTTTGTGGGGGAAAAATCTATCGATAATGACAGTGTTGATGGAAATATTTCTCTTGAAAAATTTGTTATAAGTATAAATTCAAACTATATAAATAAAATTACAAAAAACATGGTGGTTGTTTCTCAAATCATTGACAAACTCGTAGACCAGTAAAAAAAAAATGAATATTGAATTTGAATATAGCATTGAGATTTATCTGTACTTTTCCTAAATCAGTTATCAATGTCTCCTTACCTTCTTCTTCGTCAAAATCAAAATCATCATCACTGTACATGTTTAATTAGCCGAGTGTATAGAAATTGCAGTACCCTTGTATCTACAAAACCATGTAGCTGACTTCCCTGCAGTTATATTCCACAAGGCACATCAAAACCATCTTTTCTGAAAGTAGCCATTTCTATTATGGTTGTATTCATGAAGAATCCTTGTTATGACTTGGCAATAAGTGATCCGTAACCGTCAAATTAATTCGTGTTTACTTCACAACTCTTCATAGCTTCGCACGGACGATCGACGATGCCAGAGAATATACTACGCGTCAAAGTGCACCCACAGGGGTGAAATTTATTCACTGACAATTTTCTATTGACAAACCCTCAGCTGTATCTATATTATTTCCCATGATGTACTGTGTACTCAGACGATAACATTTCTCGTGTGGATTTCAGAGTGATGTCAAAATGTCTGAGTGTATTCACCCGCCGTACACGATCACGGACTCAAGCGAGACTGCAAGACGGAAGTGCACCCCGTAGTAGTGCACACGTGGTTGGCACCACCACGGCCAGCTATGTAATGACCATGTTATGACACACACGCTGAATTCCTGGGTGACTCTTCATAGCAGAAATATTCACCGTTTGCACCCGTTGTGAATGGAGTGAAAATGTTTGTTTATGGAACCTCAATTAATTTGACGAATAAAGGAAAATGTACTCACCCATGGGACTCAGTCAGTTCCAGTTGGTTCTGCGGAAAAAATAACACCCTGGCATGTTTGGCGTGGATTTTGAGGTCAACCGCTGAGGTCAACCCACACTCCAGACAATGAGCCATTCATGCATGCACAGCAAACCATAACACAACTGGATAAATAGCTTAAACAAACTGTAGAGAAAGGACGAACAAACCATAGGGCGTTTAACAGTTGCAAGTTGCGTTGCCGTTACTACTTTCTACATTTACCGTCATTGTTCACTATATTTAATCACGTTTATGCCGATGGTTGTATTTCAGCACCCCTTCAAAAGTATGGTTCATTCTTCTGTATAACTTTTGCCTGTACACAAAGAGATGGTTTTTCTCAGCGCAGGATAATCCATTCTAAAGAAGGGGTTGTTTATTTATTTGGGTTGACAGGGTTTAAAAACCTTTTAAGCTAAGTGGTTTAACTTTGATAAGAATTATTTGTGTTTAAATGGTTTATGAAACAATATGCAAAGGTAACAAAACTCTGTAAAAAAAAAAGAAACAAAAAAGACATTATAAACAGTGTTCTTTCCCGACCAGCCTGCGGGCCTGAAAAACACCGATATGCCATTTGTCTTAATTGTTTTATGTCAACTATATTTTGATAAATAATTGGGAAGTTTTACTCACTGGTGCTGACGTCACAAGTGAACCCCTGACCGACTAGTCTGTTTCCCTGCTTAAGAAGAACGCTAATATTACTTCAAGTGTAAACAACTGCATTCTTGCACCATTCAGTGTGAACCAAATATAGCCGGGATATGTTCTACTTGATTTATGATTGTCACAAAAAAGAAGAGGAAGAAAATTTCCTTTACTCAAGCTCCGACTATTGACTGTGCTTAGTGGCCTGGGAAACCCATTCCACCAAAAATGAGAGAGTATTTATTTATTATGAATTGCTGTCTCCAGCGACGTACACATTTGACGTTAATGGATTCAAAATAAATATAAGCGTGTTGCATAGCGATGTATACTTAATTCCACAAAACATATTTCGGTTACATTCCTACCTCCCTACATTACGTAAGGTATTTTCTGTATGGAATGAGAGACTGAAAATAGCATACGGACTCTTAACCGGGATACATGTATTTATTTCTGATTGGGGGAGTGTTGTGTTTCGAGAACATCATATTGTACACATGGTAGTGTTGTCTCAACACCCTCGTTTGGAGGAGATATACCAATCGAGATAGTAACAGTGTACCCCAATCGGGGATCTTCGTAAGTTTTCACCAGATGAGCACTCGCATCAAGCCGTTAAAAACAAACCGCGTTTAGTTCTATGACGTGTAACAATTCCTCACATTTTAGTTTAGCAATAATGATATCTCTTTTATGACAGCATACAAAGTTAACATTATTCAATTTAATACATATCTCGAATATGAATAGAGATATATGTAGCCTACTGTGAAATCTAACGAAGATATCTATTTTATTAATAGAGGTTATAGGATAGTTATCGCTGTTATGTGTTATCGCTATTAGAACTGAAGATATCTTTACTGCTAACATAGATATCTCTGTGAGGTATAAACTACAGATAATGTATATCTTTACTGATAGAGATATCTCTATTAAACATAGCCTAAATACAGACAAATGTATATAGACGATTGGGAACCCGTGACACCGCGTTCACAAAAGTGCCACAGGGGACTCCATGTGGACACATTTGTACACAGCCCAATGGAAGAAAACAAAATATATTTTATGGAGATTGCACTGTCTGATTTTTATCAGCTTTTTAACTCAAGAAAGGGGGCATATCTCAAAACTGGTTCAGCTGTTAACTTTTGTTACTCAAAATGTAAACATTCCCATATGGCCAGTGTAGAAATCTTCCCTGCCAGAAAGGAACTGGAACGTACAAAGTCACTCTTTTTGTAAACAAAGGTTAGGCCCTACATGGTCTATCATAGGCGTATGGGGACTTTTGAGTTGAGGTGGGAAGAGAGTCAATTCGGCCGAAATTTTACTCACATAAAAACACAAGTACCAATTTCTAATAAAGTCATATTTTTTTAATTTTTTTTTTGCTTTGCCCGTCCCCCCCCCCCCCCCGTTTTGCCCAAACTTGAGGTCAGCTTTCCCCCTGCCCCCATCCCCCCGGCTCGTACGCATATGCCTATTACTAATAGAAACGACTCTATGACTCTATTACTAATACAGATGTCACCATAAAGAAAACCAGACAAGTAAGATATCCATTAGTTTTGCCGGATCTTCTCTCTTTTAAACCCGAGTCCGTATTTTCCCTTTTGCACATCCGTATTATTTCATCAATAACGACCTTTGATCGGACGCTGTTGTTAATAGAAAAGGGTTTCTGCATCGTTCTTCTTTCGCTCCATTACCCAAATCCATTCTGTATAACGGGGCTGGAACCAGACTATAATCTGCGCCTTGAGGCTGATTTGGAGTCTGTGTTTTCCTCCACGTAGCCGGCGGGATATGAGGCGGGGTCGTCATACATTGCGACTGAAAAGCACGGCAGAAGCAAGGATCGCGCGTTCAGTGACCGAGTAGTAGCCTTCAGCCAAGGCGTACGATCTTAAAACGGCATCACAGTCATGCCACACACATCTCCCTCTGCAGTTGTAATTATTTTCCAACATATGAAGGTCTTTAATCCAAGACTAGGCACCATGCTAATAATCAGTGGTTAATCTGAAATGATTTGCACCACAAACACTTATAGTGCGGCAGGTAGGTTATGGGATTGAGCCTTTAATGATACAAAAATAGCATGGAATTTGGTACACAGAGTATATCGTGAAAAAGATATTTGGCTATTGGGCCATTGCAGTTGTCCTTTGAAAAAATATAGGTAGAATAACAGGCAATGGCAGCCATTTTGACAATTTAAAAAATTGTTCGTTATTCTACAAATATTTTTTCAAAAGACAAATCTTCGATGGCCCTTTATAGCCAAATGTCTTTCTCACGACATACTCTGACTTTGTGCCAAACTCCATGTTGTATCATCAAAGGCACACTTCCCCCAGACATTTCCCCTATCTGCCCCATCATTGGACAAACCAGCGGAAAGATTAAGAAGGAACGATTCTGTGTTACAATGTCTGTGTTCAAGCGCCCTCTGGAGACAATTATACTACACGTGACGAAAGCTTGTTATTTATCAAGGTTGAGAAACTTCAGGCCTATAATAGTTTGCTTTATTTACCATCCTCAGAGATAAAATCCCTTAAAAGCTATCCTAAATAAAACGCTGAATAAAACAAGTTAATTTTACAAAACTGAATACTTAGTACACTTTTTTATGCATTTTCCTGTTTTAGAGCGAAATGATAATCAGCAAAAAGCTCACCTTTAACTTAAACAGCAACATTACATTCATTCATTCGTTGACAAAATTTGACATTAAAATATAATCTCCATTGCTACAGAATTACTAACATTCACCATTGGAATCTTTGTATTTTAAAAACGGAAGTTTATTTTGTGCAGGCAGTTCCTGTGGAGGCGTGGTGTGTTCGATGTGCGGAGCCTTGTCTTTCCGATTCCTGCATCGATCCACAACATCAATCAATCAATCTAATCCAATCAATACCGATATATGTTCATCAATTATTGAATAGTTATAGAAGCAAAATGAATATTGTCGATATGTTTTGTTGTATAACTGCGTATGGTTGCAATAACCACAAGGAACTCATTAAGGATATTTAACGTGTCAGTCTGTCAACGGACCGTGGGTTCTAAAAGTGTCTTAACGTGAACTTATTATGGACACTTAAATTCGTCACGTTCTTATTTAAGTACACGTTAAGACATGTTGAGTTCAAAAATGAAATATAAATATTTGTAAAAATAAAATGCATACAATTTCAAAGAATATCCTGTTGTTTTCAACAGGTTGTCAATAACCAATTTTTTATCTCTCTACGTTCTGAACTACGATAATGAAAGCAGTGATGTAATCATTATTATTCAAAGAATACGTACATTAGGCATTAACGCACAATGGGGAAAATGCTCTTAACTCTTGAAATTATTGTGAATATTTATCACCCACTGAAGGTTGAAATTCATCAACGACGGGCCTCTCGACACCTGAAAGGAAATGACGAACTTGGCGCTTTCAATAAAACAGAGATAATTATTTGTCACCATAAAGGTTCTCTCGAATAACGCGCATGCGCGACTGCACCTCATCCCAATCCATGTAGCCACCTTCAAGATGGCGGCACCCTGCTTTCGTAACAGCGAACGCTCTTCGATCATGGAAAAGTCGCCTACAGTTGAAGGTGGCTATTTCACCTAAAACAGAAAAGAGGGAAACTAGTTACAACTTACCGATGGTGAAGTTGACGCATGCACGGAGACAGTTGTTTTCAATGTACTCTTGTTTGGTCAGTTGGTTCTCCAATTTCTACCTCCATGGTTCTCCCAAGTAATGAGTACTATCTACACATCTTTGCCGACATTGAAAAAAGGAAGTACCCCGATTGAGCTATGTTGTTACCCCCGACTGGTACCTTTATCTCCGAATCAGGACTATCCAGTAAAGTCCTTTGTACGATACCTCAGTTCAATGTACATGTATACCATGTACATCTTCAGTGCTGTGTAAAACACGCTGAGCTTGTTAAGTATTACGCAAAATTGCGTCATCGAATTAAGATATGCACAATGACGCTTTAAACTGTTAAATCCTTAATTGGGTCAAATGTATAGTAGAAGCTGGTGAATTTGTCATTGCTCGTTTTTCAAAACCACTAGTATTTCAATGGATTAATAACTAATTGGGCGAATAATTTCAGTGTGATTATTTTCTTTAATTAGTTAAATTGTTTTTTTACCCGCTGCGAGTCTATGCTGAACTGCATTCTCTGGACGATACATGACTTTATTGAAAACTGCCAACGCTTTGTATATTTCAGTGATCCGCTCCACAGGGAGATTCATATAGGGCGCCCTCGCGATGTCATTGTATGTAACGCATTGAAATTCACCGGACTTGTTGTACCTTTATAAACACATGAAATTGATTAAAACCATCCTATATACGTACCACATTATTGTCTTATCCTATGACCATTTTAAAAATCACTGAGTTAAGGTATGCTGTGAAAAGCTGGTTTTACCAAAATGGGTTTAAATCAGTGGCGCGCCATTTAAAAAAAACGGTCTGATCTATAATAAGCTACGGAGTCATGGAAGCAACATGTGAAATCCTTTTTTTTTAAATTATTTTTAACGCGTTGGAACGAGAAATTGTCTTTAGTTTAAAGAGAGTTCTGAAAGTGTGTGAACATGAATACATCTATGGTAGGTTATATTACTGGTGAGAAAATGCACCGCAGCCTTATCATAATTGCTTCTCTTCATCAAGGAGGCAAGAAAACAAAACTGATGTCGAAATGCCGTACAGATGTGTGACATCTTTGATGATTTTAACTGATTCTAATTTGGAAATTCAGTTTAATGCAAGGGAAATGCATAGAAATACAAGCAGGAGAACGCCCTCAATGTTAACAAAAGGGCAACAAAAATAACAATATCATGTGACATAAGCCTACTGCAAGCTGTACTAGATCGACCGATGGGGAAGTTGCAACTTGCCAAACAACCCAAGATGGCTGCCCGCCCCGCATGAATTTCCTCAATAGACCTTTCTATTTTTGATAAGCAAAACATTCAAGTCTTGTTGACAGACGTTGTGACCAAATTCAACACTTTTGCAAACTTTCTATTGAAAGAAAATACATTCCATTATCGGTTGGTTTGTTACCAACAAATTCTGCCCGCATGTTGGTAAGTGGTGACGTTTTGGAGCCGGAAGTACAATATAAACGAATGATATACATACACGATCCTGCGTCAAACTGCACTTTCGGCTCCGAAAACGTCATCACTTACCAACAGGATTTGCATAGATACCAATGTATTACACACCGCGTTCTTCGGGTTTAAGTTCAGTAGAGAACCCATTCATACACTTACTGAATCATAGGTCGCCTATACTTCAAATGATACGGTCGGTCCTCCTTGCCGTCGTGGCTGAAATCAAGTTCCTGGGTCCGTAAGAGTTGATAGACATCTGGGAATTCCCTTCTGATTTGTTCAGATACGTTCAAACCATCTACGAACTGATTCTCGCCTCCTTTCAAGTCTGCCTGCTCGATGCAATGTAGCAGTTGAATCTAAAATGAGACCCAAGCAAAAAAATGGGTGATCTCCAACAGCTATCGCAGGAAACAGTTATTTAAAATTAATGCTATCATTTTGGAACGTTCACGTATACAACAAACTATTTTTGTATTATTCATCTGAAGTTACACTATACTTACGCCAGGCGTGTAGTTGTAGTACGGAAGATCGTTGTGAAAACCTAGTGAATTGGTCGTGTTAGCCAGATTACTTGCATCGTGTTTACTCACGAGTTGGTATTCCTCCCTAGGAAAAAGCAAACCATATTTTGAGTCATCACTCTCAGGGTGGGAGACAGTCGTGCTTTTGGATAACGGAGGGGAACGCGAGGGGTCTCAAAATGGGAGGGGCATGTAGTTTCTACGGTCCTAAAGGGGAGGGTGCGTTTAGAATCCAGGGTTTAAAAATTAAAGCAAATTGAAGCCCTCGAAAGGACAGGTGCTTAGAAGATCCGTAATCTTGAAAAGAGGAGGAACACACAGGATCGAGGGTCTCTCGAAATGGGAGTAACAAATCAGGGGCTGACAAAAAAAAAAGAGTAGGCAGAATGCAGGGCCTCACGCTCCCAGAATGGGGAAGATGTACCTGAGGTTTCAGTCGCTGATGTCCAGTAACTTTAAGTAGAACTATACCTGAGCTCTGTGGGCAGAACCAAACCCTTTTAGAATAAATCTTACCCGAACACCGTCCTCTTTAGGAAGGCAACATGTTCAGCCAGCTTACGGATAACCCCCTTCTCTGTCGGTGCATTGCTCACGATTGCCAGACCCAATGTGGACAAGGTAGTGAGCCATTTGTACAGCTCCTCGTCATCATGTAATATTTTCTTGAAATCAAAGGTGGGTATGTTTCCAGTCAATTCCCTCCCCCATGTTTGCAGCTCGGGGCTCCCCGCAACGTCCTTCTCAGACTCCGAGAATCGCTGACGATTGAGCCATCCAGCATCGAAGTAGCTGCGGTGCTCGTCGGGCCAAACAACCTTTAGCACCCTGCCGTTGTCGACGAGTTCCTCGGTGGAAGGTATTACTTCTGGATCCAAGTCGGCCAATCGGGAGGACCTTTGCGATGAGGAGGGGTGATAACACTGCGAGCAGCGGCAATTATCCCTCAGCCAAACATATGGGTATCTGCCTTCGTACCCGTTGTCTACACTCACTCGGTACCACCGGGCAGAATCGTCCCTTATAACATGAACAAGTACAGGATCCGATGTCATTTTGGCGATGAAAATGCAGTTGAAATGCTGCAAACTGGGGCAGACCATACCAGCCACAAATTCACCGAAGCGGTAGTAGGCCTGTACCACTAAATACTGGGACATTGCTCTGTGTTATCTAGCACTATCAAATGACCCGTGCACTGATCATGCACTTGAATCGATTTACATAAACTTCGTTTCCAATGCGCTTTTCAAGGTTATTCCATCGTTATATATAATCAACCTTCCTGTTGTTGATAGACAAACCGCGCTGGTTGGCATGGAAGCCCAGTTGTAGAAAAACATTCAAGTTTTGTTGACATACGTTGTGATCAAATTCAACATTTTTGAAAACTTTCTATTTTAAGAAAAACACATCCCATTATTGGTTGGTTTGTTGTTTCCAACAAATTGTAAACTATTTTTTTAATATTTGTGTAACCTTTTTACAAACTGTGATAATCTATTTTTGCTTTGCATTGATGGCTTCCCGTAGTTTCTCCATCTTGGCGAACACTCGGGCTGTGACGTTGCAAAAGAAAAGGTCTGTAGCTGTATATATAGGAGGTTATTAGCTACACGTTTCCTCGTCACACGTAGGCGTAGTAACCCAAAAACGTGTGGTTTAACCTCTCTAACAACTGCTTGGTTGGCGACGTTAGCTTTGTTAACGCAGTCGGCATATCCCAACACGAATTACTGGAGAAGAGATACCTGTATCAAACAAACATCTGGATCAGTTTTTGACCAGATTCGTAGACTTGCCCAGTCCCTCAGATCTAGTCGATGTCGATCTAGTCGTCTTTCTCAAATAGTATGCTGACTCTTTCATTTGGTTGAATTTATTCGCCTACTACGTATGCCACTTTGTATGGTTGTTCAATAGACCCCTGTAGGCTGCAGTGGCTTAACTAAGAGGGAGCCTGGGGGCACGTGCCCCCTCTAAAAATTTCCAGTGCCCCTTTGGTGCCCCCATACAAAAAATGTCCACCTATAAAGATGACACGAACCCGACACTTTTCTCTCTGTTTGGGAGGAAATCACGCGACACTTAATTTTCTGAGGGGGAAAAAACCAAACTGAACGAAATAGCACTAGTTTTTCGGAGCATTGCACGTTTAATTGACAAAATACAGCACTAATAGGGGCAGACAAGATTACTACGAGAAAACGACTGCTAGAAAAATAGATGAATAAATCGAATAAGATAACAGTCTGTGTGCAATGCTTAAACTCAAACTTCTACTAAACTGTGTTATAAGTTAGACCCTGATTCCAGTACTGTCTTTAGTTTAAGAAATAAATAAATAAATAAGTTAATTCTAAACACAATAAATCTCTCTAAAAAAACTTTCAGTACAAAGAAAATTTAGTACAAACACCGGTTAAAACTGGGAGTTTTTAAAAACAGTTCGGTTGTCAACAATTCAATCCGTACATAAAAGCTTCAATGTTAAGGTTTTTTCTGAGTAAAAACTACAGGAACTGCTGAAAGTGTAGTATTATGCCTGCTGTGCAGAGTGCAAAGAAATCGATCAGGGTCTTCGTATATTATAGTGTTACATAGTTCAAGAACTGACCAGAATGAAATACCTCTACAATATTATCAGAGCCGAGTGAGGAGTAAGGGAGGGTTGAGGTTGGGGAGGGCTGAGGTTGGGGAGGGTTGAGGTTGGGGAGGGTTGAAGTTTGGGAGGGTTGAGGTTGGGGAGGGCTGAGGAGGGTTGAGGTTGGGGAGGGTTGAGGTTGGGGACGGGTTGGAACTGTTCACACGGCTTAATATTTAACCCCTGCATGCGCACTTTATTTGGTTGAAAACATGTTGTAATCAAATGCCACGTTACAGAGTAAATTACGCGAGAATGCAATTTTATAAGTATCAAGATGATTTCCCCTAATGGTTAAATTTTGACCTCAGTTCATATTTGCCATCATTCCATGATTAGGTTTAATCTACTTTGAGAAATATTGTATATTCTGGTCATTTCTTAAATGTTAAATTGTGCTTTATGGTAAATTACTGATAGGAAACTACAAAGCAAAGCAAAGCAAGACAAAAGACCCGGACCCTTGCCCACTCAAGATGTAGACACGCCCACACACACTACTATCCAATGAGAGTCCTGCTGGATCACGTGATTACCACCACGAAACCAGGTGATCCGTATCAGATATTGACATCGCACTGCAACACTTCCGGAGGGCCGGGTCAAATTGTTTCTTTAAATTACTTAAAATCACAGCAGTTACATGAGAACAAAAGTGTAACAAAAATAAGTATCATTATCAAGTGATAATGAACACAAAAATAAATAAAAAATATGAGGAAAGTTTTCATTTCATGAGTTTCATGATTAGATGAGGGCGTTTACAAAAAGCAACAGTTTTTGTCCGACCACTGCCTTTCAAGAAATTATTTGAGATCAAACATTATTTTTTAAATATCCAATAAAGAAAACTTTCCTCAAACTGAATGAAATAAATAATAAATATAACGTTTTTGGAAGGACCGAGAGCCTTACATGGAGGTGCACCACCACAATGCCTTCCACGATGCTCTCAAGGTCTTCCTCTGTTCTTATTATTTGGACGCGGCCCAACCCTCCGCGTCTTATCTTAGTTTTTGGTAGAGTTTCATCCCGACGTCTTCCGAGGATTTTTCCACCTCGGGCGTCAAGTTTCATTAAAAAAGCCATCTATTTAAAAATGTCTTTTCACTTGGTTTATAATAAGTTGACGACAGCGGAATGTTTAAGCGAAGCTTTGCTTCCTTCGACACTGTCATCTGATAAGGGTGGAGGGAACGTTTAGCCCCTCCACTCCTTAAGTAGTACTATTATTTCATTGCATCAGGTTCTGCAGAGCTCCTTACGGAACGAGAACCTGATCTTCTAGGATCTCACCTTACGGCGGATTTCCTTGGTCATCAAAATACAGACGCCAGCGTTACTCTTGCGACCAGGAACAATGCTTTGGTCACAGAATTGCTGCGTTGTCATTATTTTAAAGTCATCAACTTTACAAAATCGGGTTCCCCACCTCATAACAAAATTGTACAGACGTAAATTTTTTTCCATCGGCGATTGGTCACCGAGCACATTTTACATCCGCGTTACTGCGGGGAACGTCTTTAGTTTAACATTGGTTTACAATATAAACTTTCTCTTCGCACATCTTGTCGACTTAAGAATTATTTACATCTTGGTTTCCAGTTGTCGGAATTTTAAAAACACATATACTTTTTTTTGTTCTATTGTACACATTCTTTAAAAACACTTGTGTCAAGTACACATCTTTTTACCCGAATTGTTCTTATAAATAACATTTATATATTAAAAAATTAAATAATATTTCCATTCTACGAGAGTTTAATCTAACAATAAAAACATTCACTTTTAGGTTAAGGACACTTTGGAAGTACGAAAATTAAGTCACGAAGTAGACATTTGATTGGACAATTACATAAAGATATAAAAAAACCACTGCATTGATTAAGTTATAGTGGTAGCAATGACTTGTAGGTAGATAGTTTGGGTACAAGCATCCGGTATGAAACCCAAACAGAAGCTGGTGATATCAATACTTCAAATAACCACTAGGCCTGCAACTTGAAAAAAATGTAACATCCATAAAGAAGTTGGTAAAAATCCAACAAATTAAACCCACCTTTCCCTGATAAAACTTAAAATATAATTGGCAACATTTGAGTTTAGAATCACCCACCTTAAATATGTCTTTGTAGAAAAAATTAATTCAGTTGTTAAGAAATCACCAGCCTCTGTGTTTTGAATTTCTGCTTGAGTTTACTTGCCAAACTTCTGTGCTTTAGCGAAGACGCTGCCACCTACTCTGGTTCCGATGGGAGCTTTCTTGCCTCCAGGTCCCTTACCTGGTGGCGGTCCATCTTGCTGGAACTTGCTCAGGACAGGTAGCTTCTTAGAAGCTGTTTGGGGGAAAAAGGAAGTTCGTAGAAAAAGTAAGTTGACATACAAGTTTGTGACTAAATGGAAGATTAGTGAACACTATGAAACAGGGGTTGTGCTTTAAAGGTCCCATGAATTATTATTTTTTTATTGGTTAAAAAAATAAAGTATGCCTATTATAGTATATCTTTACTTTTTTCACATTTTTTACATGCGTATTAATCGTAGAAATAACGATTTCTAAAAATTAGGGGGTTGCCGTGCTCCACCCAACCTTCCTTATTAACATACAATGTGTGACGTAGACAGTAGAACGGCTGACCAGGGCCATGTGTGTGACAATAACATACAATGCATTGTTGACCAATCGGCACCAGAGCCGTCTTTGAAATGTATTACCACAGCCTACGTCATGGATCATTACGCAATCAAATGACACACATTTTCGGGGCTCAATTAAAGTGTATTAACGCATAACATAGATGGTTTAAATAAATAAAATAAAATATTATGTTTTGTTAATTTCAAACCATATATTAAGCCACAAAAATGTTCCGTGACAAAAAACCTCTTCACGGGCCCTTTAACACATATTTATTCAGTGCTTATTTAAGTTGCAACAATCAAAATAAAGCGACAGTGGTTTTTTTTCTACCAATCATGTACTTTGTCTTTAAACTTGTGTACTTGATCTGAGATGATGTTTTAATTGTTGGGATCACATGACTGGACACAAGTTAAGGGATCAATTCTCAATTTCACGGAGCTGCCATTAAGGAGAAAATGTTGTTTGAAAAATTAAATCTGCTAAACACAAATTAGAAGGGACCACTAACAAACAATAAACCTGATATTAGCAAATTATGCCAAGCATGTTTGGTTTTAGAGTTTAGCAAGTTTCTGTAATGGGAAGTTTTGGGGGCCTGCTTAAGACATCTCAGCAAATTCTGCTAAAGCTTGTTTGATGTTTGTGTTCAGCAAATTTCTGTGTTCAGCACATTTTGGGACCTGCTCATGACATCTTATCAAATTCTGCTAAGCATGTTTGATATTTGTGTTCAGCAGATTTTGGGGCCTGTTTATGACATCTCAGCAAGTTATGCTAAGCATGAATGATTTTAGAGTTCAGCAAGTATCTGTACTGGGCAGATTTTTAGGGCCTGCTTTAGACATCTCACAGCAAGTTCTGCTAAGCTTGTTTGATATTTGTGTTCAGCAAGTTTCTGTGTTAAGCCGATTTTTGGGCCTGCTTTCATGGGGATACTTACTTGAAACATTTAGCTTAGCAGCACAAGATGCGCTCCCATTGACATTGTTGGCTTTACACTCATAGTCACCACAGTCCTCCATCTGAGCCCTGGGGATGGTGAGTTTACACACCCCATCGGCTCCTTTGGACATCTTGTGACGGATCCCCTCCTTCAACGGCTTGCCGTTCTTGAACCTGGAGTGAAATCAACATGAAAGACTCTTCTCCTTCAGAATTATTCCAAGCTAAAGATAAGAGAGTGTTGCTTCCAAGGTATTCCTACACCAATATTTCATCAGTTTCAAAAACAAAATTTCTCTTGTTTTTAATGAAACATGTCAGCAGTGTGAAAAGGCTGTGTTTGTTTTAAATGAAAAATGTTTGTTTACAAGACTGCGAAAAGAAAAGAGACAGACTCCAACATTTCTTTTATGAGAAACCCATATGTAAAAGTCTGTTCTTCAGAACATTTTTTAAATCAGTTAAAATTTGTTGGTTAACAAGTAATGGTTTAAATGAAAAAAAAACCACAAGAATTATACCATTTTGCATCAGGAGTGGGTGTTCCTTTCAGAGTGCACTCAAATTTGGCTTCACTATTGGCTTGAGTCTCACAATCTTGTATCTTCTTCTCAAATGTGGGAGCTTGTTGATTTACAGGCGCGGCTGCAGCTGCAGCTGCAGGGGCCGGTGGTGCTTGTAGAACTGGAACTGGTTTCAAAACTGGAGCAGATTCAGGAACAGAAACTGACTTCGGTTCTGCAACTGAAGCTAGCTTCGGCTCAGGCACTGAAGCTGCCCCTGGTTCTGTTGAAAAAGCAAACAAAGAATAAGGCAAGGAAATCATCCAGAGTTCTTGGAGTAAGGTGTATTACCATTGACTTGTTAACTCTACAACATACAAGATCTCTTATTTACCTTGAACCACTAGTATGGCTGACGTCACCGCTTCCCCTGCCTCGTTGTTGGCATGGCAACTGTATCTTCCTGCATCTTCGGTATATGCCTCTGCGATGATGAGTTTACAAACCTCATCCTCCTCGCTCATCTGGAAATACTTGGAAGATTTGATGGGTTTATCCTCAAAGTACCAGGTGATGTCAGGGAGGGGCTTTCCAGTGGCAACGCACTGGAACGTGGTCCCGCTTTCCTCGACGACAACCTGTCCAAAACAACATTCGTATTTTCTCTTTAGAAAGTTAAACATGAGTATGATGTTCTCCTCATCTCATTCCTGTCTTAATTCCAGAATATAATTATTCTAAGTTACAGTGTTTTAAACTTGTCTTCATTTATATGTTTTGTTGTTCAAAGAAAATGCTGCCAAGTTTAGCAAAATCTGAAACTCAACTTGATTCAGGGATTCCATTTTTGTGGAGCTAATGCTAACCAGAGTGTCACATTCTAATTATAAATTTCACAATTTAAGTATTTAATTGATACATTCTTTATTGTAATTCTGCTTTTTGGTAGCTATAATTTGTCATCAATATGGTAATACGTATCAGATTGATTTGAATGGCAAGTCATCTGTAGAGTATTTAATCTGAAAAACTTCTGGGCAAGTTTCGCTGCTGATCTGGCTTAACGAAATGAAAAACAAACTTAACGATAATCAGATCAGATGAGTGACAGTGAGTTAAACATTCACGCAAGAAACCCTAAGTTCATACCTGGTCTGTAAGTTCCTCAGTGAACACTGGGGCTTCTGAATCCGAACCGAAGCGCACTGGTTCGCTCTCTGATATGGCCTCAAACTCTGCAATCAGACCACTGAAGAACAAATAAATCAATTAATTTCGGTATGCCTTTCACTGAAGAAGTGCATTCGTAGCACCTCCACATTCTGTGGAGACAACCCGCAGGCCCTTCAGGAGTCAGGAGCATAAGTTGCTTAATCCTCGTTAGGTTGCTGAACAAGCTTTCAAACAAGTATCATCATAGATATAGATGTAGATGATACTGAACCCATAAACTTTTATGTTGGATAAAAGTAGAACTGTTGGAGTTGCCTTTACAAAGACTCAGGGTATTGTCAGAGTTTCTGTCATAAGAATTGCCTTTGAATAATGAAATAAGTGACTTTTGATAAAGTTATACATGTACATTTGCCAGATTTGGAGCCTTCAGTAGCAGACACTTTTTGTAAAGTGCAGGTGTGCACTGCATGTGTGTGACGGAATGACTTACCGACAGGCTAGCATCTTATGTCCGATAATGCAAAACTGCTTGATTATAGAATTTTAAATCGGGTTGACTTATCAACCATGAATTAACATTGCAACTGAAGTTTATTGGCAACATACAGAAAAATTTTGTTTGAGATTGTGCAGGAATGGAGAAGAAGATGAATATCTGACCTGTCTGGTGCAGCTGAAGGGGTGACCAGTGCCACAGGGACGGTGATTGCAATGGGCTCTGGTGATGTGTCTGGTGGGATGAATGGATGATCGGTGTCGCTGCACGGAGCAAAGATGACGGTGAGAGTGAAATTAAAATGGTGGGATGAGAATGTGATCCATGGTGCATTATGGATGAATAAATGAGTCCAAACCATAGAGTTATATATCAGAACTAGTGGGCGTACAAAACCATGTGGCAGGCCTGACAAGAAGCATTTCTGCCCATTGAGAAATGCTGCTGACCAATCATACTACACTGGTCACTCATTAAATTACACAGCACATATTCTTTAAGTGGACATTCGTATGCAATTGACCCACAGGGATTTTCACCCATGGTGGGTCAGTGGAGTTCCATGTATGACACAGTGAGTGCTCACTCCAGTTTTTATGTATAACTCCATGGTCCAAACTCATTTTATTATAGACCCTTAAAACTTAATTTCACCAAAACAAAAAAATCAGTTTTAAACTCTGTTTGGGAAAAAGGTTGTTTCTTGTACACTTGAAGGTGAGCAATTCATCTTTATGGTAATGAAACCAAGGGACCCTCAAAAAGTGACTAGCACTGTGTCCCATCTCGTATATGTTGAAAAAATGTAAGTTTTAGCTGTGGGAGGAAATTCCCATATAGGGAAAACCCACGCAATCAGGTCAGGACTAAAAACCCAATCCACATGCAAGGCTCCAGGATGGCATTCGAACCAGGGTCCACAGAGGTGGAAGGCAGGGAAAGAAACCATTGAGCCGACCTGGTTTAACTTAACAGCATCAATATATCAGTGTATAATTTCAACACACCGTTTCAGGCACATGGTATTGATTAACTCGACAAATTTAAATATAGAGAAAAGAATTTTTCAAACTGTTGCTTTACATGAAAAGATGAACAAAAACTAAGACTTACTCAATCGTCTGTTTGTCAACGATCGGCAACGTCTGGTCTCTGATGACCCGCAGGCTAAAACCGCACTCAACCTCTCCTTCCTTGTTGGTGGCTGTACACACATATTCTCCCTCGTCGGTAGCGAGAGCTACAGGGATCTCAAAGGTGTGAGAGAATTTGTCCGAGTACAGCTTGAATCGCCCTCCATCTGTGATCAGTACGTCGTCTTTGGACCACTTCACTATTTGCGGGAAAAAGTGTAAATGACAAGCAGTTACAAAGACAAAGTACAGAATTGGTAATTACCACAAAAAGGACAAAAATTGCTTAGTTTCAATCTGAATCTCACTGATTGTAAAGTTGCAAAAAGTGGGAATGCCTTATAAATGCCTTATACTTTATCGCTATAAAGTGCATACAAATACCAACCCTTTGGAGAAATATTTCTGTCTAAAATACTGTCAAAGTTGAGAAAATAGCATTTAAATTCCCGGCAAATCACCATTTCTTATTTTGATTGGCGCACCAAAATTAAGCCCAATATGAATATCCCTCTGAAAAAAACTGGCAATTCATAAACTGTTTGTCATTGGTTTCACTAAAAATTTACATATGATGCAATTTCCACATGCTAGTTGTAGGGTGTTTGCATTGAAAACTTAGTTAATTAATTTACTCTTCAGAAAAAAAACCCAATAATGTACTTTCCCTCTAAAGTTGCGATAATAATAAAAAGACAAAGAAGATAATATTTACTTTCTTATCTGTCTGACTTTTCTCGTTGTTTTTTATTCTTGGTACTTTTAATTTGTTTATCTTTTGCCTTAATTACTGTATTACCTTGTAATTTGTTCAAATTCTCTGGTCTTTTTATGTAACACGGCCCCTTGAAAAACAACCTTGGTTGAATGGGTTACCGTGTATTGACAAGTTTAAATAAATAAATAAATAATAAACAATAAGAGCTCCAAATGGCTAAACGATACAATTAAGATGAATACTATAAAGATGATAAATGCCTGAAAGTTTGGTGAGAAATTAAGACTTTGATGACAGTTTACATAAAAGACAACATTCTGTTGAATGAAATGATTAGTGTGAATAAAAGAGTCCTTTGCAAAGGGCCTTGAAGGGGTACTGTACTCAAAAAATGCTTCTGACAGTAAAGAAATCACTAAATTGGTTAACATTCAAATTTGGTGGCATTTATGCTTTTCATATGTTAATATTTTGAACCTGAAAACAGGTCCACTTCCAAGTTTTTCCATTCTAATGCATAATTTGTTTTACTGGTTTGAATTCAAATCAACAGACTTTCAAAAGTTCCCTTTTTCAGACTGAGTCTGATAAAGTTGAACGACACTTAACAAACATGGATTTCACTTCGACCTCATGACAGAGCAGCATGACTAAATTACCTGCAGGGACTGGCTCTCCGTCAACATCACAAACAAAGCGGGCCATCCCTCCTTCCTCTACGGTCATTGACTGAGGTTCCTCAAAGAACTCTGGAGGGATGTTCTCATCGTCCATGATGGCTTGGTCAGTGGTTGTCGCCGTCACATCTTGACTGATGTTAATGCTGATGCTGACGCTTGGCTCCTCTGCAAGATTCACCAAAAAAAATCAAATTGTCCTTTGTAGTTAAAGACAAGTACAAGATAAGTAATATCAAAAAACAAAAGTGATTAGTTTTAATATGAAAGCTTGATATAATTATAACGTTCATACAAGTACCAATCCTCCAGACAAACATTTCTGTTTGAAGAACTCTTTAAATCAAGGAATTAAGAACAATATGAGTAATAATGGATTTATAGAGCGCCTTTTGCAAGCCTCAAAGCCCTTCACAGTATAAACATTCGTAAAAAGGAAGAAAATTGCATTTTCAGTCTCTACAAATCACCTTTGCTTCTTTTGATTGCTACAATTGAAGTATTAATTCAAGCTGTGAATGTGCATAAAAATCTCTCACAAAGTAAAATCTGTTTTTCATTGTTTGGACAGAAACTTGAGCAATGAATTTGATGTTGGTTGTGTTCACTAAAATCTAGAGGATGGACATGAATCAACTTTGATGGAAACATTCATTAATCTGTTTCATTTGTTAAAATTGATTCAATTAGATTTAAAAATACAACCCTCCCCCCAAGATATGTCAAAAATTGTAGTTCACATTTTGCCTCTAATGCGCTCTTACCGATGACATTCAATGTGCACTGGCAGTCTGCTTCACCGTGATCGTTCAGGGCTTCACAGGTGTACTTGCCCGAGTCCTCTGGGAAGATCTCGGCAATCACAAGCTGGTAAACATTGCCACGGCTGACATATCGGAACTCTTCGCTGTCTGGTATATCCTGCCCATTACGAAGCCAACCGATGTCCATTGGCTGGGCACCTAGGAAAATCAATCAATCAGACATGCTACGTTGTAATGTCACAGACGAGGAAATTGCCAAGCACACTAAACTTTTTACAGTGTTCTTCAGTTTGCTCTGGCACTACTAATATCTTTTTAAAGAAGGAAATCAGATCATCAGTTAAAAAGTTGTATGCCTTATCAAAGTAAAATAATAGGACAAAGGCCAGCTTATCTTTAAATAGTGACTTGGGCTTTGCTTTTAACCTTCAATAACCGTCCGTCAACATAATAATAAATTTCTTGCTTTTGTTTGTCATTCTATAGCGTTCCATTATACATTTTACAATTAAAATATGTACACATTTTGTAATAAATGTGGGAAGTATTTTAACTTGTTTTCTTTCTTTGCATACCAGACAAATAAAGTTCTAACATACCAGTAATTTGTACTTCCAGAACCACCCGTGCACCATCATTCACTGTCAAGTCACGCAAGCGTCTGACAAACTCAGGGGGTCCATCGCCTTCAGTGTCATCTATCTTCTGTTCTGTCTCAATCATTGATTCCTTTGTCTTGCCGGTTAAGATCTCTGAATGGTCCTCTATGCTGTCCTCATCTTTCTCCTCTTCGATGTCTTTCTCTTTCTCTTCTTGCTGTGCTTCTTCCTTGGAGAGTTTGACAGGCTCCGGACGCTGGGCCTCTTCAACACCTTTGTCCTGTGTCTCATCTTTCTTCTCCTTGAAGATTGCCTCTTTCTCTCCCTCATCTGCCATCGGGATGAAAGGAGCTGGACTGGAGTGATCAGATCCCGATTCCTCCATCAGATCAGCATCAAGTCTGAATGGTAGTTCTTCTCGTGGTAAGGACAGCGACTTGCCTGTTCCTACCAGGGCAAAAGCACCATCTTTGGAGCTCTTCTTTGATGATTTCTTGGGGACTGAGTCATAACTCATGTCATACCTATCAGAAGCCATAGTTGGAGAAAGCCTTGACGATGACTTAGAGGATGTTGATGTGAATGATCTATCGGTGTCATATCTCCTTGATGTAGAATAATCCAGATCATAATCTGATGTTATCACTTGTGGTGATGGAGATCTTCGTCTTGAAGTGCGACTCGGCTCGAAGCTGTCACGGTAGGACTTCCTTGTTGTCGAGGAACGCAATTCTCTGTCTTCAAAGTCTACTGAGGTTGGGGTTCTTGTGCGACCAGGTTCTGGTCTTGACTTCCTTGAGTAGATGGGTGATGCCATTCGTTCTGCTGTGGGTGAAACAGATCGCCGTGCTGTGGACCCAAGTTGTGGAGATGGTGACCTCTGCCTGTAGGAAGGTCGAGATTCATATCTGTCGTATGACTTGGTGGCAGAGGTGTAGGAAGATGATTGGTAGTCTTTACGTTCAGGTCTTGATGACAGTCCATAGTCCCTTTGCCGTCTGTCTGGGGGATAGTATGATGGCCTTGAAAGAGAACTCACACTTGGTGATACAGACCTGTCTCTTGTTGACATTCTATCGATGATGCGTATCTCTCTTACTGTTCTTAGAGAATCAGTGGCAACTGGAGTTACAGGACGCTCAGGATAAGGTGACACAGGCCTAGGAGCAAGTGTGTCACGTGATTCATGTTGATCTCTTTTAGATGCCAACTGTTCCCTGTGAGAGTGTCTCCATTCGGAAAATGATGGTGTATGACTTCTCTCACGATATGAAGGCACTCTTGGGGACGCAGGTCGAGGAGAGGCAGTTGACACTCGTAGGCTCGATCTCTGGCTTTCACTCACGCTACGTTTCTGAGAAGTAGCTACAGTGGGTGAAGCAGATCTTTCTGTAGATGAATCATAGGATGACATCCTGCTGATGATACTAATCTCTCTTGGTGTACGCAATGAATCTGTTCCTACTGGGGTGACAGGACGTCCATGAAGTGGTGAGGCAGAACGTGCTTCATATGATTCCACCGAGTCTGTAGACAAAAAGCGCTGGTCACGAGGTCTACGCTCAGCATCAGAGAATGTTGGAGTTGTACGTCTCGGAGGAGAGATCACTGTTGGTGAACGAGGGCGTGATCTACGTGTTTCAAAAGATTCTCTCTCTGATGATGATAAGCGGTAGTCTCTACGGTGGACCTCAGAGGATGTAGGTGTCGTGCTTCGATGCTGGCTTACACCCTTTACAGGTGAGGCAGCTGTTGTCCTGATAGTTGAGCTATAAATGTCTTTCCTGCTGCGCTCATAAGATGGTGTCACACTGCGTCTGGTACCTGGGACAACACTTGGTGATGACATTCTTTCAATGATTTTTATTTCTCTTGGTGTCCGTAGAGAATCAGTTGCAACTGGTGTGACTGGACGACCAAAGAGAGGTGAGGCAGACCTTGGTCCAAATGACTCAACTGAATCAACAGAAAGCCGGGAGAGTCTATCTGACGATGTTGATGTTGTGCTTCTTTTCTGATGAGATGGTATTTTCGGCGAGACAGGGCGTGGTCTGTGGGAATCAAAGGATTCTCTCTCTGATGATGATAGACGGTATTCTCTTTGCTTCACTTCAGAAGATGAGGGTGTTACACTTCGACGTGGAGCAGCTTTCACAGTGGGAGAAGCAGATGTTTGTCTTAAAGATGATCTTTGAACATCTCTTGTTCTCTGCTCATAAGAAGGGGTTACACTGTATCTTGTAGCAGGGAAGACACTCGGGGACATGGATCTCTCTCTGGACGAGTCATAAGATGACATCCTTTCGATGATTTTGATCTCCCTTGGTGTTCGTTCAGAATCAGTAGCAACAGGCGTCAAAGGTCGTCTTGGTGAGGCTGACCTTGAATCATACGATTCAGCTGATTCTACTGACAAGAGTCGCATGTCTCTTCTCCTGTGCTCAGAGTCAGTGAAGGTTGGTGTTGCACGCTTTCGTTCGTCTGGTCTCTTGATGGATGGTTTGGATGCATCATACGGGCTCTTGCGTCCAGCACCCTGTTCAGAGATCAATGCAACACCTGGTGAGGCAGCTCGTCTGAAAGATCGTTCGTAATCTGAAGGAGTCACAGGGGTCCGAGTTCGCTTTGGAAGAGCTCTCACGCTTGGTGATTGGGACCTTTCTCTAAAACTCACCGGAGTTGCATCACGGGAAATCGGTCTCTCAAGTGAGGAAGGGTGATAATCCCGGTCTCTGCCATACTTGGATGTTGGAGTAGTAGACCTACCTCTGTAGGAGCTTGTAGAACTCTGCGAGTCAAAGCGAGTTCTTCTTAAACGGTCTCTGTCTTCATATTCAGATGTACTTGATGTTCTACTTGGTGGAGGTGGTGAAGTATGAGTTTTTGGTCTGGGCATAAAAGGATTGGGTTTGTTACCCAGAAACTCCCTCAAGGATGGTAAATGGTAACGGCCTGCTTGAGAAAGTTTAACAGGAGGTCCTTCCTTAGGAGGTACTGATTTAGCCCTGATCGGTTGAGGACGTCGTTTAGGTGCTGGACGAACTCTGTCATCATCATCAAAAACGGATGGTGTGAATCTTTCTGGAAGATCTCTCACTGGAACAGAACTTGCTCTGATCTTGAGTGATTTCACATGCTTCATGTAAGCTTCATAATCAGGACCTGACGGTGTGATTCGAGCCGCTGATGTTGGTGTAACGCTTCGACCTCTCTTTTGACTGTCAAAGCTGTACCTTCTTCCATAGTATTCATCGTAGTCGGATGATGTTGATGTTGTTCTTCGTCTTCTCGATGGTGTTATGCTTCTTGTTCGGGAGGCACTTGGTGTCCTAGAGCGTGGGAAAGATGGTGTCCTTGTTCTCATTGGACTAGTCAGTGGGTAATCATATTCTGAAGTGCTAACGTAATCCTCAAACACTGCGGAAAAGTAGCGATCATCATGTGTCGGTGTTGGAGGGACCGCCGATGCAGGAATAGCAGGATGGGGTATGTAGGACGGAGTTGGACATTTATATTCACCTCTTCTATCCTTCTTGTGAACCTCATAATGAGGGATGTAAAGTGGGCCTGAGCCGTCTTCCTCTCTTGGAAGAGAGAGGGACCGCCTGAATGCAGGTGCAGGCGCAGGTGCATAAGCTGGTACTGACTGGGCTCTGAGGGGTGTAGGTGATCTTGAGTAGGGTATGGGTTTGTATCCTGGCACTGGCTTTCTGTGTAGAGATGGAGATGGGGTGTGTCTGTCTCGTCGATCAAGTGGGCTGAACAGTGGTGGGGGTCCAAAGGCAGGTACGTATGTTGGGCTGTAGGAGCGCCTACGTCTTCTGATTGGAAGAGATGATGGTCTTTCTACAGGACTCTCGATCCGTTGTTGAATTCTTCTAGCTCTTCTTTCTTCAAATGTCTCAGGCACTGGGCGGACCTTGCGAGGCTTACGGTGAGGTTTAGGCTCCTTAAGCTCCATTTGGGGTTTCTGTCGAGTCCTTCGTCTACCTCTCCCGCGACCTATTTCTCCCTCATCATCAGATTCAACATCAGCTTCAACTATGGAAGTAAAAATAAAAACAAACAGGCATTTATTATTATAAGCTTTCCTCATTGAGTGCATTTGGAGCAGACATATTTCTCATGTTGAATTTTGATGCAACACCTTTGACAAGAGGTGGTGACCAGCAGTGCATCGGTATCAAATAATTAGTAAATCATAAAATGACGCTCATCATTGGGGCTAATAGTACCTTCTAGGACAACAAGATCTGCAGCGCAGGATGCCTTCCCTGCCGGTGAGCTAGCTGCTGCCTTGTAGCGTCCAGCATCTGTAGGTGTCACATCCATAATAACCAGAGTCTGTGCACCCCCTGGCAACTTCTCAATAGAGATATGCTCATTCTCATCAATGCGTACGTTGTCTTTGTACCTATATTAACATCAAAAGTTTAATCGTCAGTTTTTAGTTTTGGTACATCGTATGGTCAGACGAAGTCCATATTGATTGCTCCACCAATGTAAGACTCAAACCTTCCAATCACTTACTGCTTGTCAATTCCTTAAAAAAAGGAAATTTTCAGAGGTCAGGGTGATGAGGAGCAGTGAGGGGACAAAGGGGTGGTTTGAGGATTGTTTGCTTGTACAAGTACTTGCATCAATCCTTCTTCCCAACACTGCGAAAGGCAATTTGAAAATCACATTAGATCCACTCTTGTAACGTGGCCACCAACAATCAAGATAAGTGGGTTTTTTTCATTTTCAAACTTGAATTTAAAAAAAGGGAGGGCTGAAGTTAAAACAGGAATGGAAACTCAAACAAGCATTCTTTAAGCGCTGGGTCTTGAGAACAAAAAGAGTTAACAATGAGAGACTTTTGAGACGCTGGCGGCAGCAGACACAACAGGCTTTTTTGACAGTTCTGAGCATGCGCGTACATGCTCAGTACTGGGCACGTAGTTCTGAGCGTGCGTACTACTGGTGAGAACTGTGAAAAAGGACTGTCCAAAAGTCTCCCATTGAAAGACCATCAATGCTGCACTGGACTTAATAAAACAGACACACAAAACTTTGTGCTGTATATTCAAATTTCTATGGGACGTTAAAAGAGGAAACAGTTTGAACTTTTATTCCTGTTTGAACTGAAAGTTACAAACTTTTTCAGGAAAAGAACAAATTAATTGCTCCTTTGCAACATACCACACAATCTGAGGCTCTGGGTAGCCAGACACTTGGATCTCAAGACGAGCTGTGCGACCATCTCGGACACGTTTACCACGCACTGGTTTATGGAAGGATGGGCGGATGTAGTCAAATGTCTCATCTGGCTCCATTCCTGTGTTGAAAATAGATGTACAATTTATTGGAAAAAATCAAAGTTAACGTTAATCGTGGGTGTATTATATTATAAACTGGGGCCCACATATGTCATACCAAGAAATATACCACATTTTGGGTTGAAATTATAAATCTAAGTCTTTTTCTTTCCAAATAAATGTCTATTGTCTATTGTGAGCAAGAGCCAGGGAGCCCCTCATGTTTTGTTCACTTGTAAACTTCAGAAAACTTAACTGAACTGTATTTTGATGAACCATGACTTCTATTTCAAACAAAGGCCTGGTTATAGACCGTTTAACCTGTGACATCACATGTTAACAAAAGGGCAAAAGATCCTGGACTTCCTGCAGGCACAATTTGTACACAGCTCAAAGGAAGAAAACATACAATCTTACATTTTCATGGAGATTGTAGCGCATCAATTTTATCAACTTTCAACATGAGTAGAGGGGACACATCTCAAAACTTGTACAGTTGTTATTTTTATAACCCTTGAATTAATGCGGTAATTATGATCCCAATTTTGCCATATGACCAGTGTAGCATCTCGCCTGCCAGTAAATGCCCTGGAATGCACTCTTTTTTGTAAATAAGGTTACATGGTCAATACCCAAGTGTTTAAACAGTAAGAGGTACATTGAGCTGCTTCTTTGTATTTTGTGTTCTAATTAAAAATATCAGTGGGCGAACCACCTTTAAGGGGAGAATTTTGTTTTGTCCAACATACAAAAAGTGATCATTATGAAAATAATTCTGCGAAAAAATCTAAGAATTCAGGATTAGTTGTCTTAACAACAACAAATTTAAAAAAGCCTATTTAGATCCAAGAGCTTACGATGAGAAAAAGGCTATCAGAAATGTATCTCTCAAAATGGAATGATGGAAGAATTGATGTTGACATTTGGACTTACTCTCTTCCACAACAAGCTCACAGGCTGAGCTGTCCTGACCCTCTTCGCTGGTAGCTGTACATCTGTAGGTCCCTGTGTCACTCAATCTAGCAGTCCGCACCTCCAAGGTGCAAACACCCCACCTGTTTGTGATGTTGTAGTAGAATCCATCATATATCGGGCTGCCGTTTTTGGTCCAGGCCACTTTGGGTGTTGGGTGGCCCTGAACGGCGCATGTGAGGCGGGCGCTGTCGGCCTCTGCCACTGTCTTGCGACGGAGGGGCAGACTGAAGAAAGGTGCACAGTTGATGCGACGGCGAGGCGACTCTATCTTCAAGGCTGTCAGGTCTTCTAGGCTTGATTCCCTATAAGCAAAATGTGAAAATAACATTAATTACAATTAGTTATAAGATGAGTCATTTTTTAAATGTAAAAAAAAAAAAAAAAAAAAAAGTTTTTGTTTTACTCTTAAAGCTCACTGGTTATATAAAGTTCATAGCAGTACAACCCTTCAGAGAAATATTCCAAAGTTGTGGAAAAGTTGCGTTGGAAGACCTCACAAGTCAGAGGTGCTATTTTTGATTGCCACCAACCAAAACATACCCATAATCCCTGACAAAACATCAATGTTGCTGGTTGTTTTCTCTAAAATGCAGCCTCCGAATTTGATGGCATGGTGCATTTTTTGAAAGCTAGGGGATGGGAATTAATGTAGTCTTCCACAAACCAACAATTCACCTTCACTTCAACTAATAACATTAACTTAGCACATATAGCAGAATCTTCAGTAACTTTGATTAAAGTATTTGCAAAGAAATTCTCTTTTTCTTTTTTTTCTTTGCTACTCTAAAAATCTTTTACTTTGTACATTGACCGAATATTTTACTTTTTGTTAATCCTAAACCTCACCTTCCTTAACCTTTAACATTTAAATAAGCTGGACACCCCCCCTGGAAAAAGTACTGTATCCACCTACAACACAAATATTCTAAATGTCACACCCATTGTTGACCTTATCTTCTGCGTCACTCATCTGAGATTGAAATAGTGCAAAGGTGATTTCATCTTGTTCAATTTCCTTTATTTATTTTCCCCTTATCCTGTGTTTATTTTCCCCTATCTATCAGATAATAATGGTGTTAGCACCTTTAAACAATACCAGGCTACAAAAACAGCCCTCGGTGTAGTTTGCATGACACAGATGATTGCCATTTCCCTTCAGTATAGCCATGGAGGTAGAAAATAGCCAAAGAAGTATAGAGCAGTGCACTCTAACACATGTGTCATATCTAAATAATGATCTTTCTCTCATTTCTCTAACCTATGTATCAAGAAAAAAGGTCCGATTCTTAGCACAAGTTACCCTGTTACTAAATAGAATAGTCTCATTTGCATTATCTAAACTACTGAGCATGCCTGTCTGGAGCCCATGCTTTACAAGCTTTGCAACCTCTGTAGTATTTCTAAAACACTGCATAATCTTTACTTTCTGTAGAATCTAAGAACACAATTTGTAGACTGTTGTAGTATTTGTTGATTGATTTATAGTGGAAATAAATAAACCTCAAATAAGTGATAAGTGGTGGGCAGCCATGTTAGTCAAGCAATAATCAAAATAGAAAATGACAAACTTAAGAGAAAACTGCATAAGCTTTTGTAGCAAAAACTACTTATTCAGATGCAATGAAGAAAAAACATCCTCAACAAGAGTTAAATACTGGCGATGGCCAGTCAAGCATAACTAAACAAAGGAAGGTCCCTATTCAGCCCTCTATCAATACAGTCCAGTCTCTGAATGATCTTAAATTAAGTGGATGCTTAATAATACACGGATGCATACCTCGAAAGTTCAGGTTCACTTTCAGCTCCACAGCCTATGTATGAAACAAAAAAACATTGTCAGTTCAAAACATGGAATTGGTAACAAAATAATGAACAAATCGTCAGTTCTTAATCTGAATGTTTACTCATCATGAAGTTAAGCACTGGAAACAATTAACCCGAAAAATGCTGTCTTATAAAGAGTATTGTGTGTGACTTCAATGTTAAGTAAAGTTGAATAAGCATAAGAACATAACTGCAATCAAACAATCAAACATTAAATGGTTGTAAAAAGTTAGCAAAAGACATTTTCTAAAGAGTATTTTCAAGGTATGCTTTTCAGAAAATGAGACCGTTGGATTGAACATTCTATTCCAAAGCAAATGGTGTATTAGATAGAGTACAAAGTGTTCTAACAAGTAAGGACAGCACTTGTTTGCCTCGTTTGCAAAATTATTATTATTATATTTTTTACAGCAAGAGACAATTTTAAAGTTGTACAGCATACTGAAAATAAAAATAATAGTAAATGACCAAGTCCCACCAATTGCAACAAATCTTATGATTGTTCCCAGCTTTTCAAAGCTTCAATTTTAATTATAAAATAAGTACTTAATGGAGAAAGAATCTGCACCAAAGAAATTGTCATTTACATGTGAAAAGCATGGCCCAATTTCATAAAGCTACTAAGCAGAAAATACTGCTTATAAAATATCTTTCCTAAGCAAAACAACTAGTGGGGTACCAGTCGCAACACTGTAAACTTCATGACATTTTGGCTGGTAACATATTTCTAACATATTTTCTGTGCTTAGCAATATTCGGGTGCTTTCGAAATTGGTTCCAGGCTTTCTTGTTTGTTGGAATGATATGAAGTACTCTCTAATTAAAGCAAAAATTTCAAACATGACATTGTTGTACGACATGATGCAGAGGTGTGCACCAGAATCTAGTCTAGTCTCTTGAGAATCTTGGAATGGGCGGTGCCTAGCCTACCCTCAGGTGATAACCTAGCTGACTCAGCCTCACTCTCACAGGGACTGAAGTCTTCTAGACTCGATACATCTGCTGCAGCCTTGATGGAACTGGACTTTGGCGTCATCGTGGCAGGAGGCAGACATGGGACGTAGATAAAAATATCTCGGACAGAGTCATCCCACGGATCTAAGACATCCGTCTCAACTGTGGGAAAGTATAACGACATCTTGGGATTTCTTTGACAGCTGCCCACTCAAATTAGAAGAATATTGTTTGGCTGAATTTGTGATTGCTGGTGGCTGTGCATCCACTCCTCGAGCTTTAAGATAAGTGTCTTCACTCTCATCTCTAAGGAGTTTGAAGGCAATGATAAAAGGCGGATAGATGATTCGATTTTGGCTCCAAGAAACATTACTAATGGCTGGTCATTCATTCTCAATGCAGACTTGTTCCTCCGATCGATAGAAAACTGGTTCATTTATTCCCAGAAGATTTGCTTTCGTGTCTTCTCGTTTCACTTGGAAGATGTTGACGGAAGATGAAGCTCCGAAGGGGAGACTTTGTCTCTGAGCTCATAAAAAAACCAAGCTTGTTTGCTCAGATGTAAGCCATGGTGTTGGCTTGTCTCTCCAATTGCAGATACTGGATCTTCTAATTCTTTAGAGGCTGGTTTTGTTGCCTCCACGCATCACTCCCTGGTACATTGATTGATGGAGCATGGTCGACTGATCTGCACTTTCTCAGTTTGTTGACTTAGAATTTTCCAAAGTCTAATCAAATATCTATATAGAGATTGGAATGCCATATACGCTTATTTATTTGAGCTTGTCTCTTCTCCTTGTGACTTAAATCTATTGCGACCTCCGTTGGACGTCCAAGCGGGGAACTTCAACACTTTGTCTCCTAAGTCAACAATTACAACCAACTGGGTCGGATATTCGCCAAGGTGTGCCACAATTAATTACAGATAAGCATCTTTCAATAACAGACCAAACGAGATCAGTCATGTTATCAAAATAAATTCCCCGCATGAGGGATTGCTCCTATAAATGATCGCTAATAAAAAATTGCAACGGGTCAGTTTACTTCACAACTGCTGTTGGCACTAATTATTCAGCTGCACAGCGTACAGATTACAGACCCATGTAGTAAAAATGTCTTGCTGAAAAAATTCAATCCTGTTCCGTCGAGAGTTAGACACCGGTTTCGATGCCACTTTGCATTGGTAGCTCATGAATTAACGACGCGCCGTCACAGAAGGGTGTCTGTCTGTGCAGTTGCCTAATCACATACCAGAGGAGAGCGTACAGCTCGCGTTACGATGAAGAAAGAAATCTAATCTTGAACCAAATCCTGATGCTTTAATTCGGGCTTTGTAATCAAAGAGTTCCAGTAAAGCTAATTAGAGAAGCTTGTTCCACTTTTCCCAGACTGGGCAGAAGTCAAGGTGATTACTAATTTGAGGTCACAATACATTCCTAATTCGTTGTTAAGTTGTTACCATAGTAGGGTAACCACTTGTTTAAAATAAAAATTGTCACTATTGATAACGCTTGATTTTACAAGTACAATCTCGAGGTAAAAAAAAACAGAGTTGGTACATAGGGTAGAAAAGAAGAAGATATCTACAGTTTGGTAAAAGAAAGCAAATTTATTCAATTACTTATGTTTTTAAAATAAACATTTTAGCTCTCACCCAAATGATGTTTTATTAATCACTGACATCATTACAGGAATTTTAAAGTTAATAATATAAAATTTACAAGTGAGATTATCCCAACGAGTTTTAATCCCTGTAGTTTAATCCAATTTACCAACATTTTTAATCCATTAAGTCATGCAGACAATGCGCCAACTAACCGCAAGGCAGTAATGCAAACAAGGAATTTCAACACTAGTTTGGAAATCTGAACTTACGTTCGACGCCGATGTGTGAATCACAGGAGATGCGTCCCAGCAGGTTGGAGGCTTGGCAGGTGTAGGTCCCAGCGTCAGTCAAGAAGGTGTCTTGGAGAATGAGTGTACAAGTGTCTTCATCGTCGAACTCGATGGAATAATGAGTACCATCTTCAATCTCCTTGTGATCCTTAAACCTGTTGTGACGAAAAGAAATGTGAAAAGGGGCTAGTCATCAAAGCAATAAACTTTTTCCACATTTTTTCTTTCTTGTTATTAATCATCATTGTTTCAAACAAACTAATTGTTGTGATAAATTTGTGCAGATGTTTGTACGCTGCAGTGATTTTTGTTTTTACTAAATAAAACAATCACAAATCTAACTATTTATTGCTTCCACAAAACAGACAGAAGGCTGCACTTTCTGTATGGGACACATTAATATATCCCAAGAAGTTTATTTTCTGTAAAATATTTTTGTGTGAAATCAGTAGGCTGTGTCACATTTCATTTAATAGATCTTACACTATGTCCCAAATGCGTCCTTCACATTGACATATTTTATTTCAAGGTTCCCTTCAATATTTTGTTCAAAAGTAAATATTTATTTCAAATGTACATCCTTGCCCTACAAAGAGCGAACATCTTTCTTCTTTTTCCCACTCACTCACCATCTGATTTCAGGATCAGGCATTCCGGTGACTTTACATTCCAGCCTGGCTGCGCTGCCCTCAACGATGGACATATCTCTCAAACGCTGTATGAATCGCGGTCTCACATAACCTGCATACTTGTCCATGAAATTCTCTGTGGGGAAAATAGTTTTTGAAATGTTGTGTTTTTTTTCTCTCCCATCTCATTTTGTAAAGTAACAAGAATGTTTTTTTCCTGAATTGCACAAATTAATGAGTAAAAAATTTGTAAACTTCACTCAAAAAGTGTTTGAGAATTAAGTAAAACAAAATAGCAACAACTAAAAACAAAATTGAAGTAAAACTTTTGAACTTGAAGTACTTTGTAATAATACCAAAATATATATAACAATTAAAATCATCCCAAAATGCACCTGGTAATAATGAATTTTGATAAAATAATACATTGTCTCATAATTTGGGAGTTGATATAAGTACATCAGTAAGAAATTAAGCTTTGCTTGGAGATACAATCTGCGATAACGCCATGTACATGAAAAATCATACTATGAGTTGTGGTGGTTCTGAAAAGAACTGGTGGTGTGACAATTGATGATGTGATCAGTATGCTCTGACTGTCTCAGCAGAAAAAAAATGTGAAACTTGTAAAAAAAAACAAAAAAAGAAAAATAAAACATCATTTTAATTTGTTTCCCCTCAAGACAATCAGGAGCATACTGATCAAGCCAGTGAGTTGTTACATCACCGGTTCTTTTCAGAACCACCAAAACTCATAAAGAGATTATTTCGATGTACATGGTATTTGCAAATCTTACTAGATTTACATATCTACAACATTTATATCATATGCGAATGGTTTTAAGGTTGCACCATGGAATAAGTCTCATCTGTTTTGAAAGTAAGATTCTGACAAGTTGACAAACTCTTAAATATTTCTTTAAAAATAACGAACAATTTGGGCCAAAATGCGTATGCTCCTGCTTACCGTCAACAGCCACTCTGCATTTTGTGACAGATGTACCAGTCTGGTTGGTAACCTCTGCCGTGAAATCACCCATATCCTCCACTGTGGTTTCCTGTATCTCCAGGGTGTAGGTGCCGTTGTCCACGTAAAACTTGTAGCGAGGTCCTTCCTTGATCTGTTTGCCATTGCAGTACCATACCACTTGAGTTGGTATCGGTGGAACGGTCACTATGGGGTGAAGCATTGACAGCTGTGTTAAAAGAGCTGACTGATGGTAAGCCATCGATAGCATGAAGATTTCCAAAGTAGTGACTTGGTATTCCAAAAGACTGCCTGTGGTTTTAGTTTACACATTCTTCGACGAGGTAGTCAAATCAGTAATACCTACTCGTCCCTCATTAGTCACATTTTTTTTTTAAGATCTGATTGTTTTGAAGAGCCGATCCTACTAGGCTGACTTACAAACAGTTGTCTTGATGCAGCATTTTTCTCTAACAACAAACAAGAAGACACGCATAAATGCTATTCACTAGGCTGTCAAGAAAATGTAACAAGTCTGAATTTTGGACATCAATTTGACTTGTTATAAATCCAAACATCAAATCAATTTCTAAACTCTTCTTTGTGGAAAACAGCAACAACAACAAAAATCCTTGAAAAAACGAAGAAGCTAATTTGACTCATTTGTACAAAGTAAACACCCACCTTCAAATGACAGTGGTAGAATAAATCCAAGTCCACACTCCTTATCCTGTAGTGACTTGACAAATTGTGGTGGCTGGTCAGCACCCATCTCGGCCTGCATGGCACGCAGACGACGAGCACGCTCACCAAGTGGTATCCTTCAAGAAAAGACACAATACTTAAGAAACCAAGAAAGTGTTGCAAAAATCTCAGAGGTATCCAGGTTTTGAGTTTTTGAGACACTCAAAGATGGTAATTTTGATAATAGCCTTACGAGAAAATGTAATTGTACTATGACTGACAGCACACATTATCTGCATAATAATAATAATAATAATAATAATAATACAAATATGTAAAGCGCCATCGTCTCTCATTGGTCAAATTTTTTTTTTTAAAGATGTGATTGTTTTAAAGAACCGATCCTACTAGGCTGACTTACAGACAGTTGTCTTGCTGCAGCATTTTTCTCCAACAACAAACAAAAAGACACGCATAAATGTTATTCACTAGACTGTCACGAACATTTAACAAGTCTGAATTTTGGACATACATATTCCGAGGCGTTGGAAAAATGAAAATTCAATGAAAAAACGTACATTACAAAATACTTAGAACTACAAATACAAAGTATACAATTAAGGCATGTACATTGTTCAGGTAACAATTAGATCAGGTAAGATTCGTCAACTAGGCTTTGAAACAAACAGGTTTGAAAATTCTTTCCTAACCGGTTCCATCCTTAGTTTTAACTGTAGTTTTATCAAATATTTTTTACTCTGTGTACAACCAGTAGGCCCTTCTTGATTTTGTGACTTATTTTTGTGCTCTCTTCTTTTACTTGTTGTGTAATCACTCTTGAGCCATTTTTCAACAGTTTAATTTTTTTAAAGGTTTTTACATGATCGTTTTTACCACTGTGCAATGGAAAACAAAGTTCAAGTGATTTCACGTGAATAATAAACAAATTGAATTGAATTAAATTATTGTGGTGGTTTTCCCTTTCAAAGGATTGACAACAATTTGCCAAACTGAATACACAAAAGAGTGTTACACGGTGTCACCGTAAACCCTTCACTTACTGAATGAAGTGAACAGAATGTTAAACCAATTCCTCAGTGAAGCCGAGAGAACGTCTCCCAAGTTCCAACTAAATATTTAACATAGTAGATTTTATTTTATAACCTGTAATGTCTCACGCTAAGATTACTCTTCGTACTTACTTCTGTCTCTTCATCTCAAGAGTTCTTCTCTCTCCTCGCCTCTCCAACTCCTTTTCATCAAGTACTGTCAAAAAGAGATAAAAAAAAACCCCACTAAATTATCACCAAATTTCTCTAGAATTCATGAAAAATAGTCATCCCAAATATTTGTAAAATTTACTTAAAATTGCTATGTCCATTTTTTGGGGCTGATTTGATGTTTTATAGATTCAAGAAAGTTAATTAGCTTTTGTTTATGGTATTGCATGAAAAAAATTTGGCGAATGATAAGTGGTACTTAATTAAAAACTAAAAATGACTTATTGTCAGGATGCTGACATTATCTGTTGTCCATCAGCCATGTACAAACAATTTTGCATGTTTACATGTCTTTTGTGCACTCTCCGTGGCATATAGGCAAGTTCTTGTGCATTTTTCGGTTTGAAACAGCATCATCTGTCAAAATTCGTTCAGAGAGAAAAAAGAAAACAAACTATCAAGTAAAAAAATATTTACTTACATTCAATGTCTAGGGCTGCTGAAGATGTTGCTGATCCATATGAGTTCTCCGCCTTGCATGTGTACTCCCCTACGTCGTCAATGTTGGTGTCCTGAATGACCAGTGTGTACTTATGGTCGTCATACAGCATCTTGTACTTGATTCCGATCAGGAGGGGTGTTTTGCCCTTGTACCAGGTGATGAGGGGCTCGGTCAGGGCCGAGACCTCGCACTCAAAGCGTGCCGCGTTGCCCTCGATTGCAGTGGTCGTCTCCAGTGGAGTGACAAACTTAGGAGCAGCATCTCGAACATCTGTGAAACAAATAGATCAGTGCTAAATAATGAGGATGGAGAGGAACCACATCACGTGAGTAAGAGACCCAAGTGCTGGCTGGTCTCTCTTTACGTTGAGTTGTAAAGGCATCAACTCTAGAACATTGGAGTCATGGGTTCAAATCCTGCCTGGGTTGCCTTCGAAAGAATGCTCTCACAAGATTCATAAGTATTGCAAACAAATCCAAATCCAAGAGTCAATTTATGGAAATTCACTATAGTAAAGACAAACTGCCTCTTACCCATGTACACAACCCTCTCATGGAGCGGCATTCCACGGTAAACCTTGTGGATTTCACGAAGAGCGCCACCATGGGCCAAGCGTCCGAGTGCGTTGATAGTTTCTCCAGCTCCCTAAAAAGTGAACAAAACAATAGTTTATCAAAATGGTAACTTACAAACATTGCCATGACCAAACATTACCAAGTATGAGACAAGATCCAAAGTGCCTCTTACTAGTTTGATTCCACACAGGGCTTTCTCTAAGCTCGCATTCTGCGTTAAATGTTTCCTAATATTTGTCCACTTGGTGCTGGGAACTTTACCACATTTTAGCTCATTCAATTCCTTATAAAAAAAAAAATAAAAAAAATCACAAACTGATCCCTTAATTTTGATGTATTTAAATTCCAAGCTTAGCCAACTTTGCAAATTGGAAATGACGAATAGGATTGATGTTTACCCCCTGCCTTTCTACTCTGTTGGCCATGGTTCACTTCCAGACTCGAACAAGAACATTGAATCTAGGGTTTTTCTCCTCATTGCAGAATTCTTCAGGCTGACGCATTACAATGTTAAATAAGCCATTCCGGATTTCTCATGATTAAAACCAAAAATGATATGAAATTATAGAGTCAGTGCATCAATATTTGTGGCTACAAATCGTTACCTCTGGTTTGCGTTTATCATGTAGTTTTCTGAGGCGTTTGGTGTTGAGTCGTCGAGCACGTCTCCTGGCCAGTGTATCTGTGTCCATCTAGAATTCAAATAACAAAAATAAAAAGAACTTCCTAAACACAAGATTCAAAGTGACATAATGTGACTTTATCTAGAAAAGAATGAAGTAAGAAGGACTGGGTTTAATCAAACATGAAGCACTGAATGTAATGAACATTTGAAACTTTAGAATACCTTATACTGAAAGCTATTTTCTTCCACCATTGTCTTTAAAAACACTGTTTGTAAGTCTTTCAGTTTATGAAGTATGACATCATATAGAAGTGAAAGCTGATACTTGAGAAAATAAATCTGTTAATTCTATTAAGTAGTTATTATGACGATGAAAAAACTTACATTGAGCCAGGGATGAGCGAGTGCCTCTTGTATTGTCATTCGTTTGCTGTGATAAGAATAGATATTAAATAAAAAATGTGTTGATTAGAACAATTGTGAAAGAGATATACGAAATGTGTAAGTTTTCCTACAATTGTTCCAGTTCTTAACACTTGTTACTCATCACACATTGCAAAGTAAATAGTGACACAAAAACTGGAAACCTCAGATGCTAAACACATCTCAATTTTAAAGGAATTCAAAGATGTGCTTTAATTTCAAATTCTAAGAAAAAAAGTTGCACCCA
Organism: Marthasterias glacialis; assembly: GCA_911728455.2. Lineage (NCBI taxonomy): Eukaryota > Metazoa > Echinodermata > Asteroidea > Forcipulatida > Asteriidae > Marthasterias > Marthasterias glacialis. Next base: position 14,533,223 of record OU452223.1, read on the forward strand.
AAATACTCTACAAATTAGAATCCCTAATTGATTTCAACTCACTTTTTGTCCTTGATAAGAATCTTTTCAATCCAGTCCAGTCCTTCATCGGAGACGTCGGCAAAGGCTTCCTCGTCAAAGTCCCATTCACCCTTAGAGACACTCTTAAGGGTGTCTAGATCAGACTCCTCCATGAATGGAGAGATGCCGCTCAACCTAGTAACAAAAAGTCAGTAAAGTTAGAAGCTTTTCAGGGTCTTTTCAGGGGTGAGTTTACCAGTTTCCCCCCAGTGGAAACTTTGAGATTATTGAAGTTGTATTTTATGCTAAAGGTTATCCTTCTTTCAAAGTCAACCCTAGGAGAGAAAGTAGTTCCCACTGCTCCCACCGGCTCAACATCCTGTTTTTTGTCCCCAGCTCAAAATCTTGAATTTACTTTCAAAATACTCCCAATGAATCTACAGGATTATCTTCATGCATTACGTTAATATTGCCATTTACATTGTAGACAATTCTGTTTTTTGCTTGTCAAGCTGAAAAATAAGAAATTCACTTGAAGTTAGAGTGTGAATTTCTTCACCATTTTTTTATTATTATTTTTTTTCTATTAGAATCATCTATTTCCTCAGAAGAGTCATCCTTCATCATCAATTGTTCCCTTTACATTCCAAAAACCAAGAACCAAACTTACATGACATATGCAAGCACTCCCATTGACCACATGTCCGATGGTAAGCCAATGGGTTCAAAGTTCACGACCTCTGGAGCGACAAACTCAGGAGTGCCAAACATGACCCGTACTTGTTCATGTGGGTCAAGCTCTCGGGCCAGGCCAAAGTCAATGACCTTGACGTCATTGCCTGTTCGTGTACGCAGCATAATGTTCTCCGGCTACACAGGACACAAGGAACAAGAGGAATTTTTATTTCAAATCACGATAGTTACCTCTTCTAAGGTTCTAAAAGGGAAAGAACATCATTGTCTTTTTGAAAGACTATTAGTTAATTCCAATCCACTAGTTTTCAATAAACAAGCTATTGACGCCTTGCACGATGCCTAACGCACCTTCGCACAATGTGCGTCTACCATTTCAGGAGTGAATTCCTTTGAGTACATTTTAACCCCCAAATGGTTGACACATTTAAAGTGACCAAAAAAAAAGTTTATGTTTTGTTGGTCATGTTGTACGCTCTTATTGAGCTTATTTCGATTGCAACAATCAAAATAATCAGTGGTTCTTTGTGAGTTCTTTCAGATACAAACATTCATCTAAATGATTTGTACAGGCATATACTTAACAATCAGTGAGCTTTCAGGTTGAAACTAATACTCTTTTTTGTACCAATCCTGGAATTTTTTTCTTTAAGAAAAAGTGAAATTGCCTGTGAGGAGCAAGTGGACATGCATTTTATCTTGATGTAAGATTTAGCAGCTGGCACTTGCTCCAGCATTTTCCTTTGTTTTATACAAGTTAAATAAAATAACACCCAGCCCCAAATGAGACTGGTGAAACTCTAAAGGAAACTAACTATGATGAAAATAGCAATAATACAGAACCTGGAGAAAACCACCGACTTCAATAATATTCACGTTTTAAACTCTACTTTTCTCATGGCCATATCCGCCAAAGATGTTTTGCTAGTTCACTTTTTCCATTAGTGACATAAATTTGATTAATAAGTTTCAAACCCTACAGCTGTCTGATCATTCAGTATCATCCACATGGTTTTGAATGATAAACAAACTATGCCAGCCTGCAACATGATACTATTTAGTGAATATTACACAGTACGCAGATAGTTCTGAGCACCGTTGTTCCATTTACAGTACATTAAAAATAACAATAACTAGCTCTTATTTAGCGCATTTCACAATAATGTCTCAATGCGCTTTACATTAGTGCCCTGATCATTGGGCCAATAACATTCCTGTAATCTTTCTCAGCTCCCTGGGGAGTATACAGCCCTGAGCTGCCATGGCGATCCAAAGGCTTTTTCAAACGCAATATCAACCTTTACCCTCGCTGGTACCCATTTATACCCCTGGGTGAAGAGAAACAATTATAGTAAAGCATCTTGCTCAAGGACACAAGTGTCATGACCGGGATTCGAACCCACACCCCTTGACCACCAGAACTTGAGTCCGATGCACTAGACCGCTTGGCCATGACACGCTATGGGATAGTACATTGGTTGCTACGGGTACATAGCACATCACGTTCGCGAGGGCTTTCTATTAAAAATAAGACAAATCATGTGACATGCTCTAAACCAATCAAAAGGCAAAATCTTTGTATAAGGGGCGTTTAAAAATGGTACGGAGAGTAGGAGGGTTGAAAAATGTTGATAAAATTGTTCACCTTGAGGTCAAGATGAAGGATGTGTTTCTCATGCATGTGGCGTATTCCTTCGCACACTTGCTTGACGTAATCCACCACCTCAGGCTCAGTCAGGATGTGACTCTCATCAACAAGACGATCGAATAACTCACCACCAGACAAGCTGAGTCAGATAGGAGGAGGGGCGGGAAAAGAAGACACGGTGAAATAAGATAGATAGTAAGGCTGCTGCATGCTGACACTTGAAAGTGTGCCAGTACTGGATTGTATGGAAACTAATGTTAGATGATGTGGCTGCCGAGAACAGTTCTTACCATTTATTTAATCAATATTATGTTCATCATTGCAGTTTTTAGAGGTTGTTGTCTATTAAATGATGAATAGTAATTTTGTTTATTTAAATCAACAGACATTCTAAAAGCCCTTTACCTTACATTTACATACATGAATAATGTATCTTTCAAATATGAGTTTTGTGGTCTTTTTAGTGTTTCTTTGTTCATGTCACGTTACAATCTTTGTCTGTAAAGTATAAAGCACTTTTGCTTCACTTTTTCAGTTAGGTCCGCCTTGTTACACTGTTTCCACGTTGGTACCCGTCTACAATGCTTACTTGATGTTGTTACCAGTTTATACATTTATGTGTAATTGTAGTTGCCAACATGAAATAAATGTCCATTGAATTGAATTGAATTGAACTGAACTGAATTGACTTCTACAAAATAACAATAGGCTTGTTAGGATGTGCTATGACAAGTATGAGCAAAATATTGGTTATTACAATTTTTCAAATGGCAAGAAATGTTTCCAATTGTGCATAGTAACAGATATATGGGAAACTGCTCACATTATATTAAGTAAAATTACATTACCTCACCAACCTGATATGTCACTAATGAAAATTAAGATGAAAATGTCAGTCGTAAAAGTACTATGCCTAATATCTTGAAAACAAAAAGAACGAAAAAATATCGACGGAGGGGGATCTACACTTGATTATTCATTTCTGACTACTCTCTCTATAGTTTAAGACATTAATAAATTGACAAAAAATGTTAACCTAATTATTTGCTGGACTGTTTATGTTTCAAGAATTCTGAAAGAAACTTACAACTCTAGAACCATGACGATCTCTTCATCATTCTCAAAGATCTCATGAAGAGAAAGCAGCGATCGATGATGGAGGTGCTTCATGATGTTGATCTCTCGCTTGACGACGTCTCTCTCAGCGCCCTGGCAACGGAGGAACTTGGCGGCAAACGATTTGCCTGTCTTCTTCTCCACTGCTCTGTAGACCACACCGTATGATCCTCTGTGCGAGCAAATGAAAAGCAAAATTTGTGTTAATATTACCTTCATGAAAGATTTCCTGCAACAGACCTTTATCTGTATGTCACCATCATTGTCATGTTCCCTGTGTCCTGTGCCAATAATTAAATACTGAATTTTATTATTAAAAAATGGAGTGAGACTATTTTGTCCATGCAGCCTCAATTTGGTTACAACTGTTTCATATGGTATCTTGGTGTAAATTAGGCATTAAATAGGGGAATCGGTAACATTTTAGCAACACTGCAAGCTGGACAATACAGTCATTGCATCACACCTGCGCATCTGCTGCTTGTCCAAAGTTTTGGCTACTTTTTGGCTCCAAAACTGGCGTATGTTTGTGTGTAATTTTACCAAAATATACTCATTTCATCGTTCAAAAACATTTCTTATGACAGAAATGTTTTATTCTGAGAGGACCGTAGTCTTTCAAGAACAAAAGCCAAGTCCAATTATTAAACCCTTCTTGCATAAATCTTTAAAAATAATCAATGCAACTCCTAAGGGCTTCTGGTAATCAGCGGAGACAGTTTGTGTGAAGTGGGCGTGGCTTACTGTGGAATTAAGTCACACTTACGAACAGGATAGACCGTACAAGTCTTGTGAGTATTCAAACATTTAGAGGAACTTTGGTTTCCTGCATACATTATTCACTGTGTGAAGTATTGTACTTAATGGGTCTCAATGTTCCATTATGCATAAGACTTGCACAGTCTATTGTGTCCTGTGAAAATATGCATATCTGCCCTCATTTGGTAACATTTCCAAGTGTTTGTAGACATGTTTACAGAAAGTTTACTATCTTTGGAACTGATAAATGAAAAATCCAAGTGACATTTTTTGCCCACCTGCCAAGCTCTTCATAGATGTTATAGTAGTCGTAGATGGATCCAAATCTCTTGATGTAGTCGAATCTAGATGGTATCCAGCTCATGTCAACCAGGGAATCGTAGTAGCGTCTCTTTGCTTCGTAGTCTTCCAGCTCTGGTCGAGTGTGAGTCACGGCTGTCAACGAGAAATCAGGTATGTTTCAACATGAATTAATAATAATAATTATAATAATAATTTTGGAGGCTAACCATCCTTAATGGCAGCTGAGAAGCTGAATTGTGAAGGCTACATGTGTTCGAGCTGCAAGGGCGCCTTTGGCAGCCAGCCACAACAACCCATATATGACCACAAAGCACAGCCAGAGTTCGGAGGTGTTTGATTTTTCCAGGAGGAAAACCCTTGTGGCACAGGAGAGAACCAATGCCCAACTTTACTCACATACGGCCTTAGCCGGGAATCAAACCATGTCCACATTGGTGAGAGGCACACACCACCCATGCCACCCTATAACTAGTCTACATTAAAGCCTTATCACAAGCTGGAAATTTTTTCAGGCAGCTTGGAGGCAACCAACTCCCACTGAACGCAAAATGAGCACTTCGGTAGCACAAGAGAAATTTATCTTAATCCTGAAGACAATTTTTTGAACATTGAAAATCTGAATTTTTCTTTTCTTTGAGATTGCCTAGAACTGGTTACATGTAAAGACTGCCTTGTGTAACATGATCCTTGGTAACAAGTATCCAGTATTTGATGAAGAACCAAGAAGTAATAAACAGATGAATTGGTATGAATTGGTTTTCGGCACATCACAACTCAAGATATATTTTTAAAAATATCCTGCATCAATTGCAAGCAAGTTTTGAGTCATCCGTTATTGAAAGATACCCATATTTGTATCAAACATGGTATCAGAGTCACAAAGTTTAAGTTCTGCTCAGGTTATGTAAGCCTTAATCCGTTTTTTCTTTTCCTTTGCGCAATCAAGACTTCTGGCTTCAAAATAGGTTATCATCACTTTTTAAACCAGGTATATAAACTTGGTACAAACAATCATTAATCATTTTTTAAAGTAATGCATTGAATGTTTGCTTTTCAAGATGTTGTATACAGTTCAAAAACGGTCACCAACTCACGTTTCGTTGCTATGACGGCTGATGCCTCGCATGGTTCGCTTGCACCGTATGAGTTCAATGCTGTAACTCTGAACTGGTACTCTGCCTCTGGTTTCAGTCCAACAATTGTGTGGAAGCAGTTGCGGCTGGTGACACAGCGAGCCCAAGCTTCGGATTTGCCATCACGTTTCTCGACAACGTAGCTTGTGATTGTGCTGCCTCCATCATGGAGAGGTGGTTGCCAGGAGAGACGGACGGTGTCAGAGGTCACGTCTAGGACTTCCAGATTTCGTGGAGGATCAGGGTGTCCTTTAAGAGATAACAATGAGAAGAAACTTTCATAACACTTCATGAAACTTTACGCAACTGCGTAAGCCTTCACGCACAATATTAATATCGGAAGTTGGGCCACTTATGCAATAAAAGCAGTTGTGTAAAGTTTTGTGAAATCGGCTGCAGGTCCGCCACAGTTCCTATGTCAATGAGAAAAAGTCTTCACCACAATTGTTTTCATCCTTCGTGTGGAACATTTAGCTAAAGGACTTGTTTTCATATGACATTTCAAAGAACCAGGGCTGGAATTCACAAAGGGCTGAGAGTGATCTTAATTGCGAACCAATCTTAATTGCTAAGCAAAGTGGAATGTCACAATACAAATCATTATGGCAATACTGACAACTCAATTTTAATGCTTTGTGAAATTGAGCCCAATCTTAAAATAAAAGGACTAAATTTTCAGTCAAGGAGTAAGACTCAATTTATGTGTAATGTCTCAACTAGTAGAACAATGCTTACTCAAGATGTTGATGATGATGCTGGCAGACTCGTGTCCGAGCTCATTGGTAGCGACGATGGTATACTTCCCAGCATCTTCTTTACTGATCTTGTTAATGGACAGAGTCGTCTCCTTATCGGTGGTCTTGATGTCGAGATTATTGCGCGGCACGATGTCCACCCCATCGCGATCCCAGGTGATGGTGGGTAGCGGGGTGCCTGTGTAGGCAATTCTCAGCTTGAGGTTCTCTCCCTGGAGACAGTCCAGAGGGATGCGGAGACGTGGTGGCACGTTCACTTTAGGAGCGACTGAATATCAGAAAGAGGGAGAGAATTTGAGACTCACATCCACGGTTTATCTATAGAAAGTTAAATGCATTGCCTTTGGAATGTTATGAATCTTTGCTGGAAGCCAATCACGATATTAAACAGTTCTTATGACCGCATAGAATGAAAGAACCAACAAACAGTATTTTACACTTATAATCCAGAACTTTTAGGTTCCACTTAATATGCCTACTGCCAAGTTCCATACATCTTATTAGGAGTTTTTTTAGTTAAAAGTCCAACAGAGATTAATCTTTCCCAGCAAAATTAATTCCTTTAAATTCACTTCGTATTCAAGTGCAAAACAGATGTTTTTTGCACTCCTAAAGGAAATTATCAGTGCTAGAAAATAACCAAGTCCATTCCTTTTCATTCTTCGGATTTCATGTCCAATTGTTTCTGTTTACAACCTTCTAATTTTTTTTAAATTTTGAAATGAATTTTAAGCCTTAAAAATCTTCCTGGAATGAACCAACCCACCTTGTAGTCTTACGCTGGCCTTTTCTGTTTGTGAACCTCCTTTGTTCATAACCTTGGCAGTGATTTCCCCGGTATCCTCATCGTACACATCATTGATGGTCAGTGTGTGAATGTTACCAGTGGACCTGACTTTGTACTTCCTGCTGTCAAGAAGCTCACGGCCGTGACGGTACCAGTGAACCTGCGGGGTTGGATACCCGGCGACTTCACACTCTAGGGTACCGGCCCTGCCTTGGGTCACTGCGATGGACTTTGGCTCACGTACAAATGTGGCTGGTATTGAGCCTGTAAAGGAAATCAGTTTAAGATTTGAAATTGACGCAAACAGACAAAATCAATTTTTTTTCTTTATTTGAGATATACTTTACTGAGAGCCTTTCATACATTTGAGCATGTTAGCAATTTTCAAGACCATGCCCCACTAAAAAACGGTTACACACCTATGTTCCAACACCCCTACAAATGTATGTTCCTAATCCTAATCCTAACCCTAACCTTAACGTGTAAATCACGAGGGGTTATCGAAACATAGGGGGGTGTCAGAACATGGTGGTGTCCGATCATAGAGCAGTCACCCTAGAACACAAGTTAGACAGGTGAAGAGAACCAACAATCCTCTACAAATTTAAAAAAGTTCAGATGAGCACCCACCTCTGGGGTCCTTTACGACCACTCTCTGTGATGCTTCACTTGGTGGACTGAAACCAGCCTTGTTCTCGGCAATCACACGGAACTCATACTCGGAGTCCTCGATCAAATTGATCACCGTGTGGCTAGTTCCAGTTACGTCTTCCCGGTTGGCGCGGAACCAGCGTGTGCTGGTGGTCTCACGCTTCTCAATGATGTAGCCGGTGATCGGGCTGTTACCGTCAGACTTTGGCGGTTGCCATGACAGGAAGACCGAGCTACGCTGGATCTCAGATATTGTTGGCTTCCCAGGGGCGGTAGGAATATCTTTATGGACAAGAAAAACATGATATGGTTAACCTACATTTATTATAACTTACACAGGATTGCTTATAAAGTGATGATGTATAAATCACATTTATACATCGGATGTGGCCATATCTGCTATCAGCCCCCTTCCCATTTCCAAAAAATAAGAAAAGAATGAAAGACACTGACATTGGTAGGTAGCCAAAGGAGAAATAACTTTTAGAAAAAAGTGACACAATGAAAAAAGAAGAAAACTAAAATTTAAGAGCAGTACTATAATCTGCCCTTATGCGTTCAAACATTAGTGAAATTGCATGACTTTGTTTCCTTCAGAAGTGAATGCAATGTAAACAGTTTTCTTCTGCCCTAATTTCTTCTGCTTTCTTTCTCTTTGACTTGTAGCTCTCACCTAGAGTGGCCTTGTGCCTTGTGATGGGCGACTAACATAAACAAAAAATAAAAAGAAAAGAAAATGTATGTGGAAACCCAAGGGTCCCAAAACTGCTTGAAAACTTGCAAGACATCCCTGGTCTATAAAGTGGTTGTTGATAATGATACTGAAGTAATTTATCTGTAAGTGTCTTCAGGGAGAGGAATCGTCAACATACCGTATGGAGCCTTGGCCCTGACTGACTCTTGTCCAATCAGGGGTTCACTCACACCGTGCTGATTCTCGGCCGAGATACGGAACAGATATGAGGTTCCTTCAATGAGTGCGCCGACTGTGTGCTCTGTACCTGATGTAACTGAGCCTGCATTCTGCCAAATGGTCCTGTAGTATAGGTAAGTTATTGTTAATTTCATTTCTAAACATATTTATGAACACACAACACATCGCCTTCATTAGTAGTAAAGGTTTTGAAAAGGAAATAAGAAAATTAGAAAATATAGCGCCTTATATGTTTTACATAGTTGCATAAGTCTGACAACGTCATATCTCAATTTTGTAATAATGTCGTACCTGGCATGAAAAAGCTCCGCGCAAAAACATTGTATCTCAGCCCCTATTGGTTTTGTGTGTACATCTAGATTGTTTTAAGCAAGAAAGATGCTTTGACACTTTCAAACTCGTGTGTAAAATTTAATTTGTTGCACTGACATGACAACATTTTAAATTGTTGGAGATTTTGAAAATTTTGGAAAGCAGGTTAATAATAATAATAATAATAATAATAATAATAATAATAATAAGGAACTTATATAGCGTCTTACACCTAAAGCATAACCCACAAAGTGTTAAAGAAGAATTGAAAGAGTTCCAAAATTAGGTTGTGTAGCATTCGAGAGAGTCACAAAAAGATGTGTCAACAATATTTGTCTTCTATTGGAGAATATGTTAGATAACGTTTTTTTTTGTATTTCATTGGACTGACCTGTTAGGTTCTCTCATCTCAATGATGTAACGTAGTATTGGACTTCCACCATCATCAGCTGGTGGCTTCCAGGAGAGGGTGATTGACTTCTTGGTAACCTCGGCAGTGACGATTGGACCAAGCGGTGGCCCTGGCTTGTCTGTAATAACAAACAATTTCCAGAATAGTTCAAGTATGACAACTGCTGAAGACCGACAGTTAAAAAGTGACACCATTCTCATCTATCCACCATGACGGGAGGTGCCAACAGAAATGTCCTGTTTCCAACTCATTGAATAGAATTCGTCATACAGACTTTTACAGCTGTCTTGTTTATTGCCAATTAAAACCAATGCAACAAAAACCAAGGCTTCAGGATTAAGAGTCAATACTTTTAGCTTTTCTCCAAACTTTGAGAGTCCACTCCACAGAGTATTCTCAGTAGCTGTTCCTTCACTCCGAAACAAACCCGCCTGCAAATCTTATAAGACATCTCCCATAACTCATTCCAATTTCACTTCAGTTTTCATCTTCTTGTAATTGAATGTAAATTGCTTTGAAAGACCTTTACATAGGTGTTTTTTTCCCTGGCGGATTAATGTCTGTCTATTCTTTTTTTCTCTGGTATTATTTATTCATCCAATTTTTTAAATCAATTAATCAAATACATAAATTTACTGGTCTATTTAACTAATTAATTGTTAAATTGACTGATTTAGTTTGCATACTCCTTTTTGGGGGGCTTCCTCATTATTTCGTTTTGCTTTACTGTCCTCTCACACTGCTATTCTCTTGAATCCTGTGATTGTGATAATAATGTCCTAGGCTTTGTTGTACCTTGTCTTTTTTGTTATTGAATAAAGACACAAATTATAATAGTGTCACTCTTACCAACGACGTTCACTTTAGCAGAAACTTTCTGGACTCCAAACTCATTCTCAGCCTCCAGAATGTAGATACCACTGTCCTCTCTCTCCGTCTCTCTGATGGTCAGATCAGCTTCTCCTCCCGAGGTGTCGACCCGGAATCGTCCCTTTGTCAAGATCTCCTCTTCTCCATCTTCTTTCTTCCACCTGAGGACGGGCTTCGGGGTACCAGTGAAGGGGATGTGGATGTGAAGAGTGTTGCCAGCTTTGATGGTGATTTCTCTCATGCGACGGTCCAGGTCTAGTGATGGGAGTGCTGGTTGGAGAAAAAAGAATTTAATACAAATCGTCAGCTCAGTGCTGTAAGGTCGTTAATTGCAATTCCATATCCCTAATAATCAAAAGGGCATTTAATATAAAAAACATATTAATCTGGGGAAAAAAATCAAAATCTACAAATACCTATGGACGCTCTCCCAACTGAGCTCAGTAAAGAGCATCGGTACGTATAACTGGTGGTTGCAGGTTCAACTCCTGCTCCAGTCGATTTTTGCTTTGTTCACCCCTTAATTGATTTAAAAATTTACCAAGTTAGTTTCCCTTGTGACTTGAAATGATTACTTGAATTGTGTTGGAGAAGGTGGCAACATCTGAAATTTCTGAAACCCGATTGATGACTTACTTTTGATGTGTAACTCAGCGGATGCGCGGACCTTGCCATTCTCATTCTGGGCTACGGCTGTGTACATGCCACTGTCAATCTCTCTAGCCTCAAGAATACTGAGTCGATGCAAACCATCCTTGTCAACGGTTATGTTGTACTTGCGGCCTGTGAACAAATCGTGTCCCTTACGTACCCTATGATAAATAGATTCAAAGATGGTAAATTTGAAACTGTGTTACTGATTTCATTTCTTCATTGAGTTGGAGACAACAATAATAAGATTTAATTGATGTGACAATTACATTAGGAATAAAGAGTATAGATAGATCCCAATATGACTTAAATTGGCCATCTTTACAGGTAATTTGGAACACATGGTGGTGCGTTTCGCATAAGAACGGCGTGCAGTTTGCGAGCATTTCACAAAACTCATGGCACAATTGGTTAGTGAACAACGCGGCTGCGTGAATAATTTGAACGCTTGATGCGCCTGCAAGCCAAAATGCAATTTGCTCATAAAGATGGTGTCTATTGGGAACTATCTATTGGTTTTGTTTCACTCTTTACACTGATGAGTGAAATAAGCATTGTACACTCAGTACTTTCTGGGTCCTTTGGAAAAAATTCACAGATAAATCGGGTGGGATTCGAACCCATGAACCTCACCATTCAAGAGCAGATGTCAAATACTGTTTGTAAACTGGATATCGAAGCAAACCACGATGACAAAAAAAAAGAATTGCACTTCACTGTCACCGACAGTTTGGTACAATTCAATCAATCGGAATCCTTTATTGCACATTTGTAAAGTCAACTTTGCTTTGGCTCAGATTCAACAATGACCAAGCCTGGAATAATCCCTTGTTACCAAACATCAAATAGAGCTTTTTTTCCAATTGCCACTTTTTCGTTTCAGAGAAATTATGTGGACATTATCTATTGATGTTGTCACCATCAGCTGATTCATTTCCCACGTTGGATAGACTGCAAATGAGTGCACTTTTTTTTAAAGGTTTCAAGCTAACAATCCTCAAAGGTTGCCTCCATAATTCTCACCAGCATGTATGGACTTTTAAGCAGTTTCTTTGTAAATAGATTAAAAAAAAATTAAAAATCGTATGAAATAAATTGTTAGCTTTATTTTCCCAAAATAAACATGATTTATTCTACACTTTACACGTGTAAGGAAAGCTGGAGTGTATGAACAAACAAACTGATCACAACACAACATATTTGAATAACCCGACAGTTAAGTCAAGAACAAGGGTTAGAGACGGTAAATGCAACCTTTAAACTAATGCAATGCTTTTGGTAAGTCAGAGCATATAGTCACACATCCATACTATCTGCTACTTCTGGCTCCAACATTGGCGTATGTTTTCATGTAACTTCACCACTACTACTTTATTCCTAATTCATTTTTAAAGAGACATTGATTCTTTGCAAAAAAATATCAAAAGTGTGCCAGGCAAGTCAAGAATATAATCGTGTCTTACAAAACATCCTACAAGAAGTACTAGCGAAATGCATTTTCTGTTGGCCTCTAAAGATCTTTGGAGGCAGTCTTTGTAAAGTGAGCGCAAAAGTTTGTTGTAATTTGGGTCGGCACAATTTCGTCATCACAGCACATCCGAAATACCAAACAAGATCAACCAATGACAACGACTACAACTACATGTAACTGGCCCTTGATAACAATGGCATGCACAAGTCGTACATGTATTTGAACATTGAAACCTATTAAAGGGGCTGTGTCGTCATGATTATAGCAGTAAATGGAATAATCCAGTAACTACGCACGCGGGCGTCACAGTTCGACAGTCATCCTTTGTGATTTGACCGCAAGTGCACACGTGTTCATCTTTCCATGCACAGCCACATGGCGCTATAATCATGATGACACAGACCCTTTAAGTGGGTGGTTATATTTCCTTCACACATTGAAGCAATGTGCGTGGGAATGCAAGGCTCCCAAATAACGTTTGAATACTTACAAGACTTGCACTGTCTATAATCAATGTGATAGAAACAAAATACAATACAGTATGACATTTTGTTATTCTTAATAAATAATAATCACCAGCTCATCTGTATGCCTCATTATTTCTGATGGTCACGTTTGTAGATGATAGAACTGACAACTTACCATACTACTTGTGGGGTTGGTGTGCCGGCCACTCTGCAAGTGAAGTCTGCCCTGGTCTTGTCTGTAGCTAGTATGCTCTGTGGTTCTTGAGTGAATGTTGGTGCAACTCCAGCTACAAGTCAACACGAAATACAAGGTTTTACAAACTTTAACAAATACATGTACACTCAGGCACTCTTGGCTGTGAATAGTTTGGCAGCAAGGAATTGTTTCAAAAAGCACTTAATAAAGTTTCACATCATCATCAAATTGATGGGAGTTCTGAGCTCCACTTTCCCTACTCATCTCAAAACAAACTGCCCATTTTCACAACCATATTTTGAAGTAAAAATCTTTTCATCTGGTTAATGAAAACTGCAACATACCAACTTCTTCATACAAAAACCTCAACCTCAAGACTAGCAGAGTATACTGTTTGAAATGTTGAGACCACAAGTGCTCTGTTCAGAGCCAACGTTCCTCCCAATAGATATTTATACATGGTTGTATCCGCAATTTTTCTGGTAATAGTTACTTCCAATCTTAATATTCGATGTAAAAAACTGTACAAAAAAACCAAACCCAGCTGCATTAAAAAAAAAACTTATTTAATAAAAAATAAAACGCTACTCACGGAGCACATCTCTTGCGACGAATCCTTCAGACGCCTTACTGGGGTCACTCTCCATCCCTGCAGAGTTCACCGCACACACCCTGAACACGTACTCAGTGTTGTTGATCAAGTTGCCCACGAGGCAGGAGTTGCTGGGGACAGACACCTTATCTGTCCAGTCATGGTGTCCCTTGATCCTACGCTCCACTGTGTAGTGGGTGATTGGCTGACCACCGTCTGAGTACGGCACAGTCCAGTTGAGCTGGACTGATGTAGCGGTGACATCTTTGATTGTAGGAATACCGGGAGGAGAAGGTCGTCCTGATGGTAGTAAATATTTACACAATTTAATGAAATTATTTTTAGCACATTTCAATGAATATCAAAAGTGTTACACTAGGATAAAAACAATTAAATTGAACGATTTATCACAATAGTATGCTCACAATTGAAAAACCATCAAAACAGTGTCAGATTGTTTAATTTTTGTTAAAGTTTATTATGAAGAAAATGCAAGGTTGCAACTTTTTATAAACAATCCATCAAAGAATTATATATTCTAAGAAAGTTTTACAAGCTATACTTTGTTTCTTAAATATCAGCTCAGAAATTTTACAACTCTTTGTAAGTTCCTAGTATAAGTTTCGAGTAGCAGACTTTATCTTATTGCAGCCGTTCATTTTTCTTCCATTTCATTTGAATGAAACTAAATCAAGGCTTGAAGAAGATCAGTCTGGCACTTTTTGGTTTTTAGAAAATAAATCAATATTCTTTAATGCTAATGGAATACAACAAAGATTACTCAAAAACTTACTGGCAGGATCCTTGGCAACCCTTGGTGGATGAGTGGGTTCACTCGGCTTGCCCAACCCAATCTGGTTCTGAGCAATCACTCGGAAGTCATACTGGTACCCTTCAGTCAGTCCCTTGATGGTGTAGGTTGTATCCACCACCGGCTCCTTGTTGTCTCGTGTCCAGTGTAGTCCAAAGTTCTCACGTTTCTCGATGATGTAGCCTGTGATTGGCTTGCCGCCGTCATGCTGCGGCTCGGTCCATGTCAGGGTCATGTGATCACGGAAGATGTTATGGACTTCTGGTTTGCCTGGGGCACTTGGCACGGCTGTAGTAAATGGATACAGGTTAAAAATACACAATTAGAAAGTACGTTTAGAATGTAAATGCACACATCTTATAAATGTATTGAGATTTCTATCAGACATGTTATGCGTTATCCTGCTGATAAGTAATGACCTTTTGGAGCCGAAAGTTCAATGTAAACGAACGGTATACATACATGTACATGAGCATTCATTACACTGCACTTTTGGCTCCAAAACGTCATCATTTACCAACAGGATATAAGGCTCCCGGTATTATTATTATATTGCAGAGGAGGCTAAATGTCTACCTGATTATCTGGTTTGGATTCAAAGTTGAGCATATACAACTCATTGCCAAAACAAGATGTAGATGATGTCAAGTTTGTGAAATTTGTTATAGCTGGTAAACAGACGGAAACACTTCAAGTAAAACAGATGGAAACCTTTTCCTGAAAGTTTTATGCTTGCAGCAACTGAAAACACTACTTTGGTAATCTGATACTCCTTAAGCAAGACACTTAACCATTATTGCTTCGTCCTTCGGATGGGACTTAAAGCCGTAGGTCCTGTGTGTTGTGTAATGCACGTAAAAAAACCCAGTGACACTTATCGCAAAGAGAAGGGGTTCGCCCCGGTGTTCCTGGTTTGATCGGCTGCAGATTGCACCACAGCACCTTGTGAACCATTACATGGTGCTATGTAAAGGAACAAGTCTCATACTTCAAAAACGTAACTCATCATACCTTGCAGGAAAAAAATACTGAGCGCTCTGAGACGCCCATAGGGTGTGATAAAGCGCTAAATAAAAACTGCGTATTATTATTATTATTGTTATTTTATAACGGACTTCAAGACTCACAATAGAGGCTCTTGCAAGTGACTGCTTCTGTTCCTTCCAGTGGGCTTCCAACACCATTGATGTTCTCAGCACTGACTCGGAACTCGTACTCCATGTTCTCACTCAGTCCTTCCACACTGTAGGATGTCGAGGTTGCGTAAGTAGAGACCACCGTCCACAGCTTGCGTCCCTTCTCCCGTTTCTCTATGGTGTAGTATTCGATCTTGGAGCCGCCGTCTTCCCTTGGTGGTGACCAGGAGAGGTTGACTGAGAAGCGGCCAATGTCTGAGATCTCAAGAGGTCCAGTGGGCGGGCCGGGAACATCTGGAAATTGAACGGTGTGAATTAAGTCAAAAATTGAAGCAGCAGCATCATCAGCAGAGCCTAGACAGTTCCCTTGACTCTACTGTGATGATTCTCGCCACTCAAACTTTGTCTTTACAGCCACAGGCGATAATAGACCGATCCATTAAGCCCCGCCCACTGTGCACACGCACCATATGCACCAATGTGTTTAGCAGACTTTTGTCAGAATTGTGGCTGCGCAATCATGTCTGTGATTGGTCAATACAGCAAGGGCGAGGCTTAATGGATCGGTCTACTGATGATAAGCAGTGTTCTAAGCACAACTTGAGATGTTGTCACAAGATCTGATAGACTACCCAGTTTCTTTAACTTTCCTCATACCTGGTTCAATTCATTTAGGTTGTCAACAAATTTAAACATCACAAGGTCCTACCAATGGAGCAAGGTTACACAAATGTTTCTTTTTTCCAAATATTTATTTTGTACGTACAGTAACGTATACAGTGACAATGCATACATGTTCGATTCATTTAGGAAAGTGGTCCACTGGCCAAATGCCAGTTATAACACCTGCAAAGCGATGAAAATTATCTCTGAGTTGTCCCCTTATTTGATAGTATTGGGTTTATGGTCATTTTATGTGAACTTTGAAACACTTGAAAAATCGTTTAACTAATGCCATTCGAGTTGACTTTCCCCTAAAAGGTGACACTTACCGACAACAATGACGTGGATGTTAGCAGTGTGCTTGCCGGCCTCATTACTGACGGTCAGTGAGTATTGTCCAGTATCTGACCGGATGGTGCTCTTAATCACCAACTCAGTCCTTGTCTCCTGCTTCTCGATCTTAGTGCGAGTGTCTTCACTGATGCGTCGGTCGTGACGATACCACTCAGCGGTTGGGGTGGGGCATCCTGTGAAGGGTACGTAGAGGCGGAGGAGGTTGCCGGCTCGCACGGTGATGACATCCTTGAAGGCTGACAGGTCAATCTTGGGTTCAGCTGCAGACGAGGGGAGAAAAAAGAAAGTTGCATGACAAATTACTTTAAGCCAAAATGTCTGTTAAGACTCTTAAAGTTGTGAGCAATTCATAACAGGAATTATCACGATGGCCCATGTATTGGATTCAGGAAATGCCAGCTTTCTGAAGTGGAGATGTGATTGACCTCACACATTAACATCATTACACCGTCTTCAAAGTAAAACAATGATGGAATTAGGTTGGGCCTTCATTTAACCTGTATGAGAGAGAGAGAGCCCAAGACCAATGGTCTTATATGTATAAGGTCTATAGAGGATAAGAAGGACACCTACATTTGACTTTGACTGTTGCTTCTGTGTAGGTATCTCCGCATCGGCAGGAGTACTTCCCGATATCTCTCGGTCCCACATCTCGGATCACCAGAGCTCTGCGTTGACCCTCCCTGATGATGCTGTGTCTGTCTATGGCAAAGATCTGCACTCCATCCATGAACCATTTCACCTCTGCCTTGGCGTTGGAAATACGGCACTCTAGAGTCACTGTCTTGCCTACTTTGGAGGATATGTCCGTTAAGGGTTCTGTGAATTCAGCAGTTTCTGTTGAGAGAAAAAATTAAATCTAGTATTGAAAGTGACCAAATGAAGGTATATTTGTAGTCTAAATAGCTCAAAGTGACCAACCAAAGGTAGAAATCCACCCTAAATATAAATTGACCAAACAAAGGTAGCAGTTATACCTCACCCGTAGTGTTTTCAAGAAAATAATATACAAAATATTAGTAAATATATTTTGCCATGATAACTGTGTCAACAACCTTCCTTAAACTGTCTCAGAAACAAATTTACCTATTGGGGTCTTAGCAGCAGCAGGAGCAGAGGGTCTGCTCATGGGGCCAATGCCGGCCTCATTCTCGGCGGCGACTTGGAACTCATACTCTCTACCCTTGATGAGATTTTTCACTGTGAAGTTAGACTCCTTTAGGACCTTCCTGGTGGCTCGCATCCAGCGGATACCAGAGGTCTCTTTCATCTCCAGGATGTAGCCGGTGATCTCTGAGCCTCCGTCGCTGCGGGGAGGTCTCCAGGAGATGGTCATGGAGGTATCTGTAATGCCGGAGACTTCAGGGGTACCTGGTGCTTCAGGAACATCTTGAAAAGCACAAGAGTATGACATATGTTTTTATTTAATATTATTGACAGAATAAATTCAATAGATTCAAAACAACATAGAGATAAAACCTTTTTCAGCAGCTGGCCCCAAACTGTAAAAAAATATTACCAGTAGCCTTCTCTCACCATTTTTAAGAAATGTTTCATTTTAGAAACCTTAACTTCTTTGTTCTTTTTGTACATTGCTTTGGTCTCTTTGTATAAGCACTTTATAAAAACCTTATATTATTTTAAATCAAAACGATTTACAATATTTTTTCATAAAATTTTAAGAGAATCCCGTGTTATCCCGTGTGCCCTATAAGAGCAAGCAACAGACTCAAGTAAAGTTCAGTTCTTGACTGGGGAAAGGTCTCTGTTGAAGTAAAACATTTCAAAATTCAGAGGTTTCCTTTTTATCCTTGAACATTATTGACATATCACACATCCAATATGTGCATCCATTTTTTTCAACAAGCAGTTGTTAACTGAACTTTATTTGAGCTTTTTACAACTTTTCCAGCCTGGCTTACCGAATGGACTCTTGACAAGGACTGCATCAGTGCTGTCCAGAGGCTCACTCTGTCCGTATTTGTTCTCGGCACGGACTCTGAATATGTAGCTCTTGCCATCTATCAGGCCGGTCACTGTGTATCGGATGCCTCTGACTGATCCTGACACGCGCGACCACGTCAGGCGGTGATCTGCCTCACGTTTCTCAAGGATGTAATTGGTGATAGGACTGCCGCCGTTGTCGATGGGTGGTTGCCATGACAGAGTGACAGAGTCCTTTGTGATGTCGCTCATGTTGAGGGGGCCCTCAGGTGGGCTTGGCTTGTCTGATTATGAAAAATATTGCCAGATGGTTTTACAAAAACTTAACATAAAAGTGAAGCATTGAGTAGGAACTAATTATACTTCTGTCAAAAATAAGAAAGAATGACAAATTATCCCAAGTATAAGGATATCTTAGGCTGTCAGTATGAATCTGTCCAGATTTTCTACTCCGTCATTTTAAATTAAACATAATTATTACATTTCCTTTCATTCTGGTGAAGGCAATACATAAGCAGAAATGAAAATTGGTTGAGAAGTATATTTTTAAAATCTATATTTCTGTCTACCTTGATGTTGTAATGCAACTTTAGAGCTAAATTTGTTATCTAGCTTTCATCTCATGTATATTCATTGTAGACCATTGGGTTTATATTTTTAAATTTTGCAAAAATAAGTTTTAAATTAATACTAATAATATTCTAAACTGAAATGTTTGCACACAACTTTTTACATTATGAAGGAAAAGCTGCTTTCTATTTTTCTATGGAAATTAAAACTTACCAAGAACAGACACTCTGATGGTTGCACTATCAGAGCCAGCTTTGTTGGTCGCTGTTACAACATAGGTTCCTCCATCTCCCTTCTCGATATTCTTAACGGTCAAACCGGTGCTGAAGTCGGACGTGGTCGTACGGACTCTCATGGCATCGGTCACCAAGTCTGACCCGTCCCTGGTCCAAGTGACAGTCGGAGTAGGTTTGCCTCGGCAGGGTATGTCAAGGTGCAGGATGGACCCAGCACGCACTGTGACAGTGTCTCGATACATGTTGCCAAGCTCGAGTTTTGGGGCAGCTAGGAGCAGGTGATGGAAATGAAGAAGAGATAAGTTAGTAACAACAGCAAGGGTTGGAGTCGAACTACAGTAAGTTAATCTCATAACTACTGAAATTGCTAAGCAATTTGCTCATAAATGTAATGACTTTTAATCTACTAAAATGAATGAATACAATACTTGAATAAAATACAGTCGTGGTTACAGACAATTTTGAATTTGTTTTTTTTATTGCAACAACTGAAATTGAAAAATGTGCATTATAGATGATCCATGATAGTCAGTTTTTTTTTAACCAAGGCACTGGCATAAATCTAGAAGTCCAAAAAATGTAAACTTAAACTTAAAAACAAGAGTATTCTCTGCACATTAATGATACATATGAGATGATTATAATATCTTTAATTTCTTAAAACATCTGTGGCCGGGAATTTCATCTTTGAGAGGGCAAGGCCATTTTTATTTTGCAAAGGGCATTTTCATTGGAAAGTCTATGGGAAACGTTTGAAGGGGCACCAAGGCCAAGACCAGGGCAACAGAGGCCATGGCCTCTGTAGCCTCCACGTAATTCCAGGCCTGGTGAACCACCGACAAGAACAAGAACAATTATAAAACTCCTAAATTGTCTTCTGTAATGGCTTGGAATTAAAATTCTGAGGCTTGGTAGTATCGTTAGTTCAAGGTGTATTAATAGAGAGATACATACCTGCCGGGCGTTCAACCAATACAGGCTTTCGTGTCACTGCAGGTTCGCCAACCCCAGCCTTGTTAACAGCGCTCACTCGGAACTCATACTCAGTCCCATGGATGAGCCTGGGCACTTTGTAGCTTGCGTCGGTGACAGGGGCTCTGTTGACTCGATTCCACGTACTTGATTTGTCTCGTTTCTCAATGATGTAGCCAGTGATTGGTGCACCACCATCGCTGGAAGGAGGTGACCAAGACAGAGAGACGGAATCTGCATGGATGTTGGACACTGACAGGGGTCCGGGCTGGCCTGGGACTTCTACAGTTTGAAACGTCAAGGAAAACAATATGATAAAATGTTTAAGTTCTTGGGTTGTCCTAAACAGTAATGCATTAGCTTTTCAGTAAAACTTTCAAATATTTTGCCATACATTTTCTACTGATGGAGTTTTATCAACTTTCTTCAAACTGCAATTGTTCTTTGTTAAGAATTTGATAAGTGATTAATTGGTGATGGTAATAGAAAATCAATGAATAATATTAAATAACAAAAATTGAAATGCTACATCTGCTTGAAACCATGGCACTGTATAAGAAATTATTATACAATGTACTTTGTTTTCTCAAAAACAAAACAACCTAATCCGATGAAATTTTGAAAGGATTGTTCTTTGTTGTTTGGTGTATTTACTGAAAACTATACTTTACTGAAAACTACTACATGAACTCCTCTCTAAACCAATGACATTATCAGGCCATTAACAGAACAGAAATAAATATATTATTAAATTGAGCATCTCATGATTTTGCCATTTCAAACAGGAATTTTCACAAAACAATAACTACTAACCGTAATCTCCTTTGGGAACGACCTTCTCTCCTTCCAGAGGCTCACTGACACCGGATTTATTCTCAGCTCGAACACGGAACTGGTACTCGCTCTCCTCTGTCAGGCCTGACACCCTGTGCATGGTCTCTGTCAGGGCGGCGGACACCTTGGCCCATGCTCGCATACTGGTCTCACGTTTCTCCAGGATGTAACCGATGATCTGGCTGCCTCCATCGTCAGAGGGTGCGCTCCAGGAGAGGGTGACATCATTGCTGCCGAGACGAACGACCTAGGGGAGGAGAATTAAGAAGATAAAGATGTATCAGCCATTTATAAATGTATATCCTGGTTGAACAGAAAATGTATATCCTGGTTGAACAGAATGACATAAAGTAATGCCATAATGTACTATTGTACTACCAATGAACCTGACAACACATTCGTATAACCCCCCCTCAAAAAACAAAAAACAACAACGCCTGTTTCTTCCTTTAAGTTCTGCAGTACTTGACTGATGACAACAACTTCTTACTGTTTCTTTCAAGGGTCATCACCCATCACATCAAAATTGTGCCTCACGTAACTGTTAATTCTAACAGATGTATGGATACAATGTAGTATTATCATTGTTTTTAGAACCACTTTACCTGCAGAGGTCCTTCAGGTGGACACGGCCTGTCGACAACTTTGACTGTAACAGTAGCGGATGCTTCTCCGGATTTATTGGTCGCTGTGATGACGTAATCTCCACTGTCACCACGTTCAGAGTTTCTGTTGTTCAGGACGGAGCCAAACTCATTGGTCTCAATGCTGATCCTGAGGGATCTATCGACGACGTTGGTGTTGTGGGTCCATTTGATGGTTGGTACTGGGGTGCCTTTGTAAGGTACCTCGATACGGAAGGAGGTACCAGCTCTCACAGTGATAACTCGCTGATACTTCAGATCCAATTCCAATTTCGGAGGTACTGTTTGAGGGACAAAGATGTGAAATTTGATAAAATTTTGTTTAACTCCTCACAAAATGTTTTTTTTGGGGTGCTACAATGAAAGATATTTCTAACTTGTTCCATCACAAGTTCTTTTGTTTGCTAAATTCTTTTTGTTTTCATATTCTACAAATTAATGTGATATCCATAATAACGAGCGTTGCCACGAACCTCCTAATTGGACTGTTTATAAAAACCACTAACTAAGGTATCTCAACTTACCTGGTGGGTTTTCAGCGATGGCACTCTGCGATGGCTCACTTGGGTTACCTGTTCCTGCCCGGTTCACCGCCGAGACCCTGAATTCATACTCAGCCCCACGCAGCAATCTTCCAACCTGAAATGATAACACCAAAAAAAGTTTGAAGTAAGTCAACAATCTCGATCGTTCTTTCAAAATTCAACAAGACATTGTTAATACCTAGGTGATTTACTGAAACAGTGACAAATTAATAAAACATTATTAGAGTGATTTCTTTCATCAAAATGCAAAAATGATTATGAGTTGATTAGCTGACCTTAAATGTGGTGTCTGGAGTAGGTGTGAGGGTTGCTTTAACCCAACGAGGACTGGTAGTCTGCCTCATCTCTACGACATAGCCACTGACTGGTGCCCCACCATCATGAAGTGGAGGACTCCATGATAGAGACATTGAATCCACGGTAATGTCCGACACATCTGGGGCATCAGGGGCATCTGGGACAACTGAGGGAAGAGGGATACAAGAAAAGTGTCAGAAAAAAGCAATTCAGCATTGACATGAAAAAACAAAAGTTACAATATGTTCTGCAAAGGGAACAGACCTTGGTATGGTGGAGCCGTCTTTTGTTTTTCCCCTATTCAAATCCATGCAACCAAATTGAAGTTCATTCAAGTTCATAGAATGATTGCAATTTGAGAATTAATGTATTGGGATTCTGTTATAGCGTGAATCACTTCGCAGTCTTTGTTAATTGAATGAAAATACAACACCAATTCGAATTAGAATTGAACTGTACATATAGTTATGAGCTTTTGCTAGTAAAGCGATCATGTAAATGAATTGTATATTATTGTAAATATATTTGATTGTTTCCGTTGTTAATTTATTTCTGCATATTGTCATGTCTTCCATGTCACAACTATGACCCCAACGGGTCGGTTGTGACAGGCAAAATAGCTAGATGTCGTTTTTGTGTGATGGGAATCAGTATAGACTGTGCAAGAACCTTGGATTCCCATGTACATTGCTTCAACATGTAAAAGGAACAAAACCATGGCTCAATTTCACAAAACACTAAGATTCATCTCATGATGACTTGTTAGTATTGCCACAGTGATTTGTATTATGACATCACTCTTTGCTTAGCAATTAAGATTGATTCACACTTAAGGTCAATTTTAGCTCTTTGTCAAATTGAGCGCTTCAAAGGATCCCTGCATTGAAATACCAGCGAGACTTGCACAGTCTATTTACAGGTATTATGAAGAAAAAAAATGGTGGCAGCTTCATGAAGTTTTTTATTTTGACCTATGTGTATGCACTCACCATATTGCCCTTTTGGTGTAACATCCTGGCCCTCCAGAGGTTCACTAATACCGAACTGATTCTGGGCAGTCACCCTGAATTGATAACGCTTGTATTCCTTGAGCCCAGTTACTCTGTATGTGAGATCAGTAATGTTCTTATCGGTCACAGGCTTCCACTTGAAGTCAAGTTCTCCCTGCTTCTCTACAATGTAGTTAAAGATGCGGCTACCACCATCATCCTGTGGGGGACGCCAGGAAAGTGTGACGGCATTCTCCGTCACGTCTGTTTGTTCCAAGGGGCCACGAGGCGGGCCAGGCTTGTCGAAGATCTTGATCTGAATGCTTGCAGAGTCGCTCCCTGCATCGTTTTTGACTGCCACGGTGTAGTTACCGGCGTCAGACCTCTCACAATTCTTGATGATCATCGTGACGGCTCGGTCACTCGTCTCAACCTTCATCCGGTGGGAGGAGGGTAGTGAGGCACCCTCTCTTGTCCAAGTTGTCCTCGGAATTGGAAAGCCAGTGTAGGGTACGACTGCTTTGACAGTGGTGCCCACCTTTGCCGTTATTGGCTCGGTGATTTCCCCAAGTTTTGGTAAAACTACGATTAAAAAAATTGTTTACAATATTATAATATCAATTGAAGTTTGTAAATTACAGAGCACTAGTTCAACTTCTACTTCAGTGAAAATTTTGTTTGTCACCTTTTAAAAAGTATAAGGCACAATTTCATATTATGATACACAGACAAGACAAGAAGACCAAAACAATGATATATTTTTTAATTTCAATTCTTTAAGAAATTTTTTTTCAGCCATTTCCGTACCTATTGAGAAACATAAAAAACTCACCAGAGGCTTCCTGAGCCTTCACTCTCACAGTCGGCTCACTAGGAGTTCCCAAACCCATTCTGTTCTCAGCAACGATCCTGAATTCATACTCTCCTCCGCGAGTGAGCCTGGTCACTCTACAGGATGTCTCATCCCCTCCGATGACTGCCACCTTGGTCCAGTAGATGCTGGTGCGATCTTTCTTCTCGATGACGTAACCGGTTATTTCAGCACCACCGTTGAATGACGGCGGTAGCCATGAGAGGCTGACTGAGTCAGATGTTGTGTCAGTGACCTGGGGTGTGCTAGGTGGTCCAGGAACATCTGGTAAAAGGAACGGATTATTTCCTTAAACTTCATTGTATTCAAAAATCTTCTATAACAACATAGAGCAGGGAAAGTGCTGATTAGGCAGAAAATATTGTTCAATAAATTTCTGCCATGAAAAATCAAATGGAGAATCGGTCACAAATACTTCAGTTGACATGGTATTTTGGCTGGTAAGAAAAAATGGTTTCGTAATTGGCTACTTCTTTTGCTTCAGCAGCTCTAGAAAACTTGACCCAGAGAGAATAATCTATACTGCTGACTCTTAATGCACCAAGAGGTTCCTAAAGGTCAGGTCTAAGAAAATTCAAAATTTATAAAGACTTCAGATTAGTCATTAAATTCAGTTAAATTTAAATATTTTAGTTAAAGCTATTGAACTATAATCAGAAAGGAGCAAAAATTTGAGAGTTAACATGTGTACCAATTTGACTCTCAATGTACTTTACAAACTCCGCCAGACTTACCATACTTGCTCTTGATCAAGATGGACTCTGTCCCTTCCAGTGGCTCACTCTCACCGATCTTGTTCACAGCGATTACCCTGAACGCATACTCGGTGCGCTCAATCAGATTCTGAACCGTGCAGGTGGTGTCGCTGATGCGCTGTGTGATACGAGCCCAGGAGGTTCTCTTCGTGTCTCGTTTCTCCACGATGTAATGAGTGATTCTGCTTCCTCCATCCTCCGATGGCCGATTCCAGGAGAGAGTTACACAGGTCTTGTCCATGTCATGAGTTTCTATTGGGCCACGTGGTGGGCCTGGTCGATCAAGAACCTTGAGTTGGGATGAAAGTTCAACGATAATGTCAAGATAAGTTTCTGATTTGGAATAATGAATTTATATTGTACGAATTCCGTATGAATATGTTCAAATATGCATCACATACGAACAACATGCTGTTAAGAGAGGGTGCATTACACAGCCAATCTAGAACCAAGTGGTCAATCCCTTTCTCTTCCTTGAATTGATTAAGTTATACGTCCCATCCAAAAGATGCCTGCCTGATATTGAGAAGCCCTATCATGCCCCATACAAGCCACCAAACATGGATTGATCTTCAATCCAAATACCGACCACAGTCAATGGTGTTTAACTTGGGGATTGCACCACTGGCTCTTTCATTGAGCTGATTGTCTTGGACCGATTTCAGTCCTTCAAATAACTACATCAGCATTGATAAGAGTCATTGGCTATGAGAAAGCCTGAATTTAAAACATGTACATGTATGTGCATCAGTTATTGCACAGCAACCCAGCTACACCAGCACCAGCCTGGCTGGACTAATAACCATGTTAGGTTGGAGATGGTAGGCATTCTATAACAACAGAAAGCTGAAACACAAATTGTTACAAAGTCATTTCAACTCATCAACACATGTATTGAATACCATTTTTTTGATATTCACAAAAGTCTTAAACAAATTTTTTTCAAGATAATGCATTCAAGTCTCAAGACAGAAAGTCTGAAACTGGTAAGACATTTTGAAACTCCTGTTGTAGATTTCGCCTTTAAGTTGGAAGTTTCTCATTCGTGCATCAGTCACCCACTATACTATTTTGTTAGGAATTTTATAGAATCGCGTACACTCACCTGCACATGAATGATTGCCGTCTCACTTCTTATCTTTTTCAAGATAATGCATTCAAGTCTCAAGACAGAAAGTCTGAAACTTGGTAAGATATTTTGAAACTCCTATTGTAGATTTCGCCTTTAAGTCGGAAGTTTCTCATTCGTGCATCAGTCACCCACTATACTATTTTGTTAGGAATTTTACAGAATCCCGTACACTCACCTGCACATGGATGATTGCTGTCTCGCTTCCAGCCGAGTTGCTAACAGTGAGTTTGTACGCTCCTTCGTCCGCCTTCACGCAATTCTTTGCAGTCAAGACGGTCTCACGGTCAGTGGTCTCGATCTTAACCCTTGTAGAGGACACCAGAGAGACACCATCTTTGTCCCATTTGACCGTTGGCTTTGGCTTGGCTTTGTAGGGTACATCCAGATGGAATGTGGTACCAGCTCGGACAGTCAGCGTCTCGCGGTATTTGTTCAGATCAAGCTTTGGAGGTACTGTGTAATAATTAAAAGTAATTTCCCATTGTTATTTTTGACCTATGCCGACCAAAGGACAGTATATTTAAGACAAAGTATAGAATTGGAAATATATACCAAAAAATTACTAGTCTCCATTTTAAAGCTGACTGCATTTCTTACCAGTACCAATCCTCTAGAGAAATATTTCTGTCTGAAATAATGTCTAGATCTTGAAATAGCACATAATGAAGACTCCACCAGTCACTCTTGCGTGATTGCAACAATAAATATAATCTGATATGAATATGCACAAAATGACATTTTCACAGGTTGGTGGAGTGAAAACTAGAGGATGGGATTGAATTTGCTCTTCCTAAAAACAATGATGAATTTTCACTTTAGGCCAGTTTTGAAATGGTAATTTCAATTTGGCTGAAATAAGGTTAAGATCTTTTCAATGGTCCAAGGGACAAATGCCACTAAAATTGCAAACATCCTTAATTTTAATAAAATAGTTCAGTCAATTTTAAATTCGCAAGATAAGGTTACATTTTAATTCACACTTTTAACTAGTGCACATTCAGCCTTCTTTCCAGTTGATTTACTTTTTACCCAGCACTGGCTTACGATAAGGACGACCGTTTTCGAAGTACTTTGAGAATTCTGTGGCATAACAATTTCATATGTTAAATCACTCTTTCGTACAAATTTGAAAAAAGGCCTTTAAACTTTTTAAATGACTCTCACCAGCAACACCCTTGGCGTCGGTAGCATCGCTTGGCTTGCCCGGTCCTGCTTCGTTGACAGCACACACTCTGTACTGATACACAGCACCCTCTGGAATATCTCTCACAACAAAAGTGCAACCCGAGATGGGTTCCTTGGTGATTGGAGTCCAGCGTGAGGTGTAGCGATCAGCTCGCTCGATGATGTAGCCGGTGATCGGGTTACCACCATCGCTACTTGGTGGAGTCCATGAAAGGTTGAGTGAAGTTCGAGTCACATCTGAGATCTCAGGAGAACCTGGGGCACCAGGTGCATCTGTAAACAAGAAAAAGAGGCCTTAAATGTCAGAAAAAATAATATGAAAGATATTTTTATTGCTAAATTTTCTTTTGACTCTAAACTACATTCATAATAGAGACTACAATTATTATTATTGTTATTATTATTATTATTTATTTGACATCAACAAACAAAATGCAAACATAAAACAAAATGCAAAAACACAACATAAAGCCAAAAAGTGGCTGATAAACAACAAAACGAAGTAAACGAAAGCAAAAAAAAATACAAAATATACTGCATGAAATACGCTGAAAATGCAGAGGACTAGCACGTAATGTGGGGCTCTACTAGATATAAAAATACGCACATAGCACAAAATCAACAGAGAAGATTATATGGGTCAGGGGTCACAAAAGCTGCTGCTTGGAAGCATGCAACCCCACACATAAATAAAGCACACAAACTAAAATAGTAAATACATAAACAAAATTCATACATAAAAAATAAAGAAATAAATAAATAGAATAATATGGTTTAAATAGTAATCATAAACACAATTCCTTGTGGATTGTTTTCCAGAATAGTTGGAAAGCAGTGAGTATATATTGCTTATCACACAGCAAAGTAAAATCAAAGTAATGTTTGTTATCCTCGAGGCAATTTTCACATCAATTAAACTGATCATTTTCACACAATAATGGTTGTCTTAAACATGAAAACAACAATCGTCCAATCAAAAAACCACTCCCTTATAAGGGCTGTGTCGTCATGATTATAGCAGGGCTTTGGCTGAAGTCATTAGAACCATTTTAAAGGGGCTGTGTCGTTAGCCTGTGGCTGTGCATGGAAAGATGAACTCTCACCCAGAAACTGCACACGCTTGCGGTCAAATCGCAAAGGGTGCCGTGAAAAAAAACTGTGATGTGACTGCCGGCCCACACGTAACTGGGTTATTCCATTTACTGCTTTAATCATGATGACACAGCCCCTTTAACACAAAGTTTAACCAAAACCTTCCTTTGAATATTTTTTTCCCCTAATATACAAAAGCCCTCAATCACATTTTATTCAAAAGTTCCTCACAATCCATCATTTTGAGTATTCAGTAATCGATCACAAATTTAAGAACTTACCATACGGAGCCTTGGCAACCACTGGCTTACAGGGCTCGCTCGGCGGTCCGACTCCGGCCTTGTTCTCAGCGCTCACTCTAAACTCGTACTGGCTACCCTCTCGTAAACTGGTCACCGTGTACTCTAGTTCGTGGATTGAGTGAGAGGTGACTCGAGTCCACTTGAAGCCAAATGCTTCTCGTTTTTCGAGGTGGTACCCGGTGATCTTACTCCCTCCATCTGAGAGTGGAGGGGACCAGGAGAGTGAGACTGTCGACCTTGAGGTGTTGGTGATGATAGGTGCACCAGGCTTGTCAGGAGCATCTGTAATTATGGAGACAAAAAAAAATACACTTAGTTGACCCTCATACTGCCCGACTATTTATTATCATCCACCTACTTTTTTAATGAAAGAAAGACTATGCCAGACTGCAATATGATATTACGTGGTAAGTGCATCTTAAGGCTACACAGAATGTTCTCTTCGTCGTAGATGTAAAAAACTGTTGTTATATTTTATCTAAATATTTGCTTGTGTGCCAGCTAGACAGGAAAGTCTAGGTGTTTTGGAAACACATGCTTTGTATATTTGATCCCAATTTATGGATGTATATAATTAAGATAGAGAAAACTTAAAGAGGCAGCCTAATGTAGCTAGGGCGTTGTTTGCGCAGGTGCACTACACCTGTGCGAAAGTTCCATGAGTGCTTTGAAAACACATGCGTGGTAGACTGTTACACATGGGACAGTCTACTACGCATGCGTATTTACCATGTGCGTGAATAGCGGAACACGCCGAATGGACCAGTGAGAATTTGGCTCTCGATCATGAATATGTATGAGGTGTAGTAATAGTAATTTTAATCCAGGAATGGATAAAACCTAAAGGACTTACCATAAGGAGGCTTTGCCATCCTAGTGTGTGAAGCGTCACTCGGTTCTCCGAATCCAGCCTTATTTTCAGCCAAGATCCTGAACTGGTACTCCGACTTCTCCACCAGATCGCGTACTGTGTAAGATGTCTCTTTGATGCTTAACTGATTCACTGGTACCCACCGCAGAGCTAGCTTCTCTTTCTTCTGGATGACATAACCGATGACAGAGGAGCCTCCGTCGGACTGTGGAGGAGACCACTCCAAATGCATGGAAGTGGCTGTGACATCGGTGATGTTTGGCATACCAGGTGGGCCAGGAACATCTGAAAATTAAAAAAACAACGAATAGTTTAATCATTTTTCTATTTTTGTTCCTACCACAAAACTTGGTAATGCTTTTTACTGCTTATATGAGCCCTTATTGAATTTCAAAAGTTAAGCACCAGGGCTTTTCAACAAATATTGCAAACAGCAGTATGGTGAAGCTTCCAAAGACTTTTGACTTTTCTCACCATATGGTGGTTTGGCAACCGTTGGTTTACTAGCTGAGCTTGGTTTTCCATTGCCTGCTTTATTGATGGCGATCACACGGAACTGGTACTCCGTCCCTTCACGCAGGCCTCCGATCGTTCCAGAGGTACCAGTGAACTTGTCTACTTGTGTCCAGCGGGTGCTGAATGGCTCTTGCTTCTCAATGATGTAGCCTGTGATTGGACTGCCACCATCGGAGGACGGAGGTGACCAGGAGAGCGTCATGGAGTTACCAGTGACGTCTGTGACTGTCGGGGAGGCGGGAGTACCAGGCACTCCTGTTGTGATGCAATGGGACCAAAAAAGTCTTTAACTTATCAGTTTGGATGAATTGATCTTAACAATGGCTGTATAGCAACAGAAAGTAAAACTACCATCAATGTATGTCCACTAAAAAGTTTCTTCAATTTTGGGTTGAACAAAGAAAAAAAGTTAATGCTTAGCAAAGGGAATCTTTGTTAATTACAAAATCAAAGGTTCTTTAAGTTAGGTCCAAAAGCAAAGTAACAATCAAAAAGAGAGAAAAGGTCCTTGCACAAATTTTAAGGAAAAGGAGATAACTTGTAGGGAATGAGAGACAAAACGAATGAAAGATTACCACAAAAATAAGTACAGTTGGAAAATAAAATGGGCATCACAAGTTGATGAAAGAAACTCACCAAATGGAGATTTGATTACAGTTTGCCGTGTGGGTTCGCTCGCCTTTCCTACACCAGCCTTATTCTCAGCAGTCACCCTGAACTCATACTCGAGTCCTTCCTTCAAGTCGGGCACCACCATCTCGGTTTCTGGCACCGAGTAACGATTAACTCTTGACCAGCGCGTGCTGTACTGATCCTTCTTCTCAATGATGTAGCCGGTGATGGCTGCTCCTCCATCAGATCTGGGTGGGCTCCACGTCAATGTAGCCGAGTTTGAAGTTGTTTCTTTCACATTGACATCTTCAGGAGAGTCTGGGACATCTGGGGTAAAGAAGGAAGTTTGCATTGTCATATTCCAACCTCAACAACGATATTTCATAAATATAATTCTGTTACGTCATCTGAACAGAGTCCAAGGGATTTACATAGG
Organism: Marthasterias glacialis; assembly: GCA_911728455.2. Lineage (NCBI taxonomy): Eukaryota > Metazoa > Echinodermata > Asteroidea > Forcipulatida > Asteriidae > Marthasterias > Marthasterias glacialis. The sequence goes on from OU452223.1 coordinate 14,564,740, forward strand.
AAGTGTGGAAATCTAAGGTAAAACTGAGATCATACAATTTTGTTTTAACTAACAACCATCTTTAAAATATTTCTCAAAAATATCTTCCTGAGTAAAAAAAGCAAGATTACAAAAGACTACAGAACCACTCACTGTATGGAGGCTTGGCAGTAGATGGCTCAGATGGCTCACTTGGTTTCCCAACCCCTGCTTGGTTCTCAGCGCTCACTCGGAACTCATACTCATTTCCAGTCTTGAGATCTGTGGCTTTGAAGGTGGTCTCTGTAACAGTGAACCGGTTTACTTTCTGCCAGCGTGTGCTGAAGCGATCTTTCCTCTCGATGATGTAACCGATGATCTTGTTACCCCCATCAGAGAGTGGTGGAGTCCAGATGACAGTCATTTCTGTAGTGTCGGCTTTGGTGACCTCAGGTTTACCTGGGGCTTCAGGAACATCTAATGGGAATAAGGAAGAGGGAATAACCAACATAAGGTCTTTTCACACCATCAAGCTCCAATTCATGCTGAAAGCTACACGGTTCCAATCCAGGTTGACTTCATAAAATTTCAACACAGTTCAAATCCACTCTGTCCTCTGTCCAACACAGAGATTTTTCATAGTGACAAAAGGCCTATAAAAAAATGTAAATTTTAAGTCACACTGTTCTCTACATGACAAACGTACTCTGCTTGACATTGTTTATCAATATTTAAGTCTAGTCCCCTGTCCTAGAAAATCATTCCATTGAAGTCAAAGTTAAGGAACATTATTGGTCTGTACTGGATAAGACATCTTCACTGTATCTGTGTGGTGGCTAGTCTGGAGCATGTCATGGAACTTTTAAATCTCTAGGGTAATGTCCTTCGGTGGGATACCAAATCCGTAGCTCTAGCTTATTGACAAATAAATGTAAAATGTAAAAGCACACTTATTGTGAAAGAAGAGGGGCATGCAATGGTATTGCATTGGTAGTTATTTGCATCGTAGTAGTTTGTAATCATTTTAAAATAACTGTCATTTTCTTCTTCCTCTCAATCCATTTCAAGCTGTACCACTCAAGGACATTTTAAAATACAACATCATGTGTACAAACCGTATGGAGGTCTTGCCACCCGAGCAGCCGATGGTTCGCTTACTCTACCAACACCAGCCTTGTTCTCAGCACTGACTCTAAACTCATACTTCTTGTCTTCAGTCAAATCTCTGACAGTGTAGGTGGTGTCTTTGATGGGCTCCCTGTGCGTCTTCACCCAGCGACTGGTGCTGAGGTCGTGTCTCTCGATGATGTAGCCGATGATTGGGCTGCCTCCGTCGCTAACGGGCGGAGTCCAGGACAGGGTCATCGAAGATTCTGTGGATTCCAGGATGGTGGGAGAACTTGGCGCATCTGGAACATCTGAGAATTGGGTTAAATTGGGAGGTTAATCGCTGATCTAAACAAAAAACTGCATTCATTAAGTTTTATATTTGAGCAGGGCTGTGTTTGTGTTCTTGATTATTGATAAATAAGACAGCAAAACAGTGCTTTGAACAAGCATAACAGACCGAAATGTAACCCTGCACCTAAAATTTTTAAACTAATATTCTGCCATTTTTGAAGTTAAATATAGGAAGAAAGGATTCCAGTGTTCTAGTGCACGAGGATGCAAATCTCATTCAAGTCACACATTCCGACATGTTGATTTATTTAACTTCCCACAGATTCAGACACTCACCATAGGGAGCCTTTGCAGTAAACCTGTCACACTGGTCGCTTGGTTTACCAACTCCAGCCTTGTTGACTGCACAGACGCGGAACTCATAGTTATTGCCTTCAGACAGTCCACGCACAGGGTACGAAGTTGCATCGGCATTTACCTAGTTACACAAAAGAAAAAAGACCCTTATACTCAAGCACAAAGAAAAACCAAATTCTAAACACAAACGTGTTTCGGTGAGTCGGTGGTAGAAGCAACTTTTTGAATATCATGGGTTCTACAGAAGTCAAATAGTTTCTGTACCAGACTCTGGAATAATATTAAGATCACATGTATAATTTCACCAAAGCTGTTTGCTGATGATGCTAGATTGGGTAGGCTTTTCAGATATTTTTTTTCAATAAATTAAGTACCTCATCGAGCTTCGTCCAACGTTTCGCAAACTTATCCTTCCTCTCAATGACATAACCTGTCACATCAGCACCACCGTTATTGCTGGGGGCTGACCAATTCAAGAGGGCGCTGTTAGCTGTGATGTCAGATACGATGGGGGCGTCAGGAGAGCCGGGAACATCTACGAGGGAATTCAAAATTGTAGAATGACCACAAGTCAATTGACAAATTAAGAAAAAGTCTGGCCCATTTTGACACTTAAGATACCACAGCGGCTGCAAGTGGCTAGTATCAAAATGCCACAGTGGCTGAAAAGGGCACAAGATTTGACTTATCTTTATTTACTGAAAAGTCTATATTATAAGGGAATGTCCTGAGTTAACAATATTTCTAATGTTTCCCATTTCAGCACAATATCTATCATTTCCAGAATGTAACAAAGTTCATGTTCATTTTTTTTTCCTAGACATTTTCACTAAATAAAATCAGCAAAGTCTGGGCATATGACGATAACAATAATGGACATATACATTGCACATATGTATCTGCTAATTTAGAAGCTCATGGTTCATAAACATCATTATCCTGGCCATTGGGTCAGTTACTTCATTCCTTAAACCATCTCAGCTCTTTCTGGAGTATGCAACCTGTGCTACAGGAGTCATCTCTGCCCTCACAGGTACCCATTTACCCCTGTGTGAAGAGATGCAATTACAGTCAAGTGTCTTACCCACAGACGAACCCACACCCCTGTCAACTTTGCCCCCAGATTTGAGCTCGGGAGCACTAGACCAATCGGCCATGACATGCCATAAAAATCATTCAGAAATCCATGGTTAAGGATTTATCATTCCATTTTTTCAATTTCATTTCAATTTATTCGCCAGCAAACATAAAAAAAAAATTACAATAAAAAGATCTACATTAAACACAGAAATTAGAGAGATTAGGCATTCAGAGAAATAAAATAATCAGATCTATCACTGGTTATCACAAAGACAGCCATGGAAAGGTCTATATTTACCATAAGGTGGTTTGGCAATAGCCTGATCTGAGGGTTCACTGAACTTCCCAACTCCGGCCTTATTCTCAGCAGCCACTCTGAAGACGTACTTGCTTCCCTCTGAGAGGCGAGTAACCGTGTGAGTGGTCTCAAAGATGGATGTATTCACCTTTGTCCAGCGCGTTGCAAAGTCTTGTCTCATCTCAATGATGTAGTTAGTGATGGGACTACCGTTATCAGAAAGGGGTGGAGACCATGATAGGACCATGGAGGTGGAATTGATGTTGGAGATCTGTGGCATGCCTGGAGCATCTGGTGCATCTGAAAGAATCAAAACACAAGATATGATTTGAGTCATGTTTCATTTCAACAGATCTATGTAAAATTACACTGGTGTCAACATATAAAAAAATGGTCAAAACTGCAGCACACGAATCTAGATGTCTAAATTACAACAAAAACCTGAACATTTATAAGAAACTCGCATCAGAAATCCACCACACAGTATAAATGATTAACAACATTAGATGCAAGTTGATTTGATAGACAATTAATATGCATTTTGGAGTGAGTCATTGCAACCAATGAGTAAAGTTAAAACCTCCAAAGGTTTGATACTTCCATACTTCAAACTGGTAGTCAAGCAAGCTATTTCCAACAGTATTCAATATTTTTGGAACACTTTTATCTGATGAAGGTTGAGAAAGTCATACATCATCATCAGATTATGCTTTATAAGGCAATATTTGATCTGGCTTTTTCACACTATAATGCCTAATTCTATTCAAGGAATCGAGACCAAGATCAGTGTTCCGCGGGTTTGATTTCTTTAGCCGCGCTCACATTGGATTAATATTTTAACCGAGACCATGGGTAACTTCCAATGGGTAAATCTTAACGGTGTCCAAACTTGGATTATCCGACGTGGCTAAACTAAATGAGATGATGGGTAAACTACCCAACTGAGGCGTCAGCGTCGACTATAAACTATAGACTATAAACTAGCCTTTGCGGTTAGTTTGACAAGGTTAGTTTACCTGGGCAGAAGGTAAAAAAAGAAAGTTAAACTACCCATTAGACTCGGTTCATATACCTGGTTGAAATTTGACTGGGCTGTTCGCACTGGTTAAAATGGTCAAGTTACCCATTTGCTTGGTTAATTTACCAAAAGAAAGTCCAATGCGAACAAGGCTTTTGATTGGGGCCTGCTGTGGATACCTACCGTACGGGGCCTTGGCAAGTTTTGATTGCGACGCCATACTTGGTTTCCCGGTGCCTGCCTTGTTCTCAGCTATGACCCTGAACTCATACTCGGATCCCTCTCTGAGGTTAGACACTGTAAATGAGGTATCCGTGATCGGGACTCTGTTGACTACACTCCAACTCATCTTGTTGGTGTCCCGCCGTTCAACGATGTAGCCTGTGATGGGGCTGCCACCATCAGATGAGGGTGGGGACCAGTGAAGAGTCATGGAGTTGGCATTGATGTCGGTGACGTCTGGTTGGCTTGGTGCACCAGGGATATCTAAGAGAGGGAATTCATTAATGGCCAAATCAGTTACTTCCATTCAAATTTTACATATCAAGTCAAAGACTCTTTTTCATGAGCCACAGTTATAATGGGCTAAAATAGGAGGGGGAAAGAGCAGCAGTGGTTTCAAATAATTAGACCAAGACGCACTTTCATGACTCTGTTTACCACATAATTCTGTGCTTATGGATTATGCATGTGATTCTATGGACCGTAAATGCAGAATTCCATGGTAAGCATTGCCATGTAAATGGGCCCAGTATAAAGCCAGTGGAAGGTTTTCAGGTCTTCTGGAATAACGATAGGCCACTTAGTCTGAAGGAAGTGGCCAACATTTTGGGTGTTCAGATTATTCTGTCAATGGACAACTTCATGGGTCGTAAGTTCTCTCAGGGAATATCAAGAGATTGCAGTATTTATTTCCAGATCTTCTTGCCTTTTTAAACTGCGTGTACAAAATCAATATTTCATAGACGCATACATTTCCCAAGCATAGATTTCTTTACACTACAGTGAAAATGTTAAATAGAAAAAAGAAGAAGAAAAAAAGGAGTCCTAAATTATTAACATTTAACACTTACTGTAAGGAGGTTTGGCAACGGTTGGTCTTGTAGCCTCACTGTATTTCCCAGGTCCAGCCTTATTCTGAGCCACCACTCTGAACTCATACTCCATCCCTTCTGACAACCCGTTCACTGTGAATGAAGTATCTGGAATCTCTCTCTTCGTGACAGGGGTCCAGTGGGTGCTAAAACGATCGCGTTTCTCGACGACGTAGCCTGTGATTGGGCTACCTCCATCTGATTCAGGCTCACTCCATGAGAGGTGCATCGAGGAAGAGGTTATATCTGACATGATAGGGGTGCCTGGGGCATCAGGAGCATCTGTGATGGAGATCAAGTTTAAAACAAACTTGGTGAAAGAAATGACAACAACAGACTGATCGACTACTTAAGCTCAAAATGTACACAGTAATGGCAGATTGGGATATTTCAAAGATTTACCATAAGGTGCCTTTGCTCTGGTAACATCCGAAGCTTGGCTTGGTGCCCCGACTCCTGCTTTATTGACAGCACACACTCTGAACTCATAGTCCGTTCCTTCAGTCAGACCTGTTACCCGATAGGTCAGTTCATCCACAGGTTCCCGGGTAATTTGTGTCCAGCGTAGGCTCTTTGTGTCTTTCCTCTCGATGTGGTAGCCGGTTACGGTAGACCCACCATCTGAAGATGGCTCTGACCAACTCAATGTCATGGTTGATTCGGTCACTTTGGATATCTGGGGAGCTCTAGGTGCACCTGGAACATCTGTTGGCGAATCAGTATGAAGACTTATTAATGTTTAACCCTAGTAGTGTCCCTGGCCAATCAATTTTCAGATTGTGTATTGGTAGGGCAGATTAAATCGTCCCTATTTATAATGTGTTCATATTGGTTACAACACACCATGTGAACTTAAAATCACTCGTGTGAAAATTTAAGTTGCAACCAAAATAAAGTTTGGGAAGTCAGTTTTGATCTTTTGTATGCCTCAACTGCAGTTAATTTGTATTTGCATATTCTGCAAAGAGCAGTAATTTACAGGCTAAAATGTATGGCATTGCACATATTTAATACAGGACACTGCTCGGGGTAAGGTGAGCAATTAACTTACAGAGTATAGGTTCAGATGCTGAATGATGGTTTGAACACTGATGTACCATGTCATGGTGCCTGAACTATATTTGCTTTTATCTTCTATCATGCTTTTTTCAGTTCTTCTTACTGAAGAATTTGCTACAAGAGCTTATTCTTAAGGAACTGACCAATATTGAACTACAAACCACAACAGATCCTATCACACCAGTGTGCCCTGCTGAGTAGGTATTGTGTGCATTTGGTAAGAAAGGGTTTTGGCTTGTGACTTAATTTATCTGATGCTTAGCAGATTGTGTTAAGAAGCTCAATTTTTAGTTGGTTATGCAAATTTTTATGGAGAGGAAAAATACAGCAGCGCTGTGACAAAAGCCCATATATTAAGAAATAAAAAGCAATCTGCAACCTACCATAAGGTGCCTTCGCAACTTTTGGTTCTGTAGGCTCACTCGGCTTGCCTTCACCTCCCTTGTTCTCTGCTACCACCCTAAACTGGTACTCCTCACCCTCTTTCAATCCTGGTACCTTCAGGGTAGTGTCTAGTGTGGGTTCCCGGTTGACTCTGGTCCAGCGAAGCCCGAACCGATCCTTCTTCTCTATGAAGTAGCCAGTGATGGGACTGCCACCGTCAGTAGAAGGTGGGGACCATGAGAGTGTCATGGAATCAGGTGATACATCAGTAACCTTGGGAACGGTCGGTGCTGAGGGAGATTCTGTGTTGTAGTGAACGTAAATGGAATAAGAAAAAGACGGTGTGATTATCATTAATAACACTCCAAGGAATTAAATTTTCCAGGAAACCTTTTCTGAAATCATCAAACCCCTTCAAGCATTGATACCTCGAGACCCAAATCTTTGTACTCATACATTGCAAGGCCTCACCGTTGCCTTGATAATGCAGTAGTGGATTAATCAAAATCGAGAAAGGACAATAAATTGATTTTAGAGAATTTAGGTGTAGTTCCGGAGTTAAAAGGAAATGGCATAGACTCTAAGACCAGTAGCCGATTTCAGGAAACTTCTTCAGCTGCGTAAGTCCACTTGCGCAAGATTTGCTGCATGAGTAGTGAACAACTTAAGCATAAATGTTGCGCAAGTGGACTTACTTAGTTGCGTAAAGTTCCTGAAATCATTGGCAGATAAAGGGATGTAGGAGAACTTACCATAGGGAGGCTTAGCCTTGACAGTTTTTGATGGCTCACTCGGTTGCCCGACTCCTGCTTTATTCTCGGCACTGACCCTGAACTCATAATCTGATCCTTCCTTCAGATCAGTAGCAGTGAAGGTTGTCTCTGAGATGTTGTACTTATTGGCACGGGTCCAGCGGGAGCTGAATCGATCGCGCTTCTCGATGACGTACGTCATGATGGGACTGCCACCATCCGAGAGAGGCTCCGCCCAAGTAAGAACCATGGATGAGGATGTGACGTCTGATATGACTGGAGTACTGGGTGGCCCTGGCACACCTACACAATGACAAAAAAAATAGGTAGTGTTTCAAACATAAAAAGCTGCAAAATGCAGCGACAAGTCACGTAAACAACTTAACTGTCAGTATTTTTTACTATGATTGTCAATGAAAAGCTTTAATGTTGCTATCATTAGAAATTGCATACTTGGTGCCCCTGGCATAACTACAGCAAGACGGAAAATGTTTCCAATGCAAAAACTGTAAAATGGAATCACAAGACCTTCAAAGCAACTTTTTTAAACATTCTTTATTGACATACTCCGATTATGAAAAAAAAAATCACGATACTGTCATAAGAAATATAAACTCCAGTTTTAGTAAGCATTAGTCTCGGACTTTTAATAGACCCCTGTACTGATGACGTAACACTTTGTTTACATTACATTTGTTTACATTTTCCTATGGGAGCTTTGAAATCATAGTCCCCACTCATTCCCTGGTCCCCACCATAAGAAAGCGCACATGTAAACAAAGCATGATGTCATCAGTACATGGGTCTATTGAGTTTAAAGAGAAGTATTATAACGATTGATATCAACTCACCATACGGAGCTTTGGCTACTCTGCTCTCTGATACATCACTCGGTGGTCCCACACCGGCCTTATTCTCAGCCGATACTCGGAACTCATACTCGGTCCCCTCGATCAAACCCTCCACAGTGAACTCCGTCTCAGAGATTCTGTCGCGCGTAACTCGCATCCATCGGGTGGAAAACTTGTCCTTGCGTTCCAGGACGTAGTTGGTGATTGGACTTCTGCCGTCTGAGTCTGGTGGTGACCAGACAAGGGTCATCCTGGTGCAGTCTACTTGGGTGATGCGTGGCCTTGACGGAGCACCAGGGGTGTCTGTAATGAGAATGAGATGACATTGGATCAGATTAATTGTCAAAGACCAGTATCCACACTTTGTGTGACACAACATATACATGATATAACAAACCTGTGAAAGTTTTAGCTTAATCGGTCATTAAAGTCACAAGAGAAAAATATAAAAAAAAACTTACATGTTTTCACTGTTTTGAAATACCAGGTTTTTGACTTATGAAATAAAACTAATTGTTTAATTTTTTTTTTTAAATGTATCTATTTTGTATTGTTCTTGGTGTCAGCAATTTTAAATGTTTACACTGTATTGTGAGTATTTTTAATTTCTCCATTTTTATTGGATGCATTGTCTCAATTTAGTCCTTGGCTACAGGTGCAATGTTTTTTAATAAACCATTATAATAACAATAATAGAAATTTAAAAAAATCCACAAACACCAGAAGTTTAGGCTGAGGGGAGAAATATAGATTGACAATGGTTAACTGTCAACATTTATGAAGTAATATCAAAATGTAGAAAGACTTCCTCACCATATGGAGGTTTAGCTATCTTGGCTGCTGATTCAACACTCGGTTTACTGGTTCCTGCAGCATTCTCAGCACTGACTCTGTACATGTATTCGTTTCCTTCATGTAAGTCGCTCACTGTGTAGCTGAGATCTTTCACTGTGTACTTGTTGACACGGAACCATCGCCCTGTGCTGGTGTCACATCGCTCGATGATGTAGCCCGTAATCGGGCTGCCTCCGTCGGATGAAGGAGCTGTCCAAGATACGGTCATCGATGTGGACTGGATGTTGGAAATATCCGGCGTGCCAGGTTGGCTTGGGACATCTATAAAGATGAAAGCAAAATGCAAAAAGTTATTTGTTGATAGATTTGTCATCAGAATAAACCATTATCAATTTCTCTCTCAGAATTACATTTGTGTAAATGGTTCCTGGGAAAATAGGCTGGCCCCTTCATTCCCTTTGGTGTCTTTATAGCACTGGTATTCAGGCATCCAACATCAACAACAAAATAAAAAGTTATTATTTATTGAAAAAAGGAAAAAAATGTTCTTATTTCATTTGAGCGACCAACAGAACTACCAGTTTTGATTATTTATTACAGTTGGCTTTAGACACCTGGATGCTCAATCAATGTGCTTCTCTTTCATGGGGATTGCTTGATAAGTTCATTTACTTAGCAGAACACTGTAAAAGAAACAGTCACAGGAAACATACAGCATTTTGGGTGGTAGGCTGTTTTTGCTAGGAATTCTTTACTCCATGTTTATCAAATATGTATACTTTAACATCTCTTTAAAACTGTCAGCAGACCATGTGCATTTCATGACTTACCATACGGTGCCTTTGCAGTGTATTTCTGGGATGTCTGGCTGGGTTTGCCCACTCCAGCCTTGTTCTCGGCGCTCACTCTGAACTCATAAGAGTTACCCTCCTTCAGTGATGACACCTTGAAGGAAGTCGCAGTAACCTCGTTTGAGTTGACTCTCCTCCAGTAGGTGGAGAATTGCTCCTTCACCTCAATGATGTAAGTGATGATGGGGCTTCCTCCGTCGGAACGAGGGGCGGTCCAGTTGAGCGTCATTGACGTTGAATTGATGTCAGCAGCGGTGGGCTGGCCAGGTGCTTCTGGCACATCTGTAGATTTGAAAAGATCAAGTTTAAAAAAATGAATCTGTAAATTGAAATTAAGAAATCAAACACATTATCTTTGTCAAAGCAGCCCTAAAGCATTCAACAGTCAACATGTAGTCAAGTGTCATTAATACGAGCTCGGAAGATTCGAGAACCCGGTTTATACAAGGTTTATTATCGTTCCCGAACTGGCCCATGCGTGTTTCTGTCATAAAAAATGGAAGATACGAGCACAGTCGTAGCGAGAACATGGATTATACAAGGTAATTTTGTGGCCCCGTAACGAGCAAATGTATTGTTTTTCATATTTTTGTTGTGAGATCGGGGACAATAAAAAGGTTGTGCAACGAAAGTTACCTTCATCAAAGTGGTAAAAATAGGCATCCGTCTTTCCAAAAGCCTGTGATCCGTTGATCAATAGAGGTGCTAATCAAATGCCAATAATTGTGTCTGCCATATGACGTAATGTGTATTAATACCACGGTGCTGTATTTAAGTCGAGGTTCGGATTATCGATGAAAATGGGCCAGTCCGGCAGACCTTGCATTAACGAGAATCGACTATATATCGACCACTTTTTGAAACAATCATCACTTTTAACACCTTTTAAAAGACAGTTAACAATTTTCAACAATACTCTTGAAAGGTAGAGCTTTGAGCTTGGATAAAGAGAGGTGGTAAATGATAGCCTGATATAAAAACATATATATATATATTTTTTTAAATAGCAGTATGAGATTGTTTTCAATCTTACCATAGGGTGGTCTCACAACCACTTTGTCGGTTGCATCACTTGATTTTCCTTGCCCGGCCTTATTCTCAGCTGTCACTCTGAACTGTAGCTCTTCCCCTTCTTTCAGCCCAGTCACGTTAAAGTTTGTGTCGGGAGTACGCCCCACCTGAGTCCAGCGAATGCTAAACGGTTCTTTCTTTTCAATGATGTAGTTGGTGATTTTGTCTCCACCGTCGTCTCTGGGTTTGCTCCATGAGAGATTGACAGAGCGTGCTGTTTGATCGGTTACTTCAGGGACACTTGGTGCATCCGGTGCAACTATTGGAAATAAAAACACACAGAAGAATTTGTTTCACATGGATATGCCAAACCTTTTGTTTTTTAAACAGCTTCCCCCCCCCCCCAAAGAAATATTTGTTATATAATTTTGAAGTAAACTTTTGTTTCTGGCCCAGATAAAAACAAACAAATATTTTGATTATCAATATTACTATGAAGACCATGGTCAATGAAATGAACTGTTATTCATAATTCACTGCAGTGATACACTTGTTCTCTAATCAGCGGAGAAGAAAAGGTTATTTGTATGTTTTTTTTTCATAAGTTTTTATAAAGATAATTTAGTGTAAGTATTTGTTACTAATGATATTGAAATACCAATACAAATTAAAAAGCTGTGAGACTAGAATTTGTTAAAGGGTTTTAACCTTATAACATACCATATGGTGGTTTTGTAACAACGACATCCGAGGGCACACTGGGCTCTCCAGCTCCAGCCTTGTTAACGGCGCTGACTCGGAACTCATATTCTCTGTCCTCAGCTAAGTCTCGTACAGTGAATGTTGTCTCATTGACCTCATAGTGATTGCACTTAGACCACCGGCCCATACCACCTTCTCGTTTCTCAATGATGTAACCGGTGACGGGGCTACCGCCATCTGAAGACGGGGCCGACCAGGAAATCGAGGCAGATGTGGTCGTTGAGCTAGTGATGTCTGGCTTGCGTGGGGCATTGGGAACTCCTGTGGCAAAACGACCAAACATTGGACAAATCAGAATTGTAAATAAGTTTTGCTTTTCCAAAAGCACAGATATAACATTCATTTTAGGAATAGTAAAGTAGCAAAATGAAAATGCTTGTAAATGTTAATGTTTTTTTTTACCGTATGGTTTCTTGGGAGTGATCGTTGCAGTTGGTTCACTTGGTTGACCCAATCCAGCCTTGTTCTCTGCTGCCACTCTAAACACGTATCCAGTACCCTCTCTCAGTTTTGTTGCAGTAAACTCAGTGTCTGAAATGCTTTCTCTTGTAACCTGTTTGAAAATGACAAGAAAGTATTGGTGTATTATTTTTACCACAATTGTCGGAACAATTATGTTTTTGACATGAATATTTTGTTTTGGTAAATCATACTTCCTGTTTTTAAACCAAGAAACTCACTTTGTACTGTGACCATCTTGTCATGTTCCCTGTATACCTTTCTACGTTTCCAACTTAAATTAAATTTAAAAAAGGACCAGTGTATTTTTTATTCCCAGCCTCACTTTAGCCCTGTGAAGTTATAAGAAAAACATAACCCGAGAAGGGTGCTCTTATCTGCAGGTCTGGAGAAATCAATTAGGATGAGAGGATGAAGTGCTCATGGGAGGAAACCCAGTGGGATGGAGACGGGAAGGGGCGGAACCCAAATTTTAGATTGATGAAAGGAAAAACTGATCCTTGAGAACCCCTACCTGCGTCCACCTAGAACTGAATTCCTCTTTCATCTCTACAATGTAGCCTGATATTTTGGCTCCTCCATCTGAGGTAGGTGGTTTCCACGACAATGTCACTGAGTGCTCTTGGATGTTGTCTGCTGTCGGCCTACTAGGCGCATCAGGCACATCTTTGAAAAAAGAAAACAAAACTACATGCAAGTTTATAATGGAAAAATCTCTCTGTTTTAGCAACAGACACAGTGTGTGTATTTGATAACTTAACACAACAAGCAACATATTTTAATAAATGTTAAATTTGCATCGGGGATAAGGATTGTGTTTAACCCATACATTGATGTGTGTTAAGCACTGTATACTCAGTACTTTCCCCGAGTCTGGTGGGCAAAATTCAATTTATAAGTAACAGACTGGTATTGGGAGTTGCAGCTAGTAAAATTTTGAAAAATAACATTTCATTACATTTATTGAAAGCAAAGGAAATTTGTTTCAAAGACAAAGTGTTTGTTGATTGTAGGGGAGTGATTGTCTTTGTTGCTTGTCTGGAAGGTAACATAACTGTATGGCAGTTGGGAAACAAATTGTCAGGAAAGCAGAAACGGCACAGGCAAATTTGATTTTAGGGTGTTGCCATTTCATAAAAAGATAACACTTCAATATAAAAAATACTTCATTTTCTTTTAAAATGCACCCTCAGCTTCTTCGTTCCCCACTTTTCCACTTTTCTTCTTTTCTTGCACCTTATGGCTGTGACTCCACACTGCACCACATCCCAGTATAGCCTACAAGTGCTGCATAGGGACTATCCTACTGAAGACTGAAGACCTCTATTTGCATCCTAACTGAATCCATTTTTCCAAACATAAAAAAAATAAATAGACAAGAAATCTCACCATAGGCATCCTTTGCAACAAAGCTCTTGGATGGTCGGCTAGGTTCACTCAATCCAGCCTTATTCTCAGCAAGGACTCTAAACTCATACTCCTTCCCTGCAGAGAGCTTTGTGACTTTGTACTCCACGTCTTTCGGCTTGGCAACAACGCTCCAACGAGAGGAGTATTGCTCTTTCATCTCCAAGATGTAGCCAGTGATCTTGCTTCCGCCGTCTGATTTTGGGGGTTGCCATGACAGCACAGCAGATGTCTTAGTGACATCAGATACCTCTGGAGGGCTGGGTGACTCTGGGGTTTCTATAGATTTTAACCAAAAAAAAAAAAAAATTATCACAAATTCACAATGGATATCTAGTAAAACTACGTCAATGTTATTTCAAGAAAAGATATTAAAGATTAAAACATAATGACCCAACTTCCAAACAGCACAGAAAAAACAGAAAAAAGACCAAACATTAAATGTTTTTCTTAACTTTGATTTAACCGTCTTTTGAAAAAGTAATGAGATTTGGCCTTTAGAATTCTCACATGAAAGTATGTGTGCCTTTTGACATTTTGTTTGTATCCTATGAAATGTCTATAAAATACTCCTGAATCCTGTTACACCCTCCTAGTAGATCATTTTGTAAAAATATGTTTTTTGTTTTTGGCATTAACTTGGTTCTTACCATAAGGTGGTTTGATCAGCACTGGTTTAGTGTGTTCACTTGGTTTCCCCGGCCCAACCTTGTTCTCCGCAATCACTCTGAACTCATACTTTGACTTCAACGCCAAGTCTGGTACATCAAGTATAGTCTCCCGTACAGCCGCTCTGTTGACTCTAACCCAACGGTCCTTGGTAGTATCTCTCTTCTCTACGTAGTACCCAGTGACTTTGCTGCCTCCATCAGTCTGTGGTGGAGACCAGTGTAGAGTTACAGAGTTCTCGCGTATGTTGGAGACTTCAGGCAAACTTGGGGCATCAGGTGCTTGTATCTGGTAGGAGGAAACATTGCTGGGTTTGCTGAAGCCAGCCTTGTTCTCAGCGAGGATTCTGAAGTCACACTCTTGGCCATCCGATAATCCAGTGATGTTGAAGTTTGTATCTTGGACTAAGGTTGTGTTGACACGGCTCCAGCGCGGTGAAAACTTGTCCTTCTTCTCAATGATGTAACCTAGGAGATCTGTCCCACCGTCTGATTCAGGAGCGGACCAGCTGAGGTTGACTGATGTTGGCTTAATGTCAGATACTTCTGGTGTACCTGGGGCATCAGAGACATCTACAAACAGAAGAGTAGATGAAAACATTCACTGAAAGCTACCACCTCTTTGTTGTTTTATTCCTTAAAGTGTTTGCAAAAAAAATTCTTCAAAAGTCAGAGAGTCTGTTTATAAAAGCTACATTTACTTCTAGATACAAATCTTTGTCCGCTATTTTCAGTGTGGGGTTGTTTGAGATCACTTTCAAACTCCCCAGTCTTATTCCAAATATTTTATTCACTTTATCTAAAATGGTTAAATCGTATTCCAAATGTTACATACGTCATATAAACCTGAATCAAGATTTTATCTGTTAAAAACTTTACACAAATGTCTGCTAAATTAACCAAGGTATCTTCTTACAAAACAAATAATCTTGTGTATTCCAGGGCAATTCTTACAGGCAAGTTACTAGAGAGATTGTTTAAAAACTATTACATTTGTATCATAATTTCATTATAAATTCAAATATTGTAAAAACAACAGCTGAACAAGTTTTAATTGTGATCCCGTCTTCATTTCAAAACTTGATAAAACTGCTGCAATCTCTCTATGAGCTGTTAACAGATTGTGGCAGCAGAATGTCCAGGCTCTGTGGCAATTTTGTAAATGATGGGATTTCATTAGTAACATGGTTTAGGATGTAACATGTGTTTGGATAACAGAATGAGAATGGGAACACTAAATCCTTTGTGACACCTTTAATAATTGCATTGTGAGATTTTGTTTACAATCAACTCACCATATGGCGGTTTTGCCACTCTGTATCCAGTGGACTCGCTCGGTTTGCCAACTCCAGCCTTGTTCTCAGCAGCCACCCTGAACTCATACTCAGACCCTTGCTTCAACCCACTGACAATATACTCCACATCTTGGGTGCTGTAGTCGTTGACTCTGGACCAGCGAGAGCTGAAGCGGTCTTTCTTCTCAATGAGGTATCCAGTAATTGGACTACCTCCATCAGATAAGGGCGGAGACCAGTTGAGAGTCATCGAGGAAGCAGTGATGTTTGAGATTGATGGTTTTCCTGGTGCATCAGGTTTGTCTGGTGGATATAAATAACAGGATGTAATGATTAGATTGGAAACTTAAAAAAAAAAAAAAAACTACATTCCTGATTAAAACATGTTGCCACATACCAATGACTCAAGAAATTTATTGCATTTTCTCTATCAAATAGGCCATTTAACATTGGTGTTTACCATGTCATTACTGACACTGTTTTAAACACATTACTTTTAAAGAATAAATTGTAAAAACAAAGTTGTTTTGGAGAGTGGTAACACATAAGTTTGGTTGTTATGATTTCTGCTACTGAAGTTTGATTGCTATCATTTGCACTACAACTTCGCCAGAGGTATTTTTTTCCCCCTTACCATATGGTGGTTTGGCAATGGTCGACTTGGAGGGTTGACTTGGCTCACCAACCCCAGCCTTGTTCTCAGCGCTCACTCTGAAATCATATTCATTTCCTTCAGTCAGGCCTGTCACAGTGTAGGTCAGCTCGGTAATGGTCTCCCTGGTAACCCTAGTCCAACGAGTACTCATGCGGTCACGTTTCTCCACGATGTAACCGGTAATCGGACTACCGTTGTCCGAGTCAGGCAGAGTCCATGTGAGGGTCATGGAAGTTGCTGTGATGCTGGACAGAGTTGGTGTGCCTGGGGCAGATGGAACGCCTGCAGGAAAAAAAAAACATTCAAAATAATTTTAAAATTCCTTTAATATCAACAAGCCAACATTTTTTTTGTGTGCGAAATTGAACTCTGGTTGCAAACCTTTTTTCTAAGCTGAAGAGTGCCTTACACTTTTATTATTGTTTTCCAAAAACCTCAATTTTTGAGCTCAGTTTTTGAGTGCGTATTCTGATTAGCAACCCCTGCATCTGTTTGGCTGCTGGCTGAGATGGTTTCATGAATGTTTGAGGCCCAATGAACAGGGGAAACAATAGTGTAAATCACTTTGACACAATTTTTAAAAGCGCCTAATAAAGGCCTATCATTATTATCATTAAGGGTTACTGAGTACAAATACCTTGGTACTGAGATCGATGAAAACTAAACTGGAATAAAAACACTCAGGAAGTTTTTTGGCAAGGCCATTCAACGGATACTTTTACTTCAAAAAGCTTAAAGAGTTCAATGTTGAAAGGATGAGTTTACATTTGTATTATCAAATACTGAGTATTGTTACTTTTAACTCTTGCCAACATATGACAAAATCTTTTTCAAACGGCACTATCTAAAGTACATTTTATTTTATCTGATCCAGACCATCCACTATTTGATTGCTTTGTCTTTGATCGCCTTCTTTGAGATTCTCCAGTCATGCCAGTCTTAAACTTGTGTTCCTTGTACAAACCTTACTCAATACAGGCACTCCTTTGTTCTCAACTCCAATCATTCATTTAACACATCAGCTGTACGTAAATAGGGGTATTTATTTGCATGTCTGCTCACTGCAGGTTTTCCCATCTATAGATCGATCCATTAAGCCCCGCCCTTGCTGTATTGACCAATCACAGACGTGATTGCACAACCAAAAGTCTGGCAAAAGTCCGACAACACGTTGGTGCATATGGCGCACGTGCACAGTGGGCAGGGCTTAATGGATCGACCTTCTGTAAAACTTGATAAAACTTTGTAATTTTTCTTGTATGTGAATAATTGTTTTATTTGAGTGTATATTTCTTTCTTTTTTTAATAGTCTATAATTTTGTGGATAAATATTTTTTTTACTTAAATGTATATTTCTATTTTTTAATGCGCTAAATTTCTGTATCAATAAAATTTGTAAATCTAATTCTAATTATTATTTTATGTAAAGCATGCACAGGGCTTAACTTGAGGTTCCCAGATTATGCTCTGTCCAGCAGTCACTGCAACTTGCGGTCGTTAATGGAATGAAAAAACATGAATAAAGATACCTAGATTTGCTATTTTGAAAATCATGTTTCTTGATTAGGGTGGAAGTCTTACCGTAAGGATGTTTAGCAATGACTGTTGCAGTCGGAAGACTGGGCTTTCCAGCTCCTGCCTTGTTTTCTGCTGATACACGGAACTGGTACTCATTACCCTCAGTCAAGCTGGTAACCTACAAAAAGTTTATGAAAAATGAAAATAATAAACCACAAGGGATATAGCCTGATATTTAAAAATAAAAAGTTGCATCACCCTTAAAGTTGCTCCCTGGGCTGCTGCTTCCCAGGTTATATCCATAGAGCTAGCTTTATGGTTGTATCGTATATAATGGGGTGAGATCCCTGGCTGCGCGGCTGTAACCAAGTTGAATGGTTTCTTACTGGCACCCCCCAAACAAAAATATTGACAAAATAGGGAGACCGCCAACATTGGGGCTGGATAGCTCAGTTGGTAGAGCATTGGTTTAGTATAGCCGGTGGTTGCAGGTTCAAATCCACTCCAGTCAGTTTGTCTTTGTTCACCCCAAAATTGAAAAAAAAAAAAAAAAAAACAGCACAAAAAGAAATTAATGTAAATGCAAAGATTAGACAGTTAATGTAGTGACCTTTGAGTCCCCACTTTAACCTATAGAAAGTAAATTTAAAAAAAGCACACAAATTTTATTCAGAAACAAAAATTACTAATTAATGTATGTAATGACTCAAGGGTGAAGTACATCTTAAACCTAGACACCCAAACCCCACTCCCCCGACTACCCCCCTCTTTCACTTCCACTCATGCATTCCACATTTTGGAGTTTTTTCTTTTACCTCAGTTTTCTTTTAATAAAACAAATTTGAATGTTAGGTGAACTAGTTTCAAACTTAAAAGACTGATGACATACTTTGTACGTCAGATCGGTGACTGTCTCCCTATTGACTTGGCTCCAACGGCTCGCAAACTGCTCTTTCTTCTCGATGATGTAGTTTGTGATTGGGCTTCCACCATCACTAGAGGGTGGTGTCCAGTGGAGATTGAGGGCTGTGGCTGTTACGTCAGAGATGTCAGGAGTGCCTGGAATACCTGGTACATCTGTGGTGTTGAAGAATATGATGTGTGCAAATAGTTATATTTCATCTTGATTTAATCTCACCACAAAAAGGATGGAGCTCAATAAATGGCGAAGAGAGAGGGATTTTATTTTAAACACTTTTCACTCTCATCATTTCTAAAGGTATCCTCGGTCTAAAAGGATTTCCCATACAATAGACTTTTGGAGAATCTTCACTGAAATGTTGACAGTAGATTATCACCTTAAAAAAATACCCCTAACTTCCTGTTTTCAGTATCTTTCCCCTCCCCAAAAAAGACATATTTTCAAGCCATTCCTAAACTAACCGTTGACCACTAAAAGACCAAAGCTCCTCAAACTTACCGTATGGCTGCTTGGCAACCTTCTTTTGAGATGGCTCGCTGAATTTCCCAAGCCCCGCCTTGTTCTCAGCGGCAACATGGAATTCATACTCCGTTCCCTCGCGAAGGTCGTTGACCTTGAAGGTGGTTTCTGTCACTGCATATCTGTTGACCTTCGTCCATTTTGTGGTGAACTTGTCCCTCTTTTCCACAGTGTAGCCAGTAATTGGGCTACCGCCATCGTTGTCTGGTGGGGACCAGTTTAGAGTCATTGAGGTGCTAGATATGTCCGAG
The DNA here is from genome assembly GCA_911728455.2 of Marthasterias glacialis. Classification (NCBI taxonomy): domain Eukaryota; kingdom Metazoa; phylum Echinodermata; class Asteroidea; order Forcipulatida; family Asteriidae; genus Marthasterias; species Marthasterias glacialis. Next base: position 14,584,105 of record OU452223.1, read on the forward strand.
AGGGTTGGGGCATCTGGTGCATCCGGAACATCTGGAAGTTTTTGTAAAAAGAAAAACATATAGATCAAAATTTTACTTTGGCAATTGTTAGCCAAACATCTACTTTAAAATTGATCAGAATATTTGAAGTTAAACACAAAGGGCTTTGTTGAGTTTTTATAATTTCCCACAGATTTACAAAAACGAATTTCACATAAGTGTGTTGTAATACATACATCTTATACCTAAATTTTAATCTGTTTTTTCTTTCTAAAAAAAAGTTACCCTTTAAGAAAGCAAAGTCAAAGTTGTCATTGTCAGTGTTTGTTTCAAAATTGATGAATCAAATTTTTTCATATTGATTTCTTTTGCCGTTAACTGAATAATTATTTTATACCATAGGCAGGTTTGATGATCCTAGGCTCTGAAGGCTCTGATGGCTGGCCAACACCTGCCTTGTTCTCAGCAATAACCCTGAAATGGTACTCCTCGCCCTCTTTCAGGTCTCTCACGACATACTTTGTCTCAGTTACAGCCTCGTCTCGGTTGACCACTGTCCATCGAATTGAGAATCTGTCTTTCTTCTCGATGAGGTACGTCTTGATTGGACTGCCTCCGTCAGACGGTGGAGCAGACCATGAGAGGTTGGCAGAGTTAGCTGTTGTGCTGTTTACTTTAGGCTTCCCTGGAGCATCTGGGACGTCTATGACACAAAAACATTTTTGTTAAATAGTGGTTTACAGTGTCCAATTGTATTGCAGCATGTTTTTTTTAAGCAAAAAGTAAACTATGAATAAATTCCATAAGGGCCTACTTTATTATAGTTTCATTCTAATATGGCTTTGGGAGAATGACAGCTCTGGGCCGCTTGACAGTAAGCAAATTTTCGTGCTAACTATAGCAGAAAAATTGCTTAAGCATAAGCATATTTCACAGGTTAGCAAGAAAATTAGCCGGCCAGCTTACGCGTTCACCATGGATTTGCATTGTTATGTCATTCATTTTCCTACAGTAAGCACCGGAAGGTTAGCATGCCTTTTTGTGTGTTTATGGTTAGCAGCGCTACGAAATGAAAAATCGCACACTAAGCACAAACTCAGCCGTTAAGCAGCACTATGAAGTTGGGCCCTGCAACTAAGAGGCCATTCAGAGTAAGCAATGTTTTAAAATGTGGATCTTTTTCAAAACTGTTTTGACCCACCAACCCACCCCAAGTTTCGCTTGTTAAATTTTGCCATACTGTTTATTACACATTGAAGAACAAATTAATGCCTCAAATAAAGCATATATTGTGTAGATTGATGTTCTCCAAGCTCAGGAGATTTTGTTGGCTTTTTCCTGGCTTTCAGCATGCAGCTTGTTGTTGGAAACAGCAGAGGAAATTTATGCCAACTCCCCATCGTGCGTGGAGCTCAGCTATCAGAGCAAGGTTGACTGATAACAATGGAACAGCACAAACATGACAGCCAATCTAAAAGGGTATTTTTATTTTTTCCCTTTCAAAATTGATTCCTTTTATTATTTTAACTGAAAGCCGAATTTCGATGTTCAGTTATTTCTTTTGACCCACCCAATATCAAAATTTTAAACATTTTTTTTTTATTGTCATCTAAACTTGGCTAATTATGAGAAAATTAGATTGAATAATTGACTTTTTTTATGTTAAATGGTTGATTAGGAGGCTGATAGTTTGAATCTTATTTCAGGTGGTTTTCTCTGCTAACAAACAATTAATCATTACACCTACAGAGTGGATGGTCTTCATGTTCAATTGTATAAATGTTCATTTGAAATTGTGATAGAGTTTAATTTTCAGGGTCACTAGCACTAGTCTGAAACCTTTAAACACAGAAAATGGAATGCAAGAGATTATTATAACTGAGTACATTTCACATTAACTCAAAAACTTGTTATTCAAGATAGATGAAAATCGTTTACTTTTTCAATCTTACCATATGGAGGTTTGGCAACAAAGGATCTGGAGGACTGACTAGGTTTACCGGCTCCAGCTTTGTTCTCGGCAGTCACTCTGAACTCATACTCATCGCCTTCTTTGAGATTCTCCACGACAAAGCTTGTGTTAGTTAAAGAGGTTGGGTTGACTCTCGTCCAGCGAGTACCGAACTTCTCCTTTCGTTCGACGATGTACGATGTGATTGGGGAGCCATTGTCAGAGTCTGGAGGAGTCCAGGAAAGAGTTGCACTGGTCGCTGTGATGTCAGAGACGGTAGGAGTTCCTGGGCTACTTGGAACATCTGATTGAAGCGAAAATGAATATTCATCAAGTTAAAGATTGTTTAAATGTTACAAGGACTGCCTACCACATACAGAAGTGGATGTTGACTGAATATCCAGAATTTTCCAGTAGACCAGACCGTCGCGCATACAGTGCAAGACTGCGGGCTAAGGACATTTGAGGGAGCCCTCAAAAAGCTGCTTGAAATCACTGATAAAGCTGTCAATTAGCTCATTAGATTTGATTTTGTCAGTTAGCTCACTGGATTTGATTTAAATTAAATGTATATGTACTTTTGTGTCATACAAAGGAAGAGGACTGTTGACTTTTTTTCACATCAGGATCACAAATTGTAGCCCTTTAATTCAAATGCTTGTAAAGTTAAGATTTTTCTAAAAAGGCAGATTCTATAACATTGTTCAGGGATGCTGACAAAGTTCAAGGCTACAACAACAATTTTCCATACATACATTTTCCACAGCACAATCTTTCTTTTTATTTTTAAACTTCTAAATTTGTGGCTGACATTATTACCATATGGGCGTTTGGCAACGACAGGTGCACATGGTTCACTGGGCTGGCCAGGTCCTGCCTTGTTCTCTGCAATCACTCTGAACTGGTACTCCGAGTTCTCCTTCACGTCGGTAACCTTCAATGTAGTGTCTGTTACCCTATCTCTTGTGACGCGCACCCATCTCGTGCTGAAGGCGTCTTTGCGTTCAACGATGTAGCCAAGGAGTTTGCTTCCACCGTCTGAGGGAGGAGGGGTCCACATTAGAGTGATGGAACGTTCAGAAACGTCAGAGGCCTTGGGAGATCCAGGGGCATCTGGAACGTCTGTCAAAAGGAAATGCAAATATTAAGAACAAAATACAAAAATAAGTCGCACCTTTTAAACAGGTTCATCAAAAACATCACGACTCCTTTCCAAAACTATTCCCTGAATATTAATGGTTACCATAAGGTTCCTTGGCAACAGTTGGAGAAGTCACTGGGCTGAATTTCCCCACGCCTGCTTTGTTCTCTGCCGCTACTCTGAACTCATACTCAGTGCCCTCTTTTAATCCTGTCACAGTGAAGGAGGTGTCATCAGTAGTACCAACAGCTGTCCATTTGGAGCTGAAGGGCTCCTTCTTCTCGATGATGTAGCTCTTGATTCTAGCTCCCCCATCTTCTTCAGGAGGATTCCAAGAGAGGGTCATGGAGTGGGCTGTTACGTCACTGATGGTTGGCTTACTGGGCGACTCAGGAGTGTCTATTTTAGAAAAGCAATAGTGATCAAAGTCAAGCAGAAAGGACCTTATAATATCAGAAACATCTGATGAGGACTACTTAAATGCACAAATAATGTCAACAAAATTATTATTTATACCAATATAACATATGCTAGGGATATTTCCACTTACCATATGGGAGTTTGGCCACAACCACATCTGATGGTTCACTGGCTGGACCTGTTCCAGCCTTGTTTTCAGCACTCACTCTAAACTTGTACTTGCTCTTAGCTGTCAACTCCATGACTTTGACAGTTGTTTCCTTGACAACACTCCTATTCACCTTCACCCAACGCTCTTTTGAGACATCACACTTCTCAATGATGTAGCCAAGGATCTTACTACCTCCGTCAGATTTAGGTGCTCTCCAGGTCAGTACAAGAGATTTGTCAGTGATGTCTGAAATGTCTGGCTTACCAGGAGCATCAGGTGGTGAAACCTTCAGGTAGGCGGGGTTGCTTGGCTTGCCCTGCCCAGCCTTGTTTTCTGCTGTCACTCTGAACTCATACTCAGTTCCCTCTTGGAGACCGGTGACATTAAATGTGGTATCCAGCACCGAGGAGATGTTGACCTTAGCCCAGCGCGAGCTGAACTTATCTTTCTTCTCAATGACGTAGTTTGTGATTGGTGCACCACCGTCACTCTTAGGAGCTGTCCATGTCAGAATCAAGGAAGTAGGCTTGACGTTGGAAATATCTGGAGTTCCTGGAATGCCTGGAACATCTGTAAGTGTGATTTATGTCATGAAGATTTTACTACATTTCTTGAGCCCGACATTGCCTGTGCTGCTACAATATTTGAACAAGTTCATACACCAATGAAAGTTTTATATAATAAACTTTGTAATAAATGCTGTACAAAGCTTAAAATCTCAGCCTTTATGTAAGTAAATAAACTTGAAACACCTGAAGTGAAATACCCAAATTAAATATCACAAGCAAAGTTTCTTCAGAAAAATAAAAAAATAAATCAATATCTCTTCAAGGATTAACTGTAATGCTAAAACTACATATTTACCATAAGGTTCTTTAGCAACTGTTGGTGATGTTGCCTCGCTGAAGCTCCCCACGCCAGCCTTGTTTTCAGCAGCAACCCTGAACTCATACTCCTGCCCTTCTTTCAGACCTTTCACTTTGTAAGAAGTGTCTGAAGTCTTCGCCACTTGGACCCACTTGCCAAAGGGCTCCTTCTTCTCGATGATGTACTCTGTAATGGGGCTTCCGCCATCTGATCTTGGAGACTCCCAGGAGAGCGTCATGGATTTAGAAGTGATGTCGCTGAGGACTGGGGTACTTGGAGATTTGGGGACATCTGATTGGAAGAGAAGTTGATTAAATGCTCAAGCCAGTTTACAAGAAATTTATACCTTCTCAGATGACTGAATTTGTACATGATTACTGTTGTGCTTTTTTCATGGAAAAATCAGAGGAACACTTCAGAGTACTTTTTTCATTGTTCATCACAAATAAAATTGTAAAACTTACAAAAAAAACATCATCAACTAAGCGTTTACTTGGGTAATTGTTGCAAAAACATTGAAAATAATGAACAAATAAAAAAAAATTATGTTAAAGAAGAATATAAACTTACCATAGGGTAGTTTGGCAATAGCAGACTCTGATGGTTTGCTAGCTGGTCCTGTCCCAGCCTTGTTCTCAGCACTGACTCTAAACTTGTATTCAGTCTTGGCAGTAAGATCTTCAACTCTGAAAGTAGTGTCCTTGGTAACGCTTCTATTAACCTTGACCCATCTGTCTGTTGATGTGTCACATTTCTCGATGTAGTAGCCGAGGATACGGCTTCCACCGTCAGACTCTGGGATGCTCCAGCTCAACGTGATGGCCTTATCAGTGATGTTGCTCAAGTCTGGTTTCCCAGGAGCGCTTGGAGGAGTTATCTTAAGAGAAGCTGGGTTGCTAGGTTTACCCAGTCCAGCTTTGTTCTGTGCTGTTACTCGAAATTCACACTCTTCTCCCTCTTGCAGCCCGGAGACTGTGAAGGTGGTCTCTTGGATTGTGGAAACATTGACTTTGGTCCATCGAGAGCTGAACTTGTCTTTCTTCTCGATTATGTACCCTGTGATGGGAGATCCTCCATCGTTGTCAGGAGCCACCCAAGTTAGTTTCAGAGATGAGGGCTTCACATTGGAGATTTCAGGTGTGCTGGGGGCATCAGGAACAACTGCAATAACAAAAAGGTTTATAAATATTCTGTCATTTTCTTGTAACATGTACTTGAAAAAAATACTCTGCAGGATTCGGAAAGCATGAACTATGCAGTGCTTATCACAAATGGGTGTAAAAGTAAAACCAAAATAATAATCTTAACAATATTATAATAATCTATTGCAATTATTACATCAATAAAAATGATTTGTGGCGCTCCGTTTTTGTTTTTGTTTTAGACTTCTTGTCCAGTTTCATCTAGTCCTATTTCATGTATGTTAAATGCAATTTTGCGTATTTTAAATATTATTGGTATTCTTTTAGATTTACACGCTGTTTTTGTCTATAAAATTTAAAATGAAATAAAAAGCTTTGTCAAAATGACACTGGATTTACATTTTATCACTGGCTCTTTTCAGAGCCACCACTCCTCCCAAAAGAGATTTATACATGGTTGTACCCGCAATTTTACTGGTTTACGAGTTATAGTCACTCATTTTATCTCTGTTTATCTCATATCAACTATTCTAAATCTTTGTTTTAACTCACCATATGGTTCTTTAGCTTCAATTGGAGCAGTTGCCTCACTAAAGCTACCCCTGCCAGCTTTGTTCTCAGCTGCAACTCTGAACTCATACTTCTGGCCTTCTTTCAGGCCGGTCACTTTGTAAAAAGACTCGTCAGTCTTGGCCACTTGAGACCATTTACCGTATGGCTCTTTCTTCTCGATGACGTAATCAATCACTGAGCTGCCTCCGTCAGAGCTTGGGGCACTCCAAGTGAGGGTCATTGAGGAGGCTGTGATGTCACTGATTGAGGGTCTACTTGGTGACAATGGGATATCTGTGGAAACAATTTCATAACATGTATTTAACACTTCTGTTTTAGTAATTCGCAGGAACAATTCTTGTTAAAGATTACGACTAAGAAACTGAATCAAAAATGTTGTCTAGAGAATTACCATTAAACAGTGTAAGAGTTCTACAAGCCCTGTTTCTGATTAATTGTCACTGCTTTTATTTTAACTTAATATGTTGACCAGGTTCTACAATGAACTCCAATCAAGATTATTATTTATTTGCCTACTTTCTTGTCATAATCTTTGTTTTTCCTTTGTTACATCCTTCATTTATCATCTTGCTCATCCGTTTTTTTCTGTATTACTGTAAACGTATCTTTACTTATATTTTTGCTCGGTTTTGCGTTAGAAAAATAAATGAATATTGAAAACATACCATAGGGCAGTTTAGCTTCTATGACATCTGATGGTTCACTAGGTGGCCCAGTTCCAGCTTTGTTCTCAGCGCTGACTCTGAACTGGTACCTTGACTTCACTGTCAACTCCTCAACATGAAGTGTAGTCTCCTTAACAATGCTTCTGTTCACCCTGGTCCATCTGTCTCGTGACACGTCACACTTCTCGATGATGTAGCCCAGAATCTTACTTCCACCATCCGATTCAGGGACACTCCAGCTCACCGTTGCTGACTTGTCGGTGACATTGGATACATCTGGTTTCTCCGGGGCGCTAGGCGGATTAATCTTGATCAAAGCTGGATTGCTCGATTTGCCTACTCCAGCCTTGTTCTCAGCACTCACTCTGAACTCATACTCTGTACCTTCCTGGAGATTCATCACATTGAAACTGGTGTCTGTTATCGAGGAGATGTTAACCTTACTCCAGCGGGAACTGAACTTGTCTTTCTTCTCCACGATATAACCTGTGATTGGAGATCCACCATCAGTCTCAGGAGGTGTCCATGTGAGGGTCAATGATGTCGCTTTAGTATCTGATATATCAGGGGTTCCTGGTGCATCTGGGACATCTAAAGGTAGTAGAGAACAAATATTAATATTAAAGTTTGTTACCAGAATCAGGATAGATCTGATAATCACATTCCAAAAATAATTTTCAGTAACTTAGAAAACACATTTGATAGCTGAACATTTTTTTTTTGTGGAATGCATACAAATCTTACTTATTTATGTCCTTTTCCTCTGACAAAAGCACAAAAATCGTAATCAGTGAAACTGATTGCAACTAACATTCATTGTAGATTCATTCCATTTTGTGCTTTCAGAATCTGTTTGAAAAAATGTTGCACTTACCATAAGGCAGCTTGGCTACTTTAGATTCACTTGGCTCACTGGGTTTTCCTACACCAGCTTTGTTCTCGGCGCTGACCCTGAACTGGTACTCGGATCCCTCCTTCAACCCAGTCACTTTGTATTCCATGGAGGAGGTTTTTATGACTTCTGACCAACGAGAAGAGAATGGTTCCTTCTTCTCCAAGACGTAGTTTGTTATCGGTGACCCGCCATCAAAGTCAGGAGCAGACCAAGAAAGTGTCATTTCTGTCTTGTCGACAGAAGTTATTTTAGGTTTGTTAGGTGCATCAGGTATATCTGTTATTTAAAAGTAAAACAAATATAAAGGAAAAACCTATGAAAAATTGCACTGGAAAAAACAAGACTGTACATTTTTTTGAAGTGGATGATAATGTAGAAAACTTATCACAGTACAAGACAGGAAATCAAGGACCATTCATTTGAAGTTTCATAATGAAAAAGAAGTGACTTTTATCTCACCATAAGGCAGTTTAGCAACAACACTCTTGGATGGCTGACTCGGTTCTCCAATGCCAGCTTTGTTCTCTGCAGTAACACGGAACTCATACTCCACATCCTTGGTGAGATCCTTGACTTCAAATGTTGTTTCTTTGATGGTTCCTCTAGTAACCTTCACCCAGCGATTCTTTGCAGTGTCTCTCTTCTCCAAGATGTATCCTGTTATTGGACTGCCACCAGTGCTCTCTGGTGGTGACCAAGTCACAAAGGCAGACTTGTCGTCGATCTTCTCCACCAGCGGAGCATCTGGTGCTCCTGGTGGTTGGATTTTCAAAGTGACAGAGTCACTTGGCTTACTCACGCCAGCTTTGTTTTCAGCCAACACGTGGAACTCATAATCTGTTCCTTCCTGGAGTCCGGTGACATTGAAAGCGGTCTCTTGGATGGAGGAGATGGTGACCTTACTCCAACGGTTGCTGAGTCTATCTTTCTTTTCGATGATGTAGCCTGTGATTGGAGATCCACCATCACTTTCAGGTACATTCCACGAGAGGGAGAGTGTTGTTGGTTTGGCATTGGATATGGCTAGATTGGTTGGAGATGCTGGCACATCTGTAGAAGTGATAAAATTTTAGTAATTAACTTAAAACTTAAAAACTTAAAAAGGTTAATAAAACAGTCATTTATACCCAATACCTCAAAGGATCAAATAATAAGCTTCTTCATTTTAAACATTCAGACAATCTCCATGTCAGGGGGAAAAAAAAAAAAATTAAACCAGAGATTCTATAAATATCACAATGGTTAAAAAAGATTTTCAAAAGAAACCATTGCAGTGATTTTCTTGAGAAAGTTCACTTGCGTTGGGAGCGTATCTATAAACTCACCATAAGGCAGCTTGGCTACTTTTGATTCACTTGGCTCACTGGGTTTTCCTACACCAGCTTTGTTCTCGGCGCTGACCCTGAACTGGTACTCGGATCCCTCCTTCAACCCGGTCACTTTGTATTCCATGGAGGAGGTTTTTGTGACTTCTGACCAACGAGAGGAGAATGGTTCCTTCTTCTCCAAGACGTAGTTTGTTATTGGAGACCCGCCATCAAAGTCAGGAGCAGACCAAGATAGTGTCATTTCTGTCTTGTCGACAGAAGTTATTTTAGGTTTGTTAGGTGCATCAGGTACGTCTGTTATTCAAAAGTAAGAAAAAATAAAAAGGAAAAATCTATGAAAAATTGCACAGGAAAAAATAAGACTATACATTTTTCTGGGGTTTCGATAACACATAATTTGTAATTTTGTCCGATCTACTGATATAATAAGAGGCCTATTTGGGGCATCCGGCACATCTAGTTCAGAAAACACTATTCATACATTTATGATTTTCTTGATGACGAACAGAACTGACTGTTTGAAACATTGAGCAAACCTCCAGTTTTTCTGAGAACCACGCATAATCACCTTAGAGATTATTTCAATGGTGTCACTGCAAACCTACACTGTACATTAACCATGCAAACCTCAAAATCATATAAAATAACTTTTAGATTACACTGTATTGATTAGATATTTCTTACCAAATTACGAAAAACAACAAATAATGACAGAGCTTGTTTTGTTTGTTAGTTTTGGTGAAATGAAATGAGCAAACATAATCTCACCGAAAGGCAGTTTGGCAACAACTCTCTTGGATGGCTGACTCGGTTCTCCAATACCAGCTTTGTTCTCTGCAGTAACACGGAACTCATACTCAACATCCCTGGTGAGATCTTTGACGTCAAACATTGTCTCCTTAATGGATCCTCTAGTAACTTTCACCCAACGATCCTTTGCAGTGTCTCTCTTCTCCAAGATGTATCCCGTTATTGGACTGCCACCAGTGCTCTCTGGTGGTGACCAAGTCACAAAGGCAGACTTGTCATCGATCTTCTCCACCAGCGGAGCATCTGGTGCTCCTGGTGGTTGGATTTTCAGAGCCACTGTCTTGCTTGGTTTGCTTGGGCCTGCCTTGTTGACAGCAGTTATGTGGAATGAAGGCTCTGCACCTTCCTTGAGAGTCTTGACTTTGAAGGATAACTCTTGGACAGGCTCGGGAGTGATTTGATTCCACCTTGGAGAGAAGGCATCCTTTTGGTTTACAATATAGCCGATGATCGGAGAGCCACCATCAGAGGATGGTGCACTCCAGGTAAGCTCAATAGATGTTGGTGAAAGCTGAGTAAGTTTGACATCCTCAGGTGGTGATGGAACATCTATTAATATAAACAAACAAAAGGTTAACCAAAATGAGTCACAAGTTCTGAGTTCTAGTACTGTAGTTACAGATGCACAGGCTGTTTTCGAAACCACGGCTTGGGCTTGGGCTTCAACTCATTCAGTTATTTAGAAAACATGTGATTTCTTTACGGGGCTTCAAACAGTTGGACGAAGACCAAGGTGGAGCCCAAGCCCAAGCCCTGGTTTCGTAAACGGTCACAATCTCAGTGTCTAATGTGTGAATGCAGTAAGTTTATAAGTTAGAGAGAAGCAATACAGCATATTCAAATATCCAAATATGATCTGAACACATTCAAATATCCAAATGATTTGAACGTATTTTGTTTAAAAATCTATGAATCCTTTTTACCGTAAGGCAGTTTGGCAGTAAGAGGTGTTGATGGTTCAGATGGTTTTCCAATGCCAGCCTTGTTCTCAGCACTAACTCTGAACTGATACTCTGACCCTGTCTTCAAACCAGTGATAGTGCTCTCAACCTCTACCATCTTGGTCTCCAGGACCTTTATCCAGGTTCTTGCAAAGCTCTCACGTTGCTCGATGACATAAGAGGTGATAGCACTGCCTCCGTCTGAGCGAGGAGGAGTCCATTTGAGGAGGATGGAGGTTCCTGAGACGTTAGTTGGTTCTGGTTTTCCTGGAGCATCTGGCACATCTACAGAAGTTTTAAAAATTAACATTGTTATTGATACATTGGAATCACAAATACAATGATGATAGTTGTTTGATGTATGCCATTAGACATCTTTCAGTATAGCATTTTAACTTTTTGTGAAAAATTCAAAGATTTAAATTTTTTTTAGCTTCATGGATGGATGTACATTTTTGACAAGAATGACGCCTTTGTGTAAAATATTTGATGAGATATTTCATATTAATTTCCTTATATGTGAATGGGCATTCTTTGGAAAGAAAATAACTAAATAGTAACACTTTGGTAAAGTATAGAAAGAGAAACACAATTTATTTGATGAACTTAAAGTAGAACTCATTTACCATATGGGGGTTTGGCTTCAGTAGTATCTGTAGGAGTGCTTGGTTTCCCTGTCCCTGCCTTGTTCTGTGCACTGACCCTGAACTCGTACTTTGACCCCTTGGTCAAACCAGTGACCTTGAAGGTCAGTTCAGTGATGGCATCTGATGATGCCTTGAGCCAGCGTTTACTTGTGACATCCCGTTTCTCTAAAATGTAACCCGTAATAGGACTACCACCATCCGACTCTGGAGGAGACCAAGATATAGTCATGGACTCAGCTGTGATGTCAGAGATAGTGGGCTTCTCTGGGGCTCCTGGGACATCTAAAAACAGAAGAGCAAAAAAATAGTTTTTCACAAATACTGGATTCTTCACAAAAAGGCAAGCAAATGTGATAGTGTCCACATTCAAAGTTGCAAAATACAGATTTTTCCAATGGATCAATTCTTACAGACTTAAAGACAACAAAAAAACTTGAAAAGGGTTTTATCTAAGGATTTTGAACAACTTTCAGACACATTTGAACTAACTGAAAACAAAGTTTCTTTGTTTCTCACCATATTTAGATTTGGCGACCCATGCTTTGGAGACATCACTTGGCTTCCCAAGTCCAGCCTTGTTCTCAGCAGTTACCCTAAATTCGTACTGGGTTCCTTCTTTCAGGTCCTTCACCTTGAAGGTGGTTTCTGTGATGCTTTCTCGGGAGACCTTGACCCAGCGTGTTGAGC